>CM042416.1:23978167-24654274 GCA_023634145.1 Thymallus thymallus | reverse complement strand
GATAAAAATAATAATATAGATAGAATAAAAAATACAAGTAAGAATAAAAACCTCAAGAACTATGATGAGAGCTAAACACGAGAATGCAAGTATTTACAGTATGTACCTTATTCAATATGCAGGGTACTAGAGTGGTTGAGGTGGGTTTGTACATAAAAAAAAAAATAAGGAAGAAAGTCTTTACCTGGGTAAAGACACAACTGACTTTACCCAGGCGTTGCCTGGCAAAAGTCAGTTGTCTTGATATTATTTTTTGAGAGCAGAGACTTCTTCCTTTCTGACCTCTCATATAGGCCAAGTTTGAGTAGTCTCTTTCTGACAGTGTACCCATGCACTTCGACATTGATTGTGGCAAGAGAGGCCTGTAGATCCCTTGATGTTACGCCCTGTACCTGCCCTGACTCTGATTTGGATTATGACTCTTGCTTGCCTTGACTTACCTTTTTGCCTGCCCCTTGTTCAGTAATAAACTCAGACTCGTACTACCCGTCTCCTGTGTTTGCATCTGGGTCTTAGCCTGAGCCTTGATACCCAGAACATATTCTAGTCTGCACGGTACAAGCAGAAGAGTCAGGCCAGAGATCACAATGGAGGACATGAAGCTCATCCCGTGGACCCCAGATGATGATATGCTGCAAGTCTTCAAGAGTAATACACAATTCAAACTTTATTTTTTAGCAAAATAAATATTTACAATATGACATTGAACACTTTAAAAGTAGCATGGCACTGTATAATTAAATTTAATTAAAATGCATAATCTGTAAGTACACACAAAATAAAATACTTTTAAAATAAAGGTGCAAATGTCGCAGAAATTAATCAACACGTAAATGTAAAGAATTGTCTGAGACAAACATCTAATCTTAGCTCTGGCTTAATCACCCTGCAATATCCACTCATGTTATGGCACACCAATGGACATTATCTGTAATGTTATGCACTTCCATTGGTTTCACTTTCACCACCATATTACACAAAGAAAAACAGAGAGCCACTTTCCATCACACGTTACCAGATCACAATCTTAGTGCATGGCAGCGCATTAAAATATTTAAATCAAAACACTCAAGACATAACTGAAAAGACTAAATGGTTCCTATTTCATCTGGAGAGGGGACAACATGCATTTTCTTTTACCACACCCCTTGAGTATAAACCGCCTCAGTTTTAACCCCACCTGCTCCCATGCTCTTTAGCCAGGGTCCCACATGGCCCAAAGGTGGGTGTCCCCAGGTACCCAGAAGAGGGGGGGGGCAGGTCCCCTAGCTGGCGGAGGGACTTGCACATGGGGCAGGGGTAATCAGAGAGGCCCTCGATGTCCTCGAAGGCCAGGTTGACGATCTGGTCTGTGCAGGGGTCACAGTAGAGGTGGCCGCAGGACAGGCGTTTCAGGCGGGCTTCGTAGGAGATGCAGCACTGGCAGTGAGGCAGGTCTGGCCCCAGGGAGAGAGAGCCAGTCAGGGAGCTGCTTTCCAGACTACCTGCCTGGCTGGAGCTCAGCTTGCCTGGAGACCTACAGAGGGGATGAGAAGTTAGGAGTTGGACTCTGGGTAAGAGATGCTTGCTGAAGGGCGATGGTAGTCGGTGAAGAGACTATACAGTGTAGTACACTGAGAATCTTTTAAAATGAATTTAGTCCAAACAAATGTTGTGGGGCAGAATGGTATGTAATAGAATCATATCAGTATAGAAATGATCACGTGTTAAGCAACCCTGAATAGAAAACATAATATATTATACTTGCAGATATACAGTGTATGATATGTTTTCTGTGCAGTTTGTTTTAACAAAGCGTTTCCAACAAAGTCAGCTGCATTTCTGGCTAAATTTGTGATCATGTAACATTATTTAATCCCTCATAATTTGTCTCATGAAGACAATGCTGGAGAATGGAGGCAAACCTTTTAGCTTCACAAGCCTTTTGTCATAACTGTAAAGGATGGATTTTTTCTTTCTGATTCTTTCAGATCAATCATAGCAAATATATTGATACATTTCACAAACTCTTATAGAGGGGGAATCAAATAGATTATCCATATGCTATTAGTCTTAAAACTGAAATGACATTATTTACTGTGATATTGACACTTCGGCTCTGACTCCATAATAATATGTATATATATAATATTAAACACAACATGTAGTGTTGCTTCATGATCTGAAATAAAAGATTCCAGAAATGTTCCATATGCACAAAAAGCTTATTTATCTTAAATTTTGTGCACAAATTTGTTTACATCCCTGTTAGTGAGCATTTCTCCTTTGCCAAGATAATCCATCCAATTGACAGGTGTGGCATATCAAGAACCGGATTAAACAGCATGATCATTACACAGGTGCACCTTGTGCTGGGGGCAATAAAAGGCCACTCTAAAATGTGTAGTTTTATCACAACACAATGCCACAGATGTCTCAGGTTGAAGGAACATGCAATTGGCATGCTGACTGCAGAAATGTCCACCAGAGCTTTTTCCAGAGAATATGAATTTCTCTACCATAAGCCTCCTCCAACGTCGTTTTAGAGAATTTGTCAGTACGTCCAACCGGCCTCACAACCGCAGACCACGTGTAACCACGCCAGCCCAGGACCTCCACATCCGGCTTATCCACCTGCGGGATCGTCTGAGACCAGCCACCCAGAGAGCTGATGAAACTGTAGGTTTGAAAAACCAAAGAATTTCTCCACAAACTGTCAGAAACAGTTTCAGGAAAGCTCATCTACATGCTAGTCGTCCTCATCTGGGTCTTGATCTGACTGCAGTTCATGGCGTCGTAATCGACTTCAGTGGGAAAATGCTGACCTTTGATAGCCAATGGCACGCTGGAGAAGTGTGCTCTTCACAAATTAATCCCGGTTTCAACTGTACCGGGCAGATGGCAGACAGCGTGTATGGCATTGTGTGGGCGAGCGGTTTGCTGATGTCAACGTTGTGAACAGAGTGCCCCATAGTGACAGTGGGGCTATGGTACTGGCAGGCATAAGCTTCGGACAACGAATACAATTAAATTTTATCGATGGCTATTTGAATGCACAGAGATACTGTGATGAGATCCTGAGGCCCATTGTCGTGCCACCATCAACTCATGTTTCACCCTGATAATGCACGGCACAGACCCATGTCACAAGGGTCTGTACACAATTCCTGGAAGCTGAAAATGTCCCAGTTCCTCCATGGCCTGCATACTCACCAGACATGTCACCCACTGAGCATGTTCGGGATGCTCTGGATCGATGTGTACGACCGCGTGTTCCAGTTCCCACAAATATCCAGCAACTTCGCACAGCCATTGAAGAGGAGTGGGACAACATTCCACAGGCCACAATCAACAGCCTAATCAACTTTATGTGAAGGAGATGTGTCGCACTGCATGAGGCAAATGGTGGAAACACCAGATACTGACTGGTTTTCTTATCCAAGCCCTTACCCTTTTTTAAAGCTATGTTGAGTTTACATTTTTGTTCTGTGTAATGGCATAAAAACGGTGTGATATCATACAATATTAAACAAATAATTATGGTCATTGCACGTGGGAAAATTGTATTGAATTTTCTCACACTCACCTCTGTGAAGTCGACGAATCCTTAAAACAATCGAAGCTCAGAGCCGCTAAGATTCTCCATAAAATGTCCATACCGTTTCCTCTCATGGTAGTGCCAACATTTCTTCGACCTGGTTTCTGGGGCACATCCTCTTTGCGTCGGTCTTATTTCATATTTTACACAGTCTATATTGTCATGCAAACTACCCTATCTAAATATGCAAATTAGGCAAAAGCATAACACAGCAGTATCGTTGTGCCAGTTCTCGTCGAGAGAGAATGAATAACGTTACAGTGGCAATTCCTTTCGATTGCTCCTCTACCTACGGTAGGTTACGTTGACACCAGGTATACACGGCGCGAGAACAGAAACTGAATATGAAATGAAGCAGCTGGAGTAATCAAAATAGATTAAAAGCGCACAAGACGTAGACTGGATTTGACCAATGCGATGAAAAAGGAACAGCTGATATTGACGTTGACGTTATTGGCGTTGGTAATTTATTATCATAGCTACATGGAAAGTCTATAGGCTACACTTGGCGTTTCGGCATATATCAATACATGAATTAAACGCGCATAGGGGTTTTCTCTTTATGGGCCATGTTTGTGTTCATGTGCAGTATTGGGTCATTAGGATGCGGCGATGCCCTACATGAAGGCATAACTTCACAAGGTAGCCACAGTGTGGCGATACATTCCTGAGCTTTCTTTGACCAGACCTACTGGCCCACTAAATTATAATGTCAGCTATGGGCTACAATCAATACGTTTTTAATTATATAGTCAGTCAATGGTTTTCCCTTTACATAAACAAAATAAAAATAGTGGTTCCAATGCAAGTGTTCTATTATTGGCCTTGTATTGTTATCATAAAGTATGAAATTACACCTACATACTGTTTTGTCATGTTATAAGGCAGAGAAGGAAATGCATCATACAATTGGCCCATGATGCCCCAATTGTGCTCAGGAAATTGGATCTTTGTAATTCAATTAGGTGTTCTTGGGTAAACCAGCACGGGCTAAGCTCACTTTTGTTATTGTATAAATATATGATGCAGTCCTACATTTTTCTTAATTAAATGTAATAACAGGCTAATAATATACAAATAGCTGCAAATAGCAATGAAGATGATTCTAATGTAGGCCACATGAACTGCTAGCTAGTCTGGGCAGTGTTTACTTTCAGACATACAGTATTTGTTTGCTAAGATTGTAATCTTTTCTGTTAGTTATGTGGGTCTCACACCAGCCAGCCCATCTGCTGACTGGTTTGGGGGCATTTTTTGCAGCTGTGTGGGAGTGTTGATCAGGTCTGTCAGTTTTCTAACAGGTTCCTCTGAGGGCAATGCATGGTGTTGCTGCTCCTCCTCCACTTGAGTCTGGACCAGCTGTGGAAATTATGTCTAGGTGACATACAGCATGGCTCATCCTTCTTTCTCTCTCATTATAAGCACCTACTGCAATACAGGATTATAATTGTATTCAGGGTTGTGTGTGGTTGCAGTGATACAGTGATTATAGGGATTATAGTATTATATGAATATTAATTTATTTTAAGTATTATAGATAGTAACGGAAATAAGATGTTCATTTTGGTCTCTGTTCATTACAGTATTGTTATCATGCAATTTGATAAAATCATACAAAACCTTATAGAAACATGTTTTGTTTATTGCAGCAATAGGCACTACAACTTAATATTTTAATGTGTAGCATTAAAACACTAATGAATTCTGGGATGGTATCGCAGCACCCTGGGAGTTACATTCCTGACTTCTGTTCTGACCTTAATTGTATGCTTTCCAAGTTGGACCGCGCTATGAGTGAGAAGTCACTCGGAACTCTAATGCAGATCTCTCACATCAATGCTGGAAATTAAAGGTAGCATTAATTTGTCGAATTTTGACCCAAACCAATCAGATATCTCACCAACAAATAGTGCTGGAAATGATTGGAAGACAGTGATGTGTTGTACTGTACTGTTGTACTGTATGGTGCAGTGTACAGTTTGTTAGTGTATGTTAGTCTATTTTGGTGCTACAGTTTATGGTTTGGGCAGACAGAGGTAAGGTTTCTCCATCTCAGTTTAATTTATATCCAAGGAATTTAGAGCAACACCTTTCCGAAAGATTTTACACCTTTTACTTCTCCCACATTATTTATCAGTATTTTACTGCAGATGTATTCATTTAGAGTTCATACTGATAGCCTAATGGGTATTCAAGACGATACCCAAAATAGATACCCAAAAGTGCAGTTGTACACACCATTTACACATTTTAATTCAAGACAGTTTCATGACCAATTATAGGCACGAGCTCCAGCACGTGTAGGCAGAGGCATCTTGTGCACAGCTCATTGCACCAACAATTTGATGATTGAGGCGAAAATGACAGTCGAATCCATATCAGTTCTGATAGTGTCTATAAAAACGAGAATCCCTTTAAGATACCTTATATCATACTGCCAAATATGTCTTCAAATGAATTCATGAACGCCACATCACAAATAGCATACATTCTAACGTCCACATTGGAGCAAAAGAGGAACCCCCTCTCCGAAGAGAATGGTGTACGCGATAGGAAAGTGATGGATGTGGAGAGGAGGGGGACGCTCCAAGAAGGATGCTGTGTGGTAGGGTAGCGCTGTCGTACCACGTCAGCCTTGTGCACATAACAGGGTTAGGTTGTATTCTAAACTGGGTAGGCGACCACAGAACACATTTCATAGACCGGATTTAACACCTTTTTAATTTTTTTAACAAGGTGACAACCTTACGAAATATCAACTAGAAAGTCAACTAGAAAAACGCCAACCTTTTCTACCAAAGGTAAGGAAGGTTATACGTCTCGGTTGCATTTATTTCCCGCTTATTTCGTCATACTCGATGTTAATCAAGAGCATTTACGGTAGTATTGCTATAATTATGTTAAATAGCCTAGTCAATAGTTTTTCATGCAGAGCTCCCGAGGTTATTTTGAGCACAGCAAGAACGCACAACCGGTAGAAAATGACCCCCCACCCCATCCCTAGATAGCCTATTAGTGAAAGAGCCAGAAAATAAGTCACCATCTGTGGGTAAAATACAAGTGATATACATCTGTTTCGACAAAAACGAACGAATAGTATTTCTAAAGCCACCAAATTTGGCCCGGGGATCTCGTGCGTAATAAGGTAAACCTGCCCTGCTCCATCCCATACCATCACATCGTAGCCATTATTACTATTGAAAGCTGAATTCTTCTCAAGCATGACAACCTGGCTAATTATAGCCTACGGTACATTTACGTATAGTGCCGAAGACCTTTCTATAGTTTATTTGATGGTTAATTGGCGTTGATTTAGATAAGGCATCTGGCATCTGACCTTATCGCCTCGCCCCTTCACCAGTCTGGACTGCTTGAATTTGATTTGATGATTGGATATATTCACCCTGAACCATAAGGTATAGGCTATACACACTGTTGAGTATCAGTGAATGTTTTTAACATAGGCTATATGTAGACTGTTTATTTTTATTTTTAAGATAAGAGGCATAAACGCAGCGTCCTATTCATTACGCGTAGAACGCGATAAATGACCTTGCGCTCTGTGAACCATGAGATGAACGAATCTTGTTTTGAACTAAATTAATTGACGAAATAGTGAATATTTGTTTTATTTAATTAGTTATGTACCATTGCACTGTCGCGTTAGTTCTGCTACAATGACCTTGCCATTAAAAAAACATATCACTTAGGCCTATACGATCGATTTTTGAAGGCAACGTTGAGTTGTCCCAGCGACCGCGTCTATGAATGGATAGGCTCCGGTTACTGATGGACATGTTGGCCTGATAGAAAGGGCCTTCTGGAAAAAATATTCTATCTGATTGTAAAATAATTGTACAACAATTGACACCTATCTCTTTTACAATCCTTTATTCACAATCGGTGTCACGTTTTGTTTACTAGGCTATAGCCATAGACTGTTGTTACAGTGTCCATGAGTTCTCACCTTGGATATGATTAACTACAACATGGCCTTCACCAATAGAATAATATCCTATTAATTTGTATTTTATTTGGTTAACACACTATTATGATTTAAATGTGATTGGCAGATGCTTTGTGATTTACATCAGTTTACAATCTAATTGACTAGTCCCATGGATTGGATTACAGTGTTTGCCTAATAGTGACACAGTATTTACCACCCTCCCTTTCATTTGTTATGCTTGTTGTCAATCAAGTCCTGCAGTAGCTGCTTGCAAAGCTGTTGGTGACTCAGATATATACATGTATGTTCTTCTCTAACCTTGCAGTAAGTCCTCTTTCAGTCTCTTGGCTGATTTACTACTCGTCTGATGCTGCAGTACTCATTGTACTGCAACCTTGAGAGATTACTTCTGAAAGGTGTGTGTACTGTAGAGTACAGGGTAAAACAGAATACATTGAGAATGGCATGGCAGCTCAGGTTGGTGACAGCTACAGTCATGCCCATGATGATACATTCCACCTTCAATGGATAATCTTCATTGGAGTTTTGATATTGTTCCCTCTGTTGTTTGTGCTTGTTGAACAACCCGTTGAGGCCAAATGAGCCATTTCTAAAGTGCCGTTAAAGGCAGTATTCATGAAATACAGTGGCTGTTTGGTCTCCTTGGGCAGTGATGTGGCACAGAAGTACAATCAAGTACATCAAGTACCAGCAAGCTTGACAGACTGGAGAAGTATTGAGACACAAGGGGCTCTGGATCAAGCTCTGGGTGGCTATACTAAGGTTAAGTTGGTATAATCGTACAATAACAATTTAAATGGTTTTCCAATGAAGAGAGGGAGAGAATCATTGATATCAGACAGCAGCTCCAGCCTCCACAGTTAGCCAGACAATAGTAAAGGGAGCTGGACTGTTCGTTGTTCTAATTTTCTGCCTGCTACCTCTGCTGATTAGGGTGTGCTCTGGGCTGTCCTCAAAGATTAGCCTTGTCACAAGTTACAACTTGACTCTGCAGTGGCTGTGATCACTGTGAGCACCAGGGCTTACTGCATTACCATAACACATCCTAAAACAGGCTGAAATAGCCTGTGGACCAGCAACACAGACATTAAAGTCATATTCATTCTCATCCACCAGCATCCAATACATATCATTGAGATCACTTGCAGGTGCTGCTAAATTTAGACAGTCCACTTCCATCACCACCTAGCAACCCAGAAACACAGGGCGTCTGCCCGGTACATACTTACGTGTTTTACATTTCTTGTCTCTTATAGATTTACTATTCTAATCAATGCATTTTGACAGAGTTCTCAAAGCACATTACCATCAGTCTTCCACTGACATCACATTTATTTTTAACATGCCATAGGGGGCATCTACCTCAGAGGAACGTACTGTTGTAAACCAAACTATAAAGCGGTAGTAAAACCACACAGTGTAGCTGTACAATAGCAAAACAAACGCTTCACATTGGTTAAATTTGTAACAGTCCAACAACAAAACATGGTATTAAACCAATGCATAATATTGAGCATGGAGAGCTTGCCATAGTTTCTACAGAATGCAGTGGTGAGGATATCTGCATAGAGAGAACCCCAGTCCCCAGCATCATATCATCTCCTCCTCCTATAAGCCCTGCAGAAATTACCTTCTCCTCTCTGGTATTTCACTGCAGTGTAAAATGTCCTGTTTGTAAGACTTTTCTCCAGCAAGGACGTTTCATACTTTCCTCACCAAGCTTTCACAATTGTCACATCCAAAACACGGTCACTATCTTCTCGTATTTCAGTTCAAAGCCTGGCATTGTTGTGTTTTAGTACCTGCATCTGCTGCTACATTTGAAACTGTAGATTGACTACACCATTGTTATTATGAGACATGAAACCACCATGAAAATGGTAAAAAAAAAACTACATATCTATTATTTAATACGTAGCCATTACCACTCAGGCATTACAGTAGGTATAATCAAATGCCATTAGCAATCTATTAGAGAATCATAACCTCCGTTTAAAGGTGGACAGGAGTGGTACAAAATAGTTCCCCTTGACATGGATACCACCAACATCACATTAGAGTACTGGACTGTTAAAACCTATGGACCTTTACATCATTGAAGGGTATAACAAGCTCATTAAGTCGCCTCCCTCTGCATACATCACCCATTTCATTCACTTGTTTCCTCTCAAAACTGACATAAAGATGCCCTCTCAAATAGTATAATATTTTGTATATTCAACTATTCTGTACAAGGGCAACTGCCACAAATGCTTATAATGAACTTTTTCTTTATAGGTACTGGGAATGCACCCACAGCAGTTTTTTCTTTGAATATCCATATAGCAGTGCAGGGAACTAAAATGGATGCTGGGATGACATGCTGTTTGACATGGTGTTGCTAACTGCTGTAGTGAGCCAAGGGTGACTACACACACTGAGGGGTTCCACCCAGGGAATGATGACAATGATGACGTAACTCTCTATGCTGAGCCATGCATACTGCCTGGGTGGAGCTACTGTATGAGCAGTGTTTAACCATATCCAAACATGGCACTTGAGTGAAAAGAACAGCTAAATACAAATATATTGTCTCCTCTGTGCTTGCTTCTCCTGCGGAACAGCCTCTCATCATCCTCTCCCTGGTATACCTTATGCCCAACCCAGGAGTGTCCAGCCTGTGCAGTGAACAAGCAGCAGGGACATGGTGTAATCGGAAAAAAGGGAGACATTTCCTCTGGGACTCTTTCCAGGTATATCGCCCACATCGTTGTAGACTACTGTAAACTGAATACATTTGACCAAGGTCCTGTTGGTGGGAGTTTAAAACCGCACGTGCCCATACATCATCCCTGAGGGATGACTTGGCCGCTGCACATCTGTGCTTGTGCCCAGAAAACCAGGCATGAATAATGGATGGGTGTTTAGATCGGTCCAGGCCTCTCCTGGACGCTCAGACCAGAGCAGCCAATAACTTACGGATGTTTCGACCAGCACAGGCCACCCATGGACGCTCAGACCAGAGCAGCCAATAACTGATGGATGTTTTGACCAGCCCAGGCCACCCCTGGACGCTCAGACCAGAGCAGTCAATAACTGATGGATGTTTTGACCAGCCCAGGCCACTCCTGGACGGTCAGACCAGAGCAGCCAATAACTTATGGATGTTTCGACCAGCCCAGGCCACACCTGGACGCTCAGACCAGAGCAGTCAATAACTGATGGATGTTTCGACCAACCCAGGACACTCAGACCAGAGCAGCCAATAACTTATGGATGTTTAGACCAGCCCAGGCCACCCCTGGACGCTTAGACCAGAGCAGCCAATAACTGATGGAAGTTTCACCCAGCCCAGGCCACCTCTGGACACTCAGACCAGAACAGTCAATAACTGATGGATGTTTCAACCAACCCAGGCCACCCCTGGATGCTCAGACCAGAGCAGCAGATAACATATAGCTGTTTCAACCAGCCCAGGCCACCCCTGGACGCTCAGACCAAAGCAGCCAATAACTTATGGATGTTTCGACCAGCCCAGGCCACCCCTGGACGCTTACACCAGAGCAGCCAATAACTGATGGATGTTTCGACCAGCCCAGGCCACCCCTGGACGCTCAGACCAGAGCAGTCAATAACTGATGGATGTTTCGACCAGCCCAGGCCACCCCTGGACGTTCAGACCAGAGCAGTCAATAACTGATGGATGTTTCGACCAGCCCAGGCCACCGCTGGACGTTCAGACCAGAGCAGCAGATATCTGAATAACGGGGAGAGAAGAAAGGAACTGAGTCATAAGTAGATCCTATTTTGAAAGATACTGTAATAACCTCACCTCAACCTTATCTATTTTCCTATTTTTCAAATGTATACTATTTTCTCTCCTTTCTTTTCAGTTTGTGGTAGATTGATATTAAATGAAATGGTGTGTGTATGTGTGCGTGTGAACTTGTATGTACAGTATGTCCCAAGGCTCCACACCTGTCTGCTTTACCTCAACAGAGCACTCAATTGTCTACCTAGACTTATTCCTTGACTTTATTACCTAGACAGAGTCTGCCTTGTCTATTACGTTGTAGAGTATTCTCAAAACTGCGACTCATGCAACTTTCGCTTAGAATTAGTTGAAGTATTGTTTTAACCCCAAGGGGAAGCAATTTAAACACATTTACTTAATTTCACACATTCAGGAGAATTCTACAGCATTTTAATAAGATCTTTTGTTTTGGACCATTGGTTCCTCATTTAGTTCAATATTTAGTCTCTAGAGGGACAAATATTTCCAGTACAGTTAGTCTGTTACAAAGTCCATGTTGTTTGCTACCCACTCACTAACAAGCTTTATGGTGTTGAGGAAATTATAGAAAGCAAAAAGAGACATGTGAATGTGGTCTCTCTCTCGATGTGTACACTGGAAATTAGTATGGCCTACACACCTGTATTGATAGTAATACCTATCAAAGTGTCTATGGGTTATGTGCTCCCTGTAGAACAGAAACATACTTCCCAATCAAATAGACTTGACTAGATACACATCCTCCTCAGTGTGTATGTGTTTCCCCATGGTGGACAGAATGGTACCAGTATACTGTAGGTGTTTGTTGACTGGACCCTGTGGGGATCACTTCAAACAGACCAGACGTGTGCCAGCAGTGAGTGTGTTTCACTGACATTGCCCAGCATGCAAGCCTCTGCACACATGACACTGAGGCAAGCCAAGGTTTTGCTAGCAGAACCACAAGTGGTGCAAAAATATGGCTCAACCAGAAAACTGATACATTGGATACTGTTTGAGGTATAATTACATATACTGTAGGCCTACCCAGGTAGTGAAGTAACAGGGATGAAGTAGTAATCAGGGATGTGATTACTACAGTTACCTATAAAGGATATTTGATGGTTTTCCCCATAACTAACCATGTCTGTGTGTGTTATCTCCTCACCGTGTACATCTGAAGCCAGTTGTTATTGATTTGGACAATAACACTTCAAATCATATACGCGGAAATTCTCAGTAACTTAATTCACATTTGACTGTTTGTTTATTTATAGTAAGAATACTCTTCTGGACATCAGCAGGTAATTACTGGCATTTTCCTTTGTATTTCAGTTGGGTTTATCAGGCCATTAGTCATAATGTACTGGAGCTGCAGCTTAGCTGGGCCCCTTTAGCTAGACTTATAGACTCCAAGCCACCCCTCTTCCTCTCTCTTTGCAGTACTGTACTGTAACTTGGTGTTGACAAGGTTGTCCATGACATTTTGTATTATGTTACCTCTCAGTCAGCCTCAATGTCTGCGTTTACATAGGCAGTCCAATTCTGATATATTTTTTCACACATTTCATTGTTCTGCTCATTTAATTCAGCCCTTTCGGAAGCTCTAGTTAATATGCTGTAACATTTAGCATGGCTTCTCACCAGAATAGCGTAGCTCAAGGGAAGATATGTGATCATACCAAACAGCTGTCCTTAATCCACAGCTAGGAGAGGACACTTCCTATTGGCTTGTTTAAAAAAAAAAAAACTCTCATCTACCCCTTGTTGAAAGTGGTATTTTGAACCAATGTAAGAATAAGTGGCTTTTCAATTGCACATTATTGTTATATTGGGCTCTGAAAAAGATCTGATGTGAAAAGATAATTAGGCTGCCTGTGTAAACAAAGACAAAGAGAGTTGATACTTATCTGCCTAGTGGCTTCGTCATCGGTGGTGACCTGATCTGTATTGGGTTGTAACTAAGGACACTTCTTATCTTACTAATGAAGGCATCTATCATCTGAAGTGTCATCATCGGTAAAGGCCTGTTCTATAAAATGCAGATTGTACTGTTTGCCCAGTATTATCACTGAGGATTTATGCTTGGGAAGCAACAGCCTATAGGTCTAGTATATAATCAATGAGGCAAACATGTCCTTTTATGAAGGCAGTCTGCTGCTAAATTTGATTTAGAGTGATGACAGTGGATCACACACCCACACCGGGGAGTTATTACAGACATCTGCAGTTGGATGAGGTGGCAGAGGGCCAACATGGAGGTGTTGGGGAGAGAGAGAGAGAGAGAGAGAGAGAGAGAGAGAGAGAGAGAGAGAGAGAGAGAGAGAGAGAGAGAGAGAGAGAGAGAGAGAGTGATTAGAAGTGGACGTATATGCATCCCTAGAGAGACAACACAATGCTAAAGCCCTACTGTTTGTACCCTGTCATTAGAAGTGGAGTTATATGCATCCCTAGAGAGATAACACAATGCTAAAGCCCTACTGTTTGTACCCTGTTACCAAAGCCCCATAGATCAAAACACCCATGAAGAGCCAATCTCATTCACTCTTCTGTCCTCAAATAATACTTTACTGTAAACTCCATCCTGAGCATTATGGATAATCTTCCTGATTAGCTAGTTCACGTAAGCACTCGCCAGACTACTGTATTGGACAGCCAAACAGTACTACATTGTTGAGGTAATCTTTTGAGGGGAAAACTATGCTGTCATGGAAGTAAATTGAGTTGTCCAACCACAGTTTAGTGGTTGATTTCATCAAACCACAGTTTAGTCAGGAGGATATGAGTGGGTTGAGTAGAGACGTCCTGTCTACACAGTGCACTATCTATCTGTTTGGTGTTTTTAGTCCTGCTGTCATCCATCTTCTTGCTCCATTACTGTCTGACTTCTCCCCAGCAACCCGGTCTCCTGCTAAACATTTATCAAGCATCCGCTGAATAAAATGTCACTCCTTTATCACTTGCATTTCTCTCTTTGGTGGATATACAGTATACCCCACATTGTCAAATGGAGATCTGTTTGAAGTGGATTTAAATTACAGATTTATATTCACATTCACCTAGCTTATCCAAGTGTAGCCAAAGGCTAAATTGAAGTGTCTCTGTTCAGCACAGTTGTGGATTTTTGGGATATTCTGTGGAAGGGCTTTCTTGCTGGTAGGAGATATGACAGCAGTTAGCTTTTACTGACAGAATCCCCAAGCGACTCATGCCATTTTCTAATGGGATCTTGACTCTTGTCCTTGGCAGAGTGACTGACAATCTGTGCTCTAGTGAACTGTAAACAGAGGAGTCAGAGAGAGTCGACTGAAACCGAAACATCATATTCCTTCCTCACTCCACTGTTTGAACAGAGGGAGACACTGTGCAAAAAGATCGATACAGCTTACGGTACGAATTTATACACTGAAAGGTATGTAGGGTCTCATGTGCAGTGATTAAACAAACAAGGTTTTTGGACAGCCAGCCAGACAACTTTACTGTGCAAACAAGCCTTCTATTGAGTTAAAGGGCCTACTCCACTGTATCTGTTTTCATTGACTTGTGACTTGTATTGATTGTTACACACCTTATTCCGCAGTGCATAAAGTTGGGCCAATGTCTCTAGTATTCTCTTTCAACATACAGTACCAGTCAGAAGTTTGGACACACCTACTCTTCTTTATTTGTACTATTTTTCTACATTGTAGAATAATAGTGAAGACATCAGAACTATGAAATAACACATATGGAATCATGTAGTAACCAGAAAAGTCAAAATATATTTTAGATTCTAAAGTAGCCACCCTTTGCCTTGATGACAGCTTTGCACACTATTGGCATTCTCTCAACCAACTTCATGAGGTAGTCACCTGGAATGCATTTTAATTAACAGCTGTGCCTTGTTAAAAGTTCATATCTGGAATTTCTTTCCTTATTAATGAGCTAATCAGTTGTGTTGTGACAAGGTAGGGGTGGTATATAGAAGATAGCCCTATTTGGTAAAAGACCAAGTCCATATTATGGCAAGAACAGCTCAAATAAGCAAAGAGAAACGAGAGTCCATCATTACTTTAAGACATGAAGGTCAGTCAATCCAGAAAATGTCAAGAACTTTGAAAGTTTCTTCAAGTGCAGTCGCAAAAACCATCAAGAGCTATGATGAAACTGGCTCTCATGAGGTCCGCCACAGGAAAGGAAGACCCAGAGTTACCTCTGCTGCAGAGGATATGTTCATTAGAGTTACCAGCCTCAGAAATTGCAGAAACTGGCCTCCACAATCCCCCAACCTCAAACCAATTGAGATGGTTTGGGATGAGTTGGACCGCAGAGTGAACGATAAGCAGCCAACAAGTGCTCAGCGTATGTGGGAACTACTTCAAGCCTGTTGAAAAGGCATTCCAGGTGAAGCTGGTTGAGAGAATACCAAGATTGTGCAAAGCCGTCATCAAGGTAAAGGGTGGCTACTTTGAAGAATCTAAAATCTAAAATATATTTTGATTTGTTTAACACTTTTTTGGTTACTACATATTGGGAGTCCATATTGGTTATTTCATAGTTTTGATGTCTTCACTAGTATTCTACAATGTAGAAAATAGCAAAAATAAAGAAAACAACTTAGGTGTGTCCAAACTTTTGACTGGTAGTGTACTTTTGAGTCCAGAGAGATGAATTAATAGCCTTGGTAGCATTAGCACTTAGCTAAGACTGAAACATGCTAGAGTTGTGACGTAACTTTCTGGCATGGAACTGTCTGAACTTGTTGTTGTCTTTAACCTCAGCATATATTCCTCCATTACTAAGAGCATGGTTTTAGGGTGGAAATTGGCAGTGTTGTATCACATTTAGCAAATGGTTTCTCCTGTTAGCATTAGCAATGATTTTGATTGGAAATTGTCCCACACAATTTCAGCTGTTGACAGTTCTCTAGCCCAGTGCTCAAGCCTAAATTTACTAGCTGTATTTTAGCCGTGGTAGGGCCTGTTAAGATAAGAAAATACAGTAGCTTCAGCCAGAGCAATAGGCTGTTCCACTTTAGTGCACTGCCTCAGTTTTAACGTGCTAGCTAGCGTTATCTTAGCTTCAGGGCAGGTTATTTCCTCTTTCTCTCTGCTCTCTTTTGTTGTTAGCAAGCTCTGTTCCAGTATTGTGTGTGGTGTAGAGAAGAGCTCCACGGACTCCCTGGCATCCTCAGCTCACTAGAAGGAAATAGGTTTACATAATTAAGTCTTTCGTCACTGGCAAATGACAGCTAGGGTTTTGGTACGGCCCCTCTCGGACACTTCATTTATTATCAATTTACACTTCATTAAAGATGCCAGGCCCAATAAGAGATGTGCTTTACTTTGGAATAACTCATTACGTTGTTATCTTATCGACTTCTATAAGCTGTTTATCCCATATATTAAGGCTTTTGTTGTTGCATATTTCCAAAAGGATTTGCTGTCTTGTTGTGGCCAAATGTCCACATCATGACTCACAGATTAGTTAAGGGAAATTAAATGTTCTCAGTTAGATTTTTTTGTGCTAACAGCCACATACTTGCAGCAGCATAACTCTCAAGTAGAGAATGGTTTATTATTCCAGGCTAAAGAGCCTATCTGTACCTACTCATATCTATTAGTGGAGATTGTGAAAGGGTAATCTGATGGTGATGGCTAGCTCGTTGCATTTAGATGGAGTAGTGAATGGCTCCTGGTGTGAAGGTCGTGACCATGGAGACAAAGGATGGCCAGCCAATTGGTTGGTACCTCCGAGAAGGATAGAAGATTGATTGAGGTGCTGTGTGAAGATGGAGATTTCTAGGCCAAGAGCAGAGGTGGGGCGGTTTTACGTGCCCTGAAGATCTTGGATTGCTAAGAGATGATACGATATGCTTTTGGTTTTGGAGCAGCTATTTTACAGAATAGCCTAGCCATTAAAGGAAGGTACACCAGGGTCTCTAGAATGGGGTAGGTGAGTAATAGCCCACTTAAACTATTAAAGATTAGGAACAGAGGTTAGACCTTTAGTAAGGAGTAACTATATTCCAGTAGGTGAAGAGGGGGAGGTTTAATACAGCTTTTACTCTTCTGTTTTAGTGTCACGTTTTCTTATCCAAACTCCTCTGGAAATGTGTCCTATGGGAGGGCCTCGTTCATCTTCTCTGACAACACATGAAATATGTCCTCTGGTTGCTAGATTGAGATGTCTTACAAAAGCAGACAGCTCCCACCAGAGACATTCTGTGTAAGGATCCTTGTAAACTACGGTCCATTAACCACTAATGATGTTAAGGCAGGAAACTCCTGCACCAATACAGGCAGGCAAAAGGGACAAAAGGGTTTTTGCATGGCAACATGTTCTGGAACATTTTAGAATTTTCTCTTCTTTAAATGGAATTAATATTAACATGGATTCATTCGATACCCTCTCAGCCCACATTTCCAATCTCAGTTCTAATGAATATACTGCTCTCAAAGTATTCAATGATTCAGTGTATTCAATGTTGTTGTTTTTTGAGAGGCTGCTGGCATACAAATCAGCATATAGAACTATTCTTGAGCTTCCACCTCTTTACGCACTAACTCCATGTGTAATGCAACCACAAGGTAATTCCCTTCCTGGGAAACCTGCGTGTTACTACAAACCTCACGATTAATGCATACTGTATTTTCCTACAGGGCGAGCTAGCTCTAATCATCATTTATTTCCATTTCATATTTACCTCCTTATGTTTTTCAAGTATTTCAGCCTTTTGGCTTTACTGTAATTCATATTCCCACCTGCACGACAAGCATCGTACAGTAGGATGGGAAGATTGTCTCTCTTGTCCTTTCTCTTCCATGAAAGATGCTATGGATTCTCGAGATGTAGGATCTTAATTTGAGCCAGTTTGCTACAGCAGGAAAGTAATCCTACAGCAACATGAAATGTGAATTATTATGTGGATTATAATTAATGGACATTTTTGTTGGGGCAAATCAAGTGTGAAATTTAAAAGTGGAAAAACTCAAATACACTACAGGTTTGCATTTCCTAGTGTGCATTAAAATTCTCAGCAACAAAAGAGTGATCAGATTAAGATCCTACATCTGTAGCTAGCAGATAGGGTCTGACTCAGAGGCAGGGATTTCAAGGGCTAGTAGGGGCCATCTCACTCACTGCCATTTAGTATATGGAAATCAGGCTTCTATGTACCACTCTGGTGGCACCTAATGCACATTTTACCGTGTGAAGTGGATTTAGCAAATCCACATACAATATACTGGCCTTTTTTAGCCCAGCAGAGAACAAGTAGAGCACACAATATGTAGAGAATATTAACATGCAATTCAATACAATCCAGTTCCATGCAACCATGTTTCAGAGTCACAGTATGTGCTTAACAGTGTATGTTTGGCGCAACTGGTCATACATAAGATACATCCATTTCCATCCATTGTATTCATCCATTGTATTCATATTATTCTCAAAGCATAGACCTCACCAAAGTGAGCTTTATTTGTGTGGCACATTACTACTCCTTACATTGGTTGAAAGGACAGAGGTCAGAGATGACTGATATAGCTGCTGTTGTTTCCGGGATTCATTTTCATTCTAAGTGAGGGTTTCTTGGAAACCTAGTCTTCCCAGCAGACCTTTGGGTTCAGTGATCTCTGCCAGTCTGTTATCTGAGCAACCAGACCCCCTGAGGGGACGTTTTAAAAACTCCCCAGCCCTCCACCTCTCCTCCTCTTCTCCAGTTTCTGTCATCCTCTCCTCTCCTCTCCTCTCCTCTCCTCTCCTCTCCTCTCCTCTCCTCTCCTCTCCTCTCCTCTCCTCTCCTCTCCTCTCTGTGAGGATTTATGTTCAGAGAGGTCTCTGGAAACCTTTATGGTTTTCAGGTTTAGTGTCCATAGACCTCTCTGGAATTCTCTATGGTGCTTTTGGAATTGGTCACCAATTAGAGGCAGCTGCGCCGCATTGCCTCTAATTGGGGAGCCTATTTAAGTTCAGTATTCCCACCTGTTTTTGTGTGTGTTTATTTTTGTGCACGCCAGTTCATGGTCGCTGTCTCGCCTTTGTTCAGTTTTTTGGATTACTTCACTGGAATAAAGGAATGTATTCTCACCACAGCTCTGCGCATCGGGTCCTGTCTCATAGCGAACGTGACACTCTCCTCTCCTCCAGATTCTATCCCATCTGATCTCATGCTACTTAGTCTGGAACAGGACACTCCTAACATAGCCTTAACAAGATGACTACTTTCTGTACTATAATAGTAGCCTGTTACACAATTGACTTGGTAATTACGTATGTGCCTTGTAGGTACCAGGAACTGAATCACAACACCAGAGAGTACCACTTGTCCAACAGGTACTAGCTGAAATAGGACTGTAAAACAAAGTGATAACAGATAAAAGGGGGGGCACTATCCAAGGATTGGTGGGGACTGTTACAGTATTTCAGAGTATGTGCATGGTCATTGGGTTCAGATATGGTCTATGGATCCTCAATGAGACCAGAGAATCCAATAGCATTAGGCAGCTGCAGTGGGCACCAACACCACTCTATCAAGGGATCAGCTTCACACTGTCTCCTACAC
This sequence comes from Thymallus thymallus, assembly GCA_023634145.1. NCBI lineage: Eukaryota > Metazoa > Chordata > Actinopteri > Salmoniformes > Salmonidae > Thymallus > Thymallus thymallus. Next base: position 24,634,431 of record CM042416.1, on the reverse strand, counting down.
ACCACCATTTTGGATTGGTGTTATTCTCAAACTAACAGCATACGGTCACATTTCTGAGATAATCAAATGAGTATTAAAAGAAAAACATATTTTCATGTTGTATAGTAGGCTAGGCTATATATTTTGCATGGATTTCAATGAACAGTGTGCATACTTTCTAACAATCCGACTGGCGCTGCTATATTGCTGTATTCCTCTGTGAGACAAATTAGACGTGGCTGTGTGTGTTACGGTGACAGAGGTGCAAGGAAAAGAGCAGGCCACTTGGCTGCCAGATTTAGACTGGCCTTTTTTCTGTCTGATTGTTCTCTGGGTCAAGGTTTAACCTGCCTGCTATCTCTGGAGACTCTAGCAGGAGCAGAGACACTCTGGGAGGTTAAACAGCACAGCCCAGGAAGGTTAGCGTTGCCAATAGGGCCACGAAAAGAGGAATACACAACTGAGAGAACAGAGTGAAGCTGAGAACCAATTATCCTTACCCACAAATAACAGAGATAGAAAGAGCCAGGGGAGGGAGAGAGAGAGAGAGAGAGATAGGGAAGGAGGGACAGAGAATGACAAGACAGTAAGAGAGAGGCTGAGAAGGTGGAGAAAAAGTAAAAGAATGTGGAGGAAAGGGGCCACACTCACTAGACACTCACTAGACACTCACTAGATATTCACTAGACACTCACTAGACACTCATTAGACACACACTAGACACTCACTAGACAATAACTAGACACTCACTAGACCACACTAGACACTCGCTAGACACACGCTAGACACTCGCTAGACACACACTAGACACTCGCTAGACACTCGTTAGACTCACACTAGACACTCACTAGACACTCACTAGACCACACTAGACACACCCTAGACACTCACTAGACACTCATTAGACCACACTAGACACTCACTAGACACTCACTAGACACGCACTAGACACTCACTAGACAGTCACTAGACACTCACTAGACACTCACTAGACACTCACTAGACACACACTAGACACTCACTAGACACTCACTAGACCACACTAGACACTCACTAGACACTCACTAGAAACACACTAGACACTCACTAGACACTCACTAGACCACACTAGACACTCACTAGACACTCACTAGACACTCACTAGACACTCACTAGACACACACTAGACACTCACTAGACACTCACTAGACACACACTAGACACTCACTATACACTCACTAGACACTCACTTGACACACACTAGACACACACTATACACTCACTAGACACTCACTAGACACAGACTAGACACTCACTAGACACTCACTAGACCACACTAGACACTCACTAGACACTCACTAGACACACACTAGACACTCACTAGACACTCACTAGACCACACTAGACACTCACTAGACACTCACTAGACACTCACTAGACACTCACTAGACACACACTAGACACTCACTAGAAACACACTAGACACTCACTAGACACTCACTAGACACTCACTAGACCACACTAGACACACACTAGACACTCACTAGACACTCACTAGACCACACTAGACACTCACTAGACACTCACTAGACCACACTAGACACTCACTAGACACTCACTAGACACACACTAGACACTCACTAGACACTCACTAGACCACACTAGACACTCACTAGACACTCACTAGACACTCACTAGACACTCACTAGACACACACTAGACACACACTATACACTCACTAGACACACACTAGACACTCACTAGACCACACTAGACACTCACTAGACACTCACTAGACACACACTAGACACTCACTAGACACTCACTAGACCACACTAGACACACACTAGACACTCACTAGACACACACTTGACACTCACTAGACACTCACTAGACACACACTAGACACTCACTAGACACACACTAGACACACACTAGACACTCACTAGACACTCACTAGACCACACTAGACACTCACTAGACACTCACTAGACCACACTAGACACTCACTAGACACTCACTAGACCACACTAGACACTCACTAGACACACACTAGACTCTCACTAGACACTCACTAGACCACACTAGACACACACTAGACACTCACTAGACACTCACTAGACCACACTAGACACTCACTAGACACTCACTAGACCACACTAGACACTCACTAGACACTCACTAGACCACACTAGACACTCACTAGACACACACTAGACACACACTAGACACTCACTAAACACTCACTAGACACTCACTAGACACACACTAGACACTCACTAGACACTCACTAGACACACACTAGACACACACTAGACACTCACTAGACACTCACTAGACACACACTAGACACTCACTAGACACTCACTAGACCACACTAGACCACACTAGACACACACTAGACACTCACTAGACCACACTAGACACTCACTAGACACTCACTAGACACTCACTAGAGCACACTAGACCACACTAGACACACACTAGACACTCACTAGACCACACTAGACACACACTAGGCACACTAAGAAAACATTATTGCCACACCGCATCAGTTAACTGAATACCACAAGAGGATTTTTAAAGTGATATAGCTGAAGGACTAAGCTGTCTCCCAAAAGTAACTGGTAGTGTTTCTTAATTGCCTACAGTATCTCATCGTATTAATGCATTCCTCTGCTAGCCATATGTCACCCCATTCTCCAGATTGTCAGACAGGAAATAATAATGTCTCTTTATAGACTTCCTGGGAACAAATGTAATTGCAATGCTCCTAACTGGGACGTCAGTGTCGCAGTATGTTCCCTTGCAGGTTTGATTCATGCCGAGAGCCATTGGAAATGCCATGCTGTGAGCTGTGGATGGGCTGGGAGAGAGCTATGAGATAACTGGTGCTCAATCAATGCAGGTCACTGAGTTAGAACAAGAGCTCTTCTGTCGTTTTCTACTTAAAGCTGTCATGTCCACTTATATTAAGGACATTACATTGGGTCAGATGACGTGGGCTGACTGGCCTCAGCCATAGCAATAAGGCAATTTGTTGAGAATCATGAATACAGGTATTGAGAATCTACATGTGGTTACTGACTTCACAAGAGTTTGGCTTTCTGTGGCATGTGCAGCACAGGAGGAGGACGGCTCATAATAATGGCTGGAATGGAGTGAATGGAATGTTATCAAACACGTGTTTCATGTGTTCGATACCATTCCATGTATTCTGTTCAAGCCATTAATAAGAGCCCTCCTCCCAATTAAGGTGCCAATGGCCACCTGTGATGTACACACGCAGGTGTATACTATTATGAAAATTGCAACAGTATGGAAACACCGTAGTATATATTTATTTATTGAAAGTTGATGGAGAACTGTGATGGACAGTTGATGCTGCGTAATTTCTTTGCACTGTTGGAGCTGCCATTCTAACACAATCCTCTTTCATTCCAGGTCTCTATTTGAAGGAAACTATTCTGGCTGTCTGATAAAGGAGCTGTCCGTGGTTCTGAATTCCAGATCCACAGAGATCCCCAGTGCACACCCATGCTCTTGGGCCACTCCTGATATCTCCCATTCCTAGCAGCAATCAACCTCACCTCCAGAGCCAAGATGGACGACGGCTACGGACGAGACGGACGGCAGGACTTCATCCGCGGCGCCAAAGACATCGCCAAGGTAGTGAAGAAGCAGGCAGGCAAGAAGGTGGGCCGCAGCGTGGACAAAATGGCCGACGAGTACACCAAGCGCTCGTACAAGCGCTTCGAGGAAGAGGACGACGATGACGACTACCCCGCGCAGCAGAGCCAAGATGGCTACTACCGCAACGACAGCCGGGCCAACGACGACGAGGGCGGCCACAGTGACTCCACAGAAGGTCACGACGAAGACGATGAGATCTACGAGGGCGAGTACCAGGGGATCCCCCGGGCAGAGTCCGGCAAAATGGGTCCTGTGGACGGGATAGTCCCTCAAACTCAGATTAGGGACCTGGCCCAGTTCGAGGCAGAGAGGAGGAAGGACCAGGAGGAGCTGGCCCAGCAGTACGAGACCATCCTGCAGGAGTGTGGACACGGGAAGTTCCAGTGGACGCTGTACTTTGTGCTGGGGCTGGCGCTAATGGCGGACGGTGTGGAGATCTTCGTGGTGGGCTTTGTGCTGCCCAGTGCAGAGAAGGACATGTGTCTGTCAGAGGAAAGCAAGGGAATGTTGGGTAAGATGGTTCTAATGGCCTGCCTGCTATCTATGATTCAAACTGTACTACTCGCTCTCTATTCCTGTTCCCTTATTCCTCTTTCCCTCCCTGTTTATTCCTCTTTCCCTCCCTGTTTATTCCTCTTTCCCTTCCAGTTCATTCCTCTTTCCCTCCCTGTTTATTCCTCTTTCCCTCCCTGTTTATTCCTCTTTCCCACCCTGTTTATTCCTCTTTCCCTCCCTGTTTATTCCTCGTTCCCACCCTGTTTATTCCTCTTTCGCCCTCTCTCTCTCTTTATCAGTTTTCATCTGCATCTCTTTATTCCCGTCAAAACCAAGCTTGAGTTCAAAGCAGTAGCCTATTCAAGGCATACTTTGGGATTTTGGCAATGAGGCATGCATGCTAGTAGATACCCATAGACTTCCAGTCATTGCGCTAACGCTAGTTAGCATTGGCTCGAGAAACGACCTCTAACTTCCTTCATACTGGGATAACAGAGACATAAAAATAGTATCCACTAGTTCATCTGACTCTGGGGAAGTAGATTAAGAGCCTCATTGCCAAAATCCCGAAGTATCCCTTTAATATAAAATGTTCCACATGCCACATTTTCCCCATACTCTTATTATTTTAACACACTTTATATGGAGTTACAGTAGCTAAAGGCCTTTAGGATTCACTGCCCACGTAACTACTGAACGTCCCCTTAAATTCTCAACCCATCTTGGAAATCCCAGACAAATCCTATACATGCTTTGGTTCAGTTGTTTTATAGCAGAATATATTGCACACTGGAGACCATAGCATAGGCCCATTAAGAGAATGGTGTGTGCAGTTACTCATGCGACCATTTCCCTTCCTGGGGGCCAATGTCCAGTCAGATTCCATGCCTAACACGCCATCTGTCTTTGGCCCTTCAGCAAGGACACAATGAACCAAGGCTATGGTCCTAATACATTCAACTCAGTCTCCACTGTATTGGCATGGTGATGTGTTGTTTTTAATCGATTTATTTTGTTTGTATTGTTGTGTTTTGTTTGATGTGGGGAGAAAGGTCAGTGTATTGAATGACCTGTTAAAAGGGGTATCATGTTTTAATAGCGTAGCAGGATTGAGAATGGATTCAAACAACCTCTCCCCATACCATTACGTTCTCCTCTCTTGTTGTTCTGCCAAAAGTCCTACTGGTCCATATTGATTATTTTGTCAATGGCTGTTTTCACTCATGTTTAGATTCATTCATGCACAAGTGCCTGATCATATATACTCCACATAACACTGACATAGAGATGACACATTTGGCATCCATTCATGCATGTGTGGGTTGCTTTCTAGTCTACATTTGGTATGTATGGTATGGACTCCCAACAGTGACACTCCCCCAAATGGTCTCTGGTCTCTGGCTTTCTGACTGCCTTGCATGTGTATATGTGTATCTCTCTCTCTCTCTCTCTCTCTCTCATTCTCTCTCTCCCTCTTTCTCTCTCTGTCTCTCTTTCTCTCTCTCTCTCTCTCTCTCTCACTCTCTTTCTCTCTCTCTTTCTCTCTCTCTCTCTCTCTTTCTCTCTCTCTCTCTCTGTCCCTCTCTCTGTCCCTCACTGGGTCTCTGTGCGTGCTGTGTTGAGGGAGCCAGTATGGGGACAAGGCCCTTGGTCTCTCCCCTCTTACACAGCATGCCTGACTCATGCTGGAGTGCTTCTCTCATGTATGCTGCTGTGCCGCACATGGGTCCTAGTGTCTTCCCAGTTCCCTCCTCCGTGCCTGCCATTGTATTAGTAGTCAGAATAGACCGCTGTTACTGTTGTCAGGAAGCCAGTCTCTTTAACCTGACACACTCTGTCGGAACCATACATTGTGTGTGTGTGTGTGTGTGTGTGTGTGTGTGTGTGTGTGTGTGTGTGTGTGTGTGTGTGTGTGTGTGTGTGTGTGTGTGTGTGTGTGTGTGTGTGTGTGTGTGTGTGTGTGTGTGTGTGTGTGTGTGTGTGTGTGTGTGTGTGTGTGTGTGTGTGTGTGTGTGTGTGTGTGCGTGTAATGGCCGAGAACTGTTGGAGATGTATCTGTAAGATTTCACCGTCAGACATATTTAACACACTTAATGTTTACTGACAAGCAATTTTAAGACTTTCTAAAATGATACCATTGTGTCTTGTTTTAATATGTGGTTATATTAATACCATTAGTCATGGTGCTTTTTGTCTTTACTGGGGTCATGTTTTCAAGGTGGATGTCAACTTAGCCATAACCTTGGGAAAATTCACAGTGCCCCCTTTGGTCTGTTCATTGTGTGCTTGTCTCTTGTTTTCAGATCGCTCGGCTGGTAGCCCTGAGGGTAAAGAGAACCTTTCTTTCCCGGTGTCTCCATGGCCTTTAGATAAACATGGCTGATGATTAAAAAAAGGCTAGACTGTAACAGGAGAGCAGAGCTGTGTATGTTTTACTCAGCAAAGCAAGGAGGAACATGGTTAGCATTTAAGGGAATGTGTGTTGGCATATTAGCAATGGAAGATGTAGGGCTTTTTAGCAAGGGTAGAGTAATGTTAGCATTTAGCGATGCATGATGGATGTACAGTATTGTATTAGAAAACAATCTTAGCATTGGTAGCATTAAATTAGCATTCTGAGGGAACAGAATGTCCTATGTTCAGTGTTTATAGCAAAGAGGCATTTAAAACAATGTACAGCAAAGTAGGAAGCTTTTTAGCTTTAGCAAAGAAACAGTAACACCATGATAGATTTACTGTTTTTTTACATGGAGAACAGAATTTGTGATGGGAGAGCTCTACCATTTTGACTGTAATGGTGATGGTTAACTAAATTAACTGGCACAATGCTCTCTACTCTATGAAGGATCCTCTGCCTCTGGCTCACTCCAAAAAGCCCTGTGCGCTCTCGCAGAAAGGGGAAAATGGCTATTAATAGCGCCCCCTAACCCCCCTCTCTCACACACACACATACAAACACACACACACACACACAAACACACTCACACTCACACACACACTCACACTCACTCACACACACACACACACACACACACACACACACACACACACACACACACACACACACACACACACACACACACACACACACACACACACACACACACACACACACACACACACACACACACACACACACACACACACACACACACACATACTCCTCCATAGCCCTGGAGCCTCAGTGAGCTCTGTCACCGCTCTGCAGCTCACAGACTGTGGCCTCCCTTCTCCTCCTCTCATCACTCTCTCTCTCTTCTCCTCCTCTCCCCTCCCCCACATCATATTTTCTCTTTGGAATCATGTGGAGCTCAGCTGTCTGGAAGGCTCCTCCTACCTCTCTCTCTCTCTCTCTCTCTCTCTAACTACCTCCCATGGGAGTATCCCCTACTGTTACCGTGGGCCTCTTGGGTACAGTAAACAGATTCAACTTTGGTTAGCAACAGCATTCAGGGTTGGTAGAATGATAACAGACCACCATTGGATGCAAGCTGGCACTACAGAATTAATATTGTGATAAATTCCCTAAATTATGCATGAATGAAAAATAAACATTATCAATGTTTATGAGTGCTACAGTAGGCTACTGTATGTTTCATCATGAGATCCGTAGCCAATATGCCACAGTTAGACAAATGCCTAATAAGAAAGGGGTATCATGGCAGAATTCACAAGCCTCTGTGAATACCTCCTGAACTATAGCTTTTTGTGTGTGTGTGGATATTTTATACAGTTGCCATCGGCAACCATTATTTAAAAATTGCAAATAATTAATTTTGTCAGAACTTCTATTTCAGACTTGGCTTTTGAATATTCTCCTGCTGTATTAGTAATAAAAGGCCTGTAGATGTATTTTTCAGGCTGTATCAGACTGACTCATTTCACCAGGAATAATCTCTCTCAACATTAAAAGATAAAGCATTTATCACACCCTATGTGATTTCCTCTGTGGCTGGGCTATTGCATTCCGGCCAGTCCCTGGGATGTGCTGCTGACTGTGGCTGCAATAGCCTTGGTGGCTAACTTAACGACAGAAATACATATATAGAGATTGAGGCTGTGCCCCAAATGGCACCCTCTTCTGTATTTAGTGCACTGCTTTTGACCAAAATAAGTGCACTATACAGGAAGTAGGGTACCATTTAGGAAGCACAGAGAGCGATACAGTGAGTGCTAAAGAGTAGATTGAGGATCAGCACCACGGACAGCTCCCCCAGCAGAGCTGTGTTCCCATACAGGCCAGGAAAGAGAGGGAGAGAGGCACAGCCACCCAGGTCACTGGCTGCCACTGCTACTGCATTGCGGCGATGGCTTTCGAGCTCAGTCATCGTCAACAGCGTCCTCCTGCCGCTCAGGCCTATTGTTAAGGTGGGGGACACACAACGGCGTTGACAGCTGCCTCTCTACACCGTCGCTGCACACACAGAGATAGAGAGGTCCTGTACACACCTAGCAACAGGAAGAAAGTCACCTTCAGACCCATCTAGGCATTGCACAAGACACACATGCGTACACACACACATACACACACACTTCTCTGACCTCTGTGGTCTGCTCAGCTGAAGGGGAATGCGGTGGGACACCCAACCTCACACAGGCCTCTGACTCACCAACAACACAGTGCTACTGTACTGTTAGCCTTGGTACCATGAAAACGCTATTTCAGCATTAGCCAACACTGACCCTGTATTCACTTGAGCTCCAACACTAATTAGCTTCCTAGTCTTAGTGATGGATTAGCACAGCTGATATTACAGATCCTTGTTGACTTATCTGTGTGAATGGGCCCATAGTGTGTTATCTACCTGGTCAACACTGTCTTTGCCACTTAGCAACATTAGGGCTGTGTTCCTGTTCTATTGTGATTTGGTGCATTCATTGTGATAGCCATTGTGTGGTGAGCAACTGAGCATTCTGGTGCAAAATGGCTGCCATCCATCAACCTCATACAATGTACAGCTACAGCGCTTTGAGACTTACTGAGAATGCTATATAACTTAAATTCATTATGACTAAACATGATACATAATCAAATACTTTTTATTCTCTTCATCCAAGTTAATTACAGGAGAATAAATCAACTTCAGTAACAAGCAGCCAAAAAGCTCTCGGCACCACACAGAGAGGAGAAATATTAAAACATAGACATCGCCATTCTAGACAGCCAGAGAGAACAAAACGCACTCCTATTTTAGTCAGAGCAATCACACCCACTATCTCGTGTCATTGGGTGCTTAGCGAGTGCCAACGCTACTGACAGGAAGTCAATGGGGTTGTGAGAGAAAGAGAGAGAGAGAGAGAGAGAGAAATACCGTAGATAGATAGATAGATAGATAGATAGATAGATAGGTAGGTAGGTAGGTAGGTAGGTAGGTAGGTAGGTAGGTAGGTAGGTAGGTAGGTAGGTAGGTAGGTAGGTAGGTAGGTAGGTAGGTAGGTAGGTAGGTAGGTAGGTAGGTAGGTAGGTAGGTAGGTAGGTAGGTAGGTAGGTAGGTAGGTAGGTAGGTAGGTAGGTAGGTAGGTAGATAGATAGATAGATAGATAGATAGATAGATAGATAGATAGATAGATAGATAGATAGATAGATAGATAGATAGATAGATAGATAGAGTGTAGGTGAAAAATCAGTCCAGGTGCCCTTGAGCAAGGCACTTAACCCTAATTGTGCCTGTAAACAGGGAGAATTCTTTAGCAGGCTATACTCACCATTGACTTACATTGAATTTGCTTATGCTGTATAGTATACTGCAGAAGTGTGTGTGGTTTCTTTAAATATTGTTTTGGTATACAGTACCAGTCAAAAGTTTGGGCACACCTACTCATTTAAGGGTTTTTCTTTTTTTTTACTATTTTCTACATTGTAGAATAATAGTGAAGACATCAGAACTATTAAATAACTTATATGGAATCATGTACTAACCAAAAAAGTGTTTTTTTACATTTTAGATTCTTTAAAGATGCCATTCTTTGCCTTGATGACAGCTTTGCGCACTCTTGGCATTCTCTCAACCAGCTTAACCTGGAATCCTTTTCCAACAGTCTTGAACAAGTTCCCACATATACTGAGCACTCGTTGGCTGCTTTTCCTTCACTCTGAGGTCCAACTTATCCCAAACCATCTCAATTGGATTGAGGTCGGGTGATTGTGGAGGCCAAGTCATCTGATGCAGCACTCCATCACGCTCCTTCTTGGTCAAATAGCCCTTACACAGCCTGGAGGCGTGTTTTGGGTCATTGTCCTGTTGAAAAACAAATGATAGTCCCACTAAGCGCAAACCAGATGGGATGACGTATCGCTGCAGAATGCTGTGGTAGCAAAGGGTGGCTACTTTGAAGAATCTCAAATACAACATATATTTTGATTTGTTTAACACTTTTTTGCTTACTACATGATTCCATATGTGTTATTTCATTTTCATTTTGATGTCTTCACTATTATTCTACAATGTACCCTTGAATGAGTAGGTGTGTCCATACTTTTGACTGGTACTGTATATTGGTCCAGACTATTATTAAGATTTGAACATGCCTAAGATCTGGGAAAGAGAATGACACACTCAAACCGGTGTACCTGGCACCTACTACCATACTACCGTTCAAAGGCAGTTAAATATTTTGTCTTGCCCATTCACCCTCCACGTCATACATAAGAACAGCCCTTAGCCGTGGTACACACCCCCTCATGCCTTATTGCTTAATTATACAACAGGTGCTTTGGAATATACATTGTTAGAGACCGTACATTCTTAAAAAGTACCAATGTTTACGTTGTTACCTAGCAATGCACTACTACTACTACTTTTACAGATCCACTGTCTCACCTGCCCAACCATGCAATTAATAAACTTGATCTCCATTGTAAAAAGTGTCTAGACATTATCTCCGACATTTGCAATATTGACATTTGATCTCCACTGTGTGTCCCATAATAATAAACATGTCGGGAGTCAGGACGTGACAGGCAGGCAGCTATTCTCAGCCAGTCGAAATAGCATAATGAATGTTTTAAGGAGGTGCTGATGGTGCTGTCTAGTGGCAACCACTTTTGACATGTTGGTAGTTAAGATGAAGGACCTGTCATTTCACTGAGATTTATTTAATCATTTATCACTATCTTCCAAAGTATTCATGTAAACAGTAGGCTTGTCACTTTTTTTGTAATATAATCTCAGTTTACATCTGGGGCCTTATGTGTCAAATGTTTCAGAGTTCGATTGCTGATTTATTACAGTTTTGTATTTAGATAAAATTATTAAGATTAAATGGATGGGGGTTGATCCTAGATCAGCAATCAGCAACCTAGGATCTTAATTTGAGCCAGTTTGCTACAGCATCCTGCAGCAACAGGAAATGTGAATTATTATGTGGATTATAATTAATGCACATTTTTGTAGGGGTTGATACATTTTACGCAAGTCTGAAAGTCTTTCAAAGTGGAAAATGAAATTATAAACTTCAGAAGCCTCCTGCAACAGGGTGATCAATTTAAGATCCTTTACCTGTACTCTGAGATGCTTGACTCATATGGCCCCTGATGTATAATCATGTTAAAAGTATATAACAATCTTTAATACATTTTTGTTGTACAAGAAGCAATTGTATATATGTCCGATGAGACTGGCAAGTTAGCTAGATGAAGGATTGCTTGGAACTCTGTCGAGAGCTACACAGAATGAAATATTAATGAATATTTTGAGCTATACAATAGAAATATAATGAATAGAACAGGCTTGGAACCTCTAACCTTGGCAATTTGACTGGAAAACGTAAGTGTACACTCACACTGGCTGCCTGGTATTGTGATGTAATTATTTCCATGGTAATGTAGAATGTTTAGTCCACTCATTACGCAATCATTGACTTGAATGGGGACGCCCTTTCTATTCATTCTATTTCTATGATCCATACACTCTTAGAAAAATAGGAGCTATCTATAACCTAAAGGGGTTCTTCGGCTGTCCATAGGAGAACCCTTTGAAAACCCTTTTTGGTTCCAGGTAAAACATATTTATTTCCAGGTAGAAACCTTTTGAGTTCCATGTAGGTTCTACATGGAACCCAAAAGATATCTACCTGGAACTAAAAACGGTTATCCTATGCGGACAGCGAAATAACCGTTTTGGAACCCTTTTTTATAATAACCCTGATAGGTACTAATAACTGATTTAATCTTTTCCCTCCCTCTCTCTCCCTCTCCATACCTATATTCTCTCACACATTTTCTCCCCTCTTATCTCTCTCTCCTTTGATCTCCTTCCCACTCCCCCACTCCTTCTCTCCTTCTCCCTCTCTCCCTCTTTCAGGTCTTATTGTCTACCTGGGGATGATGGTGGGGGCCTTCGTGTGGGGCGGCCTGGCCGACCGGATCGGACGGCGACAGACCCTCCTCATCTCTCTCTCCATCAACAGCGTCTTTGCCTTCTTCTCCTCCTTCGTTCAAGGATACAGCTCCTTCCTTTTATGCCGTCTGCTCTCCGGCGTGGGGTAAGGAAGGATGATGTGTCACACACCCCTTCTCCTCTGAGAACAACTCGGCTATAAATAGTAGTGCCGACTGTAAATGCTCCCAAAATTAATATGCCCCGCAATGACTCCCAAAGCTGGAAGTCTGTAAGTGATCCCAGCTTGGTTATATCAACTGGATGAAATGTGTATGAAGCCTATTTATTATTGATGTTGATAATGTTATTGTGCTGGCACAGATTATTGAAATGTTTTAATAGCCTGAAGAGACTCTTTAGTTATTCTCTCTCTCTCTCTCTCTCTCTCTCTCTCTCTCTCTCTCTCTCTCTCTCTCTCTCTCTCTCTCTCTCTCTCTCTCTCTCTCTCTCTCTCTCTCTCTCTCTCTCTCTTTCTCTCTCTCTCTCTCTCTCTCTCTCTCTCTCTCTCTCGCGTATCGCTCTTTCTTTCATCGCCTTTCCACATTCTCTTGTCTTCTTACACATGTTTGCTCTGTCATCCCTGTCCCTCTCTCACTCTTTCTCAATGTCTCTTCCTCTCTCACCCCCCTCTTATGTCTTCCTGACCCCTCTATCACTCTTTCTCAATGTCTCTTCCTCTCTCACCCCCCTCTTATGTCTTCCTGACCCCTCTATCACTCTTTCTCAATGTCTCTTCCTCTCTCACCCCCCTCTTATGTCTTCCTGACCCCTCTTTCACTCTTTCTCAATGTCTCTTCCTCTCTCACTCCCCTCTTATGTCTTCCTGGCCCCTCTCTCTCCCACTCCCTTTCACCCCTCTCTCTCTATCTCCCTCTCTGCAGTATCGGTGGCTCCATCCCAATCGTGTTCTCCTACTACTCTGAGTTCCTGGCCCAGGAGAAGAGAGGAGAGCACCTCAGCTGGCTCTGCATGTTCTGGATGATCGGTGGCATCTACGCCTCTGCCATGGCCTGGGCCATCATCCCCCACTATGGTGAGAAATGTCAATTAACCAATCAGCCAACCTGTCAATCAGTGAGTCGGTTGGGGGGTTGTTGGTTGGTCAATAAGTTAGTTAATTTCTACCACCTAGAGTGAAATTTGGTTTCCAAGCAAGGATTGAACATAGTGTACATTTAAAGACAATTGAATACACATGATTTATACACACAGAAACAATCATCATATTCTTTGTTATGCTCCTCTCAAACATGGATGCATATGCTGATCGTCCTGTATACTGCTCTCTGGTATGACCCTTAGTTGAAGAACCATAGTTCTTCAACCTCTTTATGTCACTGTTCCAGGCTGGAGTTTCCAGATGGGCTCTGCATACCAGTTCCACAGCTGGCGTGTGTTTGTTTTGGTGTGTGCCTTCCCCTCTGTGGCAGCTATCTCTGCCCTCACCACAATGCCCGAGAGCCCACGCTTCTTCCTGGAGGTCAGTCCACAAACCACCAATGAAATATAACAAAAATAGTTGTTGGACTGGGTTCATTCATCCAAATAATTCAACTGTAAAAAGTACAGTGATTCCCCTGAGATAAAGTGATTTAGCTACCCAAGGCATTGTTTATCATCTTGGGTTTAACTTGGGACTCACTGCTGTGTTTAATATCATGACACTTACAGTAGCTACCTTCATTATACACCTGCTGGGATCCTGATTATCCTGACAAATATACCATCATGAGATCCTATTGATTTAGCTATTCATTAGACAAATGTGTCTGTCTTGTCTGTTGTAGAATGGGAAACATGATGAGGCTTGGATGATTCTGAAGCAGGTCCATGACACCAACATGAGGGCGAAGGGCTACCCAGAGAGGGTCTTCTCTGTGAGTGACACACACAGGCACACACAGTACATCCATCCTAAACTACTATCAAATCACTATCAGACACATCTAATCTGCAATCAGTGAAGCTGAGAAAATAAATGAGGGGACATTTTTATATTCATTAATTATCTTGTAACTACTGCCTCTGTGCAACCCCAGCCTCTCGCCTGCATTTACAGTTAGTAGGACCCGTGTTAAATTCGCATTAATTATCTTGAATTTATTAGTTATTTGAGGATGAATTGAGCTTTGAATTAAGCTGAATTAATATTTGATTTAAGCTTTGATAAACTTGTTTAGGGAGTAATTATGTTAAGGAAGTTGGTGTGACTGAGTTGTTTTTTTGCACCCAGGTGACCACCATCAAGACAGTTAAGCAGATGGATGAGCTGGTGGACATGGGAGAGGGCACTGCCTGGCACCAGAGATGGAGGATGAAGCTGGCTGACCTGTTCAACCAGGTAACATACTCTACCTTAACCTTTTCAACGAGGTAACATACCATCATACTGGTAATGAACAGCTAAACCAGAGACGATTGTAATAATTCACTTAGGATCTTTGGTTGGAGGATTATCCTTCTTCTTCTACGTTTTGAATGCAAATCATTGGTCTAACAAAAAGGTGTTATATTCTAGCTCAAACTAAATAGTATCTGTATACCAAAAAAACATGTTTTATTGTTACACACCAGATATGTGCAGTGAAATGTGTTGTTTTACAGGGTCAGCCGTAGTGGTACAGCTCCCCTGGAGTAAATTAGGGTTAAGTACCTTGTTCAAGAGCAGATTGACAGATTTTGGCTCAGGTATTCAAACTAGCCACCTTTTGGTTACTGGCCCAACGCGCTAACCGCTAGGCTACTTTCATACTTTGCTGAATGACAAGCAAAGAGAACAGAGTAGTTTCATGTTTATATGCTCTTAAGTACCGAATGAGAGACTGGAACAATTGTTTGTATATGATCCCCCGTTGTTTATCTGTGCAGAGATGACCTAGCTATGTTTAAGCTGTGTTTACTGTTGGCTTGTGTGGAACATGGAACTAGAGAGTCTTCCTTTGAGATATATTGTTTGTGTGTGTGTGTGCGTTTGCGTGTGTGTGTCGGCTTGTGTGTGCTGCGTGTGTGTGTGTGTGTCTGTGAACCTCCCTGCAGGTGTGGAGCAACTTCCTGGCCATCTTCTCTCCCGAGTACCGCCGCACCACTCTCATGATGATGGCTGTGTGGTTCTCTATGTCCTTCAGGTAAAGTCAAGCTCCCAAAACTGTTTTCAGATAATATACAGCCAGTCAGATCCGCATAGAATTAACTACTGGTATAATGAACTAACTTGATTTCTTGTTTAGATGTTTTGATTATTGTGTATTTGTATTGTATTTGCAAGGCATTATACTGCACTGTTGGAGTTAGAAACAGAAGCATTGCGCTGAATCTGCTATAACACCTGTAAATCTGTGTACACGACCAAGTTTTACATGACTGATATTGATGATTTAGTTAGTGTCCTATCCCTTCTAAGTAGATTATATTATTAATATATCCTCATGATCCCTACATCTATTTTAACATCCATCTCCCTTCTCTCCCTCAGTTACTATGGGCTGACGGTGTGGTTCCCTGACATGATCAAGTATCTCCAGAAGCAGGAGTACTCCTCGCGCACCAAGGTCTTTATCAAGGAGAAGGTGGAGCACGTCACCTTCAACTTCA
Source organism: Thymallus thymallus (assembly GCA_023634145.1). Taxonomy (NCBI): domain Eukaryota; kingdom Metazoa; phylum Chordata; class Actinopteri; order Salmoniformes; family Salmonidae; genus Thymallus; species Thymallus thymallus. The sequence continues at coordinate 24,618,313 of CM042416.1, read as the reverse complement.
CCCTGGAGAACCAGGTGCACCGCAACGGAGAGTACTTCAACAACAAGTAGGCCCCTCTTCCCTCATCAACGTTGTCATGGGAACACAGCAGAGTACCTAGCCGTTCATACAGTAAATAGGTCAAGGGTCAATCATTCATTCTGATGTTAAAACTCTCTCTCTCTCTCTCTTTCTCTCTCTCTCTTTCTCTCTCTCTCTCTCTCTCTCTCTCTCTCTGTCTCTTTCTATATCTCTCTGTCAGGTTTATGAATCTGAAGATGAAGTCCATGGTGTTTGAGGATTCTCTGTTTGAGGAGTGCTATTTTGAAGACATCACCTCCAGCAATACCTTCTTCAAGAACTGCACCTTTGTCGCCACCCTCTTCTACAACACAGGTTGGTTGTTTACAACTATCTGCTAATGAGAGTGTTGTATCAGTGTTTGTTGGAATTAGACGTTGTGAATGTCTTGTTTTGGGACTAACTAATTTTAGTACTGTAATCTCAATCGTGTTAGTGGCTTTGACAGGTAAAATACAATTGTATATTATATTGTTGTTTAAGGAGCTAAAAATCTATTATATTGTTGGTATAGGTCTTATGCATTTCTTATGAAGGTGTTAAACCTCTCTTATAGAAACAGAGTCAGAAACAGAGCAGAGAATCAGCTCCAATTATATGCTTCATACAAGACAAAATGGCTCAATTACTGCCATTCTACTCCCTGGCCCTGTAACATAATGTAGCAATGAGGCAGAGAGGTATCCTAGCAACACAGCCCCAATCCTATTTTACTTCAGCCTGAAGATTACATAACTGTCAATCATCTCAAACTGAATGATCAATTTTTCCCAAACAAAAAGCAGCCTGCACAAGAAGATGATGCATCTGTATGGCTGATGACAAAATATGGGTAATATTGATGAGCTTGAAGTCCTCTCGATCCATCGTCAGAATCCAATTCTATCTCTGACATTACACACTCAACAATAGAAACCTATTATCAGCCAAACACAAGCTTATAATGGCTTAGTCTCTCTCTCTCTCTCTCTCTCTCTCTCTCTCTCTCTTCTCTCTCTCTCTCTCTCTCTCTCTCTCTCTCTCTCTCTCTCTCTCTATCTCTATCTCTCTTTCAGTACATTAGGGACTATCTAAACGCCTCCCTCTTGTTCTGTTAGTTGTTTGTCTGTCATTAGGCTAGTCAAGCAATCACTCTGCTGCTATCAATGCCACGCAGGAGCTACTCATTTGAATTTGAAAAATAAACTAATTTCACTGTTATTGCTTTATTGCTCAGCCCCTCTGGGTTTTCAAACTAAGAGCTAGAAGCCATAGTGGAGGATGTTAACCCACTATGGGATCAACCACATGATGGATTTACATGGAAGTACATGGACAGCCAAACCTTTCTCTCATGCACAGTAGAATAAATAATTCAGTATTATAAATGTATTTTATTTTTTAACTCATTCAATAGGCCCTAGATATGTGAACCTTATACCCCAGTTCATATTCTCTCATTCATCCATTAGAATGACTGTGGTTTATGGTACTGTGTTCAAATGAGATAGCTGACATTAAAGATCCGAGCTTTACATTGAGTTTACTCCTTATCTGTGAGAAAAAAGCGAATTAACCACAAGTCTCGACAGTAATCCCCCCCCCCCCCCCTCTCCCCTCCTTCTCACCCCTGCAGATCTGTTCAAGTACAGGCTGATCAACAGCAAACTGGTCAACAGCACCTTCCTACACAACAAGGAGGGCTGCATGCTTAGCGACTTCAGCGACGAGAACAGTGCCTACATGATTTACTTTGTCAGCTTCCTGGGCACCCTGGCCGTGTTGCCTGGCAACATCGTGTCGGCACTGCTCATGGACAAGATCGGACGGCTGAGGATGCTGGGTAATAGAGCGAGTAGAGGCGACAGTGTCGTCATGGCTACAATGGTGTAGTCTGATTTTGCACCGTACTGTTGGTGCATGTCTTCGACACATAGAGATCAGCAACCTTAAGAAAACAAAATGGAGTCTGCTTAGTCTATGGTAGATTAGGCAGAATTTTCTGTCTCACTACGGCCAAAACGTATTCAATGCATTCAGCAAGAACAGCAGGCATATTAGATGGCATATTCATAGATTCACTAATTTTCCCTTTCTTCTTCTCTCTCTCTCTCTCTCCTTTCCCCCTCCCTCTGTCTCTCCCTCCTTACCCCCATCTCCCTCCCTTTCCCTCCTTTCCTCTCTCTCTCTCCAGCGGGCTCCAGTGTGATCTCTTGTGTCAGCTGTTTCTTCCTGTCGTTTGGCAACAGCGAGTCGGCCATGATCGCTCTGCTCTGTCTGTTCGGGGGCATCAGCATCGCCTCCTGGAACGCCCTGGACGTGCTGACGGTGGAGCTCTACCCCTCTGACAAGAGGTAGGAAACCCCAACCAGAGAGCCACATCAAAACATTGGCACTGTGGAAGGTTCTAGCTTCCAGGGTGTACTGGCAAAAGTGGTGCCTTGATATGATTTGCTACACTAGATGGAGGAACATGGAGGAAGTAGTACTGTGTAAGAAGAGCATTAGTGGTAGTGGTGTGTGAGACTGGGTGGGAATCCTTACTGCCACGCCATGGCTGAGTGAACACTGCAGCTCTGTCTGCACAGTAAACTGGGGTGACTGAAACATTTCTGGCCATTTTAAAACTCTGAGATCTCATCCTAGCAGACTGGCTGTTAATTATTATATCTGACCATGATTAAATGTTATTTTCCAATTTCAGAAAGAGTGCTCCTCCATGTGACTGAACAGTCCTCCTGCAGGTGTTACAGTACGAGTTCAATCGGAGACTGTTTGAATAGAGGTTATTATGGAACTGACTGATCTTCTTCTCCTCCCAGATGCACAGCGTTTGGCTTTCTAAACGCCCTCTGTAAGCTGGCAGCCGTGTTGGGCATCAGCATCTTCACCTCTTTCGTGGGCATTACCAAGGCTGTGCCCATCCTGTTCGCTTCCGGGGCGCTTGCAGCGGGCAGCTTCCTGGCGTTCAAGCTGCCGGAGACGCGGGGCCAGGTGCTGCAATAGTGTGGCCACACCCCTAGGGGGCGACGTGGGGGTCAGAAGAGTAAGCCACACTGTGAACAACAAGCAGCCCAAGAAACCCCTACACTCTGCCCTGTACGCCCCATTGAAGTCACAGCCTATTCACAGGAATAAGTTCAATGCAGATGCTGCACAGATCTACTAAGCTGTAAATATTGTGGATTGCCTGATATTGGATGTACTGTTTAGATAGACACATTCCTATACTACTAAGATCTGTGGAACTGTGCTTCCGCAGCTTGACATTGATCCCCATGAATAGGCTGTGAGTTAGTAGAGAAAGGGAAGTGCAACCAAACTCTGCCCCTAGACCAACAGAAGCTGTTCCAACTTTAATGGTTGTTCAGTGCCAACTTAATCACTGAGTGTATGTGTTTAGGAGGTTTGAGGAGCTAGTTTAGATGCATGTCCCCAAAAGGAAGACATATTTCTGGGGTTATGGGGTAGGGACATGGGGTCTAGTTTATGAGCCATGCCAATAGTCCATAATAGAAATTACCACTAGCCATCCAATCCGTATGCACATCAATTTCTTTGATAAGCTCAACTCACTTCCCATCTACATGAGTCTACATTGCTATGCTATGTTATGCCTTGATTTGAACCATTTTTGACTTAATGGGTAAACCAAAACATTTAGTTAAACCAATGCCTCTCCTCATTATCATACCTTCCAAGGTCTTGTGTTTATTTTATGTACAAAATAACTGCCATTTTATAGAAGTTAGAACATTCCAGGTTTACTTTCATTATGGTTTGAATGAGACTGTTGACAAAAATGATCTATTGAGCTTTTTCCCTTTAAAACATTATTTCAAGCCATTCTATCTCAATCAATCATGAAAGGTCACTCAAATCAATACATCAATCTCCCTTGCTGATAATGTTGACATTTGTGCAGCCCATATTGTTCACCATGTACATTTTAAAACAACACTTTTAACATTCCACATTTAAAGCACAAAAGTTTGCTGATGCAAAAATTACTATTGTCACAACTTGTTACAATAGTTATTACTATTGTCACGTTTTAAACAAACATTTAAAAGCCCACAGTTCAATCGTCATTCTTGCTTCATATATCCTGTAGTAACAAATGCCTTCTTGGTACCATCTGTCATAGGCATTATGTTTTGCTCAAAAGGTGTTTTTGGAAAGTGTTATGCATGTAACAAAGTATGTAAGTGAATTCATTGAAAATTTGCTAGAAAGATATAAAACAATATGAAAATGGCATTAAAGTGTGTCATGATACTGTACATCAATAAGTCAGATGTTAGATGTTATAGCCATGTCATTTTACAAGAGAAATCACACTGCCTTTGTTATAACTCTGCTGTTCTAACATTGACCTTGGATTTCTGGAACATTTTCACATCCCTTAAGCACATCAAACCATTTTAATGTTCCCAACTAAAACATAAATGTTCTTTTTTTGTGATATTGTGATACAGGAACTAGATAATCAGAATGGAAAGAGAATATTAAAAACATAATAATAATAAAATAATACACAAAGGTATGGAAAGGATACACTAAACTTATATATTTATATATATAAAATATTGCAACAATATGATATATTTTCAGTCAATTCCATTTGATATTTGTTTTGAGTTTTAAAGATATAAAGATATATTTACTTTTGGGTACAATATATGTGTTTCAAATGAGACTATAGTGGTAAATCATGAAATACTAACATGTACATCATAACCCATATTTTATTCTGAGTAGAATTTTAGTATGGGTGTGAGAATGTGCTTGTTTGCCTGTGCAATATTATTATTATTTTGGGCCGGTGGATTCTTGATACCTTGTTCATTTGTTGTTTTATTCGATAGTTGGAGTATGATTAACTGATACATGTAAAAGCTGCTTTAGAATTAAAAGGGCAACATTATTGGATGTTATGAAATGCTTAAGGGAAACATTTCACCAAGTATTGAGATAGAAGTAGTAGAACTTTCCTTTGATTTCCACCCAAGAAGCTTAGAACATCATGATATATGGGTACATCAAACATGTTACACACCTCCTCATATGACTAGGACTAAACACACTGTTAAGGGCAGTGTCCTCATGGGATATCTGATCCATAGATTTCCTGTACATTGGGTTGGTACCAAACAACGTTTCACATTCCCCTTATAGCAAGCACATTGATCAAGTGTGGTACGTCCACAAATGCATGTTACAAAGAAACAAACAGAGAAAAGCAGCAAAGCACTGATTCAGAAACAAAGGAAATTATCATAAACTGCCATTTTGTAGGATAGCAGCCATATGTAGACTTAACAGAATTCTAGATAGAGACCAATCCATTGCACTAAATGTACCTAGCTGTACATGCACAGTTGTTACTGCCTTGTGTTCTTCAAAAGACCAAAACCTTTGAGACAAATAAAATATATCAGTAGCTAGCACATGAAGGGTGACAGAAGCTAAAGCAGTTGACGTACGCACAACAACTGCTAACAACCGACCAATTTAAGACAGTAGCCAAATTATTCATTGGTACCAAATGAGTCATGCATGCATTTGTGAACAGTACACAAAATAATCAGTATCCATTGATTTACAGTAGTCGCAGTTGACCATTTATTGACATAGCAACCTCTCACTTAATCTATGTAGGAACTTCAAGCCGTTACCACAATCCTCACAATTGACATGCAGCAGTCTACATACCCAAACCATTCACTGATGGTTTAGTGACCGCCGATCTATAAGTGTGCCATGAGTAACTTCTCTCATTGATTATTGCCAAATATTTTTGTATGTCTTAAGTTTATACTATGTCATAAAAAAAACTGGAATATTTAAATATGTAAATTTAAATACATAAAATATAACATAGATAATTAAGAAATATTATAGCTCTTTATAACCTTTGACCCCTTGAAAATATTCCTGTACTAGGGGGAGCAGTTCTTATCAACTGACCTGGGGCGTGGACGGTCAGTCTGTCGGAAAGTACATATGTTCACAATTCCTCTAAGAAGCACAGTAATCTTAAAAGATTTTTTCCATTTGTTATTGAAAAATCAGCCTCAGCATTGCAGCATGTTTCTGATCTGTATTTTCACATCCTATCTGTATGTTCTCCTAGTTATACCACCCATGAAATGATAAACAAGGATGTCAATATTAATGTTGTATAGTACGACATGGAACGCTGTGAAATGCTTACCTATCTATTTATTTTCTCAGTGAACCAGTTCAGGATATTTTCAGTCAAGATTGTTTTTAGTACCTGTAGTTGCATATTTTCAATTCTGTTACAGGGTTTTTTTTGTATTCTTAACTTGTTGCTCGGTCAATCATGAGTGCAAAAACGTAATTATAGCAATAAGTGTTAGATTATTGTTATTTTTTCTCTCCCCAAAACACTATTGTGAAATGAAGCACATTATATGCTGGGCCTTTTCCACTGAAATGCTGTGTGTTGGCTTCTACTAAATGGGACTGAATGGCTTATAATCACTTCTAAAACTACCCCTAGGTCTTTGAGGCTTTTGTCAATAACAATACATTGTGATTAATTACATGTAACCGAGAATTTATCACTGTCATTGTACTGTGCTGTAGAATCTGTAGTTGTTTGTATGTAAGTATAGATCATAGAAATTGGAATTACAATACAGTATACATGTGGAACCATAAAAAAATACAAAAGACAAAAAAAACGGAAGTGTAAATGACTGAATACTATTGTATGTTGTCTTTGATTTTGTGTTTTTTGTAAATGAGAATGGAATATAAGTAAATACATCAAAATAAATTCTACTGGCTATGAAGAATACTTAAATGTTACAATGTCATGATTCTGTTATAAAGTTTTGTGTGAGATTTTTTCTTATCTTTTGTCATTGTTTATTTATTTGCACTGTTGTGCAATTGACCATTGCAAAACTGCAATGGATAGCAAAGAAAAATAAACTACTGTCCTAATGATGAAAAACTTGTAATTATTTAATTTACTGAATTGATCATCAATGATCTAACGGATTTCTTTACTTCTCTGCCTAGGGGTCAGAAAAGCATATGCCACTGGGCACAGATGTAAATTCAACGTCTTATTCCACGTTGGTTCAACGTAATTTCACCAACAGGCATGATAGCTAATTTAGACCTAGCCTACAAAGACTACAATTTACTGCTGCAAATACGAGTCCGAGGCCGTCTACAAAGACTACAATTCAAACAGAGACTACAAGTCCCAGACAGTCTAATCCAGGCAGCACTTCCTGTGTAAATTGGATAACATAGCCAGCAAAAGGTAGGTAGCTAATACATGTATTAGAACTCACTTTGGGTTATTACAGATTTGATCATTTATTAATAACAACCCAAATCAGCTAAGGTACTATTTGAGACTACGAAATGCAGTCAATATGACAGTGATTACTGCAAGTAGCTAGCTAGCCTCTTAGATAATTTGCGCTAGCTAACGTAGCTAGTTATCTTGTGAAAGAAATTAGCAAACGTCATTGGGCAGCATTGCATTTTCATGTATCTAAAGAACATATATGTTGTCGCTATAGATAACAGATACTGTAGCTATGTAAAGCAGAGTCTGCTGTAGAATGGCTAGCTTAACAGCAGATAGCAAGCTACTGGATGCGAGCTACACTTAGAAAAAATGGTTCTAAAAGGGTACTTCGTTCCAAAAGTGTTCTTCGGCTGTCCCCATAGGAGAACCCGTTTTGGTTCCGGGTAGAGCCCTTTCCACAGACGGGACAGCCAAATAACATTTTTAGTTTCTAGATAGCACTTTTTTTCCTAAGAGTGTAACTTCTGACCCTGAAGAGAGACCACCAGTTCCACTTCTTCATTGCAGGCTGTCTACAGGCGTCGCCTGCCTCAATCCTTTAAATGCTGCCCAGTGTTCTCCGCTGTGCCCGTCCCATCTCCACCACCACCACCACCCTCGCCTTCACCAGGCCCTTAGCCCACTTCAGACCCCACATGGCTCCTGATCCCAACCGGCCCGTGGAGGGGGCCATACGGACCAAGCTCACCCAGCAGCTGGAGCCAGAACACCTGGAAGTCCACAACGAGAGCCACATGCACGCCGTGTCCCCTGGCTCCGAGTCCCACTTCCGAGTCCTGGTGGTCAGCCCACGCTTCGACGGCCTCTCCCTGCTACAGCGCCACCGCCTTGTGAACGAGACCCTAGCCGAGGAGCTGAAGACCCGTGTCCATGCGCTGGCCATCCAGGCCAAGACGCCCCAGCAGTGGGGCAGCAACCCCAGTATAGCCAAGAGCCCACCCTGCATGGGAGGATCCAAGGGGGACCACACAGTGGAGGAGAAACTCAATGCTGGACGGGACTGACCAGCGAAAGTCAGCAACCCTGGTTCTAGAAAGCAACAGCCTGTGCAGGCTTTGGTTCCAGCACTAACTCATCTATTAAAATGTATTGTCTGTTTAAGACCTTGTTTAGTTTAATCAGGCCTGGAACAAAAGCCTGCACGCCCCATCCTGAAGCCTGGACATTCAGGATGCAGCTGAAGAGGGTGTCAATAAATATTGATGTAAACTAGTGTGATATAATTTCAGTACTACTTGAGAGGTTGTTTTTAAATTAGCAGCATCACTTTGGTCTCTTGGTAGTTTAATGACGCTATTCAAGAAGAGCTGGATTTTAGATTAGACTCTTGCATTTTTAGTGGCCATCAGTAGAATTCATCAAGACCTTGTAGTTCAGTATTATATTGTACATTGAGCTATATGATATGACAAGTGAAGGAGTGTCTGTTTTGTCTGAAAATAAAATGTATTGTATGTGAACTACAAGTCAGGACAGAATAAAGAATATGTTTTCTCAGGTGCATTGTGGCAGTTTTGTAGTTCTCATTATTCCCCCCAAAAGGCTTGGGTGTCTGTTAACAAAAATACACATCTGATGAAATATTGCATGTCATGTTTTTGTTTTGCATGCTACCTTTGAATACACATCTGCAATATAGGTTTAGAAACCTGATGTGTTTTGATTTTGAAATGGAATACTAAATGTAGTACTATTGTTACCACAAGAGGGCAGTATTATTGCAAATGTTATGTTGATGTGAAGTATGGGGTTGACAGAATGATGACACATGGCTTCATCATTTCATTTCGCCACTGCCTTTCATCAATTCTTGAATACAATAATTATTAAATCCCATAATACTTTTTAGAAAATGTCTCACCATAACAAAATGTCAGTGTTATAGCAACGGGGGATAATCACTTAAATTGTGGTGTTCGTTAATCGAGGTGATCAAACTCGATTGTCTAACTCACATACAGGGTGTATCAGAGTTCACTTACTTCCTTATCAATTTGACTTATTAGCCTGCCTTTTCTAATTATTGTGGATGGCTTAGGGCCAGAAGACAGGGTGAAAGAGGTTGGTGGTTCTCAGAATGACATGTCCTAACCCCATCATGGGCGTGTGGTTCTATTTGTGTCTCGGCTGTATGTGTCACCGTGAAGGTCCTCTTGTCCTACCCTCAACCCCAGGACCTGCCAAAATATCTGTTATTACAAAAACATGTAAGAGTAATGGCACGAAAAACATTGTTGGTGATAGCCTAAACAAACAGCAAACTAACATCTTTTCCCAACTTGTTGTTTATCCAATACATTAATAAACATTTTGATGTTTTAGGAGGTTTTATTGAAATATTTCAGTACATCAACAAACAGGATAACTTAGAAATATTCAACTAAATCAACAATATTCAACAGAGCCAAAACAACCATCCAATCAGCCATTTTTCCCATAAATGTGGATTAACTCAAGGTTGACTTCTACAATCGTCCCTGTCTGGAATAGACGACCTGTCAGGCCTTACAAAAGGCCCTGTGAGGAAGGTGAACAACTGGTGTCACTGGTTTGAAAAAGGAAAACAGTAACACAACCATTTTATGGCCCTGTCTATTAGAGTCAGGCTTTAGGGGAGGCGTAAACTAAAACACGGGCAAAAAGCGAAGGGTGAAGGCAATTCCAATAAAGTCTACTGCCTCGGGAAGCAAAGACTTGTCTCTGCAAATTACAAGAAGTAATTTGCAGGTGCTGTTGTGAGGGAGTGGCGAGGAGGACACGTCAACCATTTTAAACCAGCGTAGCATAGTGCTGTTGCAACAAAAATTACAAAGTTGATTGCTTGATATCAGTCATGAGTTGTGATGAGATTAGAGTTTATGTCATAGTTTATTGAACTGTTAGTTCCCAACTCAATCAGAAAATTGTGACGTTGTAATCGTAACATGGGTTAGGGTCAATTGCTTTTCAATTGGTAATACGTTGAAATGCATTAATGCTTCCCCTCTGGCTGGTCCCTGGTGATGATGGATCATTCAGGGGGTCCTGGGTTGCCCACGTGTCCTGGTCTGGGTGATCCGTCAGTGGGAACCCACCTCAGTGGTAGCCTACTCTACGTCAGAGCCAGGAGTGATGGTGCCAGGCCGGGCTGGGACCCTGGGCAAGGCAGGGTTCCCGCGATGGCCCCTGATTTACGCTCCCGGATACGGACCAGGGATCCTTTTGCACAGCTGACCCCTCCAGGTTGGCGATCTGGGGGCTTGAGCAGAAGAGGGAGGGAGACACCAAATGGGTGTCTACTCTGAGAAAAAGCCCTGCCAGGCCCTGCTTGACCGTCCCAGGGGACTATCTGCCTCCACAGCCCTCCTGGTCAGCTGCAGTGTCTGCAGCATGTGTGTGGAGGGAAAACAGCCGGTTAAACACATTTAATTAAACCCCACTAGTAATAACAATCGTTAAATTAACATGTTTTGAAAGATAAAGCTGGGGGTGTTACACATTAAAAACTATTTATCATTGTAGGAAATGTTACAAAGACCCATGACTATTACACAGGATGATTTATACTAGCTTTATTAACCTATTTTGCGTTAAAAACATACTTTGGCATGTCTTCACAATACACTCGTAGGTCAAAATAGGGAATACATCACATTCAAAACACTAATTACAAGTTAGAAACTTCAGAAAGGGATTTAAAAGTTCACACTGATCTGATAAATAATCATTATCTGGTTTCACAATGTGAGAAGAAACAAGTGCTGGATTTAAGATGACGGTAATAGCCTATTAAGTCCTTTAATTGGAAAGTTTTTCTCTCTCTCACACCACACTGCCTACTAATGAATTCAGTGAATGAACGGCTTGAAAGAGGACAAAGAAAGAGATAGGAGAAGACAATATCCTTGTGTGGGAGAATTAGTTACACTCAGTAGTCTAAGTATTCAAAGCAGAGTAAAAGGGCTGCAGGGATTAAGAGAAAAGTCCACACAGGTGGGCTCTGGGAGAAACCAGGGTCACATGACAGGACGTTACCTCGTTTGATAAACACCAGCCGGGCTCACAGGAAGAAGGAAGGGAGTTATTTTATAGGGGAATTAACTGGAGCTACACATCAGGTATTCATTAAGGCAAATCTCCCAGGTGTGCAGTACAACCAAGTCAAGCAAAACATCTTGGAGGGTTGCTTGATGCGAAACATCTTGGATCTAAACTTCATAATGGTCAGTAAATAGTCATACTGATAACGGTTGTGATTTGAGACTAAGAATGAGGCTAAACATATTTCAGTCTTCTTGGGAGATGAGTTAAACTATCTCAAACAATCACACGTAATCACATTTTCCTCTGCACATTTGTCAATCATGTCATTAGATGAGAAGCGTTTTTCTACCTCTGCCCTTTACATTTTCACTTATTTTGTTCTGGGCGCAAGAACCTTTGACCTCTACACAAACTCCATCCATAAAATAAGCAGGTCATATTGATTGTTTTTTCCTTTTCAAAATTGTCACAACCAAAGAAGACAATGTTCAGTGGCTTAAAAAGATCTACTCAATTTCCTTAACTCAAAAAAATTATGAAATCAAGTAACAACTTGCATGTGGCACGCAGAGTATCTGCCTTTGTGTGATGATGACTTTCGGTGTGCATGGTTTGCTGACTCACATGACAGCGGAAAGCCATGACATCAGAGTTGAGGCTGGGGCTGGTTAGGCTGGTTTTGGGCCAGAGTGCACAGGCCTTACACCTAAGCCCTCTGGAGGATCCACACTCAGTAACTGAAATACATGCCTCTTATTCTCTCCCTTGCAGGGCTTCAACTAGGGGAGTGTACATGTCAAGACAGATGGGACACAGATAAGACTCCCTCTTTCAACCTCGTCTCTCTCTGTCCTCCCTCCAGAGTCTCTCAAACTCTCTCTTTCTCAGCCCACTGTCAGCGTTTGAGCAACCTCTGATCTTTTGGTGAGCTATGGTGCATCTTTTAACCTGTTCCCGTTCCTTTCTCAACCTTCCCGTTCCTTTCTCAACCTTCCCTCTTCTAACTGTTTTTAGTTTAGGACCCCCTCACAATCCACTTTCGGCCCCCAGCCGTCGCTTCTCTCAATGTTCTACGCAACTTTCCTCAACTTTCCCTCAACTTTGTCTCTCAACTGTTTCAAAGCACCCACCCTGAATCCACTTCCAGCTGCCTCGCTCATCCTCTCTCTTTTTTTTTTCTTTCAAACTTTTCTCAACCCTTCCCTCAACCTTCTTGTAACTTTTCTCAACCCTTCCCTCAACCTTCTTCATTCCTCTCTTAACCTTTCCTGAACTCCCGCTCAACGTTTTAGCTGACCCTCATCTCAATCCTTTCTAGACCACCTAACGTAGCCTGGATGCACTCTGTCCTCTAACCTTCTCTCAACTTTTTCTCAACCTGTCTCATTGGGTTTCACATTAGGACAGCCCTGCCACTCAAGTGAGCTCCATGCTCCGCTTCTCATAGAGGAATGCCAATGCTGAGCCCCCCAGAGAGCTGACAGAGCATATTTATGTTTTAATGCACAGCCTGAAGCTATTATCATATTACCATGTGACGTTATTGCTTTGGCCCCTGAGTACGACTTAATGTTCATGTTTTTAGTCAGAGGTTGTAAGTTGTTCAAACATAAATGTTAGGAATCGCTTTGTCTTTTGAGTGACAGCCGACAGGTACGTGAGCCTATGGGTTGTAAGGGTGCGGCGCCTGCTTTAGCAGCAACTCTCTCTTCCTCACGGTCTCTTTCTGGTTTAGTTTGTAGGACGAAAAATGCACTGACATGGGTGGTTACTCATAAATGTAACTTCAACTCATAATTAATTCCCTGTGTATAGGAAATGATCAGACCCTGGACAGATACTGAATAGATGCATGCTTCATTCTCAGGATGTTGAGGAAATATTAAAGAGCAAACAGTAGCTATTCCACACAGAGCTATGGGGTCTCTTTATGGAAAAACAAGTGGTCACGGTCAGGTCACCCAAACCTAACGTTGCAGTAAACTCTCATGAATACGCCCCATTCTATCCCATTCCCAACCTGCTGAATTGCTGGGGAAAGGCACCTGGTGTGCATTGGTAGTGGTAGTAGTGTCCTATAAAAACCCATGGGAGAGATTGTTTGGCCGGGCGTAGGGCATGAAGGTCATCCCAACGCAAGGCCAGTGAATAGAGGGTTAATCTTCATCGCTTCAGATGTACGGTGAAGCTGAAAAGAGACAGAACGCTTGACTCGGGGCTCGGACAGAATGTTATCTATTGTTCATCTGTCGGGCGCCCGTGATATATTCTATCCTACACTCTCGGACAAAACGTACCCAGCGATTATACAGGGGGGCCACTGGCCTGCAACAACGCCAGCTCAGGGAGTTTGGACACCAGGCTGTTTGACCTCTCGGGTCCTCTGCTCTTTTGTTCCCAGTGACCTCTGTTCCTTTTACCCCCCCTCTGAACCTAAAACCTCAGTCCCCGCCCTCACTCTCCCACACACCCATCACACAAACAAATAAAGAAATGGGGCCCTCCAGTTTATTTTATTAGCACTTTGAAACCCAGGCCTTTTAAAGGAGAGGAGAGAGAAAAATAATAGGATAGCCTTTTAATTTGAAGAGTTATTAGGGTTCAAATAAAACAACGGGGCTCGGGTGAAGCTCTGGGTCAGATGGGGGGGGGGGGGGGGGGGGGGCGGTTCACCGTGTTTGATTTTGGGAACCCCTCCGTTTTTGTCTTTGACCTTGGAGCTCTGAAATGGTGAAAAACGCAGACTTGGAGACCCCAGATAATATGTTGACGTCAATGAATGAGGGGGGTTGGTGACCATATGCGCTCACACTGAGGACTGAGGACCAATGCTCTCTCTCTTTCTCTCTCTCTCTCGCTTTCTCTCTCTCTCTCTCTCTCTCTCTCGCTTTCTCTCTCTCTCTCACACACACATACACACACACACACACACACACACACACACACACACACACACACACACACATGGAAAAGGTATGTCCCCTGCTTCTTCTTCAACAGCTAATGGGGATCAAATATTAAATTAAATAAATCACACACACACACACCACCAGTCCAGTCCTGGTGTGGTGTGTGTTCATTGCCAGGAGCTGTTGTCCCCTTGTCTAACTCTGGGATTTGACCTAGTGAGTAGTGGTAGGTAGGTAGGTAGGTAGGTAGGTAGGTAGGTAGGTAGGTATAGGTAGGTAGGTAGGTATAGGTAGGTAGGTAGGTAGGTAGGTAGGTAGGTAGGTAGGTAGGTAGGTAGGTAGGTATAGGTAGGTAGGTAGGTAGGTAGGTAGGTAGGTAGGTAGGTAGGTAGGTAGGTAGGTATAGGTAGGTAGGTAGGTAGGTAGGTAGGTAGGTAGGTAGGTAGGTAGGTAGGTATAGGTAGGTAGGTAGGTAGGTAGGTAGGTAGGTAGGTATAGGTAGGTAGGTAGGTAGGTGTAGGTAGGTAGGTAGGTAGGTAGCCCCTGCCCCTTCCTGAATCCAATTTACAGTAAACACTCTCCACATAGGTCTCCGCTCCACTGACCCTCCTCTTCCCCTGTTCCTCCACTTTACATCTGGTGCTCCTATCATCTTTTCGACTGTTTACTAAACAGACCAACAGACTCTTGCAGCCCTCCTCCTCTTTCCTCTTTGTTTGGGATCATCTGAGCAGAAAATGGTTTACATACACTGAGTATGAGTTGCATCCCCTCTTGCCCTCAGAACAGCCTCAATTCGTCGGGGCATGGACTCTACAAGGTGTGGAAAGCGTTCCACAGGGATGCTGGCCCATGTTGACTCCAATGCTTCCCACAGTTGTGTCAAGTTGGTTGGATGTCCTTTGGGTGGTGGACCATTCTTGATTCCTACGGAAAACTGTTGAGGCTGAAAAACCCAGCAGTGTTGCAGTTCTGGACACACTCAAACCGGTGTGCCTGGCATCTACTACCATACCCCGTTCAAAGGCACTTAAATATTTTGTCTTGCCCATTCACCCTCTGAATGGCACACATACACAGTCCATGTCTCAATTGTCTTATGGCTTAAAAATCCTTCTTTAACCGGTCTCCTTCCCTTCATCTACACTGATTGAAATGGATTTAACAAGTGACATCAATAAGGGATCATAGCTTCCACCTGGATTCACCTGGTCAGTCTATGTCATGGAAAGAGCAGGTGTTCCTAATGCGTTAAGTTGCAGTGCGAGGCAGGAGTACTTAGGCGCTCATTCTGGGAAATCTGACAGAGTACCAATCTCCTTCCCTGAGGGGAAACGCCAGAGCACAGGGGAAGCACAGCAGCTATACACAACACTGCAGAACACAGCCTAGCACAGAACCCAACAGTCTAGCACAGAACACAACAGCCCCAACAGTCTAGCACAGAACACAACATCCCCAACAGTCTAGCACAGAACACAACACCCACAACAGTCTAGCACAGAACCCAACAGTCTAGCACAGAACACAACACCCACAACAGTCTAGCACAGAACCCAACAGTCTAGCACAGAACACAACAGCCCCAACAGTCTAGCACAGAACACAACACCCACAACAGTCTAGCACAGAAAACAACAGCCTAGCACAGAACACAACAGTTTAGCACAGAACCCAACAGTCTAGCACAGAACACAACAGTTTAGCACAGAACCCAACAGTCTAGCACAGAACACAACAGCCTAGCACAGAACACAACAGCCTAGCACAGAACACAACAGCCTAGCACAGAACACAACAGCCTAGCACAGAACACAACAGTCTAGCACAGAACACAACAGCCTAGCACAGAACACAACAGTCTAGCACAGAACACAACAGCCTAGCACAGAACACAACAGTCTAGCACAGAACACAACAGCCTAGCACAGAACACAACAGCCTAGCACAGAACACAACAGTCTAGCACAGAACACAACAGCCTAGCACAGAACACAACAGCCTAGCACAGAACCCAACAGTCTAGCACAGAACACAACAGCCTAGCACAGAACACAACAGCCTAGCACAGAACACAACAGCCTAGCACAGAACACAACAGCCTAGCACAGAACACAACAGTCTAGCACAGAACACAACAGTCTAGCACAGAACACACAGAGCACAGGTCATTCAAAGAAAGATGTGACCCAGGTTTTGTAAATGCACCAAACCATTACAGGATCACCAAAATTCAGGTTAAAGTGGCAACATGCAAAATGGCAGTAAAAATGGATTAACTCTTCATCTGAAAATAATCTAAACCCAGAATCACAATTCTGTGATGAGGAAGACAGCAGTAGACAGACATATGTGAGATGGTGCTGAGAGGGGAGATGTGGGTATTATAAGTGGCTTGCTCCTGGATGGCCAACTAGGTCAAGATAATCCACACGGTGGTAAAGGGGCTCACAAAGGCGTGAGGAGAAGGTCAACCGTGAAATTCCCCCCTCTTGCCACTGTGACCCCCCAGGGAGGAGTCATGAGGACTGGAGAGGTGCGTGTGTGCGCGTGTGGCGTGCAGGTGTGTGCGCGTACGGATGTGTGTTAGAATAGCATGTCTATTCATGTTGAATGTGTGTGTGTATAATATTTCTATTCATGTTTTGTGGTGTGTGTGTGTGCGTGGTGTGTGTGTGTGTGTGTGTGTGTGTGTGTGTGTGTGTGTGTGTGTGTGTGTGTGTGTGTGTGTGTGTGTGTGTGTGCGTGGTGTGTGTGCATTTATGTACGTGTGTGTGCTTGCGAGTGCGTGTATGTGTGTGCATGTATCTAGGTCAGGGATTCCTGGTTATCCGCCCTGCAGTCAAACCACTAACCCTTGTCATACCGTGTCGTCTCATTTAGCCCCAGTTGGCAATTATTTTTTTTGCACTCTCTCTCAGGACTACTACACTACTGATTGTCTTCTCCTGTAAATCCTTATTTAGTCCCAATGCTTATTATTAAATGCTTTGACTTTTACATTTACCGTTGTAGTTACGTAGACAGGTAAAGTGTAATTACAGTGTAGGTACATGTTTTTAGTTCTTAAAACTGTTATTTTATTTCTTAAAAAGGGCACTTCTTGAGAAGGGTATTTATTTTCCAGTAAGATACTGTAGCCAAACAAATTGCAATCAACACAGATAGTACGTCCCCTAAACGCAAACTGACCAGTGACCACTGTTCCTTTTGTTTTTTAAATGCACATCACATTGAATCATTAAAGTAGTAGCCATCCTGGTCCTAGAGAGTCTCAGGTAGTCCGGGACTCAGTGTTCCCTTTCACGGCCAAATCTAATTTGAAAACTTGAGTTGAACATGCTTCACTCTGACCATTGCGTAAGACAGTCATGCATTGATGTCGAATTAAGACTTACGTGACAACTTGAGTAAGGCACACACATCTTAAGTTAGGATTTGGGCATTAACTAATTAAAAACCAAAGACAGTGGTGTTTTGTTTTGTTCATAATGACTTATGGTAATTTCACTCCAAAACTCACCTAAACTACTAAACTGGTCAGAGCTTGCTTTATTCAGAAGAATCCAAACCATAATCGTGGAGAGTGATTTCCCCTGTGAGTTTAAGTGCCGCTATGCTGAAAGTCCACATAATGAACGAGCAGTATCCTACGGTAGCCACAGCTTGGAAGTGATGACCGAGAAATTTACTGTAAAGGCCAGCCAGAGGACCAGGGGGTGGGTGTGTTGGCATGTGTTGGAAGGTAAACATGTATTTTAACAGCTTTGCAACAGGAAATAAAAGACCATGATTAATCATACATTATTACATAAACATGAACATATTTATCAAGTTTAAAGTACAGTAAACATAAAACAACCCAAAAAATTTCCACTCACAGATAGTATGTATCTCTTATGGTCTCCATTTTATTTGTGATCGTTTGATTGTGTGTGTGTGTGTGTGTTAGGAGTGTTAGGTGGTAGGGCTGGAGGGTCAGTGTGTGTTAGGAGTGTTAGGTGGTAGGGCTGGAGGGTCAGTGTGTGTTAGGAGCGGTAGGTGGTAGGGCTGGAGGGTCAGTGTGTGTTAGGAGTGGTCAGTGTGTGTTAGGAGTGTTAGGTGGTAGGGCTGGAGGGTCAGTGTGTGTTAGGAGTGGTAGGTGGTAGGGCTGGAGGGTCCGTGTGTATTAGGAGTGGTAGGTGGTAGGGCTGGAGGGTCAGTGTGTGTTAGGAGTGGTAGGTGGTAGGGCTGGAGGGTCAGTGTGTGTTAGGAGTGGTAGGTGGTAGGGCTGGAGGGTCAGTGTGTGTTAGGAGTGGTAGGTGGTAGGGCTGGAGGGTCAGGTGGGGGTGGCCTAGGCCCCTCCCTGAGGTCAGGGGAGAGAGGATGAAACCTGTCATCAGAAAGGTGAAGGGAAGAATGGCCTCAACGGGGGAGCTATTGTCCCGGGGGCAGCGCGGAGGGACACCTCTTTAGTGCCTCAAATAACACGGCCAGGCCGCCATTGTTCCGGGGTGAAAGGGCCGGGGGGGGGGGAACGGTGCTTCCAAACAGTGGTCAGAGGAGAAAGCCCCCCATGGGTTAGGGGGTTGGGGGGGTTGAAAGGGGGGTGGGGCTATTTTGGGGGCTTTTCCCACTCTTGTTTTCTATTTCTTTCTCAACAGCTCATCCAGAACCCTTGGTTTGAGAACATCGGCAGTGGTTTTATCGAGGGGTGTGTGCGTGTGTGCGTGTGTGCGTGAAGTAGGGGGTTGCAGCATCCTTGTCTTAGAGAATGGGGTGTTGCAGACTGAATGCCATAGTTTGACATCTAAGCTGAGGCTCAATGCAGAGTCAGGACCTTTCACTCATCCCTGTGTTTTAAGAGGACGGGTCACACAGATAATGGGAAAGGTTAAACACCAAAGTTTTCTTTTTTCAGAGGAACAGTGGGGAGATTCTTTACAACTCTGTCAATTCTCTGAGCACCAATCGCAAATAGAGGAAATATACTTTCACGACAAGTTAGCGGCACTCTTTGTATCAGGGAATCCCTTTAAAACGTGGATTAAGCAGTTATGATGTTGTACAAAATGTGCACCTTTCTAGATCACCTCTCCCGTTTTCCTCTCATTTCAATGTTGTATGTTTTTCTCTGACACTACAAATACTTCTATCAAAACTATTTCAGTTCACTTGACTGAATAAACTAGTATTTTGCTAATTCTGTATACTTTTCTCCAAAGCTGTTCCCACCACAAGAGCACCTAATAAATGATTGGATCAATTACCAACTCCATTAGAAGGCTTTCACCCAATCCCAAAGCACTGATGACTTTAGAGGGCCAATGAAACCTGCTGAGTTGTGACCTGAATGTTTAGGAAACCTGAGAGAGAAGGGGACAAGCTAAGGTCAACAACGTCACATACTTCTGACTTGTACAGAGTAAGTAGGTCAAACACAATGGTGAGAATGAAGAGTGCTGACTGAGTGTTGCTCTGCACTGGCTTGGTCTGCACTTCTCTTCAATGGGAACCTGTGGTAGATGGCTAGCTCAATGACGAATGTCAATGACAAATCTGAAATAGAATGATGATCAGTGGTAACCTGTTGCTAGAGAAACAGAGGAGAAAGAAAGAGAGAGAGTGCGAGAGAGAGAGAGAAAGAGCTAGATGAGTAAGTGTGTGCTTGAATGTGTATTGAGGGAAAGCAAGGATGTGTATTGGGAGGTGGAGATAGGAGGATTCTGCATTTCCAATCCATTGAGAGGTGAGGAAAATAGCAACAACGATCTCTAACAGCGCAAACTGTCACAACTTGCATTCGAAGGCAGAAGAGGAGGAGGAGAAGGAGGAGGAGAGGGTGCTTTGCCTAATCACTTTCCCCGCTGACTTCTCAGAGGGGAAGAGTGACAGATCACAGCCCTGCTAGCACAATGCAGCAGTGCCCTCCTCCTCCCTCCTGTATTCCTTCCTCCTCCCTCTATCCTCCCCATCCCATTGAGAGGACGCCCGGGGTGCCTGGTTCTCTAGTTCTGCCCACTGGGCTATTGAGGAAGTGATGGATGGCTTCATAAAGAGACTCTTGTTCAATCCCAAACCAGCCCCTCGCCCCTACCAACTTGCTCGGAAGGCCCTCTGTTGTCACGTGTTGCTGACGAAACTCAAAGGGTGACTTCCAGAGTGGCGAGGGGATCAAATAAACCCATCAACTTTGGGACACACCCGTGACTTAAATGATTTCATTTCACTTGTTACATGTGTCACACCTTGAAATCAATGTGATAATTTAGTCATGCTTCTCCATTCTTCTGTATGAAATTATGCAAACTCCAAACATATCGCGATGCGTGTTGGGATACAGCTTCGCTGTGAAGCCGGCAACATAGCTGGCTCGGTTGAAGCGGCTATTGTAGGATCTAATTAGCCCCTACATCCTCAATCATTTTCACTCCCTCAGCTTTGGGACACTTGCGCAAATGGAGGAGGTGCTCGTGAACGTGCAATTGGAGGGCTGAGGGGCAAGGGGAAGCAGAAGGGACTGTTTCTCTCCATCTCTCTCCCTTTCTGGGGTGGGAGTAGGGGCTCGTGGTGGTGAAGGAATTCTGGTCTTTATCTCTCTCTCTCTCGCTCTCTCTTCCTCTCCTCTCTTTTTCTCCCTCTCTCTCCGTTTTTGTCTCTCTCCCTCTCTCTCCGTTTCTGTCTCTCTCCCTCTCTCTCCGTTTCTGTCTCTCTCCCTCTCTCTCCGTTTCTGTCTCTCTCCCTCTCTCTCTGTTTCTGTCTCTCTCCCTCTCTCTCCGTTTCTGTCTCTCTCCCTCTCTCTCCGTTTCTGTCTCTCTCCCTCTCTCTCTGTTTCTGTCTCTCTCCCTCTCTCTCCGTTTCTGTCTCTCTCCCTCTCTCTCTGTTTCTGTCTCTCTCCCTCTCTCTCTGTTTCTGTCTCTCTCCCTCTCTCTCTGTTTCTGTCTCTCTCCCTCTCTCTCCCACTGAGGACAGATGCAGAGGCCTTCCTTTCCCAGCATTCCCAAGGGAGAGAGTATACAGATCTTAACGCCCTTTTGAGGATGGTGGGATGGGGGAGGACGATTGAATGGAGAGAGGGGGTGGGTTGTTGTTGTCCAGGGGTTACGTATTAGGTGTCAAGTGATGCATAATTAATGTGTTGTTTGGGGTCATTTTGGGTGATTTTACTGATTTGGGCTTTAATTGGGTTGTTCTCTATTAAAGTATGCTGTTAAGACAAGTATTTTACATGTTTAGTTTGGGCAACAAAAATCTACATGAATCTACATGAACACATTTTGAAGGTAGTTCCCCTAATCATATTTGTTCTTGCTAATATCCATACTACTGTAGTTGTTTGCCCCAGTACGTCTTTATGTTGCAACTCTTTGAGAGAAACTACAAACAGCCCTTTCATACTTCTCTTGATGAAATGTATCTTCATATCGCAAGCTGGCAGTTCTTACCAGTCTGGTGGTTATTTGGCTTATTCTCCTCAGGCTATCGAAGTGACAGCACATGGTGGTTTGACTGTGAGGACCCATTCAGCCTCATGGCCTCCATAGCACAGGCGTAAAAATTGGCTACATTTAATCAGACACGGTGCAGAGTTTAAAGAAAGGGATCAAGAGACCTTTGTCTTAATGGATTGGCTACAGTTTAGAGATCCACCACACTGAGTTACCTTAGATGAAGGCATGCCACTTGGTAACAAACTAACTCAAACCACATGGTGTTTCCTGGAACTTTTCTTGTCTTTTTGGGCTTCAAACTTAAAAAACACATCTGTAAGTGTTGTTAAATCATCGGAGAAGCTAGACTGGGTTAATTAATAAGGATATTGGTCAGCCATGTTTTCAAGTCCATCAATCATTTCAAAATGAGTCAATCTTCAAAGAATTAGCAAAAGGGGAAAAGGTAAGCCTTGTTTTTGAGCAGGATCACGTGACTTTCTCTTATCAGACTGTGGTCCTATTCTCCAGTCTATCAGTCTGTACATTAGAATTTCAAGCTTATGGCCATGGCAATTCTTAGAAATACAGAAACGAGACGGCATTAAAAGGCCACCACAGTCCAACAAAGAAGTAAATCAAGTGGTTTGACAAATGCTCACCAGACAGTTTGCCGTTTGTCATGGACGTGAATGGAACTAAATGCGAAGTGTGGACACATCGGTCAGATCGACATTGCTCAGATACTGCACAAGAGGCCTTTTCAGACAGCTGCAACACTGATTACATTGTGAGAGGGCCAATCAAAGAGGAAAATGACGAGAGCAGTCACGCCGGACACACAATGCACAAATGGCACTGGTCAGATGGTGGAAAGAGAGGTGGTGCACCACAGGGTTTTAGAGTCGTACTGGGGCTGTTGGGGCAGCGTCATGAGAACGGAGGACGCACACCATCTCGCAAACATACTCGTTCGCACACACTTACGCACAAATACACACTTACGCACACAAACACAACAACGGGCATCTCTGCACGAGCACTTCAATGCAAGCATGAACGCACGCACACACACACACACACACACACACATTTAAACCAAGATATTAAAACTCATTATGCTATGTGCCTCATGGGAACTAAGGTGAGTGTTTGGCCTAGAGGTTTCTGTGTGTGTGTGTGTGTGTGTGTGTGTGCGTGCATGTGTGCGTGCGTGCGTGTGTGTGTGTGTGTGCATGTGGGAGGATTGCTAGAACAGGGGATTTTTTGTGTTGGGGGAAAAGAGAGGCTTGGACACTTCATCTTCTCTGCTCTGTGCTGCCAAAAAGGGCAGAGGTCAAAAGTCAGGGCGATTGGAGAATTCCGTGCTGCATGCCTACAGATCGGGTTTCGGGGTGGGGGAGGGGAGGGACGTGGACTGCCCTAGAGGGATAGGTGCCGCTCTCTGTGTGTGTGTGTACGTTTGTGTTTGTGTGTGTGAGCTTGTCCGGACAGCTCTTTATTTAAAACCTCTCCTTACAACTTTAGTGCTCACATCATTTGAAACTTTCTCTTGAAGTTTACTACTCTGCAAAAGCCTTTTGGGAAAAACTTGCCCAACATGTTGCAAAACTAACATTCCTAACTTGGTGTCTAGATCAGAACATCCCCATCATACTGTAATGCATTTTGTAGTGTAAGCCTTTACTGATAAAGTTACTACGGTGTGATGAGATTTAAAGACAGGACTTGGGAACCAAAGCTAAGCCACTTCATCCAAGCATAAATGATTTAAGCACTATTCAAAAGAACTTAGAACACAGGCTCGATATATGGTGGATTCACCTTGTGCTGGGGACAATAAAAGGCCACTCTAAAATGCGCCGTTTTGTCACAACACAATGCCACAGACGTCTCAAGTTTTGAGGGAGCGTGCAATTGGCATGCTGACTGCAGGAATGTCCACCAAGCCGCCTCCACAGAGAAACCGTGACAAGATCCTGAGGTCCATTGTTGTGTCATTCATCCGCCGCCATCACCTCATGTTTCAGCATGATAATGCACGGATCCATGTCACAAGGAATTCCTGGAAGCTGAAAATGTCCCAGTTCTTCCATGGCCTGCATTCTCAACAGACATGTCACTCATTGAGCAAGTTTGAGATGCTCTGGATCGATGTGGATGACAGCGTGTTCCAGTTCCCGCCAATATCCGGCAACTTCGCACAGCCAATGAAGAGGAGTGGGACAACATTCCACAGGCCACAATCAACAGCCTGATCAACTCTATACGAAGGAGATGTGTCATGCTGCATGAGGCAAATGGTGGAAACACCAGATACTGACTGGTTTTCTGATCCACGCCCTACATTTTTAAAGGTATCAGTGACCAATAAATGCATATCTGCATATCTGTATTCCCAGTCATGTGAAATCCATAGATTTTGGCCTAATTTATTTATTTAAATGGACTGATTTCCTTATATGAACTATATCTCAGTAAAGAATTTGAAATTGTTGCATGTTGCGTTTATATTTTTGTTCAGTATATATTGTTTAACCAAAATAGTTCGTGTTTGAAAATGTGGTAAGGAAAACTTGTAGATTGAGTGAAATGCATTTAAACAATCTGAAGTGTTTTCAGACGTAGAAGTTTCTCCAAACGTGATTTATGACAGCCTTTCTTTAAAATTAGAGGAAAGTTGAGGGGAAGCAAGTGACTTGCTAACTTGTTTCTTCAGTAAATCAATGTTTAATAGTTAATGACCGTTTTTACACCCAGCCCTAATGGGCTTAAACCGTCGACTCATCCATGATCAATTAAAGACGACATCCTCGGTTATACATTTAGCAGAAGGTTTGGTCATTCAAATGATTTGAGATGCAAAGCACTGCAGCCCTCAGCGACTAGTTCCCCCATTGTAACCTTTGTAATTGATCATTAACGAACATGTGCTCCCAAGTCTCCAGTGGCTCCAGACCCCAAATAGAGAGCACAGCTGTCTTTCCATTGTACTTATCCATGGAGCCACAAAATAACACAACACTCTGAAGCCTACAGACTGGCTATGTGCTGGAATTTATCACGTTTACTTTCCAACACTTGGAGGACATGAGTGAAAAAGGTGTCGGAAGCGCTAGAGTAAAATAATTACTGATTGATGGACATAAAGGTTTGTTCAGAGTTTCTTTGTGGCCAATAAAGTTACACAGAGAACTAAAGACAGTTCAAACCCATGGAGAATTAGCTGGATAGTGTGTTATTATTGCACGGGGAACGTCATTCAACTATGACTGCTCTTCCTCAAGCCATGTTTGTTATATTACCAACCCGTGGATGTAATAGCTATTTAATTGTGTGGGTAATATTAACAAACCGTATAAAAGGAAGTGTTGCTTTTATGTTAATATTTTCTTTATTGAGGAATATTACAATTTGGGAATGCTGCATACTAATATAAACGTATTCAGAAATGTCTCCAGAAGCTTGGATGACACTCCAACAACATAATGTTGAAGTAAATCTAACTTTTAAAAGTTCTTATTCTGTTATCTCATAACCAAATAATGTTGTTGACTCATTCTATACTCGTATTTGTGGCCAAAGTATAAATTGTGGAAAGAAAACACTTAAAAAATCCCACCTCAAACTTATATCTCAAACAGACCATTTCAAAAATGTTTGCTATTTCCTCATAGAGGATGATGTCAGCTGGCTAATCAGCGGTCTATTCGAATTTATATTTTTAATGAACGATATATGCCCACGCCATTCTGTTGTTGGTGTACACACACACCATTCCAACACTGAAATGCTGCTTTTTATAAAAAATGTATGTCTCTGTGTGCAGTTTGAAGAAGGTTGCTAACTAGCATTAGCGCAATTGCTAACTAGCGTTAGCACAATGACTGGACATCTATGTTACCATATAACATGCTTGCGGTTACCATAGACATCGAGTCATTGTGCTAACGCCAGCTAGCATTGGCTTGCAAAACTACCTCCATACTGGATGCAGAGACATAAACACGGTATCCACAATTTCCTCTGACTCTGGGAAGTAGAAGGGCTTCTTTGCCAAAATCCCAAATTATTCCTTAAATTAAACATTTTTGGGAAGGATTTTTTTTCTTTATCATATTGTAATAATTTATAGGTCATATTTCATACAATTCTGGAAACACTGGACAGTTACTTTAATTATCCCTTTTGATTGATGCACAAAATGTGTGTTGCAGATCATGCGGTTTCGGGGTTTTGTGTGGTTGCCAGTAGAAGTGTCGGCTTTATTACACATTAACAGTGAACAAGTGCTCCACTCACTGTCCCATTCACAGCTTCCACTGCACAACCCTGGCCCAGAGAACAGTGCTATCACACAGAGAAACACACAAAGATCAGGACCTTCTCCCACCACCCCCTGTTCCCTCTTCCAAAACCAGAGAGACTCTCCCTCCCCTCACCCCTCAGCCCCACACACACCTCCCTCCACTCTCAGGCTCCCATCCCGCCCCACAGAGCTCATACACTGAGGCCTGTTTACAGTTTCAGATCCCTTACTACCCTCTTTCACGCTCAACATTTTTTACACAACAAGGGATCATGAAAGAGAGCAAACGAGTCATTGATGGATCGGACGGGGGTCTAAACTCGGGGGGCCGGGGGGCACAACCGGCCCAAACCACCCCTTCCATTCCTAGGACTGTGTGAGTGGTGTGTTCTGATCAGGCCCGGCTCTCTCTCTCAGGTCCTAATGGGGCAACTCGTTGAGGGGGCCGTAGCTTTGATGCCGGCTGGGCTTCCTAACAATGTGTCCTTTCTGTGATTGGGGTGAGAATTCGCCAGCAGGGTTCCAGGACAGGGGAAAATGTAAACGACGGATTAGCCCGACTAATGGCCCCTTGCCTGTCATTGACGTTAATTAGCGTTAATTAGGAGCCCCTCATTGAACCTGATGGTGCTACGGCCATGGAACCTGTGTGTGTATGCTGGTGGCTTTCTTTCAGAGCCCATATGGTCAATTTAGACCTGGGCGACTCGAGAGAGTATCATCGCTTTTACGTGAAAGAAATTCTGAGCATGTTGGGAAATGTCGAGAGTGCGTTGGTTGAAATTCTCCCAGAGAATCTGATCATCTCGTCCGGTCTGGTCGGTTTGACCTCCTTTGACATTAGCAAATCACGAGCCAATCACCACAGAGCACGCGGGAGTTCGTGTTCCCAAAGCAAGACGTTGGTCCCACATTGGGGAAAAACTGTCCATCTCGGTATGGATGGAGCAAAGTGCAAACAATGCATGTATCATCTCATCAACTGGCAACTTTTTTCCTGCTGTGACAGGTAAATTTGCTGCAGCCAATAAACACAACGAGACTGATGGAACAGACCACGGGCCCTGACCCTTTTTTCACACCATCAGGACCACATCGGACTGATATTAACTGCTGGTTGGGCCTGGGCCATGGGGTGGGGGCTTTACAACGACTTGTTTCTGAGGGTGTTTATCAGCTGTGTATAATTTGACCTTTACACACATATACACACACAAGCCGAGGACTCTCCCGTTGAGCATCGCGGCTGCAGCAGCTAGCACTTCTCCACTGATGACTTCCCTCTGTTGCTCTTCACTCGTTGTCAGAGACGGTATGCTCTCGCTGCAATAATTCCCTTTCACAGGGTTTGATCTTCACAGCTGTTCAGGAGGTCCTATTTTCTAGTGTTCCTGGCCACACAACTCTAACCCCAGTATGCCACCCTATACTCAGAGCTGACCTCCAAACCTCTGATCTGTGCTTGTGTGTCCACTGAGCCGGGAAAGTGACTGGTGGGATTTGGGATTGGGATCTTTTGGGCTAAAATCCATAGAGGCCCATTGGAACTCTGATGCTATTCAGCTTGCCATCACATGACGTGTCCTCCCCACTGCTTAGGATGTCCACACACACACACACACACACACACACACACACACACACACGCACACATACTCGTCCACCATGTCTCTGTGACTCACTGCTACCTGACGGGTGTTTTCATGTTGACATACGTGGCCACCCCTCCTGGCTAGCTGTCTCTCATGCTTGATCCCCAGCAGGATTCAGTAGTGTGAATTAGGGGGGCCCAGTTTGGTGGTGGAGTAAAACAAAAAAGAGAAGAAGAAAAAAGCCTCTCTGGCCAACACCTGGTATCACTTTATTAACCCTTGGCTGTCTCGACCCTGAGAGCCCAGGAACAGCGGGGCCACAGGGGGCGGGGGGGCTATGGACGTCACCGTGCTGCCTTTGAAGGGGGAAGTGATGCCCCGCATCGGAGTCCCAGCGATGACTTTACCAGTGCCATGACCCTCATGACCTCGACCCCCACCCCACACCTCCCCTCTCTCTTCCCCCCCATTCCTCCCTCCCCAACTCCCCACAGCTGCTGGTTCCTATTGGCCGGCAGTGGAGCCTCAGTGGTGGAGGTTAGAAGGAGAGAAGAAGGGAATGGAAGGAGAGGAGGAGGAGGGAATGGAAGGGGCCACGGCAAAAGGTCATCTGTTGGTCAGAGATTTTTATTGGGAGAGGAGGAGGGAGGGAGAGAGGGAGAATGTGTTAAAGACCACCGTCTGAGATTTTAACAGCAGGGAGGGAATTTGGCCTTTTTCCACCCCTGCACAAGTTAACTACGCAGAGATGGCAGGACTGACCTGGGCTGGTGTCCTAATGTTACGTTACTAAGAACAGAGGAGTATTCTCCAACTGTTTGATACTGAGGACAGAGGAGTTCTCCAAACGTTTGCTGGTGGTTCCTGTCTTCTGTGCCTAGAGATTGGACCATGGGTTGTAGCCTGGCTAGTAGAGATTCCATCATGGAGGACATCTGATGCAATCAGACACTAGAGCAGGTCTGGGATCAGCCAGAAGTCTGGATGGACCTTGACATGGCCATTGGTGAATCATGATCACAAAATAGTCTCTATAAGAATAATCTATACGGCCTGATGAGGTAAATCTAACAGCATGTGGTCCAAAAGCATGACGTCTAGACAGACTAGATTGAATAGACTAAAGCATTGCCCACACAGACAAACCTCCTTACACTAGAAGATAATTAATCTCATGCAGGAGTTATTGGAGATAAATAAATAAAAACTGCATCAGGATCCCCAATCTTTCAGCATTGTGCTCATATGCTGCCTCATTTCCTGTTGTTGGTGTTCTTATTACCACAAGCGCACAAAGACGACATTTGGCCAAAACGCTAGCCGCTTCCAGGAGACGTACGGTCGGCAGGCCTGTGTCAGCAGGGTTCCACTGGGAATGCGTTAGGAGCCTTGATGGGCGGTGCTGGGTGTTCTTCTCAAGATGTCTGTCTACTTGGTTGTTTTAATGGAAAACAGTGTCACACAAGGTTAACTCCTGACTTGGCCCCGGCAATGCGACGTCAGAACTGTTCCGGCTAGCCTATTGCGCACAGGCTAGCAAGTCACAAGGGCTTCCCTTCCCTCCTCAGGGACCAGGGGTTAATTTATTGCCCGATCGCATGACCGCAGTTCAGGGTAGAAATGGCCGTAAACATTGCATTGTGAAGGTGGAGGATACTAGGGGGAAGAGTATCTGTTTCTGCCCCCGGTACACTGTCTTGTTAAGCCCATTGGTCACAGTCTCAACGCCTGATCATTTATAATGATGTCTATCAGGACACAAGGCTGCCTGCCACAAGGCCTCCTTATACAGTCTTATTTATGGATTTAGGTAGTCACACACTTACATGATCCTCATGTGGCACAGCCAATAGACTGTGGAAATAGTAACACACTACTGAAGATTTGAAATGCATCATATTTCATATTTGAAATCCATCATGCTTCATATTTCACAAGAGTTCGGCTTATTATTTGTTTGTTACAAAAATGTCAACTAACAAATTCTTAAACTGTGGACATCATAAATGGTGTGGAAGTGTGATAGGGTATCTTTTTTTGGTGAATAAGGAAAGGACTATGGGCAAAGTGCGGTGTCTTCCACTTTCATCTCTTTCTTTCTCTCATTCTCTCTCCGTCTTTCTCTCTCTCTCTCTCTCTCTCTCTCTCTCGCTCTTTCTCTCTTTCTCTCTCTCTCTCGCTCTCTCTCAGTAGGCATCTTTTTATGGAACTGACATTCCTGGAGTGGTCGAAACAGAAGCCCTTGTTTAGGAGCAACCCTCCCACCCAATCCCTTTTTTCATCTTCCTAGTTTTGGAGACTGAGTTCAGAGGTCAAGACCCCCTCCAGCTTCAGAGACATGTCAGGTCATGCTAGCACATAGCATTCCCTGTATAGCCCCTCTGGAAAAGGCCCACTGGTTGTGGCAGGCCCCTACACAATAGGTGTAAGTAAGTGTGTGTTTGAGTAAGTGTGTGTGTTTGAAATATATGTTTAAAGCCTTTTGGGAGAAAGTGTCCATGTGTTTACAATTTTTTTTATGTGTAGTTTTTCCAACCCAAGTCCTAATATCAATAGTTTATTTAAATTAATTGTTCAAGAACTATTAACTCCTTATCTATATAACTATAACAATCTTGATCATATGTCATAGCTTCCTCTTTGGAATAAATGTACAGGAAGTTAGTGAGCTTGTTTGTTAAAAATGTACAAAACAAATTAATGTAGGAATAAATTAAATAGGAAACATAAAACTGAAAAGCATAAGGTGGAACTGAATTGAAATAAGCAGTGAATGCTGTAAAACAAACAAAGTCATTTATCCAGGGGTCAAAGGTGAACTGATAACAAAATATGTGTTAAATCAAAATATCAATTTTAGGGAGCGCCTTACTGGTTTTGTAAAGGTCATGAGACTTAGCAGGGACTTCATTCATGTCATAACATAGCTTGCTCAGCAAAATGGCAACATAATCACTGTAAGAAAAAGGATGAGGAATGATCTTGGGATGGACAAACGGGTAAAATGGAGTGGGGAAACGACCCCTTCCAACATATAAACAAATAACTAAATAAATCCTAAGGAACCTGGGGTGAGGGAAGCAACCCCTACGAGGTCAGTGCAGGAACAAATAAATCTCCCTTAAAGACGCCATGCTTCTCCATGGTTAACCTCTTAATCAACCCCAATCGGCCAAAGGAAACAGCAAGGCCTAAAAACTGTCAGCTCAGCCCACTATAAAAAGTATACAAGCTCACACATTCATTTTGACACACACACACACACACACACACAAACAAACACGAACACACATTTCCTTGGATTTTTATTTATGTCTGTCTCTGTGCTAGACTAGTTCTTGAAAACCACACTCTATGTAACTAGTTGGACTTGTCCAAACACCACTTATTGTCTCTCTAAGGGGATTAGCAAGGCCCTCATTCAGGTCCCACTTCAATTTCCCCTCACACTCAGCTTAGTTTATGGACACCTTTCTGAAATGGGTCATATTTACCAGAGCCAGAAGAAGCATTGCATTGTGGGCCTCTGGCGTTGTCAGAGCCTCCATAAATTACCCAGTAAACCTGTTGCCTTTGCATTTTCTAGGCAATCCTATGCGGTCATGTTATATTCAGAAATACAATCAGAGGTTTTATTGTCATCTTAATAAGCAATTATCAAAGGTCCATCAAATCGGGTCTGTTTATAGGTGTCACATCTTTACCTGCACTGAGCCTTGCACTGAATATGCACACACAGTGGACTCTACCGACACGCTATCACACACACATGCACACACACACACACACACACACACACACACACACACACATACTCGTACTACTAGTCTATACACACATTCCATAAATACACTCCTGCTACTGTTTATTATCTATCCTGTTGCCTAGTCACTTTACCCCTACCTATATGTACATAGCTACCTCAATGACCTCGTACCTCTGCACATCAACTTGGTACTGGTACTCCTTGTATGTAGCCATGGTATTTCTACTCATTGGTATTCGTTATTCACTGTGTAATGTATTCCTCCTATCACTATTTCTATGTTTTATTTTATTTTGTATCTTTAACTCTGCATTGATAGAAAAGGACTCATAAGTAAGCACTTCGCTGTTAGTATACACATGTTCTTTACAAACCATGTGACAAATAAATACATTTAGAATTTGATCGTTTTTATGCATTCTAATTAATCTGCCATGGAAACTGATCCAATTTCACAAGTTCCAAATTTCAACAGTTCACTTAAGTCAATGAAAAAATAGTATTGGTCTATCTACTTATGTTGAAGAATGAAGGAGGAGGAGTACATATAATATGCATAAAAACATGTTGAACAATTTTGGTTGAACCTCATTAAATGTCGCTTTGCTCAATAAAATTTACTGGGAAACTCCTCCAGCCTTCCTCATAAGCCTTCAGTGTATAGAATTACACCCTAATTATTAGGCCCCCAAACCAAAAAGTGCCCTTGGTCACTAGCCTATAGCCCATGGAATGCTCTAATAGCGAGTCAAGGGGCTAATTGGAAGACAGGTAAGGTTACATGTGACAACAATTATGCCGAGCGCAAGGCCAACTTTTTTTCGCCCGGGGCACTTGAAGTTCTGCACTCAACCTGGCTAAAAGCTAAGTGGGGTCCCGTCCTCTTCGCGCTTTTTTCCTTTGGGGAAATCACTTCAACGTTAATGAAGTTTTTCCGTTCCCGTAACTTATTTCTGTGAATGTGAATAACCCAGGCTGTGTTCGGTTTATACTTTAGGCCTACTGAATATTTGGTTTAAAGCGTGGTTGTCAAACCATCCTGCACCGACAATAGGTTGGATAATGACATTCTAATTAAGATATTTAATGATGAGTTATCCTCATTATTGAAAAAGTAAAACTCATATAAAAGCTAAATGTGTGTAGCTTTGCATTTCTGAAAGCGCACAAAGCCTTCACGATACTGTTCTGCCTGTTCTGGTACAACTGTTCAAACAGCATGAAAGCGAAATAGAGAATGTTTGCTAAATGGCATAGTTTACAATTGTGTGGATGAGTTCAGGTCAGAATAGTTTTAACGGGTTAATGGCATTTCCATTTGCGAGAATTTATTGGCCTTTTGAGAGCTGACTTTTGGTGCACACCGGTTAGGGACATTTTAGGGATTATTTCCCTCTGCATGTTATGACACGTCTGGGGAAAAAAATCTACTCAGAGATCTGTTGCGAGAATAAATACAATGGCTGTTACATATACTACTATTAATATCCCAGGCCTAGGTTCTCAAATTCCGCAGAGTGAAAGGTTGAAAACAGTGACTATTTCAGTTGAGTTTAGTCTTCACATGGGATTCTGCTGCTGTCATCTACAACGGTCTTATTACTCCTCAAATTACAGATCAGGACCTGTCTGGAAAAAGAATTAGGTCCCTGCGGTTTTCAGCTTGTAAACCCCATTAGAGAAAAACACAGTAGTCATCGTTAATTACTGCAATGGCCTTTTGTGCATTGAGATCCAGATGGCAAGTTTAGCTGCACAACAAACCGACAAAATTAACACTCCCATGTGTGTCTCTTGGTGAGAAGTTTGTCACCTTGGTTTGGCACAATCGATATTCTTACTGTGAAAACTGTATAGCTTTAAGCACGTGGGCATAACATTAAACATTCAGAAAGAGTGCATTGTGGTATCAGTAGGGTATAAAAGTAATTAAAACATTTTTAGAAAAGTAAATGAAAGTGTGGCTGATTTGAGATGAAATAGCCATCAAATAAACAATGAAAAGCTAAATTAGAGTGGAAAAGCTTATGTTTGGGGACGTATTTGAAATAGACCTATTACTTTGATAAATACATTTTACCCTTTTAGTGAGGCCTAACAGTTTTGTTGTATTATATACAATTATATCAAAATATTTTTGTAAACAGCTACACTCTGCTATACAGTAATAACCCAGACACTCTATCAATCAGAACGTACTGTATCGCTAATCGGCGGCTGCCCAATTGGAGAGTGCCTTACTTCTTTATTCTGCCCTGGCCAATTGAATCTGCCCGTTCATGCGGAAAACGATTCTCAATTAGAGGAGGGGCCATGTCTTATATGGTAGTTCTGGCCTTATATGGGGTGGGTGGGGGGAGGGGGGGTGGTTCAGTGTCACTTGGGGGGGGGGCTACATGTTCAGTGTCACTTTCACCAAATTCTTACTATGATTCTCAAAGATGGGACAGACAGCCGACGGGTGAAGTACATGATTGGCAAAGATATCTGCTTGTAAACATACTGTATCTACCACAGAGCACTCCATCCATAGTTTATCGACGTTTCTATTCAGACCTCATCGTGGCGCACAATATTAGAGGAACGAAAGCAACTTTTCTTTCGGGATTGCGCGTGTGTATGAGACAACTTCGATCACATAATTGCGTAGAACTATGGTCAGTATTTTGTTTTTGTGATTAATGGAAATGGCACTTTAACGACCACTTCTCCAGTCTGTACATGCTGTATTGATAGTCGACTTTTCAAATACACTCAACGTATTTGAGAGAGCGTGTTTATGGATTTCTGCCTAGAGCAGAACACTGGCTGTAGGCTATATTCTTACGTAATAGTCATGTTGATACCGTGCTGTCTTCGTAAACTTTGATATAAGTTTACAGAAGATACGTTTGCGACAGGGACATTTGATTAACTAGAGAAAATCTATTTGAGAATATATTAAATACTTTTTGGAGGAAGTGGGAAGCGCCTTTTCGCCCTGCCTTTTTTCCCAAGAAGTCAGAACGGATTCTTATCTCCTCCCCGAGCTACGGAGTTGGACTCGTATCTGTTGTTTAACCAAAGTGTTTTAGGATAGCATGGCAATGGTAGTAAACCAGTGGCAAGAGAACATTTCGGCGGATCCCGGGTCCCAGCTCCAGATTTGCAGTCAGGAGCCCGGCGGGACACCGGGAACCCCCTCTGGTTCCACCCCGGGGAATGATGCACTTTCCGGGGACAAGATCCCCAACGTGGACTGCATGGTGTGCGGGGATAAGTCCAGTGGCAAGCATTACGGCCAGTTCACCTGCGAGGGCTGTAAAAGCTTCTTCAAGCGTTCGGTGCGACGGAACCTCAGTTACACATGCCGCGGGAACCGCGACTGTCCCATCGACCAACATCACCGGAACCAGTGTCAGTACTGCCGACTAAAGAAGTGCCTCAAAGTCGGCATGAGAAGAGAAGGTAAGACATGATTCGGTGAAGACTGTAGCCGTTATGTAAATGTAATGTAAATTAATAAAATGATAAAATTGGGTTTTGGCGGACGTTTGGTGTCAAGAATATCGATGCGTAAAGTTGGAACCATATAGTTATTTAACGATGAATATCCCTGTCTATATTTACTAAAATGAATTTGTAGTCTGCTGTGACGCAATGCTTGTTTCAGATCGCCTACCTTTGTATTCCCTATTCAGTCCATAGTATAAAGTTAATCCCTTTGTCTCCCCATTAATTCTGGCGTTTGCTCCTCGACCCTATCCGCTACAAGAGGGCCCACTACATATATTGTATTGTGCATGATTAAGAACGGGTAAATTAGTGCGAACGATTAACAGTGGCAACGTGTTCGCAAAGCACTGCGTCTAACTTTTAATCAGTCAGCTAGGACCTTGCTACGTCATGTTCAATCAGACAAGTTGTGTTAATTATAACACGCGAACCAGACACTCCAAATCCTCACAAAAGCTCTGCACATGCATGTCTCAATGCTGGACGTTGCTGTTGTTGTACTCTGTTTTATGCGTTACCTACCAACAATAATACATTTCTATAATCATAAATAAGCTACGTGCAGTGTAGCATACTCTGGAGTCAACCTTGTTAGCTTATTGAAATAGATTTGATCGCAAATGATATACTGTAATTATTGATAAACCTGGCCACGCAAGCTGTTGTGGATACTTCAAAAGGTCCCTATGATATGAACATAAACAGTGCAAATAGTAGTGTACAGAAGACGTGCGCTCTGTCAGGAAGCACGCTGTGTTTTAACTTCCAGTGAGTGAGTGTATCAAGCAGGCATGCCTATTACAAACGAGGTCTTGAATACAGTAGCCTCCGTCACAATACATTTTAGGTGTAAATACCCGAGTAGTGTCCTAGTGTGTACACTGTACACAGTTCATGTAAAGCACTGCAGCGAAAACTTAGTCGGCCATGCCCCTTTCTGACTGAATGAACCCGTGGAAATCGCCTGACGCACCGCAGTCTTTTGACCTTTCATCTACATAAACATGCTCAATGTTATCAGACCATTATTTGGCTACATTATATATTAACTACTGCAGATAACAAGGGATTTGTTTAGCTATTTTACTAGTATATGCTCTAGACTAATATTAAGCATAAACACGATTAAAAAAAATATATAACTCTTTCAAGTGTTGATTAAATTGGTACAGGTCTATCATAAGCAAAACAGACTCATCCTCATCATGAATTGTAGACCTAGAGACGGGTCCTGGTAAGTGTCAGTGCATTTGAGGAAAAAGTAAAAAATCGCACACTAAAATATTGAAAGTGTTGATTTTAAATTGAAGATAATGTCGTGGTTAATGCAGGCCTTGGCATAACTATTTTGGATATGTCTAATTTTCTAATTGACTTTCAATCAATAATTATAATTGAAATGTTATGCAGAGTTGTGTTGTAAGACAACCAAGTGTTAGCAATGCTTTGAAACGGCAACCTTTGTGAGATATTAAATAGGCCTACCAATAATTATGTTTTCGAACACCGAAAGAAAATCAAATGAACTTTTATGTCAGATTATAATAACCAAAATAAACTCCACTTATAGAGGCATT
This sequence comes from Thymallus thymallus, assembly GCA_023634145.1. Taxonomy (NCBI): domain Eukaryota; kingdom Metazoa; phylum Chordata; class Actinopteri; order Salmoniformes; family Salmonidae; genus Thymallus; species Thymallus thymallus. The sequence goes on along the minus strand of CM042416.1, from coordinate 24,581,834 downwards.
ATTTGGTGTGGAATAGGCAACATATATGTTTCTAACTCGGCAATAGGGCCTACGATAAAGTCCTGCTAACAATTTGCCCTGAAACGTTCAGAGGTAACCTAATGGTGGGGATAATTAATACTAAAAGCACCAATTGTACATTTAAATGGAGCATTGCAATCACATTAAAAGCTTACTGGTAGCAGCGTGAAAGCAGGAAGACTACACACCCAAAGCTCATTTTCATCTTCCCCACAGGTCATACATAAGTCATGTTTCTTCTACATAATGCATCCGGGTTGGCTGATGAAGAGAGGAGGCCATTGGGCTTTCTGAGGTATAATTCGTGTGAATTTTGGAACATTTGTGAAAAAATCTCAAATTGATTGTTGGAGCTATTTAATAATTAACTTTGGAATAGTTATTCACAAACATGTTTGCTCTTGGGTTAAAGCAGTGGGCAAATACTGAGGACCATCACTTATTTAACAGTCATCAGAAATATCTTCTTTTATTTTACCAAAACTTAAAGAAATCACTACAAGGTATTGCCAGGCATCCACAAAAAGTTGACCAAGAAAAATAGAACAAATATATAATGAACAAAAATATAAATGCAACATGTAAAGTGTTGGTCCAGTGTTTCATGAGCTAAAATAACAGATGCCAGGAATTTTCCGTATGCAAAAAAAGCTTATTTCTCTAAAATAATGTGCACACATTTGATTACATCTCTGTTAATGAGCAAATCCCCCTTTGCCAAGATAATCCATCCACCTGACAGGTGTGGCATATCAAGAAGCGGATTAAACAGCATGATCATTACACAGCTGCACCTTGTGCTGGGGACAATAAAAGGCCACTCTAAAATGTGCAGTTTTGTCACACAGCACACTGCCACAGATGTTTCAAGTTTTGAAGGAGCATGAAATTGTTTTAGAGAATTTGGCAGTACATCCAACTGGCTTTACAACCACAGACCATGTGTGACCACGCCAGCCCAGGTCCTCCACATCTGGCTTCTTCACTTGTGGGATCGTCTGAGACCAGACACCCGGACAGCTGATGAATCTGAGGAGTATTTCTGTCTATGTCTGATTGGCAGGGCCTTATATGAACTATAAATCAGTAAAATCGTTGAAATTGTTGCATGTTGCATTTATATTTTAAACTTAGTATATAAAATAATTTATCTTTAGTCTCTCTGTGTTTCATAATTTTCCTTCAATTCGCAAGAGGCTGAATGTATCTCACCGGAGAAAGCATCCGAGCGAGAGAAACAGCGCCCCTCTGTCTCTCTATGTGTAGGACATTTATCTGATGCTGTCTGGTCAAAAAGATTGTTGCATCCCGTAGCATTGAATGCAAGGGAAGCCAGCGAGCTCCCTTGATACATTTTTTTATAAAATAATAGCCAATCAGCATTGAGGCTGCTCTCCAGTTTTGTGATGAAACAAAGGTGTGGTTGTATTTATTCTGCCACTGTGTTTTCTTATTGTTTCAGCCTTAGTCTATATATCACGGTGTCAAGGCATATTAACTAACAGATTATAGCGCAACCAAAGCAATTATCACAATACATATGTTGTAATATGTCATTTTTTCTGGCTTCCCCAGTGATTTTACCCGCGCACCGCTACTGATGGTAACATGCGTAAAAGTAACGTATTGATGGTGTAGGAGGCCTCTGCCAGTGAAAATAATCAAATAGAGCAGAATATCAGCAACAAAGCAGATAAAAACCAACCTGACAGGTTATGTTTGTGGTTAGGTGGGCCTTTCTTGTCGACCAAGTCGGTGCCCCGCATCTCCCCTCCCTCCCCAAACATTCACCACTCCCTAGTGGCGAAATTCTGTAAAACATGGCAAAGTTTTAGTAAGGTACAAAAAGTGAGTGAGTAATTGATCCAATCTATGCAGTAACCTGCTACAAAATGTACTGCACACACATCAGCATTATTTAAGACAAGTGTCACATTCGCTGGTGTTGTATGTGGCTAATTTAGGAGTGTTATTTGGACAGTCCAGCTGATCTTTAGGGTGACCCTTAGTGTGTAACTTGACTAAGAGGTCACTCTATTTCAGCCCACATAGATATCTAATATCTTGTGTTAAAGGTTGATTTATACTAAACAGTCACGTAAAAGGTCATGCTTACCTCTTCACTGCTCTACCTGTTTGGCACCTCTGGCATCTCCTCTCCTCTCCATGTTTCTCAATGACATTCCTGCTTAGAGTAGAACACTGGTTTAAGGGGTAAGGAAGTAATGAGGGAGAGAGACAGTGAACCTGCGCAACTGGCTGACAGTTCCTTGGGCTATTTGGGAATGACGTGCATATCATGTTCTGCTGTCGGAATGTTCCGTATGTGCTCCTCTGACCTTAGTGAGACCAAAAAATACCAATATAGACTGTGATGTTTGTCAAATTTACACATTAAAAGAACACACTGTGTACTTGACACATTCACAATTTTACATTCACAATTAGCAGCCTTCTCATGCATAGAATACATTCCCTACCAGCTACCACACATAGTGACATGGGCAGAGATACCAACTCACATGGCACACTGTCCACTAGAGTACATACTCTAGACCAGGGGTCTCCAACCTTTTCTAGCATGAGAGCTACTTTTAAAAAATGAAACGTGTTGCGAGCTACTCATTTTTTGTGAGGATTGTGCCGTCTAATGTGCTGGTCTAGTGATGGTTCTGTACTGCTAATGCTCATTTCATTGCAAAGTTTTCGAATTAAAAAGGTGGATACAAATTGGATGTTCATGATATACTTCTGCCAGTTATGTCTACTTTGCAGTTAACATTTAATCAAGGAGGTTTGGGGGGAAAGTATTTCTGTCAACCCACAAGACGGTTATCACATCAACTGGCTACACACGGAGTGACAAACACGCGTACCACACAGACAGACAGGGGCAATATTGCTGGAAATTAATTGGCAGATATTGTGTTAGGTTTGGCTTTATAAGCCAATAGGGGCTAACCAGGGGTCGGATAATGTTAATGTTGCATTGGTTAGATAGTAGATGGAAGCTTGTGGTGTCTGATACTTGTGAGATTTGTTGATGACAGTTTGCCGTGGAACCCAGAAAATTGCATGCACTTTAAGAATTGTTTGGCGAGCTACTCATAGGTGGGCTACGAGCTCTAGATTGTTCATAGTAAATACATAGTTACGACTGTTCATAGACAGAACATGAAAGGATAGATTATCTCCATTGTGACTCCTAGTGTGTGTCCCGTATATAGATATTCAGTTACTCATACATGGGATTATGAAACACATCACTCTTGACGAGACTCGCTGCTACAGCCGGTAACCCTTGGTTCACACCGACCGAACACAGAGACAGATATACTGTGGGTCAACGAGAACCAGAAACTAAACATTAATAATGGACATGTTCAAGACAAAGTCCAAATGTGAGGTTGACTCTATTGAGTAAATTCCACGGGTCGCTAACTGACTGCCTTTATTGACAAATCCATACATGTTGTCCAGCTTGTATGAGCAGGCAATCAAAACCAGAGACTAGTTTGCCCCCTAAACCCTGGCCCGCTAAAACATTCCCCTATTACAATACTGTCATAATTTATTGACATGTTAGAATAGGTCTCTTTACGTAAAGCTACTAGGCTAATTCACTCTCCCAAGTCCAAGAGGTTCCAGCACCATGGCTTCCATATTGACAGAGGCTTTGCCATTATTCACTGCCAGAAAGCAGCCTCCATTGAAGTGATAGGCCACGAAGAGACCATAGAGCTGAGGCACTAGTCATTTCCCATTCTGATATCCCCAAGGCTAGGATTTAATTTTTTAGAGGAGGGGATGTGTGTGGAACAATAGCGCTCACTCTGCAGAGATGGGCTTCGTTTGACACCTCAAGGTGAATAGACTCCAGTTCACGATACATTGGGTGTCATATTGTCATATTTCTCTGTTGAGTCTCTCATTTTCTCTCTTGTCTGTACTACAGCCAGGTTAGCCTATTGCCACAATATGAAAGGCTAGCCTTTACAGTAAGTCTAGCGTTATCCATATCAATGTCCATTGTTAAATTTTGAAGTATCGTATTGTTTTTGGGTCCAGGTGACTTTACACCAATTTTCTTGAGAAACAGCCATTGAGTTTTTAAATCAATGTAATAAAAATGAATGAGTCGCTTGTATAGTATAGTTGTTGTGTGATCTCTTCCATTGTAGAAATGGATAGACTAGAGAGATGGATAGATAGAAAGCCAGATCACTCCTCCGTGCAGGGTGCATTGCTGTTATTAATTCATATCTGCTTCATCAAAGCAGCGCCAACGTGACTGGGTGGATATTAAAGGGGCTACGTTTGCAGCTAATGCGTCTGAGCGTCCTCACGGGAAGCTCTCTCACGGGAAGCTCTCTCACGGGAAGCTCTCTCCATCTCTTTCTGTCTGTATATCTCTTTTTCCCTGTCTCTTTACCTCTTCTCTCTCCCTTTCCATACAATGTCATACTCTGTCGCCTTCCCTCTTCCTCGCTGCCATTGTCTATTTCAGGGGTTCCCAAACGTTTTCACTCGGGGCCTCCCTTCCAGCATTGAGGAACCCCCCCCCCAAAAAAATATAATTATAATTATAATACTTTTTGGGGGGGAGGGGTGTGCCCCCCTTGCTGACCCCTCGGGGGCGTGGCCCACAGTTTGGGAACCACTGGTTTATTTCACATCATCCCTGTTTTTCAATTCTCTACTCTTACACTCAGCTTCACCTTCCTTCTCTACCTCCTTTTTCTCTCCTTTCTTCTCTTTCTCTCCACGTCTTTCTCACAGCTATGACCCCCCTTCCTCTGTGTATTTGTAGTTGACTAAGGGTAAATGGTTTTACTTTTTGTCAGGGGGTTGGTGCTTCACTGTAACCCTTGCGTGCAGCGTATGAGAGCAGTGACCCCAAAGGTCAGAGTTCAACCCAAGCTAAATGCGTCTCTGAGAAGCACTGGAATAACACGTGAATGTCACATCACACACTCATCATATGCTCCTCTCTGAGTGGGCTTACACAATACACACTGCTTTACTGTGTAAAATAAAATAACGTGTTTTTTGTTAGCGGACATTTAAGGGACTACATGAAAACCATTATACCACTTATCTCAGTTGACAAGTAGGCTGTGCCAAATCTGTCATGCTTCTAGTGCATAACCCCCGACTATGACCTTTTACTGTAGCAGATAGTCCTTAATTGTATTTATCTACAATAGTTTGCTCAACTGTCTTGTACTTCTAGCACAGTGACTAAAGGCCAAATAAGGACAGCCTTGGTGGGATGAGGCGTGCTTAACTCCACCGCCACACACTCTCTGTGACTCGCTATAGTGGCGTTTTTGAAATCGCCCATGATACCTGTTTCCTGCCCTGTTCTCCCCTATGCCTTATTTATGTACCATGGGGTTAGATGTAGTGTCATGGTCTTTCTGTTTTTTGGTTTTAGGCACTTTAGTTGTTTTGTCCCACTGTTTGCCAGTACCTCTACTGTCAAGAGATTTGGTCTGTCCAATTGCAGACTAAGCCTCCGCCGACCAATTAGAAACCGGGAAATGGATTATGGCAGGCATTCAAATCTGTCTCTTCATCCTCTCTCTCTCTCTCTCTCTCTCTCTCTCTCTCTCTCTCTCTCTCTCTCTCTCTCTCTCTCTCTCTCATCCCATACCACTCTCTCTCTTTCTCCCTGTCTATGCCATTCTCTCCCTGTCTCATTCATTTCCTTTGCTGATTCACATAGAGATGCTTTTGATGCGTCGTTTCGACTCGAGCACTCAAGCACAACCTCCTCAAAGAGGCTTTTCAAGAGTGGATTTGGCGTCCAGTGGATTCTGGCATTAATCATTATGATGCATTGATTATTATTTTTAATTCAGATTGTCAAAACACACTAACCTCTAATGAAGGACAACCATGCTCTAAAAAAACGTAAACTTTTTTTTGTTCAATTCTTTTAACGTCAGGTTTGAGTACGACCAGGAGGTTTTTTTAGGAGTGAGTGACATCGTAATTCCAATTGTGCAATGTAGTCTCTGTACCCTACGTTGTTGTTTGCAAAAGGAGACAACAACAGGAGTTGCTTGAGTTCAAGGGAAACCAGTATTTTGAGGTCACAAACTCAAACATATATTTTTTTGTAATCATTAAACAGTCTTGAAATTCTATGGACATATCTATTGACTTGTGATTTGACCTGTCCTCTTTTCTACACTGTAGTGTATTCAATTTTCACAGCTGTTGTGTCGAAGGACAGGTGATTCTGAGTTTCAAAGTATTTTCCAAGGCCGGGCCTGCCCCCCCTCTCCGCTCTCTCTCTCTCTCTCTCTCTCTCTCTCTCTCTCTCTCTCTTCCCCTCCCTCCCTCCCTTTCTCTCTCTCTCTCTCTCTCTATTCTCTCTCTCGCCCTTGTTCTGTGTAACTGTAGATGGAGTTATTAGTCAGACAGCGGGGATGACTGAACAGGTGTTTTCCAAATGGGCTTTGATCCGCCGCATCATAGCTCGGCGGGGGTGGGGATGTGTGCTTAGCCTCTGCGTGCCCCCTTCCCCTCCGGTGGAGCCATTTGGCAGTGGAGTGGGGGTGTTGGGGGGGGGCAGAGGTGTGAAGAACCGTAGTGTCTTTACCGGCTGCTGATTGCCTTTACTCATTGATGCACGGCACCGGGGTCTGCCGGTCAGGAGACAGAGTGCCGACACATTTAGAGCCGCAGAAATTTCCACACTTTGCACCCCCCACCTCCAACCTCCACCCTCCTTCCTCCTCTCCCCATGCACCCGCCATGACATGTCTTTTAGCTGCGAGCCCCAGTGTGATTTGGCCATATATATTCCCATTGAGAAAGAGCAGACTCGTCTGAGTGCCTTTAGATGGTGCTTTATGACACGGTGGTAATTGCAGCCTACTAAATCAAGGCGGTTAGTGCTGGACGCAGTCATGAAGACGTGATCACAGAGAAGCTTCAGGTCCTAAATGTTACTGTAACTGTGCCAGCCTGGATTGAAACAAAGCCTCTTAGGATAGGTGGATAAGAGTACAGCCACATGAATGAATGAAAGATGCCGTAGTCTAACCAAGTCAGCTCCTACTGTACCTGCACCAAGCCAAACAATTAGCTTCTAGCACTTGTCAAAAGAGGGAACATTTATTTTTCTCATAAAAATCAAATGTCATATCTCCTTGCTTTCTTAACCCTTTCTTTCTCTCTCTCTCCCTCAGCTGTCCAGAGAGGCCGCATGTCCAACTCCCAGTCCAGCCCGGGTCAGTACCTGACCAATGGCAGCGACCCTTACAACGGGCAGCCGTACCTATCAGGATTCATCTCTCTGCTGCTGCGCGCTGAACCCTACCCCACGTCCCGCTACGGGTCCCAGTGCATGCAGGGAAACAACCTGATGGGTATTGAGAACATCTGCGAGCTGGCCGCACGGTTGCTCTTCAGCGCTGTGGAGTGGGCCAAGAACATCCCCTTCTTCCCTGACTTGCAGCTCATGGACCAGGTGAGGAGGACCACCCTGATTCCTGACTAGAAAATATAAATTATGCCTGACTAGAAAATATTAATTATGTATGAGATGTGGTGTGGTCACTTTATTTGGGTAGTCCCTTATGGACGAGCTGTAGATGCTCAACACAGATATTGACCAGAACATATTGCCAAAAGATGTCTATGTCTGCAATTGGTATGTCATGTAAAGGTTAAATTGTGGGGCCATCAGCCTTTAAGTTTGGTCATATCACTAACACTTGCCATATTCAACCATCTGCATAAGGAAGATAAACACTCTTATCCTCATTTCCCATAACCACCCTCTGTCCACTCTGAACTAACCAATCCTACCATCATTCCTCCCATGCACTAGGTGGCACTCCTGCGCATGTCATGGAGTGAGCTGTTTGTGCTGAACGCGGCCCAGTGCTCCATGCCGCTGCACGTGGCGCCCCTGCTGGCAGCGGCCGGCCTGCACGCGTCGCCCATGTCTGCGGAGCGCGTGGTGGCGTTTATGGACCACATCCGGGTGTTCCAGGAGCAGGTGGAGAAACTGAAGGTTCTGCAGGTGGACACGGCTGAGTACTCCTGCCTCAAATCCATTGTGCTCTTCACCTCCGGTGAGTGGCGTCTGACTTTAATGGTTTCTGTTTCTATACGTCTTTGTTTATGTCTATCCGTAGGATAGTTTGTGTTGTGGTTAGTGCGGAACTACACATTTAGGTAATGGTGGTCACTCCAGATAAGTTAGCAGACTTATAGTCTCTCTGCAGTATAGCATGTGGTTAACAACCAAGTGGTTAACAATGTCTTTGTAAACAATGTATTTATGATGCATGGATACCATATAAATATTATCATGGATGGACTACTTATATGAGGTAAAAAAAAGCTTAAAGATTGGTGAATTAGCAATATAAAAACAATAGTTTGCTCATTGCTTTGATATAGCAAGTTTGTCACTGTATGAGACATAGTAGAAACTTATGGTTATTCTACGCCACCCAGAATGCTGTCAGATCTGGGATTGTGATGTGTTAAAGATTCATTGTTTATGACCCAGGGGGCGTGAGTGTGACAGAACCCACCTCTGAGGTCTTGCACCTTTGTTTTTGTTTCCTGTCGATCACCCTGTCCCTCGTCTCCATCGTACAGCTTGTCAGAATCACTTTTCATGTACCTAGCTCTGGCCCGTACTCTTCCATTTGGATGGCTGAAAAAACCCTTTGCTCTTCTCTCATTTATTTCATCACCCTCTTCTCCTTCACGCTTCCATCTATTATTGAAACCAGTCAGGCGGCCCCTCCCCTCCCCTTCCCTCCTCTCCTCTCCAAACCCCAGCCCTCTCACCCCTGCCCCCAAAACCGTGCTTGAATTATTCATGGTGGGTTGCAGCGACAAGGGGGATTTGCCACAGCCCAGGCCATGACCTACATAACCCCTGTAGCCCTGAGCATCCATGTGATCCGTCCCACAACTCCAGTCAACACACACGCACACGCATACATACTCACATGCACGATCACACAATGAGTTAGACAGACCATTCGTAGACCAGGCCCCCCATCGAGACCTGCCTGCATGAGCTAACAAGTACAGACAAACTCCCAATACCCCCTCTCACCTCCGCCCTCAGACATTCCGCCCTATGTCCCAGTCCCATCAGCTCGAATCAAAGAGCGGCCATCTTACCATCGCCACCATCCTCATCCCCAGAGTGTGTGTGTGTGCGCAGGGAGCCAGACAAAGGGAGGTTGTGCCTGTAAAGGATGCGTGCGGAGGTGTTGTGGTAGCACGCGAGGGCTCAGTCACAGACAGCTCTAGCTTTCTTAGCCACTGATGCCTCACACAGACTCCAAAATGGCGGATAGCTAAAAAACGACACGCCTGCCCTCACAGTGGGAAATGTGGCAGAATTGGCAGTTATACCCCACCTGGGGCGAGGGTGGGGGCTACGACAAAAATATGAGGCACATTAATCTTTTGTTATGCGGAACTGAAGCTCAGCAGGACCAAGTTTGCTCAGGGGGCCGATTAAAGGCTACTGTGACAAAGGGACTAGCGTGCTGGGTGAATTGTGCTTCACACTAGAGTAAAGCACTTGGGAGAAAATTACCCTTGCTGTTCGATGCAGCCTTTAAATGAGGTTCATACTGGGGACAGAAACACTGGCACGGTAATACTGAACATGCTGTACGGCACCGTGGAGTACACTAAATGTGACTTTGTTTTAAGTTCACCCATCTCTGAACCCATAACCACGGACCACGGAGGGTGTGAAAAGTATCACATGCATTCAACACACTCTCTCTGTCGTGTGAGACTCAGGGACTGGTACTAGGGGAGGTGTGAGACTCAGGGACGGGTACTAGGGGAGGTGTGAGACTCAGGGACTGGTACTAGGGGAGGTGTGAGAGCAGGGACAATACCTCGACCCACAGCTGAAGGCAAAGGGAATTGTATTCCTCTGCATAGAATTACATATTTACATAGGGATACTGACATTTCAGCTCTAATGCATGTACGTAGCTGGACACAATTTCACATTGTAGTGTCAGTGTGAGGTCATCAGAACCATAATGAACCATAAACTCAACAATGCCTAACCTTCCCCTCCCCTTCTCAGATGCCATGGGCCTGTCGGATGTGGCCCACGTGGAGAGCATCCAGGAGAAGTCCCAGTGTGCCCTGGAGGAGTATGTAAGAAACCAGTACCCCAGCCAGCCCAACCGCTTCGGCCGCCTGCTCCTGCGGCTGCCCTCCCTCCGCATCGTCTCCTCGCCTGTCATCGAGCAGCTCTTCTTCGTGCGCCTGGTGGGCAAGACGCCCATCGAGACGCTGCTGCGCGACATGCTCCTCTCGGGCTCCAGCTACAACTGGCCCTACATGCCCGTGCAGCGCGACCGCCCCATCTCCCTCCACTACAACGAGAACGGGCCCTGAGGAGGACAAGTCGCTGCGGATTCAGCTCTTCATCCATCCTTCATTGACCATCCCTCAATCCCTCCCTCCATTTATCTCCTCCATCCATCCCTTGGAAGACCACCACCATTCCGCCAAAAATCAGACTGACCACCTGACTATCTCACCACACCCCTCCCCATTCACCAATCTAGCCACTCACACGCCTCTTCTTCAGGGGACCACAGGCAATTGAGAGACTTGGAGGCTGCCATGGCCCCTCCTACTTCGCCATTGCCATGTTTGATAGGTGACAATAGACGGGCCGACTGGCAGAACGGTTTTTGCGCCGTTCTCCTGCATGTCTGTCAGACTCACTCCGTTTTAAGACGACTTTGTCAGTCTCGGACTCGAAGCGGGTGCGGCTACTGGCGACGCAGTCACTCTGTTGACGGCACTGTGCTTGCATCTAAAGGAGACGTGTCCAAGAATCTCCACTGGTAGGCGATTTAGAGCAAGGCCTTTGCCGATAGAACTGCTTGACCGAGAGAGCCAGGCCCAAGGTTCTTCATCAACCAATTTTCTTTAAGAAACCAGAAGCCATTAAAAAACGAATGCCAAATTTCCTTGGAATTTTCAGAAGACATTTGTGCGTGTGTGTATGTATTAGCACTGTTTATAATGAGTGAAATTCATGATTGTGTCCATATGTATGTCATTGACTCATAGACATCCACGTTAAGGGGTATGTTGGGACTAGCTCAGGTTCAGGGTGGGGGGACAAGACAGACAGGACAGACATGCCACTATCAGTAGGAAACAGAGAGTCACGCCCCACCCAGGGCAAAACACATCTATCAACAGCCTGTACCAAAGCGGATCATGGATATTAATTGTTTGGATTATCTTTGTGGTACTGATGACAAAAATACCTTTTGGTTTTTCTATAAGTTTACCTTTTACTTGTATTTAGATGTCAGAGAGTGTGGGAAGTTGCAAAATTTATAAAAAATAGGCACTTGCAATGTGAAACTAGCCAGAACCCAAAGTTACTTGACCCGCTTCCATCATAAACACAGCATTGGTAGATTCTTCCTCAGCCACCATTTTGAGGTCAAAACTACAGGCCCACTAACTGGTAATGGTCACCTTAGCAGTGTACTTCCGCCACAGTCTCAAAGCAGAATATCATACAAGTGGCCCTTCATAGCGTCTACATAATGCTGTCATTGGAACGACATAACACATGCCACATAATGCCAGTTAGTTTAATTTCACAATCACATTTTATGTTTTTTTTTTTATCTGAACATTTTTATGGAGCCTGAACCAATAAGCATTTGAAAACTATACTTGTACTTGCCTTAGAACAAGATTTTGTCACTGAGCATTTATTTTATGACTGTGCCATAATCTGAAGTTACCTGTTATGACAGGCAATATGTCCTCCAAATGACATTGTCGTGTAGCGTAGAGGCCACCTCAATTCAATTGTCATTCAAGCAGCATACTAGGAAAATGTATCACTAACCTCCAAAACCTCAATTAAAGTTACAATGGTCCCCTAAGTGGAGGGCATCTACTGTGATTTAGCGTAGATATTATTATTATTATGTGTTTTTGTTACCATCAATTGATGACGGGCTGTAAGGCAACATTGATTGTTGGACGACCAGTCTCAGTTTTTTAACGTGGCACTGGGGAATCAGCAACAATTCTTGGGATTTGAAAGCCATTGGGACCTTGGAGAGCAGGACTGTCTGTTGATGAATTAGTTCACAGAATATTTCTATGAGAGTATGTTTTTTTTCTCTATTTTTGTTTGGAAATATGGATCCATTAATTGAAATAAAAATATGTTGTTCACAGTTATTTCTCCGTCTTGTGTTACTATAAGACCTATGCGAACCAGCTAACATCCTACTCTATGAACGTATCGCCTAATGCTGTTAAAACATGACTTACAGATGTCATAACCAGTCATAACCATGACTAACGTTTTAGATGTTTAACTAGACTATGAAAAGTATATTAATTTCAAACACAAAAACATATTCTGTCATTATGACCACAACATAATACAACTAAATTCTATTTTACCAAAGGACAGGCTCAAATCAGGTGATACACTAAGTCAATATGAATTAAAGTGGGCATTTTAGAGCTTATGACAGATGGCTCATTCCATGTAGTTCCGTGTAGTGCAGTCCATTGGGCATGAGTAGTAGTCACTCAGTGTGGTCAGTGTGTGTATCTCAAGTGTGTTTGGATATGATGGGGTACAGAGGCATGAAACGAATCAATACTCTAAACCAATCAATGGATGAGAAACAAAGTGGGCGACTCCCCAGCTCTCACGGCAGGGTGCAGCCCAAATGTTGATACTCCCCTGCTGTTAGTGTGGGAGATAGAGTGGAAACAAACACTCTGACCTCTCACTTAATGATATATGTGTGTGTTCGAGTTGGGGAGGAAAATAGAGAGAGAGAGAGAGAGAGAAATAGAGAGAGAGAGAGAGAGAGAATCAAGAGAAAGTGCACACATGGTCTTTGACCCCTCAGTTCAAGGTGGTGTGTGTGTGTGTGAGAGAGACAGAGACAGAGACAGAGAGAGAGAGTGGCTTGGTGGGTGGGTAATGTGTAAACAACATCTGTGGTCCTTCACTTGGAGTGGCAGCTCTGTGCCAGACTAAAGGTAAGAGAGGAGAGCTCACAGGTCCTCTGCCTCCCTAAAGACACGCCCCCCTCCTCCCATCACACACCACACTTCCCCACCCTGTAACCTTGTGCCCTTTACACCCCACCTCCCTCCCACCAACTGCCTTGCAGCCTTCTCCCTCCCCAGTCCCCTACCCTTCATAGTCCCCTCCCCTCTCCACCTATCCCAGAATGGTGCGTGTGGTGAGTAGGAGAATGACTTATGCCTTCATTTCAGAGCTGTCACTCCTGGCCAAACACCTTGACCCTTCAACCCCCACTTTGGAGGCACACTTTTTTTTCCCTCCCTTGATATGAATATAAAAAACACATGTGGCCCAAAGGTTTGCATGTGAGTGACTGTGTGTGTGAGTGTGTGTACTACTGGGGGTAAGGGTAAATCAAACCCTGACATGGCTGCTTTGAATGGCTTGAGAATAATTACTCTTGCCTTCCATTTTGCACACCTGCCTTTTTATGGCAAACATTTCCACCTACACACACAATCAAAACATGACTACATAGACAGGTGGAGTCAAACATCAAATTCAAGGTTGTATAGTACTTCCCCATGTGTGAACCTAGAAGTATTTAATTGAATACACCAATATTGGAACATCATTGCAAAAGACCTGCATCCATCTAAGCAGTCTGGAGGTTAGCTCTTACCAATCAAGGCTCAAGTTAGAGGTTGGGATGATAAATACAATAACCCTGCCGATACATCACCCGTAGGCCGACAGTAATTGTTCCAGGTCTCATTGCCCCCTAAAACACACAGGTGCCTCTATGGAGATGACACATACAGGCACCAGTCACATGCCTTTAACCCAGACACCTCCTCAATCGGTTATGACACACACTTTACATTTTGCAAAGGGTTCCGCAGATGAGCAATGCGTATGAGGAAAGCCTATAAAACAGGGCTGGGGGGTTGGGGGGATGTATTCTGATTCAGCTTGTGTCATTTATATTTCGGAGAGGGGGATGGGGATGGGGATGGGGGAGGGAGATGGGGGATTGTGGTTGATAAACAGGCCAGAGGTTTTTAAATGTGAACGTCAGCCATACAAGGACGGCCAAGCTGTCTTACTCCGGGGGATATGGCAGCCCAGGCCGCCATCGGAGAAGATCGATAGGCGAGACGTCGGATTGAATTGAGGTCACTCTTTGTCCTCTAAGAGGTCCCACTTACTGGCTCGCACGCAAAAGCTTGATGGGCTGAAGGGAGGGAGGGAGGGAGGGAGAGAGTGAGGGGGATGGAGAGAGGGGGGTTTTAGCTAGACAGCTGTATTGGCGACCCATGTCAGAGATATATGGGTTTGTCAGTAACATGTTCATTGGGAGTCTAAGCCAAGACATGGTTTTCAATGTCGACAGGTTTAGTTCTATATATGATCCATGCAAATTAAAATGTTGAATATACACTATTATTTCAGAGCTCTGTGACTTTCAAATTGGCACCGTCATAGGATGCCACCTTTCCAACTAGTCAGTCTGTCAAATTTCTACCCTGCTAGAGCTGCCCCGGTCAACTTTAAGTGTTGTTATTGTGAAGTGGAAACATCTAGGAGCAACATCGGTTCAGCTGTGAAGTGGTAGGCCACACAAGCTCAGAGAACGGGACTGCAGAGTGCTGAAGCCCGTATTGTGTAAAAATCGTCTGTTCTCGGTTGCAACACTCACTACCGAGTTCCAAACTGCCTCTGGAAGCAATGTCAACACAAGAACTGTTTGTCGGGAGCTTCATGAAATGGGTTTCCATGGCAGAAAAGCCTCACACAAGCCTAAGATCACCATGCGCAATGCCAAGCGTCAGCTGCAGTGGTGTAAAGCTCGCCACCTTTGGACTATGGAGCAGTGGAAACGCGTTCTGTGGAGTATTGAATTATACCATCTGGCGAGGTGAAGAGAACGCTACCTGCCCAAATGCATAGTGCCAACTGTAAAGTTTGGTGGATAAATAATGGTCTGGTGCTGTTTTTCATGGTCCGGGCTAGGCCCCTTAGTTCCAGTGAATGGAAATCTTAACGCTACAGCATACAATGACATTCTAGACTAACAGTTTGGGGAAGGCCCTTTTCTGTTTCAGCATGACAATGCCCTAGTGCACAAAACAAGGTCCATAGAGAAATGGTTTGTCGAGATCTTGGGGAAGAACTTGACTGGTCTGCACAGAGCCCTGACCTCAACCCCATCGAACACCTTTGGGAGGAATTGGAACTCCGACTGCGATCAGTATCCAACCTCACTAATGCTCTTGTGGCTGAATGGAAGCAAGTCCCCGCAGCAATGTTCCAACATCTAGTGGAAAGCCTTCCCAGAAGAGGGGGGACCAACTCCATATTAATGCCCATGATTTTGGAATGAGATGTTTGACGAACAGGTGTACAGTGCTTTTGGTCATGTAGCGTATGATAAGCAATTTGTGTTGTCTAGTTAGAAATGTTTGTGCATGATGGAAATAGAGGGATTCATAAAGTGCTATTGGGGACATAAGATTCAGAACGAGATCCCCAAAATCACGACCAATAAAGGCTCTGTCACATAACGAAACAGTCAATAAGACGACCAATGCTTCAGTATTCCTTATTAAGTCTGATAGAATGATTGTATGTCAGACAGGGATGTCAAGGTCATTCATATCCGCTGGTTTATACAGAGTCAATTTATCACAGAATGCATGGCAAAATATCCAGGCCTGGAACACATCATAAATAAGCCCACTTGACACTTCATATGTAAAGCAATGCATCTTCAAAACAAATAATGAATGTGATATGGGAGTCAGTGTGTGTGGCTAAACAGTGGACTGTTTGTGAAGATGTCCCAAAAGCAATACCCCGTATTCCAGAATCAACAAACCCATTTGGCATTCCCAGATCCCTTGAAATGGAAAACTAATTTCTCCATAACAATCATCCCGGCCATGCAGCATCGGAAGGGAATTGGATCTGCGTCAATGCAACCCTCTCCTCAGATCTCATCAAGGGTGCACAGAAGTCACCCCTCTCCCACGGAAATTGCTACGAACAGAGAGAAATCGTCCGCATCATCGAGGTAGAGACCCAAAATGGCATTGCCCCTCGGGAGGAGTGCGCCTTCCCTGTTCCTGTTATAAATCCTTAAAGAGGGCCAAACTCCAATATCTGGCAACAGCATCAATATTAATGTGGGAGAAAGTTCTTCCAAAGCCGGTTTAGCCACAGAACATTAATATTGATGGTGTTGTGCAACATCCCCGCTGCTCAGTTGGAACTCTAAAATGGTAATGGCAACAGGGCTGGGGTTATAGGTCAATCTCACTGCTGAATATGGACATGGAGATTGAGGTAGAAAGGGACAAAGGTCCATGCCAATCACCAGATCTTCTCTAACATCTTCACCTTCACAATACGTGTCTTTCTAGGGTTGTCTAGTCACTGTGTTTCTTGTGGACCCCAGGAAGAGTAGCTGCTTCTTCGACAAAAAGCTAATGTGGATCCAAATAAGCAAATACATTTAAATGATTTTCATTTGACCGTTCTATTGTAAGGAGAAAGACTATTGTTTTTATGTTTTCTTTCAGTATTGCCATGTGAAAGTTGTTTTTTCCATATCTGATTGAGATATCTGAAAAGTGTTATTAGTTCATTGATAAATTACTACCGCATCTAACATTCTGAGTGAATGTCTTCATTTTACCCTGATCTCAGTCAAGCTGTTGTAAAATCCCCAGATTCTCACCGCCAACATTACGCCCGACACACTGACATTATGTAGTTAATTTGCATAGATTTTCTAGTGTGTTCTCCTGCGGTGAGCCACATACTCCTGGCATTTCATTAGCGTTTCTATTCGCCCAAATGATATCATGGCTGTGCCATTGCAGTCTCTTCTGTTGGAGCACCGATATGATTACACTGGGTCTGTTTCTGGGTCAGTAAGTTAAATATTTCAGATGGTTTTTTTTAGCCCGTCTGTTTCCACTTTCTGTACGTTCTCCTCATGCGTGTGTTCACCAGTGCATCTCTCTCTCTCTCTCTCTCTCTCTCTCTCTCTCTCTCTCTCTCTCTCTCTCTCTCTCTCTCTCTCTCTCTCTCTCTCTCTCTCTCTTGTTCCCTCTCTCTTTCCATTACTCTCTCAGTCGCTCGGTCTCCCTCCCCCTCTATCTTTCTTTCTCTTTCCCCTCTCTCTTTCTGTTTCTCTTTTTCGCTCTCTCCATCTCTCTCTCGTTCACTGCCATGTCTGCAGGCTCCATTTGACCCACTGTCATCTTCACATGGCCCAGAGGAATATCAATCGCGCATTGTGTGCAGAAGGGTCCCTTTGTAATTGGTTGTGAACCATGCATAAACGTCCAACCACAGAAGAGCCACAGTGGTTGTGACATTGAAGCCTTGCCTGCTGGGGTCAATGCGAACCATCATCCACTATGCCCCTATCAGATCCATTTCAGGATTGGTCTTTGGAGTGAATAGTGTCAGTCAGTCATACAGTACATTTCAGTTCGCAGATCAACATTGTTTTATATGTTTGGAGAGAACCCTTTATACCATATAGATTTTGTAGCCACGTTTTATGGAAAGGAAACATTACATTCTATTGTACAGTAGACTAATTATCGTCCTCTGGTTCCAGTGCCCTCAAACCAGTGGCGATAGATCTGGAATATTAGATCACATGCACATTGCATTGATCACACAGGACGCAGGGAGGGCAGGGTAATTGTTGCAGAGATGAACGGCCATTGGACTAAAAACATGGTGCAAGTTTCCCCGAAACAGAAATCATTGGAATTGGCCCAGATGGTCTGTGCATTGCAACCCATGCATTAATCTCCTTTGTTTCCATGTAACCCCATAGAATGTATTACTGATGTTTTATTTAACATTTGTTGCATTTTATGTCCTTATGGATCATTATGTTATCCTGAAATTGAAGAAAGGCAATGCACTGTCATTTAAATGAGAGTTCTGGACAGAGACGCCAGATCAGTAGGAGGGCGAGAGCCAAATCGCCAGCACAGTGGACAAGGCCTTTGGGCCTTGGTGGCATAATCCCCAACAACTCCTATTCACGGAAAATATCTCTCTCAATGAGCATGTAGCCTAGCTGTTCTAGCCGAAGCCACAGTGTTCCATTGTGTCTCTGCCAATCTCTAAAAGAGGCCCCATCCAACTTCTCACCTGCAGCATTGTCTGCCAGGCAGCTCAATGTAGAGTAATTGGGAACAGGGATTCCAGGACGAGCTTTCTTTTTGTTCCTGTTGTGGGAATCACTGACCCGGATGTGTGAGGTCACCGCCCTGGTAATTGGTGCTGGGTGATGCAGCTGTATGTTCCTGAGTGCTTAATCGAGTGTGATTAGAGAGCGAGACTTTTTTGTGCGTGCGTGTGTGTGTTGGTGAAATGAATGTTTTATGAGTGTATGAAATCTCCACAGGGGTCAGAATGAAAGCAATTCCAACAATGTTGTAAATTATGTTTTATTTGACTTGGACACTGAACACACACACACATGCACACACACACAATCTCAAAGTCACCCTCGAATCACCAGTATGGACACTGTTAAAGCATTTGTGGGGAACAATAACAATGAAACCACCACCATTTTATTGCAAATAGATAAACGGAGTCTATCAAAGGGAATTGTGTATGTGTATCAGTGACCTAACAGTTGCCTGGAGGTGAAACCCCATCCTAGGTCATGACTCATGACAGGGATGTTGACAGTGGTTCCCTCTCCACCACCTGTCAGCCTCTGCTGCACTGTGTCTGTGTGGCCAACGCACAGCCAGGTCTCCATGGCAGCTGTCGCTATGGACGTTAGTCCGGAGATACCAACAACTGTTATTACCTCGAGGACAGCCTGACTCTCAGTTGTTGCTTTTATAAAGTCCAGAAAATTGCTGCGTTTCTGGTGAACGATTCCATGAAGGCCCAAATGTCTGCTGGTTGATATTTATTCCTTTGTATTTCATTAATGGTGAGAGTCATTGGTTCGAGAGGTGAATTGATGAGAAATTATGAGGACAAAAACGGAAAGACACGGCAGGTCAATAGACTGTAACTCTTGTCTTGGTTTTAGAACTTAATTTAGGATTAGATGTGGACGTTATGATATGCAATTATACTATAGATTTTTCACATCCATATAATTTAAGTTCTAAAACTCACAAGCAAGCTTCCCAACACATATGATAGACCTCAATGTTCAAACCTCCTCATTACTCAATAAAGACCTCAGTGTACCTGTACGGAGGACAGAATAACCCAGCGGGGGCCCACACCCGCCCCTCCAGGGTCCACACGGTGACCTTTTCACTCACAGTGTGTGATATTACAAGGAGGACTTTCAATGTGGATAACAGCATGGGCAAGAAATGTTGCCGTGACCAATGGCTGACATAACTTAATGACCTGAGACGACACTCTTACTCATCTACAGTTAGGAAACAACAGATAATCAATTGGAAATCATCTTACCTCGTGTCACTCCTATAAATCACTTATGTGTGTTTTGTCTTTCAAACCGTTTATCATTTACACAGACCTATGTCTTAATCATCGTGACAGATATAGTACCAGTTAAACGTTTGGACACACCTACTCATTCAAGGGTTTTTATTTATTTTTACTATTTTCTACATTGTAGAATAATAGCGAAGACATCAAAACTATGAAATAACACATATGGAATCATGTAGCAACAAAATAAGTGTTAAACAAATCAAATTCTTCAAAGTAGCCACCCTTTGACTTGATGACAGCTTTGCACACTCTTGGCATTCTCTCAACCAGCTTCACCTGTAATGCTTTTCCAACAGTATTGAAGGAGTTCCCACATATGCTGAGCACTTGTTGGCTGCTTTTCCTTCACTCTGCGGTAAAACTCATCCCAAACCATCTTAACTGGGTTAAGGTTGGGTGATTGTGGAGACCAGGTCATATGATGCAGCACTCCAACACTCTCCTTCTTGGTCAAATAGCCCTTACACAGCCTGGAGGTGTGTTGGGTCATTGTCCTGTTGAAAAACAAATGATAGTCCCACTAAGCGCAAACCAGATGGGATGGCGTGTCGCTGCAGTGTGCCTTGAATTCTAAATAAATCACAGACAGTGTCACCAGCAAAGCACCCGCACACCATCACACCTCCTCCTCCATGCTTCACGGTGGGAACCACACATGTGGAGATCATCCGTTCACCTACTCTGCGTCTCACAAAGACACAGCGTTTGGACCCAAAAATCTCAAATTTGGACTCATCCACCGGTCTAATGTCACCAGATGCCCTCTCTCGTGTGTTCGGGCCTTCTACTACCCCCCATGATCCCGAGCCCATTCTCCCCACTGCCTGCCTGGCCACGTCTCTGGTCTGGGGTGTCGAAGAGGAGGTTCGCCGAGCGCAACAGTTGCATCTGGACCCCGGAAGCCTGGCTGTCTCTTTGTACCTGACCCGGTTCGTTCCAGGGTTCTGGAGTGGGGTCACTCCTCTAAGCTCACCTGCCACCCCGGCTCCCGTCGAACGTTGGATTTCATCCGCCGGTGGTTCTGGTGGCCCACCATGGGGGCCGACATCCTGTCGTTTGTCTCAGCTTGTGCTATATGTGCCTGAAACGCCACATCAAGCATCGTCGAGTCTCCTGCAATCGCTTCCTGTCCCAAGGCGGCCCTGGTCTCATATTTCCCTGGACTTTGTTACCGGTCTCCCTCCTTCTGATGGCAACACCGTCATTCTGACAGTCGATTTTCCAAGGCCGCCCACTTCGTCCCACTGCCCAAGTTACCCTCAGCCAAGGAGACCGCTCAAATTATGGTTCAGCACGTCTTCAGAATCCACAGACTCCCCATTGACATCGTCTCAGATCAGGGTCCTCAGTTCTCTTCCCAGTTCTGGAGAGAATTCTGCACCCTTATCGGGTCGTCGATCAGCTTGTCCTCAGGGTTTCATCCCCAGACTAATGGCCAGTCGGAGCGGGCCAACCAGGACCTGGAAACCGTACTCCGATGTCTAGTTTCGGACAATCCCTCCACCTGGAGCCGGTACCTGCTCTGGGTGGAATATACCCGCAACACTCTGTTCGTTCGGAGCTGTCGTCGGACATGGAAACGAGCCCGGTCGGCTCTTCTGCGCTCCAACGCCAGGTACTGTCGGCAGGCCGACCGCCGCAGGACTCCAGACCCCCAATATAGTGTCGGCCAGAGGGTGTGGCTGTCTACCTGTGATCTGCACCTTCGAGTGGAAAGCCGCAAACTCTCTCCCCGCTACATCGGGCCCTTTCAGATCGCTCGGGTCATCAGCCGCTCGGCTGTTAGATTATTGTTGCCTCACACCCTCCGTGTTCACCCTACCTTTCATGTGTCTCGTATTAAACCTGTCTCTAACTGTTCTTTGTCTCCGGAGGGATGTCGTGGATTTCTTCTCCAGTGCGAGCTGTACTTGGGCGATCAGCCGGTGCCGGACTCGGAGAAGGTATCCACGATGATCACTCTCCTCACGGGGCATGCTCTTCAATGGCACTGTGGGCTGAGGAATTGAGGTCGGTTCCCCGGTTCATCTCTCAGTTCCGAGCAGTGTTTGATCACCCCGCGGAGGGGAGAGATGGGGGCGAGCGGCTTATGCGCCTGACTCAGGGACAGGGCACGGCTTCGGAGTATGCTCTGTCTTTCCGGACGTTGGCGGTGTCCAGTGGGTGGAATGAGCCGGCTCTGAGGACCGCTTTTTGCAGGGCTCTGCGGACTGAGGTCCAAATGGAGATGGCTTGTGTAAATCAGTCTATGACGCTGGACGCCTACATAGCCCGGGCTATTGCCATCGACGGGCAGCTCCGGGACCCTGACCGGCTGGCGCACCGTTCTCATCTTCCTCTCCACAGGGAAGAGCCGAGACCGGAGCCGATGGAGCTGGGGATCACAAGACTCTCCGCAAGGGAGAGAGAACGGCGGAGTCATCAAGGCCTGTGTATGTACTGTGGGGAGAGGGGACATTTCCGGAAGAAGTGTCCCTTGGCCCAGGCGAGACGACACGGGAAAGGGGTAAGTAGCCAGATGGCGCAGGTGGGCACAGTAGGTGCTCTGCGTGCCGACAGTATAGCCAGCACTTCTGTTGTTCAGTTGTACTGTCTGGTGACTTCCCCAACCATGTGTCCACAGCTTTGATTTCATTGACCGGTCCTTGGTAGACGCTCTACTACTGCCGTTGTGCTGTTTGAGGTCCTCTATGCCCATCCAAGCCCTGGATGGCCGACCAGTGGGGTCCGAGTCGATTACTCACATGACCCGTCCGATTACACTCACCATCCACGGCTCCCAACGAGAGAGAATGGAACTGTTGGTGATCTCATCCTCCATACATCCGGTCATCCTCCATACATCTGGACTTCCATGGCTCCAGCAATATGACCCCAACATCGTTTGGAGTGCACGAAGGATCCTAGGGTGGTCGGACAGATGTCGGAGGACTTGCTTGACCACTACGTGTGGAGCCACGTCGGTGGAGAGTCCAGAGAGCACCCTCATGGGGAGCATTCCGCCAGAATACGAAGATCTGAGCGGGGTGTTTTCTAGAGAAAAGGCCAGGTGTCTCCCTCCTCACCGCCCCTGGGACTGCGCCATAGACCTCATACCAGACGCCACGGCCCACCGTAGCGTCTACCACATACCTCCGCCAATGCCCCAGCGGTATTCCAGTCATTTCTGAATGAGGTATTTCGGGACATGTTGGGGAGGTATGTGGTAGTCTATACTGACAACATTTTGGTCTATTCCCCAACATTCCCAGAACACGTGGCTCACATTCGTGCTGTCCTCCAACGTTTACTACAGAACCATCTGTATGTCAAGGAGGAAAAAATGCGCCTTCCACCAAATGGCCTTTTCCTTCCTTGGGTACCGCATCGCTCCGGAGGGGGTCAAGATGGAGGAACTGAAGGTGGAGGCGGTGAGATCATGGCCGTTCCCGAAGACCTTCAAGGCTCTAGAAAGCTTTCTCTGGTTTGTCAACTTTTACCGCCGATTCATCAAGGGATTCAGCTCCATTACGGCTTCACTCACGTTGTTGTTGAAAGGACACCCTCAACGTCTCAACTGGACCTCTGAGGCCGAGCAGGAGTTCCTCGACCTGAAGGGCCGATTCACCACGGCACCCCTCATACGTCACCCGGACCCGCTCAAACCCTAGGGGCGGTCCTCTCCCAGCTACAGGGGAACCCGCCGTGGCTGTACCCCTGTGCCTACTACTCCAAGAAGCTGAGCGCTGCGGAGAGGAACTACGACGTGGGTGACAGAGAGCTACTGGCGGTAAAGTTGGCATTAGAGGAGTGGAGACATTGGCTGGAGGTAGCTCATGAGCCGTTCACTGTTCCTGTTCCTGGGACAATGATGTGGAAATTCAGCGGGTACCACCCACAGGCTAACGGGCAGGCGGAACGCACAAACCAGTAGCTCGGGAGGTTCCTCCGATCCTATTGTATGGAACAGCCAGGTGAGTGGACCGACGTCAGGAGCCGCGCCTAGGTGTTCACACACACTTCTAACCGGTGGCAGTAGTACGATGGCAGCAACACCCTTATCATCCACACCTGTGTTGTGTTAGCTCATTATGTTCTCTTTTAGTTCTGTGTGTTTGTGTTACCCCTCACAGGTTATTGTGAGGGGCAATGTTGCTGTTCAGTGAGTTGCTGTAGTTATTTCCTTTCATTCATTAAAGAAGCTTTTGTTTTTTATTTAGCTATTTTTCGCCTCCTTTTTCGTCATCATCACTCGCATCGTCACACCCCCGTGCCTGGGGTAAACCTATTTGTACAAGTAAACCAAGCCTCTGTTATTTTCCTTCCCACATCCATCCTCTGGTATATTAATAAATTATCAGAGGAAACGTAGGAAAGTTCTTTATTTAATCCACCCGTTAAATTAAACACTAAGATATTCCACATCTCAAACAATGGGATATTGCAAATTCTACAAGAAGCTTGACTGTGTCCAAGGCAGAGTCATCAAATCTGTCATCAAGAGTGGCTATTTGAAGAATCTCAAATATAAAATATATTTTGATTTGTTTAACACTTTTTTTGGTTACTACATGATTCCATATGTGTTATGTCATAGTTTTGATGTCTTCACTTTTATTCTACAATGTAAAATAAAGAAAAACCCTTGAATGAGTATTATTCCAAACTTTTGACCGGGGGTGTATATTACGACCTAAATGTTTGCATAATATATTGTTGTGTATTTCAGGATAGACAATCTGCTGTAGACAAATTGGATTTTGAATATTGTAAATCTGCTGCAAGCATCTGTGACAGTAACACAATGTACAGTATATACCACGCCAACTGTAATCCTATGAGTCTGTTGCCTTGTCAAAACATTTAAAAACGGACTGAATTTCCGTCCTGGTGGCCTTTGGATTCAAGGACGCCATAATGTGATTGAATCAAAATAAACAAAAGGAAAAGCCTTTTGGGGTGAAGGGGCTGGTTACTCGACTGGGGGTCCAGTACGTGGAACCCTAGTGTTTTTGTGTCTGACATGTTGACAGCGCATTGCCAGATCAGACAAGGGGGGTTGGGGGTTTGTGATTCCTCACCCCCCGAAGCTCCCTCTTGCCCCACTTCATACAGTGGGGATTTCCATTGGGACCTTACCCCTCAGAAAAGTCAGATAACATGACAAACAGTGCCCTTTCCGTTTTCCTTCACATCTCTTTCAGTCTCCCTCTCTCTCTTTCCCCTCCCCTCTGAGGTTTGGAGATGAATGCCAAACCGGGACAGGGTTGGTATGCTCTGTGCTGACCTGTCCATGACCCCGCGGTGCATTCTGCCATGTCCCCATGGGCGTGCTACAGTGGGATGGTTAAAGGGCTAGCTGCCGCGGATGTGTCTGGTAGAGTGTTAGCTGTTGTTAGCGTGCGTTTGTGTATGTGCGTGCTTGCGTGTGTGTGACACACAAAACGCTGTGTGTGATGCTTTTGCATGTCTGTTTGTACACGCACACCTCTGGGCACCAGAGAGCATGTGCCTGTGAAAAGGGCACTGTGTATCAGGGATCGAAAGTGTGTCATTATTACGTTGCTGTGTGTGTGTGTGTGTGTGTGTGTGTGTGCGCGCGTGCATGAATGGGGATGTGTCTGCGTGTGTCTGTACACCCAGTACCGGATGAATGAAGATTATGTGTGTATGACGTATCAATGTGTGTGTGTCCCAGCAGTGGCTCCCAGCTTGTAGCTCCCAGGGAGATCTGTGACGGACGCTCCTCAAGTTGAGGGTTCATCCTCAGTTCAGTGATAGGTTCAACTGGCGGTCAGCAAGCCGCTACCAGGGCACTCTCTTGCTTGCCCCCCCCCCACCCCCACCCTCTCTGTTTTTCTCATTCTCCCTCTCCTTTCTCCGTCTCTTTTCAGCCAGCACTCTCTCCAAAGGAGTGTATTAAAAACAGAGAGCTTGTGTTATTTTTCCTGCCGTAGCCAACACAACAGCCATATTGTTCCCTCTATGCATGCTCGAGATATAGACTGTGTCTTTGGCTAAGTGTTTAAGTGCATGCTTGTCTGCCTACATGTTTATGCCTGTTCAGCGTTTTACTATACCCAAACTAAAGTTGCAGGTTGGTTGTAGTTGAGAAGTGAAGATTTATATCTTTGTTGTTCGTATCGGGATGTCGTTCATCCGATTTAACCAAATTCGTGTTGCGGTACGTTGTGGTCCTCCATATGAAAATATTTGGTTATTTTATATTTCACGAGTGAGATTGTGATGAGGTTGTACAGTACGTGTGTATGACCTGACGTGCTGTGATCTGGATAAATCTGTATGTCGACAAACAAAATTTAATCAGAAACCCTTTGTCTTTCACTGTGGGTAAAATGTGTGACCTCTTTTGGGAGGTTAACCATGTGTTGATCTGTGGGCAGTTCCAGAGAGTACAGGACCTTTGTGACACGTCAACAACCCAATGAAAAACAAGCCCAAAGCCCATGTAGGCTAAACCAGACCACTACAGAACAGTGTGTCCTCTACAGTCAGTGTCTGAACATATGCCAGTCATTGCCATTACGCATGTCGGTGTGCTCACATTTTTGTCATTCTATTTTCGCATTTCTCATTGTGGTCAAAGATCATTGTTTCATATATATGGCTATTTGTATTTGCACTTGATTAGAAGCAAAGTTTGAAGATCATTTACTATAACTGCAAGAGCAAAAATAAATGGTGCTAGTAGCATACACAGTTATTGTATCTTAGCTTAAGTCTAACTTAAGTTTAGCTTAAGTCTAGCTTAAATGTATCAGTAGAATAATATAAAGTGTAACACCGATAACAGTAACGCAGCACATAATGACATTAACAAGCAGTAGCAGCACTAAAACTAGCACGCTATAATGATTTATTGCTAGCTGCTAGTTGTAGTATTTGACAGTTGCAGTCCATATGAATATATTTGTATTTATTTTATTACTTTATTAAACTAGGCAAGTCAGTTAAGAATAAATTCTTATTTACAATGACGGCCTACCAAAAGGCCTACCTCCTGCGGGACGGGAGATTAAAAGTAAAAATATAGGACAAAACAAACATCACGACAAGTGAGACTCCACAACACTACATAAATAGAGACCTATATAAAGACAACAACACAGCATGGCAGCAACACATGACAACACAGCATGGTAGCAACACAACTAGACAGCAGCACAACATGGTAGGAGCACAAAACATGGTTCAAACATTATTGGGCACAGACAACAGCACAAAGGTAGGGACAATACATCACGCGAAGCAGCCACAACTGTCAGTAAGAGTTTCAATGATTGAGTCTTTGAATGAAGAGACGGAGATAAAACTGTCCAGTTTGAGTGTTTGTTGCAGCTCGTTCCAGTCGCTAGCTGCAGTGAACTGAAAAGAGAAGTGACCCAGGGATGTGTGTGCTTTGGGGACCTTTAACAGAATGTGACTGGCAGAACGGGTGTTGTATGTGGAGGATGAGGGCTGCCGTAGGTATTTCGGATATGGGGGAGTGACACCTAAGAGGGCTTTATAAATAAGCATCAACCAGTGGGTCTTGAGTGCAGTGATGTGTCCTATAAGGAGCATTGGTGGCAAATCTGATGGCCGAACGGTAAAGAACATCTAGCCGCTCGAGAGCACCCTAATCTAGCATGGGTAGGATGTTCATCTGAATCAGGGTTAGTTTGGCAGCTGGGGTGAAAGAGGAGCGAAAACGATAGAGGAAACCAAGTCTAGCTCTAACCTTAGCCTGCAGCTTTAAAAAGGACAGTGTACCGTCTAGCCATACTCCCAAGTATATATATATATATACTGTATATATATATATATATTTTTTTAATTTCTCCAGGGTGGATCAGCTTTAATATTGCAGATAGATTGTTGCTTCCATCAATGTAATTGTCTGCATAATTTCCAATCCCCCCTATATTTTTGGGGTAAATATATATATATATATATATATATATATACACACACACATACATACACACACACGCACACACACCCCCCCACACACATACACACACACACTTAAACAATATATATACAGTGGGGAGAACAAGTATTTGATACACTGCCGATTTTGCAGGTTTTCCCACTTACAAAGCATGTAGAAGTCTGTAATTTGTATCATAGATACTCTTCAACTGTGAGTGACGGAATCTAAAACAAAAATCCAGAAATCACATTGATTTTTAAGTAATTAATTTGCATTTTATTGCATGACATAAGTATTTGATACATCAGAAAAGCAGAACTTAATATTTGGTACAGAAACCTTTGTTTGCAATTACAGAGATCATACGTTTCCTGTAGTTCTTGACCAGGTTTTCACACACTGCAGCAGGGATTTTGGCCCACTCCTCCATACAGATCCTTCAGGTTTCGGGGCTGTCGCTGGGCAATACGGACTTTCAGCTGTTCTATTGGGTTCAGGTCTGGAGACTGGCTAGGCCACTCCAGGACCTTGAGATGCTTCTTACGGAGCCACTCCTTAGTTGCCCTGGCTGTGTGTTTCGGGTCATTGTCATGCTGGAAGACCCAGCCACGACCCATCTTCAATGCTCTTACTGAGGGAAGGAGGTTGTTGGCCAAGATCTCGCGATACATGGCCCCATCCATCCTCCCCTCAATACGGTGCAGTCGTCCTGTCCCCTTTGCAGTAAAGCATCCCCAAAGAATGATGTTTCCACCTCCATGCTTCATGGTAGGGATGGTGTTCTTGGGGTTGTACTCATCCTTCTTCTTCCTCCAAACACGGCGAGTGGAGTTTAGACCAAAAAGCTCTATTTTTGTCTCATCAGACCACATGACCTTCTCCCATTCCTCCTCTGGATCATCCAGATGGTCATTGGCAAACTTCAGACGGGCCTGGACATGCGCTGGCTTGAGCAGGGGGACCTTGCGTGCGCTGCAGGATTTTAATCCATGACGGCGTAGTGTGTTACTAATGGTTTTCTTTGAGACTGTGGTCCCAGCTCTCTTCAGGTCATTGACCAGGTCCTGCCGTGTAGTTCTGGGCTGATCCCTCACCTTCCTCATGATCATTGATGCCCCATGAGGTGAGATCTTGCATGGTGCCCCAGACCGAGGGAGATTGACCGTCATCTTGAACTTCTTCCATTTTCTAATAATTGCGCCAACAGTTGTTGCCTTCTCACCAAGCTGCTTGCCTATTGTCCTGTAGCCCATCCCAGCCTTGTGCAGGTCTACAATTTTATCCCTGATGTCCTTACACAGCTCTCTGGTCTTGGCCATTGTGGAGAGGTTGGAGTCTGTTTGATTGAGTGTGTGGACAAGTGTCTTTTATACAGGTAACGAGTTCAAACAGGTGCAGTTAATACAGGTAATGAGTGGAGAACAGGAGGGCTTCTTAAAGAAAAACTAATAGGTCTGTGAGACCCGGAAATCTTACTGGTTGGTAGGTGATCAAATACTTATGTCATGCAAAAAAAATAATTATTTAAAAATCATACAATGTGATTTTCTGGATTTTACAGACTCCTACATGCTTTGTAAGTAGGAAAACCTGCTAAATCGGCAGTGTATCAAATACTTGTTCTCCCCACTGTATATCTTCCTTTATTATTCCCTGCAAACCCTACCACTGCTCCCCCAATTGGAGTAAACTAATAAACAATAACACTTAGGCTTCTACTTCCAGCTCTTAGATACTATACACATTTTACAGACACAATCTATTTTACAATAGTTATATTTTATATGTTTTTAGTCCTGGCCTTCCTCAATTTCTAATGTCCATCCAGTTTGATTTCTATTAGCCTTATATTTGTAACTGTGCTATTTCACAAAAGTTCTGAACCTATATACATTCTACAGATCCCGTATGTTTTACATTTGTTATCTTGTTGTTATTAGTCCCAGCCTTCAGCTCCATTCAACCCCTCCCATCTATCTCTTAACACCATCCGTATTGGATTTCTATTTCCCATACTCCCAAGTACTTGTATGAGGTGACTACCTCAAGCTCTAAACCCTCAAGAGGTAGTAATCACACCTGTGGGGAGAGGGGCATTCTTCTTACCAAACCACATGGCCTTTGTTTTGGAGGTGTTCAGAACAAGATTAAGGGAAGAGAAAGCTTGTTGGACACTAAGAAAGCTTTGTTGTAGAGCGTTTAACACAAAATCCAGGGAGGGGCCAGCTGAGTATAAGACTGTTTCATCTGCATATTAATGGATGAGAGAGATTCCTACTGCCTGAGCTATGTTGTTGATGTAAATTGAGAAGAGCATGTGGGGCTAGGATCGAGCCTTGGGGTACTCCCTTGGTTACAGGCAGTGGCTGAGACAGCAGATGTTCTGATTTTATACACTGTACCCTTTGAGAGAGGTTGTTAGTAAACCATTTTAGTCTTTGACTACATTTGTATCACATTTGTAAATTGTAGCAGCAACACCAGTAGCAGCTGCTAATGCTAACTCGTCAGTTGTAGACTTTGATCTCCTTCCCTCTGGTCTGCTATGATTTAGCACAGCTTGTTAAGCCAGCACATTGGCCAGGCTCCAAGATAATTACTAGTTAATTCAGCCATAACGGGTCCCAAGCATCATTGCAAAGCGAACTGGCTTGTTAGAACAATGTTGGACTGACAATAGATAATACATTTGTTCAGTAGAGTATAGATCTCCAACTACAAGACAGTTCCTAGTGGATAAGGATATGCAACACAGAAGACAAGGAGTAGGCTCAGCAGAGGTGTCTGAAGTGATGAAACCCCCCTATCTGAATATCAGGTTTGCTAGCGCTGCTGTTTAGTCTGCCGCAATATCGTATTGCTGAGTCTCATTTTGCATGAGAAATCGAAGCTGCCCGTTCTTTATGGAAGCCACCCGACCTTTGTCAACCCAGCGAATTAGCTAGAAATGTATCAGCTGCGCTGGCCCTTTTCCTGACTGTCCTATTAACTGAGTGAAGCAAGGCGTGGGTCACACTTAAGTAACCTTATCTTGTAATTGGGTTCAAGGTTAAGTGACCCCGGAGCAGGGAGGTCTGGGGTTAAGGTCGCCGTGTCATGCAGAAGGGGCTGCATTTAATCACAGATGGGGAGAAGAAATCAAGGACCAGGCTTCAGCTGTCTGGGTAGGCCAGGACCCTGGTCAAACAGTGGGGGGGAGGGTGGGGGAGGGTGGGGGTGGGGGGGGTTTGAAGGGCCGGTTCCTAGGCAACTCATATTCAAGCCAAGGTCTTCAAAGCTTTTAACCTTAGCGCAAATCGATATGGACATCCATTTGGTTAATATTCATCTTGCAGATGGGAAAATTAGGCTAGAGTTGGGCCAGAGGAGAGCTGTTGGCATTGCAACAGCACTGTAAGGGCTTCACTAATTAAAATGTATGCAGAGGGAGAAAAATAACGAAAGAACGACAGAAAGATGAATGAATAATGTCTGTGACAGCTTTTCATTGGAGTGGCTCCACATCTGCATGTCTCTCTATCTCCCTCCCTCCCTCCCAACCTCCCTCCCTCTGTCTCTCTCCTTTCATCCCTCTGTCTCTCATAGTCAGTGGGAGATGGATGACCAGGAGTGGAAGGGTTCAGCTAGCGTGACCCATAGACCTGTCCATTGCCAAGGGCAAGGAAATAGCCCAGATTAAAGAGCTTGTAAATAATGACCCATAAACATCTGCCTCTTAGGACCCTCAATCCATCTCCGTCTGCTTTTCATTTCCTCATTGTGCTGCCTTCACGGGCAAATGTAATCCCCAGTACAAATGTATTCATATTCCAAGACAAACAAGCGTGTGCTTGACCCCCGGTCGACAGTCGTGTACAGTTCAGAACTCAAACGTTCACAGACACAGCGTCTGGTCCAAGGATAACAATGGAGCACAGTTAGCTTTCATTTCTTTCGTGGGGCTTGCCCCTTTCTTAACTCTATCAATAGCTTTGTTAACTTAGCACATACTAATAGTGACGAACTAAGATAAGATTCTTCAGCATGCTTGGATATGTCTATGGTTTAGCGTGAACCTTCTGTAACAGCCTTGTTTTGATAAGACGCTAGTGGCTGTCCTATCCTCCCTTTTCCATGGAGCTGCCTGGCTCCCTCTCGTTAGTAGCCTTCGTTAGCCACCCCTCCCTAATTAGTGATTAGGCGTCATTAAATGGTGAGCCGCTGACATCTGCTCGGGGTTCTGGCCACTTGCACACCCCTCTCCTCCAACGGTGACGCAATATAGAGCTGCGTGAACCAACCAAACGACCCCTGGCACCAGCGCTGGCCACCTCATTTGTGGCAAAACTGCAGGTGGTGAATTAAGGAAAACAAAAGGGCAATCAAGTTGCATGTAGAGTCCTGTGCTGTATCAGCCTTGGTTTTGTTCTAGATTGTTTGCTGTTTCTTTATCAATGCTTAGAAAAATTTCGGAATATGTAGCACCATCTTGTTTAATTTAACCTTTTTTTTTTTTACCAGGAAGAAACCCATTGAGACACATTTTTGCAAGGGAGACCTGGCCATGAACGCAGCAGCAATCAATACACCATTGCAACATTTAATGCAATACAAACAGCACAACAACACATCATTAAGAGCTAATCTGGCCTACAGGAAACAGGAGCTTTGGGCCCGAGTTTTAAACTCACTAAGGGGCACTAGTACATCTAGGTGAAGTGTATTTTGCAGACTGTTCCATGCCTCCGGTACACAATAGGAAAAGGCAGTCCTGCCTAACTCGGTAACTTACCTAGGGACCTTTAGTATCAACCACCTGGTAGAAGGCTACCAAAGTATAGGAGAAGTTTACCCAGAAGGGCTTTGTAGATGATAGAAATGTAGCTGTCAGCACATGTAAAGCGAGGTCCAGCCCACCATTTGATACAAGGTGCAATGGTGGGTGAGCGAAATTTGTAAAAAAAACGCAGAAGAGGCTGCATGCCCCTTAGCACTCATTTCTGTCATCATTAAGTTTTTTGAGGGCTAGTTAAGGACCATATCACCTCCACCTTACCTGACACCCTAGACCCACTACAATTTGCATACCACCCCAACAGAGCAATGGATGACGCAATTGCCATCGCACTGCACAATGCCCTATCCCATCTGGACAAGAGTAATACCTATGTAAGAATGCTTTTAATCGACTACAGCTCCACCTTCAACACCATAGTGCCTTCCAAGCTCATCACTAAACTCGGGGCCCTGGGTCTGAACCCCACCCTGTGCAACTGGGTCCTGGACTTCCTGATGGCCCGCCCCGAGGTGGTGAAGGTAGGCGACAACACCTCCGCCACACTGATCCTCAACACAGGGGCCCCACAAGGGTGTGTGTGCTCAGCCCCCTTCTGTACTCCCTGTTCACCCAAGACTACGTGGCCACGCACGCCTCCAACTCAGTCATCAAGTTTTCTGACGACACAACAGTAGTAAGCCTGATTACCAGGGATGGGTAGAGTACTGAACAAATGTACTCCAGTAAGAGTACAACTACTACGGTAAACGTTTACTCAAGTAGGAGTAAAGTTACCACCTAAGAAAACTACTCAAGTAAGAGTAAATGAGTACTCAATCAAAAAAGTACTTGAGTACAGTTACTTTGAGTACATTTAAATGTTTTATAGTTTTGTTTAATAAACCAAATACTAACATTGTAAAACTGTAACAAATTGTTATGTTGTTAGCGTATTGTAGAGGATATAACAGGGCTTGGATAACAGAAATAATAATATATTCATCTTTAAACATTTCTTGAAAAAAAATTATACAGCACAATCGAGCCCAGTCTTTTGTTCAGCTTCAGAAGAAGCTGGTTTTCAAAGTTTTTGTCTAGTCTAGCTCTTTTACTTGTATAAATCAGTCCGGCACAACTGAACAGTCTTTTACATGCAGAAGATGCAGGCAGTGGAGTGTTGATCCTAACAGATAGATTCTTTAGCTCAGGGAAAGAGTGCAGCAACTCCATAAAAATGAGTTACGGTCATGGCTAGTAGTGACGGAGACAGAAAAAAATGCGCCAGGGGAAAGCACCTGTGGTGTAGCCTATTTGCACTAATGTAACAGTACAGCAATTTACAAACGTATTTTGAATGTCAGTAAACTTCAGTTAATATCTAAGCTGTCCGTTTCATTACGTTATATTCATGTAATAAAAATTAAAATGGTAAAATAAATGGTAATCTGCATGAGAAAAAACATTGTTATAGCGATCATCCCTAGTGATCAAATTGACCCGGATGGACGTGATCACAATAAGCAGACTCCACTCTATCATAAATTGTACCTTTTCCAATATTTTATCATACTTTATGTGCAAAAATAACAACTTAGCTGGCTGGCTACAACAACGGAGACAAAAGGTTTCCATTAGAAACCCATTTAAAATTAACCATTGGAGGAACTATTTATGCCATCCTAAAAGTACGGTCAAGCAAAGTAAATTGACCACTAATACAACACAACACATAACCCTAAAATGTTCTATAATATTTTCTAGCTAGCTAGTCCCTATTGACAGTTAGCTTTACATTGTATCTACACTACTGGGCAATTTAGATAGCTAGCTATGTTGGCTACCTATTGCTAGCTAGCTGAAGTTAGCTAGCAGCTAGCTAACTAGCCTAACTTACCTCAATGTGCTTGCGAAGGTTGGAGGATGAATTTCTGCGTTTTTGTTTAGGCAAAGACAACATTTCATAATGATATTATTACCTCTTTTACGTTTGAAAATAAAAATGTCCTGCAATTGTGGCCAAGGGTTGTCACGATTTGCCACATCTTGATCCTCTACTGGGCTGTTCATGCCTGACTGATGAAGAGTAGAGTAGTAGTGAGAATGTGTTGCATTTGTCATACTACATGATGAGCGCGAATGAATACGAATTGGCTTACAAAAATACCTGAAGATAACCTTTGTAACGATTTTTTTTACCGTTACAAACGAAATGTACTTGAGTAAAGAGTTCTTTACTTGCTGAAAAAAATACTTGAGTAAGAGTAAAATTACAGCCCACAGAAAGTAATGCGAAAAGTATTCGTTACTCCAAATGCATACTCTTTTACTCATTTGCGTTACTTGTAACGCGTTACTACCCACCCCTGCTGATTACCAACAATGACGACACAGGAGGTGACAGCCCTGACGGAGTGGTGCCAGGAAAATAACCCATCCACATCGACAGGGCCGCTAGTGGAGAGGGTGAAAAGCTTCAGGTTCCTCGACTGACAACCTGAAATGGTCCATCCACACAGACAGTGTGGTGAAAAAGGCGCAATAGTGCTTCTTCAACCTCAGGAGGCTGAAGAAATGTGTCTTGGCCCCTAAGACCCTCACAAACGTCTAAAGATGCATCATTGAGGGCATCCTGTTGGGCTGTATCACCGCCTGGTATGTCAATTTCACCGTCCGCAACAACAGGGCTCTCCAGAGGGTGGTGCAGTCAGCCCAACGCATCACCGGGGGCACACTGCCTGCCCTCTAGGACATCTACAGCACCCAGTGTCACAGAAAGGCCAAATAGATAATCAAGGACCTCAGCCACCCGAGCCATGACCTGTTCAGCCCGCTACCATCTAGAAGGCGGAGACATTACAGGTGCCTCAAAGCTGGGACAGAGAAACTGAAACACAGCTTTTATCTCCAGGCCATCAGGCTGTTAAATAGTCACCACTAGCCGGCCGCCGCCCAGTACCCTGCATCTTAGAGACTACTGCCGTATGTACACTGGTCACTTTAATAATGTTTACATATTGTTTACCCACTTCATATGTACAGTGGGGAGAACAAGTATTTGATACACTGCCGATTTTGCAGGTTTTCCCACTTACAAAGCATGTAGAAGTCTGTAATTTTTATCATAGGTACTCTTCAACTGTGAGTGACGGAATCTAAAACAAAAATCAAGAAAATCCCATTGTATGATTTTTAAGTAATTAATTTGCATTTTATTGCATGACATAAGTATTTGATACATCAGAAAAGCAGAACTTAATATTTGGTACAGAAACCTTTGTTTGCAATTAACGAGATCATACGTTCCCTGTAGTTCTTGACCAGGTTTGCACATACTGCAGCAGGGATTTTGGCCCACTCCTCCATACAGATCCTTCAGGTTTCGGGGCTGTCGCTGGGCAATACGGACTTTCAGCTCCCTCCAAAGATGTTCTATTGGGTTCAGGTCTGGAGACTGGCTAGGCCACTCCAGGACCTTGAGATGCTTCTTACGGAGCCACTCCTTAGTTGCCCTGGCTGTGTGTTTCGGATCGTTGTCATGCTGGAAAACCCAGCCACGACCCATCTTCAATGCTCTTACTGAGGGAAGGAGGTTGTTGGCCAAGATCTCGCGATACATGGCCCCATCCATCCTCCCCTCAATACGGTGCAGTCGTCCTGTCCCCTTTGCAGAAAAGCATCCACAAAGAATGATGTTTCCACCTCCATGCTTCACGGTTGGGATGGTGTTCTTGGGGTTGTACTCATCCTTCTTCTTCCTCCAAACACGGCGAGTGGAGTTTAGACCAAAAAGCTCTATTTTTGTCTCATCAGACCACATGACCTTCTCCCATTCCTCCTCTGGATCATCCAGATGGTCATTGGCAAACTTCAGACGGGCCTGGACATGCGCTGGCTTGAGCAGGGGGACCTTGCGTGCGCTGCAGGATTTTAATCCATGACGGCGTAGTGTGTTACTAATGGTTTTCTTTGAGACTGTGGTCCCAGCTCTCTTCAGGTCATTGACCAGGTCCTGCCGTGTAGTTCTGGGCTGATCCCTCACCTTCCTCATGATCATTGATGCCCCACGAGGTGAGATCTTGCATGGTGCCCCAGACCGAGGGAGATTGACCGTCATCTTGAACTTCTTCCATTTTCTAATAATTGCGCCAACAGTTGTTGCCTTCTCACCAAGCTGCTTGCCTATTGTCCTGTAGCCCATCCCAGCCTTGTGCAGGTCTACAATTTTATCCCTGATGTCCTTACACAGCTCTCTGGCCTTGGCCATTGTGGAGAGGTTGGAGTCTGTTTGATTGAGTGTGTGGACAGGTGTCTTTTATACAGGTAACGAGTTCAAACAGGTGCAGTTAATACAGGTAATGAGTGGAGAACAGGAGGGCTTCTTAAAGAAAAACAAACAGGTCTGTGAGAGCAGGAATTCTTACTGGTTGGTAGGTGATCAAATACTTATGTCATGCAATAAAATGCAAATTAATTATTTCAAAATCATACAATGTGATTTTCTGGATTTTTGTTTTAGATTCCGTCTCTCACAGTTGAAGTGTACCAATGATAAAAATTACAGACCTCTACATGCTTTGTAAGTAGGAAAACCTGCAAAATCGGCAGTGTATCAAATACTTGTTCTCCCCACTGTATATACTGTATTCTAGTCAAGGCTCATCCTATATAAGTACTGCTCTAAACACCTTTTCTACCACTATATATGTATGTATATACAGCGGGTGAAATAAGTATTGAAAACTTCACCATTTTTCTCAGTAAATATATTTCCAAAGGTGCTATTGACATGAAATTTTCACCAGATGTTGGTAACATACATACAAAGAAACCAAAACAAATAAGTTCAGAAATTAAGTTATGTGTAATAATGTGAAATGACACAGGGAAAAAAAGTATTGAACACATGAAGAAAGGGAGGTTCAAAAAGGCATGGAAAGCCAAGACAACAGCTAAAAACTATCAGTAATTAAAAAGCAATCCAGCCCCCTGTCAGTGCAAATTAATATCAGCTGGTTCAGTCCCAACTGATGGCCTAAAAAAAGGTCTCATTGCCAAGGTGTCACACAAGACACATCTCATGATGGGTAAAAGCAAAGAGCTGTCTCAAGACCTTCGCAACCTAATTGTTGCAAAACATAATGATGGCATTGGTTATAGGTGCATTTCTAAGCTTCTGAATGTTCCAGTGAGCACTGTTGGGGCCATAATACGGAAGTGGAAAGACAATCATTTCACCATAAATTTGCCTCGACCAGGTGCTCCTCGCAAGATTTCTGACAGAGGAGTGAAAAGAATAATCAGAAAAGTTGTCCAAGAGCCAAGGACCACTTGTGGAGAGCTTCAAAAAGACCTGCAATTAGCAGGTACTGTTGTCTCAAAGAAAACAGTAAGTAATGCACTCCACCGCCATGGCCTGTATGCACGCTCACCACGCAAGACTGCATTGCTGGAAAAAAAGCATGTTGAAGCTCGTTTAAAGTTTGCTGCACAACATTTGGAAAAGCCAGTGAAATACTGGGAGAATATAGTGTGGTCAGATGAGAGCAAAATTGAACTGTTTGGATGTCATAATACACACCATGTTTGGAGGAGAAATGGCACTGCACATCACCCTAAAAACACCATACCAACAGTGAAGTTTGGAGGTGGGAACATCATGGTGTGGGGCTGCTTTTCAGCAAATGGTACTGGCAAACTTCACATAATTGAAGGAAGGATGAATGGGCAAATTTACAGAGACATTCTTGACAAAAATCTGCTGCCATCTACCAGGATGATGAAGATGAAACGAGGGTGGACATTTCAGCAAGACAATGATCCCAAACACACAGCCAAGGAAACTCTCAATTGGTTTCAAAGAAAGAAAATAAAGCTGCTAGAATGGCCCAGCCAATCA
The DNA here is from genome assembly GCA_023634145.1 of Thymallus thymallus. Classification (NCBI taxonomy): domain Eukaryota; kingdom Metazoa; phylum Chordata; class Actinopteri; order Salmoniformes; family Salmonidae; genus Thymallus; species Thymallus thymallus. The sequence continues at coordinate 24,543,661 of CM042416.1, read as the reverse complement.
CCTGACTTAAATCCCATTGAAAATCTATGGAAAGAACTGAAGATCAAGATTCACGGAACCTTCAAGATTTGAAGACTGTTTGTGTGGAAGAATGGGCCAAAATCACACCGGAGCAATGCATGCGACTAGTTTCTCCATACAGGAGGCGTCTTGAAGCTGTCATTACCAACAAAGGCTTTTGTACAAAGTATTAAATAAATATCAGTAAGTGTGTTCAATACTATTTCACATTTCACATTATTACACATAACTTAATTTCTGAACTTATTTGTTTTGGTTTCTTTGTATGTATGGATTACTTGGGTTGTTACCAACATCTGGTGAAAATGTAATGTCAATAGCACCTTTGGAAATATATTTACTGAGAGAAATGGTGACGTGTTCAATACTTATTTCACCCGCTGTATATATATATGACTGTATCATCTGCATTCAGGTGCAATTTGGCTGGTTGCAACCCATTTCCCAGATCATTGCTAAAAATGGAAAACAAAGCTGAAGCTAAAATGGAGCCCTGGGGTACACCTCCAGTGATCTCAAGAAAGCTTGACTTGTGATTCTCAGCATAGACACATTGTGTTCTGACTGCAACATTTCTAAACCAATTGACAGCCCCTTCACTGAGACCAATGTTACTGAGACTGGCCAGCAACAGTTCATGGTCAACTGAATCAAAAATATTTGATAAATCAACAAACAATGCAGCACAACGTTGTTTTTTATCAAGTGCATTTATGATGTAATTTGCCACTGACAGCTGCGGTTATGGTGCTGTGCCCTGACTTAAAACCAGACTGAACCCCTCTCAGGATGTTCTTTTCAAGTTGTAATTTATTTACCTGGGACTAGGGTTTCAAAGACATTGGCGAGGATAGGGAGCTTGGAGATCTGAAGGGTCTCCACCCTTTAGAAGCGGGAGGACAAAAGCTGATTCCCAAATGTTGGGTATAGAATTGGTCAAGAGCAATAATACCATCTGCTGTCTTTAAGAGGTAGGGATCCAAGTTGTCTGGGCCTGCAGACTTTTTAGGGTCTATGGTTTTTAGAGTTTTACAGACCTGAGCATAAGAAACAGGCTGAAAGTTAAAAGTGTTGACATGAAGGCCTGTATCAGCGCTCACTGTAGCAGAGATTACATATCTATCTACGGAAGCTACAGTATATGCTAAGGCAATGAAGTGCTCACCAACTCTGTACAAGTCTTACATCTTTAAACAATTGTTGTGCTTACCTTTCCAAAACAGCTCCTTGTCGTATAGGAGAGGTGTGTAAGGTAATTGTCAGCGGCCAACATAAAACACACAACATGAAGTAATCATGTACACTCTTAGAAAGGGGAACCCTTTTTGGTTCCATGTAGAACCATTTTGAGTTCCTTGTAGAACCATCTGTCGAAAGGGTTCTACATGGAACCCAAAAGGGTTCTACCTGTAATGAAAAGGTTCTCCTATGGGGACAGCCGAAGAACCCTTTTAGGTACTAGGTATCTTTTTTTCTAAGAGTGTATATGTGGTAGTACTACAGTATTCAACTTAGATTCAAACCTTCACCTTTATAAAATCATATAGACTGTCATAAACGCTCATTAAAATAATTTATGTAAGTAATGATACAGACTAGGAGTAGAGAGGTGTTTGTGGGTAATAATGTGTAATTTTTGTGTAATTTGTCAGGCGGGTGATGTGTAACTAAAAGCATTCTAAACCCAGATAGCTGAGAGGGAGGGACACTGCCCTTTACTATTTAGATGAGCCCTCTAACCTGCCGGCTGTCAACATGAATGAAGCGCCATCTTAATGCCGGTTCTCACTCAAGGTGAGTTCTCTTACACTGCACTGTACCAAGATGGTTAGCATTCAAGCCTCTATAAGACACCCTATATCTCTTTAGAATTACCCCCCCCCCCCCCCCCCCCCCATTTTTCGCTGAATTGTCCATCTCCCTATCCTGCCTCCATCTCTCTCTTTCTCTCTACCTCTCCTCAACTTCGATTTATTAGCTGCTATCTTTGACCTGGAGAGTGACCCCCACCTTAAACACATTTCAATGGAGCCAACAAATTTATTTGGCAGATAAATCACTGCTTACCAAATGCTTGCAGAGCAGAGAAGGTCAAAGTCATGGAAGGAATAAAAATTAAATTACAGAGATGGTGAGTTCAGATGAGAGGTGCCAACACCAATGTAACATGTAATGCACATCTCCCTGTGGGTGGTGGTGGCAGACTGGACCCAAACCCCTTCCCTGTTAGCTTGTCCTCTGTACATGAAATGGCTTGAATAACGTATTCAAATAAAAATCTATCAAAGTTTAGTGGTAGCGTACAGTTTAGAAGGTGTTATAGCCGGTGCAGCAAAATGCTTATGTTACTAGCAATGCAGTAAAATGTCAAACAATTCAAATGTAAGGAAGACAAGAAGAAAATGGGACAAGAAATCAAGAACGGCGGGACGAATCTGATTAACAACCCAAATAGCATTGTATCAGTAATTTAATGCAATCTATACATGGGACAGCAGCGTTGGCTTTGTGTGTGTGTCTGTGTGTGTGTGTGTGTGTGTGTGTGTGTGTGTGTGTGTGTATGTGAGTATGAGGTGTGTGTTGTGTGAATGAGTGTGTGTATGTGAGTAGGAGGTGTGTGTTGTGTGAATGAGTGTGTGTGTGTGTATGTGTATGTGAGTATGAGGTGTGTGTTGTGTGAATGAGTGTGTGTGTGTGTGTGTGTGTATGAGGTGTGTGTGTGTGTGTGTGTGTGTATGAGGTGTGTGTTGTGTGAATGAGTGTGCATCACCTGGTAGACGGCTAGTGATGGCTGTTCAACAGTCTGTTCAACACTGTTCAAAAGAGCAGGGACAAAGAACTATGACATGACCTGACCAACAAAGTACAATGATTCTGTTGAAGTCAAAGTTCACTATGTTTATTGTGATCGTGTATAGTACACAGGTGATACAGTACCTTTGGAAAGTATTCAGACCCCTTGACTTTTTCCACATTTTGTTACGTTACAGCCTTATCTTAAAATGGATTCAATAAATAAAAATACTCAGTAATCTACACACAATACCCCATAATGACAAAATGAAAACAGGTTTTTTGAAATATTTGCAAATGTATTAAATATAAAATCCTGTTTCCATTGATGATCCTTGAGATGTTTTTACAACTTGATTGGAGTCCACCTGTGGTAAATTCAATTGATTGGACATGATTTGGAAAGGCACACACCTGTCTATATAGGGCCTCACAGTTGACAGTGCATGTCAGAGCTAAAACCAAACCATGAGGTCAAAGGAATTGTTATAAAGCTCCGATACAGGATGGTGTCGATGCACAGATCTGGGGAAGGGCATCAAAAAACTTCTGCAGCATTGAAGGTCCCCAAGAACACAGAGGCCTCCATCATTCTTAAATGGAAGAGGTTTGGAACCCCCAAGACTCTTCCTAGAGCTGGCCGCCCGGCCAAACTGAGCAATCGGGGGAGAAGGGCCTTAGTCAGGGAGGTGACCAAGAACCGATGGTCACTCTGACAGAGCTCCAGATGGACAGAAGCCACTCCTCAGTAAAAGGCACATGACAGCCCACTGGGAGTTTGCCAAAAGGCACCTAAAGTTTCTCAGACCATGAGAAACATGGCCTGAATGCCAAGTGTCATGTCTTGAGGAAACCTGGCACCATCCCTACAGTGAAGCATGGTGGCAGCAGCATCATGCTGTGGGGACAACGGCAGGACTGGGAGACTAGTCAGGATAGAGGGAAAGATGAACGGAGCAAAAACAACAGAGAGATCCTTGAGCTCTCAGGACCTCAGACTGGGGCGAAGGTTCACCTTCCAACAGGACAATGACCCTAAGCACACAGCCAAGACAACGCAGGAGTGGCTTTGGGACAAGTTTCTGAATGTCCTTGAGTGGCCCAGCCACAGCCTGGACTTGAAACCGATCAAACATCTCTGGAGAGACCTGAAAATAGCTGTGCAGCAATACTCCCCATCCAACCTGACAGAGCTTGAGAGGATATGCAGAGAAGAATGGGAGAAACTCCCCAAATACAGGTGTGCCAAGCTTCTAGCGTAATACCCAAGAAGACTTGAGGCTGTAATCGCTGCCAAAGGTGCTTCAACAAAGTACTGAGTAAACAGTAAAGGGTCTGAGTGCTTATGTAAATGGGATATTTCATTTTCTATTTTAAATACATTTGCAAAAATATCTAAAAACCTGTTTTTGCTCTGCCATTATGGGGTATTGTGTGTAGATTGAGTAGGGGGAAAAACTATTTAATACATTTTAGAAGAAGGCTGTAACCTAACAAAATGTGGAAAAGGGGTCTGAATACTTCACGAAGGCACAGAACCAGCAAACTAAAGCTGAAATAATTGTGCACGATATTATCAGATAAGCTAAATACAATAATTCAGCATTGTCAATTGATCTGATGTCATTTCTTATCAATGTTTTGGTCAAGTACCAGGATAAACTAAATGAAATGTGCAGTCTTCCCACCTAATTCCAAATGTCCCGTATGATGTTAATTTGATTTGCCCAATCAACCAGCTAACAGGGCTGCTTATCCATGACCTCTGAACTATTTCGTTTTCCAGTTGGCTGGTTGAGGACAGCACCTTCACTTGACCCCTCGGCCTGTATGGTAATGCCATGTAGGGGGGGGGACAGTTAACTGGGAGGAGAGAGGCCAAACAACATTATCTCAAGGCCAGTGTCCTCTAACTACTGTATGTACCAGCCCACCTTAGCTATATTTACCCATCTTTGTTTACAAACTACTGCCCTCTATTCCTTTGTTGAACTGTAAGTCCATCCATCCGCCTATCTAGTTATCCACAATGTTCTTAACATGCCTGCCAACAGTGTCTAACTGTATGCATACAGGCAGGCAGAACATATTCAATGCCTTGGCATCCATCTGTACATCTGTGTAAAGTGCTTAGAATCAAATTAGCAGGCTTACTATATGCTGTGCACATTGATAACATCTATCTACCATAGCAGATACAGTAGCACAGATAGCCAGGCTGCACTCCAAAAGCCTGTGAAAGCATTCAGGCTTTAGATGGGAGCGCTGTGATCAGAGTGGGGCTCAATTAGCTACTGTTGTGTGTGTTGGGATTGGGGCAGGGGGCGAAGGCCGGGGGCCGAGTGGTGCCAAATCCTCTCCTCCAGGCCCAGCTGGGGGATTAGGAGGGTTTCCTGTCCCGTGGCTGACCCTTCAAAGCCTGCGCGATGTCCTGAACCCCCCCTGAACCTGCTCTTAACCCTCTCAAGACAAAGCACTCAGGTGACACATCTTATCTCAAGGGCTCCCTCTTTTCTCTCTCTATTGCTCAGCCTCTTAACGGCTTTCACTGCCCTCTGATCTTGAGAGGGGGGGTTCGAAGTGTCAGCTATCCCTCGATTTGACTCGCGGTCTGGTGTTCTGAATGACTTAAGGATGGAAATGAGTCTCTTGGTCTCATTCCTCCGCTGCATGCCTGCTGCAAGGTGTTTCAGAAAAGCCGACCAAGAACGAGAGCTACTGAAAAAGACACACTATCTGTAGGAAATGAAATGAAGAAAGGAAGAGTTGGTCTGTATGTATACTCTTGTCTGTGACCGCGCTAACCTCGTGCCACGCAGGTCTTCAGAAGTTGGGGGCGGTCCTTGAGGGGTCTTGAGAGTGACCCTGCTTTAATGGACAGACACTTGGCAGGGTAATGCCCACCCAAAGGGAACCCTATTGATGTCTAAGAGGGCATGGAGCGATGAACGGATTAGAACTCTGACTGGGTCAGATGCTGGGATTAGCATCCATTTCTTAAACATATTCCGAAAAAGTATTTTCATGAAATGTCTACGTATTTCCTTATAGACCTGAGATACCAAACTGTTTACACTGTTTAAGTAAGATGGAGTCTCTTACAGATGGGTATATAACAGCCCCATGTCTTCACCAAGGTTTGACAGTTTCAGTGTTGGATCAGTGCTACACAGGCATGTATTTGTGTTTCCATCACAATACAGTAAACATCTTGACCACCTGCCCTCACATTCAGCCGAATATATATGTATATATTATCATATATCTTCTTTCATCTCTCTGCTCTTTTTTATTTGCTTTTCTTAATCCTCCTCCCCTATTTACCCTCGCCACTACCCTGCCTCTTCATCCCTTTATCTCTGCCCTCTTCCTCATTCCCTCCTCCTCTCCCTATGTCATTGCAGGGCTGTCAGAGTTTTAGGGACCCAGTGAGCTGTAAAATCGCACAAATTGCTGTTGCTCTACGTCTGGCCCAGCGACAGAGGGAGAGAAAGAGAAAAGGAGTGAGAGAAAAGAGGGGGGAGAGAGATTTTCTGCTCCAACACTTCTGAACCTTTTCTTCCCCCCTTATTCAAACCCACGGACACACAAGCACACGCACAGCTGCAAGACTACATATCTCCCCCTACCACCTCCATTTCACTACCACCTACTCTCAACATACAAGCCCTCCAACCTCCACCACTTTGCTTTAGTATCTGGGTCACTTCACAGAACAACTTGGTGAAGCAGCATCAAGAGCGTTAAAACCCCTAGACCTGGGAGAGCCGCTTCTAATGAAAAGAACGCTTCCCCTAACACCCAAGTCACAAAAAGGCTAAAAAAGAACATGCTGTGACTGTGTTTGCACTTGCGATGACTCCATGTTTTTTTCTATTTCAGTCAGACAGTAAGAACTAAGCAGAATATGTATACATCATACCTGACTTTACCTCATATTGGTCCATCCTTCTAATGATGAAGAAATGCCCAAAGCTATCATTTTTCATGTTATATTTTTGGTTGTCTATTGTTACGCTTGTAATTCCACCCCAATCTATCCCATACTTTCTGCTCTCAACAATTGATTTAGATTTCCATGCATATCCATAACCTGAAATGTTATGAGCCAGCAAACCACATTATATGGATATATCCACATCAATTTTTAAATATATTCGCATTAAACTTTCTGTCTTTTTTTATGCAGTGGCAACCCGTCATTCAGGGAAGGTGGGGCAGAGCCCACCTGTTTTGATCCCTACATTTTTAGCAAAAATACATTCATAAATTAATAAAAACTTTTTGGGGGGGCTTGCCTGTTTTGCATGTTATTTTGGCATTAAAACGTGTCACATATCAGTTTGCAAACAATGTAAAAAAAAAAAAAAAGGATGTATCATTGAGTTAATAAAGCCGCATGACAAACATGGTCTCTTTTTTGTTTTCTTGAGTAAGGAGCTCCAAAATGCATGCGTTTCAGCATAGCTCAGTGATTTCTGTGGTGGTGGGGCAAGCCAGCAGAAAATACTGAGTGTTGCGCCGTGATAGGCTCAGTGTTCTGTCAATCATGGGGACACTATGTCACTGCCAAGTCTAAGGGTAGAGCTAGAACATTCAAGCCCCTTGGGTGCTGCCATAGAGTTACATTAGTAGTGCCCATCCAAGAAGGCTAATTGGCCACAGATAAAATTAAGTCAAATCACATTATATCTACAGTAGCTTTTACGGATTTCCTCTTATCCGCTTGTCGTCCCCTTATGCCATAGTTTGTACATCTCAAGTGTCATTAGAAACGGCATTTGTTTAAGCAAGTCAGTCATATGAGCAGTTTTTTTTAAAGGCAGTAAATGAGGCTGAATGAACTGTTTAGCTGTAGCTGTTTAGGTGTAGTAGTGGTAAGGTGTTGGGACTGCTGTTGGGACAGCTTTATGTCGGCCCTAACAGTTTGTGGGCACTGTTTGTCACCATTATACTGCAATTAATGTATTGTATAGTGTTGTGTTGTGTAGTGGCTTTGCTGGCATGCATCCCAAAGAGATCTGCTTTTGGATCTGACAATTCATCTTGATGGTTGTACAGTCGTCCGCCAAAAAACGGCGTTACTCTGGACCCTGATCTATCTTTTAACGAACATATCAAGAATAGTTCAAGGACAGCTTTTTTCCATCTTCGTAACATTGCAAAAATCTGACATTTTTTGTCCAAAAATGATGCAGAAAAGCTAATCCATGCTTTTGTCACTTCTAGATTAGATTACTGCAATGCTCTACTCTCCGGCTACCCGGATAAAGCACTAAATAAAGTGTTAAACACGGCTGCTAGAATCTTGACTTGAACCAAAAAATGTGATCACATTACTCCCGTGCTAGCCTCTCTACACTGGCTTCCTGTTAAGGCTAGGGCTGATTGCAAGGTTTTACTGCTAACCTACAAAGCATTACATGGGCTTGCTCCTACTTATCTCTCAGATTTGGTCCGCCGTACATACCTACACGTACGCTCCGGTCACAAGACGCAGGCCTCCTTATTGTCCCTAGAATCTCTAAGCAAACAGCTGGAGGCAGGGCTTTCTCCTATAGAGTTACATTTTTATGTAATGGTCTGCCTATCCATGTGAGAGACGCAGACTCCGTCTGGACCTTTAAGTCTTTACTGGAGACTCATCTCTTCAGTAGGTCCTATGATTGAGTGTAGTCTGGCCCAGGGATGCAAGTGTGAATGGCAAGGCACTGGAGCGACGAACCACCCTTGCTGTCTCTGCCTGGCCGGTTCCCGTCTCTCCATTGGGATTCTCTGCCTCTGACCCTATTACGGGGGCTGAGTCACTGGCTTACTGGTGCTTTGCATGCCATCCCTAGGAGGGTGCATCACTTCCTGTCCGGTTTGTTGCCCCCTCGGGCTTGTGCAGTGGAGGGGATCTTTCGTGGGCTATACTCAGCCTTGTCTCAGGGTAGTAAGTTGATGGTTGTTGATATCCCTCTATTGGTGTGGGGGATGTGCTTTTGCAGAGTGGGTGAGGTTATATCCTACCTGGTTGGCCCTGTCCGGGGGTATTGTCGGAGGGGGCTACAGTGTCTCCTGACCCCCCCTGTCTCAGCCTCCAGTATCTATGCTGCAATAGTCTATGTGCTGTGGGGGCTATGGTCAGTTTATTAAATCTGATGTTATTATCCAGTGTCTTGTGTGAATTTAAGTATGCTCCCTCTAATTATCTCCCTCTCCCACTCTACCTCCCCTCCCGGAGGACCTGAGACCTCCCGGAGGACCATGCTTCAGGACCACCTGCCCTGATGACTCCTAGCTGTCCCCAGTCCACCTGGTCGTGCTGCTGAACCGGTTTCAACTCTTCTGCCTGCGGTTATGGAACCCTGACCTGTTCATTGGACGTGCCAACTTGTCCCAGACCTGCTGTTTTCATCTCGCTCTCTCTCTACCGCACCTGCACTCTATCACACCGTACCTGCGCTTTCTACCGCATCTAAATGCCTGGCTATGAAAAGCCAAGTGACATTCACTGCTGATATATTTACCTGTTACAACCTCTACAACTACTATTATTATTATATGAACATTTGAACATCTTGGAGAAAGAACTGGCCTTAATGGCCATGAATTTTTATAATCTCCACCTGGCACAGCCAGAAGAGGACTGGCCACCCCTCAGAGCCTGGTTCCTCTCAAGGTTTCTTCCTAGGTTTTGCCTTTCTAGGGAGTTTTTCCTAGCCACTGTGCTTCTACATCTGTATTGCTTGCTGTTTGGGGTTTTAGGCTGGGTTTCTGTATAGCACTTTGTGACATCGGCTGATGTAAAAAGGGCTTTATAAATACATTTGATTTGATTTTATACTTTTTTGCCCCACCAACAGGTGCACTGTTTTGATGATATAGTGCACCTGTGCATATATGATGGACTGTGACCATCCCTCAAAGGCTGGTACCCACAGCATTGGAGCATTGGGCAACTTTCTTCCCTTATGTCCATATTATTTGCCGTATACTCCCATCATGTGGTGGAAAGTTGCTACTGCAAGTTGGCCGTTTTATTTCAATATTTGTGCTGTCTCTATGCACACTCACAGGGCCCAACACACTCACACACACTGTCACTCCAACACACACACACACACACACACACACACATACATACACATACACACACACACACACACACACTCACTCACTCCATCATTTGCTCACTCACACATAATATGCACATACATTTATACTGACTCTACACACCCGCACACCCATTCACATGCAATCTGCTGCTATTCTATTTATCTTATATCTTTTTGCCTAGTACCCCTTTAATGGTACCCCGAAAGGTCGCTGGTTCGAATACCTGAGCCGACAAGATAAAAACTGTCAATGTGTCCTTCATCAAGGCACTTAACCTTAATTTGCTCCAGGGGCTGACCCTATAGGTAGGCCGTCATTGTAAATAAGAATTTGTTCGAAACTGACTTGCCTAAAGTTTAAAACAATATATATATCACTCCAGTCTCCCTGCATATGTTGTTGGAACTGACTTTTTAAATATTTCCTGTATATAGTATGCTTACTTACTTACTTTATTGTGTATTTCATATTTCTTATGCTTATTTCTCGTGTGTTTTTTTCTAGTAATTGTTGGGTTTTGAGTTTGCAGAAAGGCATTTCACTGCACTTGAAACAACCTCATAATTCATTGAGGTAGTTACCAATAGACGGCGCTGTGACTTCACCACACACCTTTAAAATAAGAAATACATGCGGAAGTGAATGCTCGGTGGAGAAAATCAACATGAACTGTGTCTTTTCCCTAAAATGTATTTTTAACGTGTTAATTTGACATATCGTCGGTTCGTTCTCGTACCAATTTGTTGTTATCTCATCAGTTGTGTTAGAAGCTGTCGGCTAGCACTGCTTGGTGCACATGCAGTCTTTATTGCCCGACTTTCATCTGTTAAAAAATGAATTATTTCCATAATAGAGCAATGTTTTCCTTTTTGCAAAACGAAGACGACGCTCGAACAGTAGAAAATGCTGTTAGAACAGCGATACATACTGTTGTGAGTGTTATTTCTAGTATCAACAGTGCCAAAATACAAGAATATCAAAGGAAGTTGGGCGAGAAGGACAAAGAAAACGAAACGCTTAAACTCAAAGTTAAAACAGCACAACGAGAGATCACAGCATTGCGAGGGTCCTTAAATTTTTCTGGAAATGAACATAATCAAGTCATGTCAAGTATTTATGCACATTCACCAGAAGTGCAAAGAGGGAAACCAATTTGTAATGAAAACGAGGTGTCTAGCAAAGCGGAGTGGAGAATAGATTTCCCCAGTGAGTATTGTCCCGATTGTTTTTATCTCAATATTTCCCTCTTTGACACACATTCTAACCCCTGTTTTTGTCCTAATATCTTTGTTTCGATCACAGATCTCGGTGCAAGGACTCCTCCACAGGTTTTTTCCCAGTGCCAAGACACAGCTCTTCCCACTGGAGCATCAACTATTTATATGTCCCATCACCAGAACCATACCACCCATCACCAGAACCATACCTCCCATTCTGCAGAAGAATCTGGGCTTTTAGCAGAGAGAACCAGAGGCCAGTCCCCGTCACTCAGTCCAGTCACCAGCCCAGTGATAAAAGAGGAGCCCTCTGACATTGAGACGTTCTACATTAAATGGGAGATGAGTGAGGAGGGAATTGGGGAACAACGGGAGGGGCTAGGCCCCATACAAGTTCTGGGAAAAGAGTATGATGCCCACCAAAGGGGTGGTGCTCCAACCAGGCAAAGAGACAGAACTCACCCTGTTGCTGGTAGCCAAAGTGGACATGAGTATGGGGAGAGACCGACCAGGCATCTGAAAAGTATGCATGTGAATTGATTAAATGACACTAATCCAAGTTAAATTCAGGTTTAAGAGGATAATGCCAACGACAATATGGTTCTATTGTCTCAGGGAGGCTGTCAAGCGCAGAGACACAGCGGAGGTTCAGAGAGAGAGTCCGTGCTGACCCTGAGAAGTTCCGGGCCTACAAGGAGAAGGAACGACGCAGGTAAATAGGTTACAGTACCTTTCACTACCAGTCTGGGTGTCCACCTTCAATACAGTCTTGATGAGAATATTGACGTTAACTTAATCTGAATTCCATTGTCCTGCATCGAGAAGTTCATTGCATAGAAATTTTAAAACATAGAGCATGCAATATGTTTAACTTTGATCATGTGTATGTGCGTATGTTGTAGAATCTGTGTTCGTTCTCACTCTTTTTTTTTTTTTCTTCAGGAATCAGCAGAGGAAGGTGTCTATATCAGATCTTCCTGAAGAGACCCAAAGACTTAAAAGGGAGGCCTGGAGAGAAGCATCCAGACGCTGTCGTGCCCGCAAAATGTCTTCCCACACAGTCCTTCCACCTAACCCAGAAAACATAGACACCTGTGGGGACTAGGGGATGCCGCAGGGGCAGGCAGTAGGGTGGTGTGGGGGGATTAAGCCTGCACAGCTGAGTTTAGACTACTGAACATAGATGGGGATTTGGGGTTCATATTTGTTGATATCTCCTTTGTTGTTTGAGTGGATGATTTATGTATTGTAGCGATCCAGTTATTCAATGAATTGTTTGAGGCTGTTCATGTTTGTATAAAATTTTTAATTAGTTCACATTGTACCCTTTGCTATTTGATTATTCACTGATCTACCACTAGACGGCGCTGTGATTGAGCCTCCACAAACGCATTTGACACGTGACGCGCGCGATCTGTGCGGCGGAAGTGAATTGCGGCGTAAACATTGAGCAGTAATACAGTTGCTCTCTAAAACATGTCAAATTCATTTTTAAATATATATTTTATAACAGTGTGAGTGCCTTTGAAATACCACATTTTAGTTCGCTTTCTCTCTTCGACAATTTTCAGGACTTCTGGAGCGTTACACACCGACGCACACATCGGTAAAATTGTTGGCTGCTGTTCAGCCAGCTGAGCGAACGTTAGCGAGTAGTAACGTTACAGTGCCACAGAAAAAAGGGTTAGCTAGTTATCAGTATCTTTGGTAGTGCTGCTTCACTTTCGGTGACTTGGCCAACTTCGCTAACTACGTTAGGTTGTGTGGTTAAACATTTTTTTTTTATCTCCCTGATAGTAGAGCAATGAATTCCTGTTTACAAAACGAAGGAAACGCTCGTGCAGTAGAACATGCTATCAGAACAGCGGTAAATACCGTCATGGATGTTATTTACAATATGAACAGTACCAAAATACTGGAATATGAAAGGAAGGTTGCCGAGAGGGACAAAGAAAACGAAACGCTTAAATGTAAGCTTAAAAAAGCTGAAGATGAATTAACAGCATTTCGAGTAGGCCTATCCTTTGAATTTGCTGCACTCTCACCAGAAAGAGATTTTGGGAAACCGATATGCAATGAGATTGAGAACGAGGTGGCAAGCGAAACGGATTGGAGAATGGATTTCGCCAGTGAGTAGCTATGTCCCAATTACTTGGTTATCAGTAGTTCATAATATTCCTACCCAGGACACCGGTGCATAAATGTCCGTGTGTGCATCGTTATAGACAAACTATATAATGAGCATGAATGCATTCATAGCTGATATTCCCCATATGCTAAAGTTACACCATTGCTAATACTGAGGCAAATATTGTACATAACATACATTTTCTTCTCATGAGGTCATGTAGCTAACTACCCTACTTGCCTCAGTATATGTTCTGCAGATTATCATTGTGTAGTAGGTACTGCCCCATTTAGCATTACAACGCCTATGATGAGACATCTTCTTGTGTATGGTAACCGGCCTGCTGGTAAAGGCTACATTAATGTCTATGCTCAAACCTGGCCAGTTTGAGACCAATTCCTGCTTTAGATATAATATTTTTGTTTCAATCTCAGGTCTCGATGCAGGGACTCCTGGGCTTTCAGCAGAGAGAACCAGAGGCCAGTCCCCATCACCCAGTCCAGTCACCAGCCCAGTGATAAAAGAGGAGCCTGCTGACACTGGGTCCTTCTACATCAAATGGGAGATGAGTGAAGAGAGCATTGCGGCGCAACAGGATGGCCTCGGCTCGATGCACATCTTGGGGAAAGAGTCTGATGGGACGTCCTCTGTTGCTGGTAGCCAGAGTCCAGGCGATAGACGTTCAGAACAGTCTGAGGAGACATCGACAGAGCGTGTGAAAGGTATGTGTCTTGTCTCTGTCCTTTTATGTTTGTTGTTGTTTTTTATAGTGGAGTGGTGAGGGAATTGTAAAGTTGTAAGGGGTCTTATGGGTTTAAAAACAACTGTCTGCTATGCAGTTCATGGTAAAATCCAAATTAAATTCAGGTTTAAGAGGATCATGCCAATAACAATATGGTTCTATTGTCTCTTGACATCAGGGAGGCTGTCAAGCGCAGAGACACAGCGGCAATACAGAGAGAGAATCCGTGCTGACCCTGAGAAGTTGCGGGCCTACAAGGAGAGGGCAAAATGCAGGTATGACCTTTCACCAACACAGTCTGGGTATCCACAACTTCACTTAAATTGTGATTCAATTTAGTTAAGTTGTCTTGCAAAACATGTAGCATGCAATATTTCCGACAGATTTAGCATATCTTAGTGTTGTGACAGGCCTGGATTTGGGGTTGTTAATTGTTGTTATTGTCCTGTGAAGGACTGTCACAAATCTACAGTAAAATACCCTCAATGCAGTCGATGACATTACAATATGGGACATTTTTTCAAGGCGGGAAAACAAAACAGTAATCTTCTGTAATATAAAGCGTCCTGTTATATTACTGTAACATTACTGTACTTCACATAAAAACATATTTGCTGTAATTGATGTCAGTAAAGAAGATTGCCAGAGAAAACGGGGCGGCAGGTATCTTAGCGGTTAAGAGCATTGGGCCAGTAACCGTAAGGTTGCTTGTTCAAATCCCAGAGCCAACTAAGTCAAAAATCTGCCACTGTGCCCTTGAGCAAGGTACGTAACCCTAAATGCTCCTGTAAGTCGCTCTGGATAAGAGTGCCTGCTAAATGACAAAAATTGTGTTCAAATCAAAAACACTTCACTGTCGGAAGACACTCAAATATTTTAATAGATATTTTTTAAAATTATTGGTTGTCACGGAAGATCTTCTTAAAGTATAAATGGAAAAGGGTTATGGTCTAACCAGACACTATGTTGAGCCCACTCAGCTCAGATGTCTTGGTTCCGATGCTACAGGCAGCTTCTCTCAATAGATCCCTATCAAAGAGACTTTGGCACCACTTCTTGGACTGTCAACAGTGTTTGACCAGTACAAAATGATCCACTTTGTTGCTAATGAGGACATGACAAATGGTCAAATTTAAAAGACAATGGACTGTTACAAGAGCCTCCCATCATCATTGTCAATAATTCTCTACCAGGATGCATTGGAGGTACCAAATCATCTTGGCTCAGGCAAAAATAAACATATAATAACATATTGGCTTTGTATAACACTGTGAACACTTGGCACACAAGCAGCCATCAATTGATCCCATGCAATTGGTATTGCTTTTTAGGGAGGATGATGATGATGAGGATTGGATCAGCAACTTTCATGTCCCTTGGCAGCAGACACCTGAAAGCCTCAGGCGAGCCATTGCAGAGGGACGAAGAGTCGAGGCGGCAGATAGGCGGCTGATGGTGAGGATCACCGTTGATGCAATGCGTGTACACTGCCTCAACCCCAACAAGAAAGTATGCGCAGAAATAGCCAAATCCATAGTTGCGGAATATCCAGAGAGCTTTGCAGACCTGTCAAAAGAAGGGGAACTGCTTAGCAGAAGGTACTCCTCCTTGCTCACCCAAATAAAGACCAGAGTGGAGCATGTGAACCGGAACACTGAAAATAGAATACGCAGACCCAAGACGAGCAAAAAAGGGGAAAACCGCAACAGACAAGCCAAAACAGCAAGAACAAAAGTGGACAGTTATGGGTGCATCAACTGGCACCCACAGGACCTTCCGGAAGGAGAGACTCCTGAGTCCCTGGAAAACAAGAGACAGATTATGGCCACTATTTACAACAGTTCAGGTCCCAGAGGTGTGGATAGGGGAGACGTGGATGAATTCATGAGGCTTACGTACATTAACCAGCGCCACATGATAAATGCATGGCCAGCCCCAAGCATCGGTGACGTCAAGGAACAATGGCCTTTTCTTTTTACCAAGCGATGGCTCTGCGCCCACTTCCACATGCTCACTGGTGTTGAGATAGACCGCTGCCTCAGTGACGCTCTGCTGAGCAAGGGAAAGACCATTGTCAATTTCTTCCGCAGTCAGAAACCCAATTGGAGGAGAGGCATCCAAAGTCTCCTCAATGACATTGAAGGTGACATCAGTAGAAACAACAAGGACCTCACAGCCTGTGCTGCCATTCTGCTGGTGCTGTCCCACTTCAGAGAGAAAGAGGACTCTCTCTTCCTCTTGGCTGATGTAAGTTATTTTGTGTGTGATTTTATCCAAATAACAAACATTGTATTTTCATTGTTTCATAGTGGGACTATATGCATTATACTGTGCTTTTGCACACACTTGATCATTTGAGGATTCAACAACCTTCTTTTTGTGTTTTAATGTAGGTGAATGACACCCAGATGGATGTAGAGGCACAGCTGCATTTGCCTGCAACTCCAAGACTTATCATGCTTGGTAATGACAATATTTTGTGTATGGACTGGAGAGTATCATATTCATAACTCAGATTATGTCCATGGTGGGGCTAGATAAACCACCATAAATACATACTGGAACTTAATTTCATAATGTTAACACTGCACAGAATAATAGAACAATACGATTAATTCTAGCCTAAATACTGTCATATTTTAATGTTTAAATATATTATCATGTGGGCCTTTATTAGAAAATATCATTATTACTGTATACTTCAGGGAGTTCCCTGCTGGCTTCGTCTAAGTGGATGGTGTCGATCGAGGGGAGAGTGGTTTGTGTTTTGGACAATCAGTCCGACTTTGCTGCTGCCCTCTCTGTGCTCTTCGGATGTTTCTACGTGTTCAATACAGAGTACGAGGAGACAGCCTCAGCAACACTGGAGCTTATTCAGAGGCAAGTAGTGAACATTTATTGTTCCAGCTCTTACATTTGTCTTGCATGCCTTGCAGTTAAATTACATTTAGTCTTTGCGCATCTCAATTTTGAGACTCTTACCTAGGGTTGCAAAGGGAGAGTATATTACTGGAAACGTTCGTTTACCAGTAAACAACCAGATTTTTGGTATCTTTTCAAGGATTTTATGTAATCTAAGAGAACACATATAGTGTCTCTTTTGGGTACCTCAGATTATCACAGGTGTCTGTAAATATCTCTGGCCCTCTGTGTGGCCTCATCACATGGTAATATATGAAATAATTAAATACAATTATTTTTTTAATTAAAAAAATAGAAAAACAAAGCTGTAAAACATCCTAAATATAAACCATCAACTTAGTGAATACCGTTGGGGTTTAATATGAGGGTCTCAGCATAAAATAACCTTTATATATTTTTGTACACACCTTTTAAATGTATTTTATTATGTCAATATGTATTTGTTGTCAATGTTTTGGCGTCAAACTGGTGGCAGTTGTAAAAAAAAAAGTTAATAGTTGGAAGAGTTGCAGAGTTAATTGAGAATAATGCCATTGTTGATTAAATGTTTTTTTTATTAATTAGGCTTTTTTCCCTTGAACAATATGGTCTATCTACTAGAAACTCATGGACAATATACTATATATGAATGCATATCTTTTTGGAGTTATTCAAGTATAAATTACCAAAGTTACGATAGATAGCCATTGATTTTCTCTTAATTACCAAAATTACTGAAGATTCCAGTAACTTTGGTAAATTACCGGTAGCTTTGCAACCCGAATTGAAAGAATTTTGAAAGCAATACCTGATTGCCTGGATTGACTAACTATTCAATGTTGACTGTTTAGGTTTCTAGTAGGGATCAACCCAGAAGAAGGAACCAAATGCTCTTCATACCTTGAATCAGAAGCCGGGGTGAGCCGCAGGATTGGAAGAGTTGTGCAGAGGAAGACCGATGCAGTTGCTACCTTCCTCAAAGACCTGACTGAATTTGAATGGTAGAACCAGCTTCATAGGAGATGCGCACACACAAACAAGGATGCACATATATGATGCATAGCTTCAAATGTTGTAATGTTGCTCTTGTTTAATATCAGTCAATCACAACTACAGATTGAAATTGAGTTCTATCATCTATCAGGATAATATGCATCTTGGAATATTTGTCCTATGTTTCTGTTGGCTGGCCCTGTCTGTGATGGGGAAGTGTGATTTTATAACTTTTATGTTATTATGTTGTTCTAAAGGATTACCGGTAGTGTTGTTATTTTTTTGACAGATTTCTTTAAGATGTTTTGTTGACTTATTGTAAACATAATCAGTGTAATTCGGATAAATTCAGTTTTGATCTGGAACGTTTGTAGTTCCCATTTCATTACAGTGTTAAAAAGGCAGTGCAGTTAAACGTGATTTTCCTGCTTAAAAAAAATATATATTTCCACTCTATGAGGTTGAAATAAAATGATGCCCTTTTTGTGTAAGAGCTGTTTGAAAATTACATGGAATTTCAGCCGGTTCAGGTGGGATGGAACTTTTGGCCCATATCATGACATCACAATGTGATCTGATTTATAATAGACCAATGACTGTTCATCTGGGTAAGGGGGTGGGCTCTGGCTGATAGGATGGTCTGATCAGGTCTGTGTATGTAAATACTGTATCTTCAAGTGTTTCCTAACACCCACACGATCATACAGCATTTTAAGGGCCAAAGGAGACTCGGAAATAAATGGTAAACATACAGTATATGTTGGAGTTATTTTCATTAAATAAACACACAGTGATTTATTAGACACAGTGATGGTTTAAAAATAAAATTACAAAGACTGCATGGGGGCATTAAGCTGTTATCTTTTTCAATATTATTTATTTGTGATAAAACATCCTGTTTTGGAATAAACTGCATTTTGCCATTGCCAATCTTGCTTGAGGAATGGAATTTGTGTACTGCAGTGTTTTTCTCTGACTGGTAGCTAATCAATTTCACACCCTGAATTACAGTAAAATGTTAAACAATTTTAAATACAATTGGCCATAAATCAATAAAATCTCCATTAATCTCCCATTCATTCAACCTGTACTTGATGTGTGTGCTCTGCTGCTGAGTAGGTTATTTAAAAACTGTTTCACTTGAATGGGATTAATAGGGAGTGGGGAGGCTATCCTTAAGGCTATGATATGATCAAACTCCACCCAATCTAGCTGATTGTAGTAGGCCACACTCTGAGTCCCTGTTCAAGAGGTAATATTGACTGTATCTACTGTTTATTGTCAAATCAAATGTGCTCTCCTTGACACCTTTCTGTTTGTCTCTCTGTTCATTTTTTATCAAATTTGACCAATAGAACTCACGGCTCAACAAAGAAGGTGTGTGACAACTGCAAAAAGTTGTTAAATTGTGCTTCTAAAATATGTGAAAGCTGCAAAGCTGTGCAGCCTTTCAAGAAATACCACAAATTACGTAATAAGGCAATGGACAAGACACTGATGGAGTGGGCAAGAAAGACTATCCTGCACAACAACGTCGCCAGGTTCCTGGACTCACTTTTCATAATGGTAACCCTCTACACCTCTGGACACATTCTTAGCTTTATTCCATTTGAATTTAAAAAAATCCTATTGTATTTCTGATTAGCAGCCATCTGATTGAAATTATAATTCTGTAAATGCTTTTGTCTTCAGCTCCGGAAAGTGCATGCTCTGGGCTTTAGACCCGTCCTCCTCATAGGGAAGCAGTCCCGTGGAGGCTGCTGGGGAGTAGAAATCATGATGCCCACCAACCCTCAGCCAGGCCTGGAAGAGGACTACCTCCGTGAGCTTATTAAATACTATGAATCTTTATTGAAGCGTAAGTTACTCTCCACAGCATACACAACATACACTAAGTGTACAAAACATTAAGGAAACTTGCTCTTTCCATGGCATAGACTGACCAAGTGAAATATATGATCCCTTATTGATATCACTTGTTAAATCCAATTAAATCAGTGTAGATGAAGGGGAGGAGACAGGTTAAAGAAGGATTTCTAAGCCTTGTGACAATTGAGAAATGGATTGTGTATGCGTGCCATTCAGATGGTTAATGGTCTAAGACAAAATATTTAAGTGACTTTCAACAGGGTATGGTAGTAGGTGTCCTTAATGGTTTGTACACTCAGTGTACTTTCAACATCATACATACAACAGCATATACCAATAACTCACCTCTGTGTAACAACACATTTAAGTGAAGTTTGTAGAATGTATAGTACATTCTTTTATTAAAGATATACCTTGCATAAAAAATACCTTGCATTTTTCTTCAAACAGATATTCCTGTCAACCAGCCCCCCACCAACTCCACAGAAGCCACCAGTGGTAGTGTGCTGGAAGAACAAGAGGGAGAGGAGGGTGACGTTAGCACTGGGGAAGGAGTGGACGAAAGGGCTGCGGAGGTGGAAGTGGGAGAAGACGATGGAGATAGAACTGAGGGAGATGAAGAGGACATGGAACCTGACTACCAGCCACCTGCCAAGAAGACAAAGTAGTGCGAGCTGCGCTGCACTACACTACAGAGGTGTGCTCTCCAAGCTCTGTTTTGCCATAGTAGTCTTTTTAAGTGCATCTGTCTGTGAGGCCTGATAAATAAACAAATTATTAAGGCAGCAAAACAGCTTCATTCATTATTTTAATCTCCTTGTAGAAATTTACCACTCAAAACAAAATAAATATATTTACTGAAATGTGAAACAATGCCTGTCCACCAAGGTTTAGGCTTACTTCAATTTGGGCACACGGTCTGTATGACTGGTTATCAAATCAACGTTTATTGGTTGCATACACAGATTTGCAGATGTTATCGCAGGTGCAATGAAATGCTTGTGTTTCTATCTCCAACAGTGCAGTAATAATGCCTAGAAAACAATAAGCACCTCATCCAAAAGTAAAGGTTAGGTGGTTCTACTACAACAGCCCTAGTGTAAAGGTTAGGTGGTTATACTACAACAGCCCTAGTGTAAAGGTTAGGCGTTATACTACAACAGCCCTAGTGTAAAGGTTAGGCGGTTATACTACAACAGCCCTAGTGTAAAGGTTAGGTGGTTATACTACAACAGCCCTAGTGTAAAGGTTAGGTGGTTATACTACAACAGCCCTAGTGTAAAGGTTAGGCGGTTATACTACAACAGCCCTAGTGTAAAGGTTAGGCGGTTATACTACAACAGCCCTAGTGTAAAGGTTAGGTGGTTATACTACAACAGCCCTAGTGTAAAGGTTAGGCGGTTATACTACAACAGCCCTAGTGTAAAGGTTAGGCGGTTATACTACAACAGCCCTAGTGTAAAGGTTAGGTGGTTATACTACAACAGCCCTAGTGTAAAGGTTAGGTGGTTATACTACAACAGCCCTAGTGTAAAGGTTAGGTGGTTATACTACAACAGCCCTAGTGTAAAGGTTAGGCGGTTATACTACAACAGCCCTAGTGTAAAGGTTAGGCGGTTATACTACAACAGCCCTAGTGTAAAGGTTAGGCGGTTATACTACAACAGCCCTAGTGTAAAGGTTAGGCGGTTATACTACAACAGCCCTAGTGTAAAGGTTAGGCGGTTATACTACAACAGCCCTAGTGTAAAGGTTAGGCGGTTATACTACAACAGCCCTAGTGTAAAGGTTAGGCGGTTATACTACAACAGCCCTAGTGTAAAGGTTAGGTGGTTATACTACAACAGCCCTAGTGTAAAGGTTAGGCGGTTATACTACAACAGCCCTAGTGTAAAGGTTAGGCGGTTATACTACAACAGCCCTAGTGTAAAGGTTAGGCGGTTATACTACAACAGCCCTAGTGTAAAGGTTAGGTGGTTATACTACAACAGCCCTAGTGTAAAGGTTAGGCGGTTATACTACAACAGCCCTAGTGTAAAGGTTAGGCGGTTATACTACAACAGCCCTAGTGTAAAGGTTAGGCGGTTATACTACAACAGCCCTAGTGTAAAGGTTAGGCGGTTATACTACAACAGCCCTAGTGTAAAGGTTAGGTGGTTATACTACAACAGCCCTAGTGTAAAGGTTAGGCGGTTATACTACAACAGCCCTAGTGTAAAGGTTAGGTGGTTATACTACAACAGCCCTAGTGTAAAGGTTAGGCGGTTATACTACAACAGCCCTAGTGTAAAGGTTAGGTGGTTATACTACAACAGCCCTAGTGTAAAGGTTAGGTGGTTATACTACAACAGCCCTAGTGTAAAGGTTAGGCGGTTATACTACAACAGCCCTAGTGTAAAGGTTAGGCGGTTATACTACAACAGCCCTAGTGTAAAGGTTAGGCGGTTATACTACAACAGCCCTAGTGTAAAGGTTAGGCGGTTATACTACAACAGCCCTAGTGTAAAGGTTAGGCGGTTATACTACAACAGCCCTAGTGTAAAGGTTAGGCGGTTATACTACAACAGCCCTAGTGTAAAGGTTAGGTGGTTCTACTACAACAGCCCTAGTGTAAAGGTTAGGCGGTTCTACTACAACAGCCCTAGTGTAAAGGTTAGGTGGTTATACTACAACAGCCCTAGTGTAAAGGTTAGGTGGTTCTACTACAACAGCCCTAGTGTAAAGGTTAGGCGGTTATACTACAACAGCTCTAGTGTGTATATCTGTGTTGTGGAGCCTGTGTTCATACTCATTCTTTCTTCAGGTATTATCAGAAGAGGGTGCTGATATCAGATCTACCTGAAGAGACCCAGAGACTGCAGAGGGAGGCCTGGAGAGAAGCATCCAGACGCCGTCGTGCCCGCAAAATGTCCTCTCTCCTGACGAACCCCACACAGCCCCGCCACCTCCCCCAGAACACAGAGACACCTGGGGGGGCTAGGGGACGCCGCAGGGGCAGGCAGTAGGGTGAAAAGTTTGGATAGCTACTGAACAGTCTTCTTTTGACATTCCATACAGACCACTTACTTAAAATGAGATCTTGATCATGGCCGGTAACAAACCGTTTCAGGACTGAATAGATACCTGGTTCGTCTCTGAAATGTATGTCATTGAGCCTATAAACAGGAGGCACTGTTTGTGCATGTTCAGGAGTTTCTTGACAGGTTGAACTTACAGGTGTACCTTCTCAGCATCCATACTTTATTCTATCAGGTGTTCAATTTAGCATAAACTGTTGTACAGTTTGTAATAGCAATAAAGCGAGACAAATGTTTTTCCTTTTTCATTTAGACATACTGTCAATCTTTTACACATGAATAACATTTAACAAACTGAAGTATTTTTCTGAATTTCAAATGGTCTTTATCTGAAACAATTGGATGGGTGTTATAGAATTATTATTACCAAAATAAATCTCTTGATTTTGGAAGAATATGTCTTGATATCTTTATTACCTTATAATCGAAAGGGTTTGAATACCCTTATTAAGAGCCGAGGTGGCAGCCTATCTGGATCCTTTGCTGTTTGCATACCGCCCTAAAACGGGTGTTGAAGATGCTCTACTCTGTCTCCTCCACAGAGCACCTGTAGAAGTCCGGCTGTGTGGTGAGAACAATGTTCTTTGACTTCTCCAGTGCATTCAATACCATACAGCCCCACCTGCTGGCCCAAAAGCTAAAGGACATTCATGTCAACCCAAACATAATCAAATGGATTGACCAATAGACTATGGTTCATAAGACTGAACCAGGCAGTATCAGATCGGTTATGTACAAACATGGGGGCCTCCACAAGGGACGGACCTGTCACCTTTCCTGTTTATCCTTGTCCATGTCTTTACACACAACAATTAACTGATGACTTCTTTGTGAAATGGTGTGAGGCCAACTACCTGGACCTGAATCTACTAAAGACCAAAGAGCTAGTGGTAGATTTTACGGGGGAAAATGTTTTTAATCAAATTTGTATTAATGGTAAAGACTGTTGACTCTTACAATAACTTGGGTGTAATAGTGGACAACAAGCTGCACTGGAAGGAGAATTCACACAGTGTCAACAAAAAAGCCCAATCCAGACTCCACAGCACTCTGACACACACCCACTCCACAGCACTCTAATGACACACACCACTCCACAGCACTCTAATGACACACACCCACTCCACAGCACTCTGACACACACCCACTCCACAGTACTCTAATGACACACCCACTCCACAGCACTCTAATGACACACACCCACTCCACAGCACTCTGACACACACCCACTCCACAGCACTCTACTGCAACACAGGAGCAGCTTCAGTAGAAGGTTCATCCTGCCCAGATGTTCCACAGAGAGGTTTAGACGGTTGTTCTTATCCACTGCCATGAGGCTTCTCAATGAGTGTGATGATGAAGTGATTTATTATGAATGTTGTTGCTGATTGTTTCCCCAGAGTAGGATAGACAACAACATTTCTTAACTCCTTTGAATAGAACTCTATCTTTTATGGCCTCCAAGGTGCAGGTGCCTTCATACTGTATGTGTCTCTGTTTTTATCATGTGCCTGTTTACATGTCTTCTCTTGTCTTTGTAATGTATTGATGATGCTGAGTGCTAAAACAATTTCCCAAGTGGGGATCAATAAAGTACTACTCTACTCTCTATTGGTCACAAAAAAAAGAAGCACATATTATAAAAGTATTAACCCTTTACCATGACTAAATGCAGCTTGATACAACATTGAGAAGATTAACTATATAAACAAACCTCCTTATGAGTGGAGTGATTGTAACTGTAGATGGGAAATGTGCATGCAGAGGTTGTACCAGTGTAGTCTGACATGCATTAATTGCAGTAATCCCTTTTGGACCACAAGCAGGTTGTGGATTATGAGATGTTGATTATGATAGGTTGTATTAGATAGTATTCTACAGACTCAAAAGGGAATTATATATCACTTACTGTATGGTCTCTGAATTATAAACAACGTATATGAGAATAGGTTATAGTAACAATCTCACACTTTAATGTCTTGAAATATTACATTTTATTGACCCCAAAAAAATCTCTGTACAATTTTGCATTGAATATCACTAAAGAAGCATACCGTATAGACAGTCTCTGTCATTTTTTATAATATATTGCATGTAGGCTCCATCTTCCATTGCCTAGCCCTAGTGCAAAAGGAACATAGAAACATCAACATGTACGGCATATCATGGACAGAAGAACCTTACCCTGAAATAAGGTTGTATTTATTTCCCCCTTGTTTATTATAACAATAACAGTATAGCAGAGGTGTCATGCCTAAAGGGGGCACAGGAGCTCGTGCCCCCTCAGATTTGTCCTGTTTAAAAATATATACATGATATTCAGGATATACAGAGCCTTCAGAATGTATTCACACTCCTTTACTTTTTCCACATTTTGTTGTGTTACAAAGTGGGATTCAAATTGATTTAATTGTCATTTATTTGGTCAATAATCTACACAAAATACCCTGTAATGTCAGTGGAAGAAAAAGTGTATATATTTTGTATTAATGGAAAATAAAACTTATATCCCTATTCAGATACTACAAGTACTAAAGTCAATACGTAGAATCACATTTGGCATCGATTACAGCTGTGAGTCTTTCTGGGTAATTCTAAGAGCTTTGCACCTAGATTGTACAATATTTGTCCATTATTCTTTAAAAAAATGTGTCAAGCTCTGTCAAGTTGGTTATTGATCATTGCTAGACAGCCATTTTCAAGTCTTGCCATAGATTTAAGTCCAAAATGTAATTAAGCCACTCAGGAAAATTCAATGATGTCTTTGTAAGCAACTCCAGTGCATATTTGGCCTTGAGTTTTAGGTTATTGTCCTGTAGAAATGTGAATTTGTTTCCCAGTGTCTATTGGAAAGCAGACTGAACCAGGTTTTCCTCTAGGATTTTGCCTGTGCTTAGCTCTATTCCATTTCTTTTTATCCTAACTCTCTAGTTCTTGCCGACCCATGACATGATGCAGCCACCACCATTCTTGAAAATATGAAGAGTGGTACTCAGTGATTTGTTGGATTTGCCCAAACATAACGCTTTGTATTCAGGACAAAAAGTTAATTTATTTGTCACATCTTTTGCAGTATTACTTTATTGCAAACAGGATGCATGTTTTGGAATATGTTTTATTCTGTAAAAACACAATTCCACTTTTGCATTATGGGGTATTCTTTGTAGATCAGTGACACAAAATCAGAATTTAATCAATTTTTGTAATACTACTAGCCACCTAGCAATTTTTTTAAGTTGGCTTTAGCTAGCCCAGATAGGTTGAGGCAATAAATCAAGTTAGTGTAGCTAGCTTGTCTAACTATCATCTTTGCTGGCATGCCTGCTGGCAAGATTGGTAGACTTTAGAAAATCAAGCAATAACTAAATGTACTGAATAAGACTCACATTCCTTTCAATATTTTACCGATAATTTAGCAGAGATGCAGAGAAGCATAATTAGTTTCTTTAAAGAATAACCACCAGTCAGGAGGATACAGACAGCTCAAGAGGTATGCTTAGGTACGCATAAAAGCAAAAATGTTTGACATAGAATTAAGCATAATGATTATGGCTCTAGATTGCAAGAAAAAGCAGTTTAATGTGTTTGAAAAATGCAAAATTATCAAATTTATGAACAGGAGCCAAGCCCCCCTCCTCACCACCCCCAAGCCATCCTCACATACTTTGTGCCCCCTCAGATTTTTGGAGCGCATGACGCCCTTGATAAATAGTACCGATATTCATTATAGATACAACATTATAGAGAACATGAATGAAACAAAAGTGAAGGCATTCATTATTACTGTATTTCATCCATGTGCTCTGTTCCAATTTAGAAGCGTAGTGACGTTGGCGCGTGTTTTACGCACGCAGACCATAGCGTAGCCACATAGCCTGCACTGCACTGCCTCATACAGTATATAGAAATGCGAAACTGTTACACTGCAGAAATTAATTGGTTTTATTAACATGTGTTAGGACTTGTAGTGAAAGGCAACATTAAGCCTAGCATTAATCCCTTATGTATAATTCAACTTTAGGTAGCTAGAAGGAATGGTTTAAAATGTAAAATGCTCAAATCATATGCTCCTAATAGGGTTAATTTGTCGCATAGTATGCACCATTATTTAGGTTAGCGTTTCCCTTGTAGCTCATGCAATGGTCTGCAAACAAAGTCCCATCAACAAGGGCGTCTGCCTTTCGCAACATCCAGATTTGTGTAGGCCTACATGTAAATATTTACGCATTCAAACCGCCGATGGACAACTCAAATGTGACGCTTATTACCGCCATGGCTATTGGCTACTGTTCAGATAAATGACCACTGTATTTCTGTTTTTTCCGCTCATAAATGTGCTCTATTATAGTCTGACAGCTGCGTTTGTTCTCATGTACAAAAGCGACAGGCGCGCGCCAGTAGCTGACATCTCCAGTCCTTCGCTGAAGCCACTCCATATTCTGACAAAACTTAAGTAAATGTACCTGTGTCTCATTTTTATTCGGCTAAATATAATTTATTATTGTTTAAAGACGAATACATTATTAATTTGAAATAGCATATCTGTGCTGTAGTGCCGAGATTCGTTCTGTGCAGGTGTTTGGGCGTTTGTTATTCACGGTTTTAAAATGAAGACCACGTTTTACGCAATATTTTGACACTGTGAAGGTTTGGATTGATCTGATGTTGCTTTGGGCAGTTGTCGTCTGGTTTGGGGGTCTTATTGTCTTAGGCTCAGCTCAAGTCTGGACTCGCAGGAAACCAAATAGGGGAGACCGGGGTTGGTTGTCACAGTTCTTTTTACAGCCAAACTAGGGGGCGGTGTGTAAAATGTTTCTCATCAAATGTGTGACTTCTTTGTATGAGGTCATTCATATTGTCAATTTGTATAGAGAGCTAACAATCGTAAGGGAATAATTTCACATTTTGATGGGTAATAGTAAATATTAACTTTTGTATAAAATGTCTTCTGTAATCTCTATTTAGTATCTTTTGCTTAAGAATGGAAGGGAATAGCTAGAGTTTCAGTATATTTATCAGATGCTAGGTCAAGCCATGTGGCTTGGTTATTCTGTCCTTCCCACCTCACTGTTCCCATAAACTCCAGCCACTTGACCGGACAGTATATGGGCCCTTCAAGAAACATGTAAACTCAGCTAGTGATGCGTGGATGGTGAGAAATCCTGGCAAGACAATGAAATGACTATTTATGACATTCCTGGGATTGTCGCCATTGCCTATCCCCTTGCTGCAACACCTGTGAACATTCAGTCAGGTTTTAGGGTAACTAGCATCCATCCATTTAACAGGGATGTGTTTGATGATTGAGTTTTCCCCATCATTTGTCACAGACCATCCTTTACCCATCCAGCCTGCTCCATTTCTTGCTCTGCCCCCAAACGATGGCGCTCAGCGTTCAGACCAGCCTGCTCCTCTTCTGGCTCCGGCCCCCAACAGTACCACACAGCGTTCAGACCAGCCTGCTCCACTTCTGGCTCCGGCCCCCAACAGTAGCACACAGTTTTCAGACCAGCCTGCTCCACTTCTGGCTCCGGCCCCCAACAGTAGCACACAGCATTCAGAACAGCCTTCTCCACTTCTGGCTCCGGCCCCCAACAGTAAAACACAGCGTTCAGACCAGCCTGCTCCCCTTCTGGCTCCGGCCCCCAACAGTAGCACACAGCGTTCAGTCCAGCCTGCTCCACTTCTGGCCTCAGCCCCAAACAGTAGCACACAGCATTCAGATAAGCCTGCTCCACTTCTGGCTCCGGCCCCCAACAGTAGCTCACAGCGTTCAGACCAGCCTGCTCCACTTCTGCCTCCGGCCCCCAACAGTAGCACACAGCGTTCAGACCAGCCTGCTCTATCTCTGGCTCCGAGTCCAGAAGATATCTGCCCTCATCCTAAAGCTGGACCAAGGATAATGGCCCCACAAAGGAGAAAGAGAAAGACTGAAATATTAACTGACACACCAGTTAAGGATGACCTTGAGATGGAGAAAGCCGTTGCGCAGAGAATGAAGAGGATCTTCCCACAGAAAAAGTTGCCCAAAAAAATCTAACGCTCAGCTCTCCACTAGTGTGGGTAAGGGGAAAGAGAAGGCCAATCAGAAGTCTAAGCTTCTCGAATCCTCTGATGAAGAGGAATGTTTTTGTCTTGTGTGCGTTGAGCCCTTTTCTATGCCTGCCTCTTTCTGTGGATTATCTGTAAATAAACATCCAATTAAACACAATGGGATTTAAACACATAGTGCAGACATTACATTGTGTTAAGAACATTTGCAATTATTTGGTATCTCTAGGTAAAAAAAAAAAAAAATGTAATTTCTTGTTGCACATCTCATTGGAATATACAGTGACAACCACCCCCACCCCCTGTGACAACCAACCCCGTGAGGTTGGTTGGTTTCTCAGAGTGTATTTCATGGCTTATTACTTAATGTTAAAGCATGTTATGCTGATAAAAGTGATATTAATTCATACCCAATACTGGCAAGAGTAAAAAGTGTGACACACATCCCCGGTCTCCCCTACTGTCATTTGTTTTCCCACCACTTCTATGTTGGAAATACTGTGAAATAAGACTACAAGGTTTTAGTGTTTGGTTTTAAAACACTGGACATTTTGAAAGCATACTCATTTAATGTCATGTTGATGCCTACTATCAGATCCTGAAATATAGCTGCTAATTCAGGTAGGCTACATCAAATTTGGTTCAGTCAAGTCTTCAACTGCTAGGCTATGTTTTGTTCATTTTCTGATATTAAAGACTTAACGTTTATGTACGTTTATTTTAAAAACATTAGCATGTAATCTTATTTCAGGACCATACTGTCAACTCTAGGCAGTATAGCTTAGTGCTGAATACAATGTTAGAATAAAGTGCTAGGTGTATATTGTAGACTATATGATAAATATGTATAATTTCAGTATGAGATGATACACCATTGATATTATATGACATCTTAAGATAATAATACAATTTCTTTTTTTATTTATGTATAAGAATGAAGTCCTTACCTTGTGCACTGCATTCTGTCTTGTCAGTTGGGGAGCTTACCTGTTGGGCTTTCAAAGCGCGGATCCCATCTCTGCACTTTTGCTCTCTTTTTGATTGATTGCATCATATTCACACGAGAATATTTTCCTCTGCTTCAAATGGTTGGTTTCAATAAAAAGGTGTCTCTGTGTGTCCAAAATATCCCCTAGCAATAAGTTTAGGCCACTCTAAGAGGCTCCAAGGCTTGGTGAATCCACAAAAAACCAGTGGAAACTCTCTGAGAGCTAATTTCTGCTGCAAGTGACAATTGCTTATCAATATTGCCTGTATGGATGGTGGATGGGCCATATGATGTGAAAGCCATTGGGGGAGGACAGAGGGAGTTCAGGGAAGGGTATTTACTATAGGGCCAGTGGCATACCATTTGAAAGGGACATGTTGGCACGAGTGTGACTATGTACCCAAATAGGCCCTTACTGAGCATCTGGGGCCCTATGTATTGTACAGTAATGGTTGAGTCCAATATGAGCACCCCTACACATTCAACTTACATGGAAGTGCCCCTTTGCAGGGATTTCTGGGATGAAGAAGGAGGCTATCGATGTTGGTACTTTGGAGAGAGAGAGGTATAGGGCGAGGCACTCTGTAAAGGTAAGAAAAGCAAGGTTCCTCTATGGTTAGGGTGCCATTGGATGGATATGGGGTATATAGAGACTCTGATCTCAAAATGTATCCAGAAAAAGAGAGGTTCTCAGGTGCTAGGTGGTCTCTGTATAATATTATAGAGAAGGGAGGGACAGGACATTATGCTATGCATAAACATGGAAATATGGAAGCACGGCTAGGGGGAGCCATAGCTGGGAAGGGAAGGGAGCTTGCTGGCTCTATGCTACTACAGATGAGATGTGGGTTGGATTTAGTACTCATAAAGACAGTAAAACTCCGTAAGAAACTGTATTGTTGTTTATTGTGTTAATTAGTCAGTTATTGTCAGATCTATATTGGTCTCAGGGCTGTTGTCCAACGGGAAGAGACCCAAACTGCCTCACAGGCTGTGCTCTGTAAAGAAAGATGGGAACCTGTCATGATTGAACAATAAGATACAGAAAATATTTCAAATAAAGAGCAAACATACAAATGGTAAACTCTGTAAAGATTTTAGTGTGAGATAACGTGTAGAATTTAGTTAGCTTGCTCTGCTACGTGCATATCTAGAGAGCTGTAAAGATGGCCGCTCCACTGTAGGGAGAGTGGTGAGAGTAATTGCCCGCTTCCTGATTGAAGCACCATTGCAGCTGCTTTGTTTGCACTCATGCTCAGGCAAAACATGTTGTTTGAATACAAATTACCCGCTTTAACTTAGAATTAAGTTAATTATTTGGGAAATGATGGTGGTATGTGAGGTTTCAGGACATGGGCCTAGACTAACTGCTTCAACCAAGGAGTGCTGCAGTGTCCTGAGTCTCCGAAGGCTCAGCAATAGCACAGTGGTGATTGGTTAACCTAAAAGGGAGACGTTAGGGTAGTGGGGCCTGGTCAGCTGTTTCCGTGAAATAGCATGTTGGGTTAACAGCCCATATACAGTTGATTTTGGAAGTTTACATACACCTTAGCCGAATACATTTAAACTCAGTCTTTCACAATTCCTGACATTTAATCCTAGTAAAAATTCCCTGTCTTAAGTCAGTCACCACTTTATTTTAAGAATGTGAAATGTCAGAATAATAGTTATTATTTCAGCATTTATTTCTTTCATCACATTCCCAGTGGGTCAGAAGTGTACATACACTCAATTAGTATTTGGTAGCATTGCCTTTAAATTGTTTAACTTGGGTCAAACGTTTCGGGTAGCCTTCCACAATAAGTTGGGTGAATTTTGGCCCATTCCTTGATGTAGGCCTCCTTGCTCACACACGCTTTTTCAGTTCTGCCCACAAATCTTCTATAGGATTGAGGTCAGGGCTTTGTGATGGCCACTCCAATACCTTGACTTTGTTGTCCTTAAGCCATTTTGCCACAACTTTGGAAGTATGCTTGGGGTCATTGTCCATTTGGAAGACCCATTTGCGACCAAGATGTATCTTCCTGACTGATGTCTTGAGATGTTGCTTGTCGAGCAAAGAGGCACTGAGTTTGAAGGTAGGCCTTGAAATACATCCACAGGTACACCTCCAATTGACTCAAATTATGCCAATTAGCCTATCAGAAGCTTCTAAAGCCATGATATCATTTTCTGGAATTTTCCAAGCTGTTTAAAGGCACAGTCAACTTAGTGTATGTAAACTTCTGACCCACTGGAATTATGATATAGTAAATTATAAGTGAAATAATATATCTGTAAACAATTGTTGGAATAATTACTTGTGTCATGCACAAAGTAGATGTCCTAACCGACTTGCTAAAACTATAGTTTGTTAACATGAAATCTGTGGAGTGGTTGAAAAATGAGGTTTTAATGACTTCAACCTAAGTGTATGTAAACTTCCGACTTCAACTGTACATCAACTTTTCCATGCATACACTTTTCTACTATGTAGAAATACAGTTTACTATGGGAGGGTAGAATTGAAACCATCAGTTATAAACCATTCAATTGGGAGGAACAATTAAACACAGGCTTCATTTGCACAAAGGGTTAAATTACAATGCCGCTTGCTTGCATTGCTGCGATGATGATAGACAGAGTATTAATGTGAAAATGTCTGTAATAGTGCTGTGTGTTTCTTAATTTACTTCACTCTTTTCTGTTTTTGTAGTTTTAGAAGTAAAAAAAAAGGTTCCCCAGGTTAAAGAAAACAATTAAGCCTTTCATTACCTACTTTTCAAAGCCGCATTGGGTTGACTGATGGGTAACGAGTTCTCTCTCAGATGGTGTTATCTGTAAAGGGAAAGCCACAAAAATAGAAATAATTACCCAAAGTAATTAGAAAATGTATCCATAGATATATTTCAGATCTCAGAAAGTGACATGTTGTCTCATGGGTTTGGTAAGGGTTAATTGAGCACCGAAAGCCAGAAAATGTCATAAAATGTGATCAAAAGGATAATATTCTCATGAAAACTCACCAGTGGCTTCTTTTCAAGTGCATTCTTTCCCCATATGAATTTAAATAACATCCTATCCAAACACACTAACTAATATTTACCTGAATGTAAAGGGTTAAAACGTGCTCTGGAGTGACACTGATACTCAGTCCATATCATTGGTGCTGAAATCTGACTGAGTTTTGTTTTCCATTCAAATATGTACATTTACTGCCCCCTCTGGTAGATTCAGGCACAAGAGAGTGAGTGGGACCAAAGACAGACAGGCCACCTGGGTGTTCCTCACACTATACTGTGTGCAGTGCCTCAACTCTTGATAAACCCTTGTCTCCAACTGTACATGTGGGTGAACCTCTGTCAGAACCCATATGCATTTAGCCACTGTTGCAATCCCACAACTGGGGGTGTATGTTTGTAGTGGATGTGTCTCAGCAGGCATTCCTATCCTGTCATTTGCACTCAGTGAGGTGACAGACTAAAAGTGATTATGAGCAGGCTCTCACTTTGACTCCGCTCTCAACATTGCCACTGCTCTCAGTCTGATATCTGTCAAATTCAGCTCATGTGACTGTGGTACATTAAGGATGTGCTTTTTCAAAAACACCTTGGTCTATAATTACGTGTTCTTGCAACATATTTAAACATGAGCACTAGTGCTACTGTGTAGACTGAGAAAGCACTTGTCAGACATTACTCCTCAACTCATACAAGTTAAATTAGGCTCTGAATTCCTCCACTAGAATACGGTGAAATGATTTAACTTCATGTACAGTAGTGTCTTTGATGTAGTACTATAGTTACGTCAACCGTGCTCCCCTACAACAGGTTTCTCTTCCAACAAGATTGAGCTCAGAGAGTCTGTCCCGCTCAGTGGCTGTTAGTGCACATTGCTTTTAACTACCACTCGAAGGGCATGATTTCCTCATTTACCCTGCTAGCGTTGCTATCGCAGCTACACTGGAGCTATCAGTCTTTCATAGAGGCACATTAAAATGGGCCTGGTGCTGAAGTGCTGAAGAGAGGGCTGCTATGCTTAAAGAGAAAGTTGTTAACTCCTTCACTGCCAAATGCCACTCCTACTCCAGATTTTAAACTTCTGTTTTGGTTTGTATCTACCGTATGTTCTACTGCAGCAGCCAACAAAAAGTGGATTGAAGAGTAGTGCCCCCCCCAACATATTATTTTGGCTACATCTATTTTGTGCACTCCTTAAAAAACAGCTGACAATGGGAGTCAGTTGCACGACAGCTGTGACATTGTTAGCAGCTGTAAAAAAAATAAAAATAAAAATGCAACGATGAACACCCTCATCTCGGTAGCTCTTTGTGTGCATCAGATGGCATCACATGATAATGTTCAAGATAATTTCCATGTAAACTCACACCTTCTGAAGACAAAACACAGCAACAAAAAAAATTCTAACATGTGGAAGAGATGACCCAGTTGGGAGCATTTGCCTCTATGCCACCTCGGTTTTGGTCGCAGTGATCTAGGTACATCTTTGGCAACAACTGCCGATCTTTGAAAACATGCATCACTCTCACTCAACTCATGCAGGTTAAATTAGCACCGTGGAATTATTTCACTTCATGTACAATAGTGTCTTTGATGTAGTTTAAGCAACTGTGTTGACATAGTACACGGTTCTCTTCCACCAGGATTAACCTCAGTCTGTTGTCGTCTCTGTTTCTCTGTATGACTCAGTCCTGCCCAGTGTCTGTTATCTTCCATTGCTTCTAACCACCACGTAAGGGGCATGACTTCCTAATTTCGCCTGCTAGCGCTCCTATCACAGCTACACTGGAACGATCAGTCTTTTCCATAGAGGCACATTCAAAGCAGCGTGGTGCTGAACGGAGTGCTGCTATGCTTATAGATAGCTGTTGACTCCTTCACTGACAAATACAATTTCTTTGTATAGTAGGCAATGTGATCCCTTTAAAAAAAAACAGCATGAAAGACTGTAGAGAGATGTCTAATCTCATCAAGAAATTGAAAGAACACTATTAGCTGTGCACAGATGCAATCATATTTTCCCCCTCTTGGGATGTTGTCTTATTTTTAGGCGAGCTTGTCAAACACTTCAACGTAAGCCATGAGAATTCCTCCATTCACTTGTCAACGGCTACAAATACTTCTTTACAAATTTTACTCAGATAATTTTCCTTAGATATTTTACTCCTATGGATGATACAAAGGCTCTGTCTGACAATTAATATTGCCTACATATCAACTCCACTTTGATTACAGCTTTCACCATTTTACCTACATTTGTCATAATAATAATGTCACAAATGGGTGTATGGTAGACCAAGGCGCAGCTCAGTGATAGTTCAACATACTTTAATTATAATAAATATACTCAATGCGAACTATACAAAACAACAACATAAAACAACAACGTAAAACACTACTTACATCGAAGACAATGAACCACACCTAGGTGTGGAACATACAAACATAAGTAGGATCCCTAATTAGAGACAATGCATAGCAGCTGCCTCTAATTAGGGATCCAACACAAAACACCACACAGAAATAGAAACCTAGAACTGTCAGACTCTGGCAAGGGCTACATAGAGAAGCAAAAGGCTTCTCTATAGCCAGAGCCTGACAAATAAGGAGGTTTTATGGAAACTTACCGCAATGTGTACAACATCATTTAGTTTGTTGCTACAACTCCTTCACTGACAATGGGTGTCAGTTGCTCGACAGCTGTGGTACTGTTGTTGGCAGCTGTGAACACCCTCATCTCAGTAGCTCTTTATCTGTGCAGTTGCATCATATAGTGTCTTTGATGTAGTACACTACAGTTTAAGTCAACCGTGCTCCCCTACGACAGGTTTCTCTTCCACCAAGATTGAGCTCAGAGAGTCTGTCGTCTCTGCTTCTCTGTATGACTCAGTGTCCATGCTTCTAACTACCAATCAAAAGGTATGACTTCCTCACTGGAGTTATCAGTCCCCTCCATAAAGGCACATTCAAATCGGCCAGCGGCTGAAATGCTGTAAGGAGGGCTGCTATGCTAATGTAATAGAAGTAAAAAAGTGCCATAAACTTACTCCACACAACTAGCTTAAATGTCGCCAATGGTGCTATCGTATAGGATCATTTTCTATAGCACAACTGGTTGTCAAGGATGGCGGTCACGTGTGTTTGCGATTAGAGCACCACTGGTTTGAGTCCATTAAGGGGACAGGGACGGTGGAGGAAGCAAAGCTGTTAGCAGCACACTAATTTAGGTTTCACTGGCTGTTAACGCCTTCACTGCTGTCCAATATCAACTAGAAATTGTAAGGACACTATAAGCTGTGCTCAGATACAGTGATTAGTAGTAATAACTGTGTGTTATCTATTTCAGGCATCACATCGATCAGAGCACGGAGTCACAGACCAGGACCTAGTCAGACCCTTCAACGTAAGCCAT
Organism: Thymallus thymallus; assembly: GCA_023634145.1. Classification (NCBI taxonomy): domain Eukaryota; kingdom Metazoa; phylum Chordata; class Actinopteri; order Salmoniformes; family Salmonidae; genus Thymallus; species Thymallus thymallus. Next base: position 24,507,369 of record CM042416.1, on the reverse strand, counting down.
TACAATTCTTCCACACACTTGTTTTTTATTTTATTTAACTAGGCAAGTCAGTTAAGAACAAATTCTTATTTACAATGACAGCCTACCTACAGGGTCAGCCCCTGGAGCAAATGAGGGTTAAGTGCCTTGCTCAAGGACACATAGACAGGTTCTTAGCGAGTACCACTTCCTCCTGGTTCGGCTCACACAGAGGCTCAAACTCAGGATCTCTTTTTTGCTAGCACATGTGAGCACGCTCCCGAAGCGTCTTACCAGTCCTGCCACACAAAGAGCTAGCTATTTGGTGGCGCAAGTGGGGACACTTCAGGCTGAGGAGTAAGCTTTACATATCCCCATGTGCTACATTAGCAGCTGTCTTTGAACAGCAACCATGGACACCTTCATCTCAGTAGCTCTTTGTGTGTGCAGTTGCATCATCTGGCCTCATAACTGTCAAGATAATTTCCATGTAAACCTTCTGAAGACACAGCCAAAAAAACACCAAATATGTTTGGCACTTTGTCATTATCACTCCTCCTCCATGTTGTTCCATTCACATTAATGAAATATTTCCATGGAAGTTAGCATCACGTGCCTCTGCAGCTGTGAGGTAGTGAACCAATCAAAAGTGGATTGAAGAGTAGCCTTTTCACAGTAACCCAATCACTCGCACACTCTGCCCTTACATGGCACGGGGAAATGGCCAAGGTCTACAGATGGATATAAAAGCTGCTACTTTAGAGACAACAGAACCACAATATCAGACTACTACTACAGAACCAGAAGGAGGGAAACAGCTACCGACTTGACTCAGGTAAGATTAGATTACTAATCATAATTCTAGATTCAATGTCCATTGATTTAATCTATCTAGCACAATAACATCTACACTACCGTTCAAAAGTTTGGGGTCAATTTGGGGTCACTTCAAAATGTCCTTGTTTTTGAAAAAATATATAAAAAAATAAAATAAAATAACATCAAATTGATAAGAAATAGACATTGTTAATGTTGTAAATGTCTATTGTAGCTGGAAACGGCTGATTATTAATGTAATATCTACATAAGCGTACAGAGGCCCATTATCAGCAACCATCACTCCTGTGTTCCAATGGCACGTTGTGTTAGCTAATCCAAGTTTATAATTTTAAAAGGCTAATTGATCATTAGAAAACATTTTTGCAATTATGTTTTCTAATTATCCCAAACTTTTGAACGGTAGTGTATTTTTGGTCAGATCAAATAGTGCTAGCTGTAGATCACACTGATATCGAAAGACGTAATCACTTCCAATGATTGCATAAAAAATTGTACATTAATCAATACTCTGGGAAGAGTATTTATTTAACTCACATTTCCATCTAATGTGTGGCATATATGGTATTTTAAACTCCAGTTTCAGAACTGGAAAGCAACCATCTGCCATTGCCTGCAGCAGAATACTTATAATGTTCTGCTTGTTAAAAATAAGGGGCATAATGTTGTGTGCCAATGTTGTAGATAGTCAACCGATGTTCAAAGAGCAGACTGTAATCTGTCCTTCAGCTTTATGACAGTTAGCTCACTGTATCTTAAATTCAAGATGCATTTGCAGAATGTGCGTACACACTAAAAAGTTTGTAAAAGCTTGAAAAGGCTGCTTTGTGAATATTCTGAATACAAGTTCAAGCAAATGGCCCCACATAATCAAAATTCAATAAAGATGGCACTACTTGCAGACATGAGCGATGTACATACTAAAATACTCTATTCTCTCTCTAGGACTACTGTGAAGTCGTATGAGCAGCATCAGCCATGGACAAGGAGACAGTGGCCATAATCCTAAATGGCATGGAGAAAGTCTCCCTCTTCAACACCACCATAAACCCACTCTTCAACATGGTGGTGAAGGTGACAAAGGGCCTGGTTGCCAAAGACCTCACCCATGACCAGGACGCCGAAATGTTCAGCCACATCCTTGCCAACCTGGAAAGCATCTCCAAGAAAAACCAGGAGATTCTGAAGCAGATTCACCTGGATGAGATCAATGAGAAGTACAGCAAGTATGAAGAGTATATCAAGCACCAGTACACCGCCTTCAACACCATGGTGGAGCAGATCGAAAAATACCCTGAAGGAAGAGAGACCTGCATGGCAGAGTTCCAGAAGGTCTATGAGAGAGACAAGGGTACACTTGGTCTAGACACCTACTATAGCAGTGTCATACACGAGAAGAAAACCTTTGAAGAAAGGGGTGTACTGGAGGTGTACCTAGAGCAGTACAAGGAAGACCGAGTCGTCATGGAGAAAAAGTGCTCCCAACTGGCTAATGTCTTTCGCATGGGACTGATGACACTAATGGCATATACGGTGGTCACAGAGGATGACGAGGATGAAGTCAGGGAGAAATGGGCCCTCAGGGTGGAGAAGATTCAGGCCAAGATGAATGAGGCTCTGGCCCAGTGTGTGGGGAACTGATCCTCATCCACTCCCAGGGTCGGGTGGGCATATGAGGGCTTTAAAGGGATACCTCGGGATTTTGGCAATGATGCCTTTATCTACTTCAGAGTCAGATGAACTCATGGGTATCATTTTTATGTCTCTGTGCCCAGTATGAAGGAAGTTAAAGGTAGTTTTGCGAGTCAATGCTAACTAGCATTAGCGCAATGACTGGAAGTCTATGGGTATCTGCGGGTCATCTGACTCTGGGGAAGTAGATAAAGGGCCTCATTGCTGTTCGGAGACTAAACTAGTCCTCTTACCTCAATTTAAAAGTAAAAGTAATTTCCTTGGGTGGTGGGCAATTCTTTAATTCTTTGTTAAAGAATGTATTAAATCTAGATTTGATAATATCTTGCTATGAGGAGTGTTGCACTTCAGCCCTCATGTTTTCTATTTACCACTGCCGACTCTGTCATGTTTACTTTGAGAAATGAGTCTGAATGCATGGTTTATGATAACCTTGTATATCGTTGTTTTTTATTCCTTGGATTAAGTGTTTTACTTATTGACTTGTTCTAAATAAATACTTTATTGCACTTGCTATTAATTGTTATTCGTTTTTATGCTCTTAAATGAAATTATGTAAATGGCACCAATGGTTTTAAAATATAGTCCATTTACACAGAGAATGTTGACTTTGTATAACACAAAGCGTACACCATACAGTGTTAAAAGATAGTCAACTAAAAGAGTGAAACTTTTACTCTGATGGAGTTGATTTTCAACAGTGTTGTTAATTTACAAGTATTTACAGAAACTCTGTGAAATTTTTAAAAAGCTGACACTTTCAAAAGTGTGACATTAACTCTGTGCAGTGTGGGACAATATATATATACTTTTTTAGTGTTAAATGTAAAATGTGCACTTTATTTATTTTAAAGAACTTGTCAATAGATTGCTCTACTGTCTCTTTCTCTTAGGCACCTGTATCTGTATCAGAAGCTACCATCCTCCCCAACCCTTTCAAGCACTACCTAGTTTTGACTTCTGTGTTGTGACCCTCTGCTTGCCATCATGTCGGAGATGGAGATTGTGGAGGACCGGGCCAAGCTTAAACAGGGCCTGGTGAAGGTGCTACAGTGTGTGGCCACCATCTCCTCTGCTGCGGCTGTGGTCAACCCCATTTTCGGCGTGGCCGGCTCTTTAATCCGAGTGGTGCTGCACCACGTGGACGATGAGGACATCCAGACGCTGAAGCGCGAGTTTGGCTCGGTCAACCGTGCCCTGGACCAGCTGTCCCAGCAGAACCGCAGCGCCCTGCTACAGATCAAGAAGGAGACTCTGGACGGCCAGTACTGCCGTGTGGAGGAGAACCTGCGTAACCAGTTCCGCAAGTTCATGGAGATGGTGGAGGCGCGGCCCGAGCACTGCGAGCGCAAGAAAGACGACTTTGAGGAGAGCTACTCCAACGACCTGGGCGACCAGAACCTGCATACACTCTACGAGGGCGTGGTGGGCAAGCTCAAGCTGTTCAGCCGGCCGATCCTGGAGGTGTACCTGAAGCACTCGCAGGGTGACCGCCGCACCATGGAGAACCTGTGCACGCGCCTCACATACCTCTTCTGCATCGGCCTGATCGCCCTCATGGGTTACTCCGCCATCATCGGAGACGACGAGTATGCCATCAGCGACGAGTGGACCAAGAGGATGGAGCACGTGCAGGAGAGAATGCAGGAGGCCCTCCGGAAGTGCAAGTGAAGAAGAGGAGGAGAAGGAGGTGTAGAGGCTGCTCCTCTGCTACTTCTCCTCCATATGTAGGACTCTCTCCTCATTCCCTCTATGACCTATGACCCCCCCCCATCATTCCTTCCTTCCATCACTTTTCTCCTTACTCCAGGACCGCTGTGTATACAACTTCTCTGTGTTTATTCAACCAAATAATTGACTATCAATGTGGATCACAGGAGGTTGGTGGCATCTTAACTGGGGAGGACAGGCTCGTGGTAATGACATTAGTGGAATGGTATCAAATACATCAAACACATAGTTTCCAGGTGTTTGATGCCATTCCACATACTCCCTTCGGGCCATTATCCCCTCAGCAGCCTCCTGTGATGTGGATTAATTATTCTTTAATGATGACATGGCTATTAATTGTTGGTCTCTATGAGTTAGAAGTAAGTAGAATGAATTAAAACGGTTAGTGATTTGCCTCATTCACAGCAGTAGTCAATTAACTGGCCTAAATAATATACGTGAATGTTGATATGGAAACCTGCATACACATGGGTCTGACAATCAACATTTGGACTGGCTCTCAATTAGATTTAACTATGCCATTCCTATCTTCTAAAGAGTAAGAGGGAGTGGTTTTAATGTCTGACAATATTCAGCACTTTAAAAAAAGATGTCTTGCTTAGAAATTCGATGGTGATTTAGAGGGAGACAGAAAGAACGGGCTCATTCTGTTGCATGAATGTAAGATTCACCATAATGGGTATCATAATGGGTATCTATTTGAACAGATATATAAGCAAGTCCAACAGTGCCACTGATGCAACCTAGCACTTTCAGTAAAAAAATGTATAATACATTAACTGTGGACACTACTAACAGAGCAGGCCAATTACATAAATACAAACAAAACTTGACTTTATAGTGAGTTAATTAGTGGAGTATTACTTTTTCTTATTACTGTAGGTCATTTGTAATTATATATGCACGCAAATTAACTATTATTTACCATTTATGTGGAAATAGTATTAAAAAAGTATTGATAAATACATTAACCAAAATGTAACTTAAAACAAATATTCAAAGTTATCTACGAATGTATTTATGGCGGAGATCCTATAGTTAATGCTACAAACACACAACACTAGCATTATGTTGCTTCCATAATTATTGAACAAAAACACTAGACTGTCTGTCAAAGCGCTTTGGCACAGATAATGAAGTGAGTGGAATGAAAATCATACTGTAACTAACACTGAACACTTGTAGCCTGTTCAATTTAATACCAAAACCAGGTTTCCATACTGTCCAAAAACACTACGGTTTCCATTTCCGTTTTCATGAACACACTACATTATGGTGGGTGTGATGTAAGCCAACAATGTGCAGTAACAACACTAACGTATACATGACACCTCATCACACTAACCACACAACAATACAAAAGGTAAAAGTATACATTAGCTTTAAGTGCTTCCTCTCTTATGTGTTTTCTTGTATCTCAGAGAAATTAAGTATTAGAACAATTATTTGTGTTTATTTTTACTAAGGGTGCATTCGTAAATTCACTCCGGCCATCAACTCCGATTTCAGAGCACTCTCGTCTGAGTGTGTCACAGCGCAGAATAACTGATGAATTTACAAACGCACAACACCCCTTGAATATGACCGGTGTCAATAAACGTTGGCAAAAAAAACGTAATTAAATTGTTGCCAGCAGCACAGTTATAGTCACCAACACTCTAGACAACATGAAAACAGCCTCTGCTAGGGCTAGCAAAATGGTCAGTGAGGTTTTCTCTCATTTGTGTCTGGAAGTAGCTAGCAAGCTAGCCAACTTTAGCCAGTTAGCTGGGTGCTTGACTGTCGTTTTGAAGTCAGAACGCTCAGATCAACTCTACAGTACTCCTCGGCCAGAGTGTCCAGTGTGCCCTCTAAACGCTCAGAGAGTGAAGTGCTCTGAATTTACAAACGGAGAATCTGACAACGCTCTGAATACGAAGGCCCAGAGCGCACTCTGGCACTCCAGAGTGAATTTACGAACACACCCTAAATAAATTGTCTTTGCTCTCTTTCTTTTCACTTCATCTATTATATTATTTTCATATTTTGAAGAAATGTACCAAAAGTGCGGTAAAATTACTCTTAAAGATATTATGGGGATGTTTTGTAGATGTTTTTATATATCTTAATTTGTTCTTGTGCTCTAAAGCACTGCAGTTTGTTTTGATCCCACTACTCAGATTTCCAGTGTTATTGGTGCCATTTCTATGCTCACCGATCCAAGAGAACTCTCTATGATTCAAAACCCTATATTCATTGGAATGGCTATTCTGTGGTACCAGTCCCTGTCTCTCATATTGTTACAACGGAGATGTACGGCTGTTAAATAGTTAGAATTCTGCACTGTTAAAATGAATAGATGGGAATATATTTACCTCTAAGGCTTTCTGAAAATATATGCTCCAAATCTAAACAGCCTATTTAGTGTTATGTTGTTCTTTGTTGCCTGGATGTACTATGCAGCACTATCAATAAAGATTCAACATTAAATATCACTTGTATTAGGCTGATTTTATGCATTAAAATATCTTGAGGCATTCACAGTATTATCATCATTTTAACTTTGGTTTATCTCAAAATGATGATGAGGGGCATCATCCCTACCAATGACAAGCATACGCATAAGTGATGCTGCCACCACAAAGTAGTTTTGAATTTAGGCCAAAAAGTTAGTGTATTTCCTGTTTTGTCTTGCAGTATTACTTAACAGCCTTGTTGCAAACAGAATTTATGATTTGGAGGGGATTTTGTAACACAGGCTTGTTTCTTTTTACTTTGTCATACAGGCCAGTAATATGGAGTGAATGCAATGTTGTTGATCCATTTGTATTTTCAAATATTGTGGTGGCAGCATCATGTTATGGGTATGCTTGTCACCGGCAGGGCCTTGGGAGTTTGTTAGGATCAAAATAAATATGAAAGGAGCAAAGACCAGGTAAAAAGTTATAGGAAAACTCACCTTTCTTTTAAAAACCTTACCCTGGGATTTTACACACATTTTAATGCAAAATACACATTATCCAATTATGATATTTTCCATACACTTTCTTTCACTTTGAAAATGTGGAGTAGGTTGTGTAGATCTGTAGCGAAAAAAGTTCAAGGGGGTGTAGACTTTCTACAGGAACCGTAGATATAGTTCAAGGGGGTGTAGACTTTCTATAGGAACTGTAGATATAGTTCAAGGGGGTGTAGACTTTCTATAGGAACCGTAGATATAGTTCAAGGGGGTGTAGACTTTCTATAGGAACAGTAGATATAGTTCAAGGGGGTGTAGACTTTCTATAGGAACAGTAGATATAGTTCAAGGGGGTGTAGACTTTCTATAGGAACTGTAGATATAGTTCAAGGGGGTGTAGACTTTCTATAGGAACCGTAGATATAGTTCAAGGGGGTGTAGACTTTCTATAGGAACTGTAGATATAGTTCAAGGGGGTGTAGACTTTCTACAGGAACTGTAGATATAGTTCAAGGGGGTGTAGACTTTCTACAGGAACTGTAGATATAGTTCAAGGGGGTGTAGACTTTCTACAGGAACTGTAGATATAGTTCAAGGGGGTGTAGACTTTCTACAGGAACTGTAGATATAGTTCAAGGGGGTGTAGACTTTCTATAGGCACCGTAGTTCAGTATTTGTATTACTTATTTTATAGTCTTTTTTAATCATATTTTCAAGGATGCCAATAATTATGGACCTGACTGTATCTGAGACATTGAAAAAGGTAGGAGCTGGGACGGACTGGGACCAGAAATAGGCATCAACATTTTTAACACACTTGCCCATTTTCTCCCCCAAGACTCAAATTATTAGTCAAATAATAATTTTGTGAAACAAAAAAACTAACAATTTCTATGGCATTTGCCCAAACTGCCCTATGGCCAGTCTGCCCCTGAGTCCATGGCCGATCCCAAATGGCCCCTATGCACTTGCAGAGATCTGAGAGGATTTGATTTGTATAAGCAGTATGGTGAATCTTCAACTTAGCCTATCAGAGGGCAAGGTGGAGCTATTACCTTATTGATTGCACATAACTAATATAATCAGATCTCCACAAGTGCATAGAGTGTAGGGTCTAGGGGTCCTTTTGGGACTGGGCCTGTAGTTCAGGGCTCTCCAACCCTGTTATTGGAGAGCTACCTTCCTGTAGGTTTTCACTCCAACCCTAATCTAGCGCACCTGATTCTAATAATAATCAGGTTAGTTACAACTGGGGTTGTAGCAAAAACCTACAGGAGGATAGCTCACCAGGAACAGGGTAGGAGCCTCCTGCAGTAGTATAATGTCCTGCCTCTAGGTGTCAGAATAGACTTGGAATCCTGATAAGTAAACATTTTGGTAACACTGCTACTGTAGGCACCCACACATGGGATGCTGTATAAGTTAATTTAATACCCTAATGAAAAAGTGCATTTTAACCTTTGCTATTAGCTGTCATAACTTATAAGTAGTTATAACATCCTTATAATAAATCACTATGATGTATTAGTAAATATAATGCTATTGCGTGAAGATGCTGTAGATAGATAGATAGATAGATAGATAGATAGATAGGTACTTTATTGATCCCCCGGGGGGGAAATTTCATTATCAAGCAGCTACAACAAAAACACAGGGCAGGTGCAAAATGCCACAACGAAAGTACACAAAAGACAGATACACGGTACATGATACATAGAGCGGCAGTATGAAAAAGTATAGAAATACAGGATATCTGGAGTGCAAAAAAAAGCTATAAAAGGACATTGCATAGTATGAGTGGTTGGCTGAATATGTACACTATACATTGGTGGATGTTGGATGGTTAACTATACTATACAGGTTGATGGCAGAGAAATACTTCAGTAGCTAATGCGTATGATATGAGCGAGGGTAATAATAGTTTACTTAATAGACAGACTGGGTAAATGAACAGGTAAGTGAAAATTTTGCATGGTTAAATTAGCTGTACAGTTAGGTATACAGTTATATTTACAGATAAGTGAATACTTGCATGTTTACACAAACTGTACAGGTAAATGACAGGAAGAGATACTTTAATAGCTAAATGTGTGTATGATATCATTGGGGTAATAATAGTAATTCCCTTAAAATACAGTCCTTAGTGCGCAGGGTTTAATTACAGACAACTGCACTTATTGCACATTTGATATACTAAAAGCAATGAGAAAAGGTGCAACTGGCAGGATACTAATATGCATTCCTGAGTGAATGCCTAGGTCCAATAATTACTTACAATATTGCATGTGATATAATATAACAACTGTACATGGGTATGTATATACAGACATGTATGAATAAGTAGGTCCTCAGTGGATGAGTGCTGACGGAACAGAGTTACTCACGGATGGATGCATAATTGTTAAACTAGGTCCTAGCACCCCAACAGTTCCAGATCTATGTTGCCGACGGCACGGCACCCCGGTGAGGCATTATATAGTCTCATAGCCGCCGGCAGGAAGGACCTCCTGTAGCGCTCTCTGGCACACCGTGGTGGGATCAGTCTGTGACTGAAAGAGCTCCTCTGCGTCATAACCATAGCGTGCAGAGGGTGGGTGACGTTGTCCATGATGGCCAGCAGTTTGGCCAGGATCCGTCTCTCCGCCACCTCCTCTAGAGTGTCAAGGCTCATCCCCAGGACAGAGCTAGCCTTCCTGATCAGCTTATTTACCCGAGAAGCATCACCGGCTTTGATGTTTGCTCCCCAGCACACCACTGCAAAAAAGATGGCACTGGCCACCACAGACTGGTAGAAGGTATGCAGTAGTTTACTGCACACGTTGAAGGACCTGAGCCTCCTCAGAAAGTAGAGTCGGCTCTGGCCCTTTTTGTACAGGGCCCCGGTGTTACCAGCCCATTCCAGTCTGTTGTCCATATGGACACCCAAGAACTTGTATGTCTCAACCATTTCCACATCCATCCCCTTTATAGGGACTGCAGTCAGTTGTGCCTTGGTTCTCCTGAAGTCCACCACCATCTCCTTAGTTTTGCTGATGTTGAGCTGAAGGTGGTTCTGCTCACACCACAACACAAAGTCACTGATTGTGCTCCTGTACTCCTCCTCCTGCCCACCCCTGATGCACCCTACAATAGCAGAGTCATCAGAGAACTTCTGTAGGTGGCATGTTTCAGAGGTATATCTGAAGTCTGAGGTGTAGAGGGTGAACAGGAAGGGGGACAGGACCGTACCCTGGGGGGCCCCTGTGTTGCTAACTGCCCGTTCTGACACACAGCTCTGTAGTCGCACAAATTGTGGCCTACCGGTCAGGTAGTCCGTGACCCAGGAGACTAAGGGTGCTTCCACTTTCATCCTCCTCATCTTCTCACCCAGTAGCAGGGGCTGAATGGTATTGAAGGCACTGGAGAAGTCAAAAAACATGACCCTCACAGTGCAACCTGCGTTGTCCAGGTGAGAGTAGGCCCTCTGCAGAAGGTAGATGATTGCATCATCCACCCCGATGTTGCGCTGGTATGCAAACTGCAGGGGGTCCATTGATGAACACACCAGGGGTCTGAGGTGAGCGAGGACTAACCTTTCCAGGGTCTTCATGATGTGGGATGTTAGCGCTACAGGTCTGAAGTCATTCAGGACAGTGGGGTGTGCCTTCTTGGGCACTGGGACGAGGCAGGATGTTTTCCACAGCACAGGGACCCTTTCTAGGCTCAGGCTAAGGTTGAAAAGACGCTGGAGTATTCCACACAGTTGGTCAGCACAGACCCTCAGCACCCTTGGGCTGATGCCATCAGGGCCCGCCGCTTTCCACTGGTGTAGTCTCTCCAGCTCTCTCTTCACTTGGTTGGTGGTGAAAGCCAGCCCAGGAAGGGGGGTGTTGAGGATCAGTCCAGGGGGGGCAGGGGCGGAGGTGGGGTCACTGATTGTCTCAGCAGAGGTGCTGTGAGCAAAGTGGGGGTGGGATAGCCGTGAGGGTGTGTGGTCTGGGGAGCTGGAGGGGAGGTGGACAGGGCCAGTATCGAACCTGTTAAAAAATTGGTTCAGCTCATTGGCTCTGTCCTGGGTCCCCTCCGTCTGCCCACTGTTTGACTTTTTGAAGCCAGTGATATTTCTCATACCCTTCCACACCTCTCTCACCTGGCTCTGCCTCAGCTTGTCCTCCATCTTCTCCTTATACACTCTCTTCCCCTCAGCAATCTGCAACTTCAGCTCCCTCTGGACGCATTTCAATTTGTCCTTGTCCTTCTCCTTGAAGGCCCTCTTCTTCTCATTCAGCAGGGCCTTCAGGTCGCTGGTGACCCAGGGTTTATTGTTTGGGAAACAGCGTACCTTCCTGGTGGGTACAGTGTTGTCTACACAAAAATTAATATAGTCTGTTATGCAGTCAGTGAGTCCATCGATGTCCTCCCCATGAGCCTCACAGAACACATCCCAGTCTGTTGTTTCAAAGCAGTCCTGTAGGGCCTCATTCGCCTCCGGGGACCATCTCCTAATAGTCCTGGTGGTTGCAGGCTGCTGTTGGACCATAGGCCTGTAGAGTGGGGTGAGGTGGACAAGGTTGTGATCCGATCTACCGAGGGGAGGGAGTGCAGTGGAGTTGTATGCATCCTTCACATTAGCATATAACAAGTCCAGAGTTTTATTATTCCTGGTTGGGCACTTCACGAACTGTTTGAACGTGGGCAGCGTTGAAGAGAGAGATGCATGGTTAAAATCCCCCGAAATTGCAAAGAAAGCACTGGGATGCGCTGTCTGTAACCTCGCGATAACAGAGTGGATGACGTCACACGCTGCGTTTGCGTCAGCAGAGGGCGGGATGTAAACAATAACAGCAATGGCCGCCGTGAATTCCCTAGGTAGATAGTAGGGTCTCAGGCTAACGGCTAGCAGTTCAATGTCCGGGCTACAAAACTTTTCCTTAAGAGTAATATGTTTGGGATGACACCATCTGTTGTTAACTAATAAAGCCAGCCCACCACCCTTACTCTTACCGGAAGAGACGCGATCCCTGTCCGCTGTGATGGTCTGGAAACCGTCGATAGTGACGTTCTGTATGGGGATGTTATCGTTCAGCCAAGTCTCAGTAAAACACATTAGGCTAGCTTCCCGATAAATCCTTTGTCCACGAACAAGTCCCGCCAACTCATCCATCTTGTTATGTAGACACCTCACATTGCCCATAATAATAGATGGTATAGCCGGCTTGTACTTGAACCTCCTCCGCTTTGCCTTACATTTCAATCCCGCCCTGCATCCACGGCGTCGTCTTTTCAATTCGTCCGGAATATCAAACTTTTCCCTGGGGAGCAGCAGCGCTGCGTGGGCTAAATCCAGGAGCTGGGCTCTGTTGTAAACAATAACAGTTGACGACTCCTGTCGACGTTCAGCTGCGATAAAATCCATAAAATCCATAATCCTGAACTGTTATAGTTCGACTGTAGCAAAATAAAAAATAAAACTAAAGAAAATAGACGAAAGAAAACGAACTAAAACAACAATTAATGCACGAACAACGGGACAACGGGAGCTGCTTAAAAGGCGACCACTCAGGGCGGCGCCAAATCTTACAATAGTGTGCCTACACTCTTAGAAAAAAAGGTGCTATGTGGAATCTTAAAGGGTTCTTTGGCTGTCCCCATAAGAGAACCGTGTGAAGAACCCTTTCTGTTTCCAAGTAGAACACTTTTCGGTTCCATGTAGACAAAATGTCTCTACCTGGAACCAAAAAGGATTCTCTTAGACCTATGGGGACAGCCGAAGAAACCTTTTGGAACCCTTTTTTCTAAGAGTGTACTGTGTATTTCCTGGTGTTTACCTCACTGTATTAGAACATTTATGTATAGGCCTATGGGACGTTTTGATAAGCCTCATGGTGGGCCTAAATGAAAAATACATGAATTTAGGAAAATATGTTACTATGAGAGTAGGCCTACTCAAAAGTCTGCTTTTGTTTTTAGGCCAATGCACGGTTAAAGAGGAGACATTTAGACAGTGCACACAGCTATAGGCTACGCCTCTGTGATATGTTCCCATGCCAGCCAGAAAAACAGGTTTCCCTCCACACCCCTGTCCACTGAGTCGGTGGACCAAAACTGAAATGTATTAAGATGAGTAGGCATACTGTCTGAGAAATAAAATATTGTCTTACCTGCATAGCTTCATGAGGTGTTGAAGCAGTTGTTTCATGTGCAGTTGGCCTATATGTGCAGCTCCCACACCTTTATGCATCAATCAGAAGTCATATTTTGAGACTGGCCGCTGCATGCTTTAAAGACAACGAAAAATATGTAAAAATAAATAAATGCCAACTAAATGCCGTTAAATTACATTGTGTTGTGTAATCCGTTTCATAACATTTCAATGAATAGAAAGGTCTAATTGTGCATTATCCAAATCTATAAGCAAATTATAATGATTTATAAATAATGATTTGCGTAATGGTTTCTGATCATGCGGGGATGGTGAATAGCTCATGAGGCGAGGCGCGCGCGCACCAAGTCTATGGAGCGCGCACACACACAGACAGAGAGAGAGAGAGAGGGAGAGAGAGAGAGAGAGAGAGAGAGAGAGAGAATAAAACTGATGCAATTCATTGTTTTAGACACTAGGGAGTTGACCAATATCATCATCATTTTTTTTTTTTTTTTAACCATATCACCAATATCATCAAAATAATTTGACTGTCGTTTAGGCCTATACAATATTATAAGACAATATGGCACAATATTATTTTGATTATGAGGTCAAAAGCTTCAAACAGTCATGGACATTTCCAAATTGTATACACGACTTCATTAATTAGATTTCAAAAGTAAACTCCTGAATACAATGCTGGTTAGACAAAAAACATCAGTCTAGAAAAGATTGTATGTGCTATAGGTAGCACATAAAAGCTTTCCCTATTGGGGAGATGCGCACGGTAAACGGTATCGACGTCTCATCCATCGATCAATGTCTTAACTGCTAAAACATGTTACACTGTGACACATTCATACAAACGTGCTGTACTGTATAATTTCAGAATACACAATGTGTGCACATCCGCCACCCATTTTCAAGAGCTGACTCTTTCACGCAAAGTGCGCAATAGTCTCTTCAAAGATCTTCAGCCAAATTATTACTTAGAATCAGTGAAAATTACAGTCACAGTCACATCAATCTTTCCCTATCTCATAAGAGCTTACCAAAATCCTCTTCATGTAAGCACTGGCGGTTGAGACAGGGGAGAAGGAATCCAAAAATATTCCACCGCATAGTTTGTACTTCTCTCTCTCTCTCTCTCTCTCTCTCTCTCTCGCTCTCTCTCTCTGTCTCTGTCTCTGTCTCTACTTGTCAAACTGCAGATATTAAATGCGTGGCCGTGAATCCTCCTCTCTTTTTGGATCTTTCCTCAACATCACAGTGAAAAGAGAGCCGTGGGAAATTTTTTCTTATTTATTTTAAATAACTGCAGCTGTTGGGGCTGATCCGGCGTGAAGGACAAGTCGAGCCACTACTAGGTAAAGAAACGCTGTGCTGTTGTATGAGAGGAATGGGGTTCTCAAACAACAAGACAGGGGTAAAGACTGCAAGGTGTGCCCAATGTTACTCATGGGACTTAGCTAAATGCGTGCGTAAATGTACCCATACTGTGCGTCTCAGTCATACATGGGCATGAGGGAAAATTATTATATTATTCGACCTACCCAACTGCAATAGTTATTAATTGCAGTTGGAGTAATACAAATTTAGAAGTAAAATAAACTCAGTATCAAAATTTGCTATAAATTGTTATATATAATTTTTCAAACATTGGAAATTACAACACAGACGTTTGGCCAAAATATAAGATATTCCAATAAAATACATCTAATTGGTGATCATTTATTTAGGCTTGGTTAATTGGACATCATGTATTTGAAAATGACGCAGTGTCCTTATGACCATCCATCCTCTACGGATTGTGGTCTGACCAAGGACGCAATAATTTTGCCTATTATAGGTTGCAGACAAGGGATGAAATGTGATTGTTTTTAGATATTGCTTGGGCTTGGTCAGTTATGAAGTCAAATGAGCCATAGACGGACCCAGTGAAGGGCTGCGCACACCTCTGTCTATTTCAGCCATTTTATGACATGATAAATGTATCATCCCTTTTGGCTTTAGATTGGCATTTGTTTTACATGCAAATGTTGCATCTCATTCAATATTATACCGATTTTTACCTGTGAACTTGACAATATCAGACATATAAAATGTAGCTTTTGTTTACAAACCTTTCTAAAACTTTAAATATAAATAGTGGCATAGCGGCATTCCTGGCCAGCGACTACACTTGATGCCTGACTACAATACTTTATTGATTTGATTATGAAATTCTATGTATTTATTTTTTACTGACTGTCAATCATTAAAGGGGCAATCAGCAGTAGAAACTAAAGCAAAACACACCACACTGCTATAACGTTTGTAACGTAAAAAAAGACAATTCGTAAACAGAGTTATGGATGTAAGGACTGACAATCCATTATATAAAAATATAGTTTTAACTATGTTTTGAGGCTTTATAGTGTTTGTTTACATTTACTTTGTTGACAAGCATTGGAGTAAAACAAGCTTATATTTTGGGTTCTGATAAGGTACAATAGTTGAACTAAGCTCATTAGGTATTTAGAAGTTATATTCTTCAAGAATCAATGGATACATATCATTACTTTATAAGTCTAAAAATGTATGTAGGAACTGCTGATTGCCCCTTTAAGATGTAATAGTGATGTGGCCATTAATGTGTGTTTTGGTCTGTAACAAGATTCTCAATCTTATTTGTAAATGTCCAATAGTGATATCGGAATTGATAGTTTTATCTGTGTTACTCTGGAGGGAAACTCACACACTGTGCCCCCCCACCCCGTAAGGGGTTGAATGTCAACTGTTATTATAGGGCATTCAACCACTTTATTTGAGAGCAATGTACAGCTTTTCCCTGCTGATTTGAGCATGATTTCTGAAGACCGGCACACCTAAACAAGCATTGACACATAGTTCAACTTTCGTATAGATTCTCTCTCCACAGCATGCCAAGTCCTCTGGAGAAAGTGGTGGCCCAGAAGAAAGAGGCCATCGAGGCTGTGATGGAGAGTTTTGAGCGAGGGGCTGAGGTGTTGGCCAGCGCAGTAGGGGAGCTCTTCCCTCTCTGCGAGGCAGCCGCCCCTGTCCTACGACTAGCCCTGGACAACGTGAAGAGCAAAGAGGTATTCTATGTCAAAGAGCAGTTCCTGGCCGTTAGGAACAAGCTGGACGTATTGTCCACCCAGCTGGAGGACATTGACAGTGAGATTAAGAAGGGCCGGCTGGATTCCCAGTACTTCTCGGTAGAGGAGAACATCAGGAACCAGTTCCGGAAGTACATGGACATTCTGGAGGCCAAGCCACAGTTTCGGGAGGTCAAAATGAGGCTGTTTCTGGAGCACTTCTCCAAGACCGGAGGGGAGAAGAACCTGTATGTGCTGTATGATGCTCTGATGGGCACCAACAGCTTTGGGGAGTCCATCTTGGAGGTGGTGGAGAGGTAAAGTGTTCTTAACCATGCTAAATAGGCCTTTATGCACCTGTGGAGCATGGTGTTTGTTGAGTATTTTAGTTCGAGAACACTTGTGGAGATGAATTTGAACTATTAATTTGTGTTTATGGTAAATAGGATGATTACTTGTATTGTTATTCACAACAGCTGAGTGGTTGTTTCTCCATCTGTCTCAGGTATGAAGCGAGAAACAGGCGCGTACTGGAGGACTTCTGTGTGAGGATGAAGGAGCTCTTCTGCCTGGGCCTGATTGCCCTGCTGGGCCACTGTGCCCTCACCAAGGGCCCCGATGAGGAGCAGGAAACCCTCCACAACTGGAGCAGCAAAATGGAGGAAGTGGAATCAAAGATGAAGGCATGCATCGAGGCCTGCGTAGCAGCCTTCCCTGAACAGGCCTGCCTTGACGCAGAGCGTCTTCTCAAGGAAAAAGAGGAACGCAAACTTCAGGACACGGCTCAGGAAGTACAGGAATTCCTCACCAGGAAGTACGACTGGGTTAGCTGGTCGGTCCGAGTTGTCAACCACTCTGGTAGCAGCTATCGGAACTGGCGTGCCGGGGACCACTTCCAACACATGGCCGGTCAGAACTGGTTCGAGGTGCTGCAGGTGAACGATACCAACCTGGTGGTTTCCTACAGCACCAGTCCACAACCGGTGCCCCGCGACTGCATCCGGAAACTGATGGAGGGGCCTGGGAAAAAGGGCTGTGCCCAGGCCGTGGTGGAGGTCCTGGAGAAGCAGCTGGTGGGGTTCGTGGTGCATGCTGTCAGTTACCACAAGGAGAGCAAGGCCACCTGGAGCTTCCCTGAGGACTGCCACTACTGGGAGAGGCACAAGAATGTGGCGCTGTGTGTACACTCAGAGTGATGCTGATAGAGGTGCAAGTCAGACAAATAGGGATCATTTATGTAATCAACTTGAGGAGTTATTCTTAATTCTGAATTGACCACCACAAAGAGGACGTGTGGGGTGATAAATGGTGATGAGATTTTGTGAATACGCCATACAGTTTGTCCTAGCCATTACGTAATACTATGCACTGTGTATAGCAAGAGGCTTTGGTGGCAATTAGATTCACTGTATAGAAATCTAAATGTATTGCTAATTTGAGGCAGTGTTACCATAGCCAAGTGTTTGCAGAGTATTTAATTAACTGTATATGAATTGTATTATATGTGACTAACCCCTAGCATAGCTTATGACCATATTTTACTCAATAGTTTAACTCAATGCATCATACCCTACTGCCAAATACTCACAGTTTTTGTCAGGAATAACCTTTCTGCCCACAATACCAAAGGGATGATTTTGCTGAGATTGCAACTGCTGAGCTGTGCTCTCATTTTGTCTGTCTATGACACAGGCTGGCCTACATTACAATGAAAGAGAGCATGGAAGCTGTGTTGCCGACCGTGAAAACAACTTAGCACTCAGTGTTCTCTACTGTGCCTTGACTTCACAACACACTCAAACCCTTGCTTCTGAACCCATATCAAGCATGCTGCAGTAGCAGAACGTTAATGGTATTACCTCCCGAGCTGTGCCTATTTGTGAACAGATTATTTATGCCAGTTGTTACAGCATGGATGTGAAGTGATGTTCGTACTAATTCAGTCATAGTAAAAACAGCACCCAAATTATACATTAATAAACGGCAACACATAAACTGTTATTGGATGTATACTGTATGATTATGTCTTGCCTGTCTTGTGTAAACATGTTGACGTCTATTGCCATTAAAGCAAGCTAGTGCACCCGCACTCACCTGGACCCTACTAATTGAATTGCTATTTGCACATAAGTCAGCGTTTCCTGACCACAGCTTTGGTTTGATAGTCTATGAATTACCTTTGGCTGTGCTAATATCCTGAAGACGAGCTCCAAAGTGCTTGCATCAGCATGATGGAATCACTCATTAGCCGTGTTGGAGGTGGAGAGCAGTGGAGACGGCCATAATTTCTGGGCCAGCTGAGTAGCTATATGGTTCTGCCAGGGCTTTACCCTCAGTGCTACGCTAGTGTAAAAACTGTCAAAATTAAATCGAGCACAGTCTGTAATATACAGTGGAGAAAGAAATATACCTTTTTTAATCATCTCCTTGTCTTCCATGCACCCTCTCTTCATGTGTCTATGGGTTGTGTGGGGAAACAGGGGTTAGGAGATTTCTTGATGTTTACTAAGGTGGCTTAATAGGGTAACATTGCTCCTCTCTGAAGGTCGAGTTTCATAGTCAAGGGTATGAGTTCCATAAGAAGGGTCTCATTGATCATACATTTACCACCATTGAAAACAGGTGTTGTTGAAAATAGACAGAATGCTGCAGACCAATGGGTGTCAAATATTCACCATGAAAGAGCACTTCTCTTCAAACACAGCGTAAAACCTGTCCTGCCAACTGCTGGTGAAATGCATCATCACAACAGAAAAAACAATACCACAAAGTTGAATTCTATTGCCACATTTTCCCCAGGAGGACGTGTGAAATTGGGGTAAACAGGGCCTCCCTGGACATCATTTTGCTCTTCATTCAGCCTTGTATAGTAGGTAAGTATATAAGTATGGAAATAATTGCAACGTATCAATTCATAGGCTATTTGAGTTTATGTTTTTTGGTTGTTTAAAAAAAAAATACAGGATTGGAGCCATGGGCTGTTTATCACTGTAGGTTGGTGGTTAGTTCAGCTCTTATTGCAGAAACCATACAGCATAAGCCCATGGAACCTCTTGTATTCATTAGTGGTTCTGTGGGCTTTTCCTGGGTAACATCTATTGATCCATGGAGCTCTACTCCTGCATAAAGAGCTTTCCCTGTGATAGCACGTAACTTCCAACTGCCAATAAGATAGATAGATAGATAGATAGATAGATAGATAGATAGATAGATAGATAGATAGATAGATAGATAGATAGATAGATAGATAGATAGATAGATGATAGATAGATAGATAGATAGATAGATAGATAGATAGATAGATAGATAGATAGATAGATAGATAGATAGATAGATAGATAGATAGATAGATAGATAGATAGATAGATAGATAGATAGATAGATAGATAGATAGATAGATAGATAGATAGATAGATAGATAGATAGATAGATAGATAGATAGATAGATAGATAGATAGATAGATAGATAGATAGATAGATAGATAGATAGATAGATAGATATATAGATAGATAGATAGATAGATAGATAGATACTTTACTGATCCCAGTGGGGAAATTACTTTATCAAGCAGCTACGAAAAATACAGGGCACGCACACCTAGATATCAATAAAATAGAACAGAAGCTACGGCTAACATTTCCATTGGAATCTATGCCTATTTACTTCCACTCTGTAACAATCAGCATTGAGTAGACAGCACACAAAATCCATCATGTTGTTTTCACAGAATAGCTGAGCCCCCTAATGTTAGGAAACATTAACGAACACTCAGCAACAGGTTTGGTGGTCTTAATATGTTAACCTGCTTAGGCATTCTAATAAACCCTATCTAGTAGATCCAAAGGCCTGTTTAAAGACATGTTATTCTCCTACCAGCCACATTTACCCGTCTTCAGGAAGAGATAGCAGCCAACATCAATATTTCATAAACAAATGAGTGATTTGATGGAGGGCAGCATCTGAGCGGCCCTGGAGGGTCTGGATCAATGACAGGATGGCTCTGCCTGACTGTCTCTGCCAATCCCAGCCCAGGATAATGTTATTACCCATCAGTCCGAGTGGACCATCGACCAGCCCGCTGCTCTTTAAGTGGGCTAATCCGATAAAAAGCATTAAAACATTTGTTCAGTGACACACAGCAGCAGGTCCAGCCCAGCACTCAGGATCAACTCTCTAAAAGGCCTCTCTCCTGGCTGGAGGGTCTGTATCTAGAGGTTGGGGCTGTAGACTTGTGAGTGTTCAGCTACGCACTTCTCTATGAATAGTCGTATATGGGACACTATGAAAAAGTGTATGGAATGTCTGTAGAACACATCTTTATGTTGAAACGCCATAGAGAAAGTGTGTCCAGTGTATACAAAGCACTGCCTTCAACATTTCCCTCATCATGCGCAACACTTCCGGTCACCCCTCATGCCCTCAGTGCTCTACCCTCAAGGCCCCATGACGTTTGTGTTAGCAGTATAGACTTCCCCCAGCCAAATTCCTCTTCTCATAGCGGTTCATACAGCACGTCAGCAGATTTCTCAAATTGTATTGGTCACATACACATATTTAGTAGATGTGTTGTTGGTGTAGCGAAATGGTTGTGTTCCTAGCTCCAACAGTGCAGTAATATCTAACCATTTACAACAATAAACACAATCTAAAAATGTCCTCTCTCTAGGAGATAAGAGACAGAATGTCTTATTTGTTCTCCTCCGCCACACTTACCCTCCTCCCCAAACTACACACAGAGTAGTTCCTCTTTTATACTGTCCAGCACATCAACCAATTCAGTTAGAGGACACTGTATCCTTGTATGAGCTGGGTGTTAGGGGTTACAGAGTGTGTGTGGGGAGGGGGCTAAGAGGCCCCCTGGGGAGTATAAGCGTGAGAAAGAGGAAATAGAGCAAGGGAAATCAGGAAACCACACACCAGCGATCTATGATCATCAACGCACAGGAAGTAATATTTTGTAATTTACATAGAATCCCCATCTAAACAATCAACGTCATACCTGGCTGTGTGGCTTCTTAATTAGACAGTAGTCTTTCAGGGCAAAGGTCACATTTAGAGTGAAGTACCAGCTTCAACCTCAGTCTGGGTGGTTCTCTGTAGCAGGACTATAAATAGTCCCCCAGGCTTGCTGTTATTTGTCTGTCCACAAAACTATTAGCAAATTAAGGTTGTTATCTGTATATTGATCTGAACAACCCAGTGCGCTCTGTAAAACATGTGCTCTGTCTGTTCTCTCTCTCTCTCTCTCTCTCTCTCTCTCTCTCTCTCTCTCTCTCTCACACACATACACATTTTACTGTATGTAAAACCAGTCACTCCAGAACTTCAGCATTGATAAAATACAATACATTTTCTGTAAATTGTTTGAATTTCTTACATTGTCCTTTGAGACTGACACCATAGCAAGTTCCATGTGTGCAAATTGGATGGTGTAAAATAGTCTGTCTATAAGACAAATCAACATTCTGGAACGCAACACTGGTACAAGTATTACTGTATCTTACTATTTAGCAGACTTTGGTGAACATGGTCATGGAACATCATGGTTACCCTATGTGGTCTCTCTACTAAGCGTTGTGGCACTCCTCTCTTCCTATGAATGGTATTAGTTGTTTGGCTGGCAGAGTGGGCCTGTGTGTGGAAAACTGGGGTCCACAGCAGGAGGCCATGGCCAATGACACTGGAACAATGAGACATGTGAAAGAATCACGTGACTGTCTAGCTGACCACCTACCCCACTCAAATACTGATGAGGCCAGCTTCTAAAGAGAGCTACACTGCCTCACTGGGTTGTGGGCAACTCAATCAAGCAAATAGACACAATAGAAAGTATAACCTGGTTACAGTAAAACAGATTATTGGAATGTAGTTGTTTTTCTAACATTGCTCCTACCTGCGTGCATCAGAGACATTTTAATGTATGGGCTGCTCTGCTGAAACTTACAGTAAAAGGCAATCTTGAAATTAGGGGGTAAAAACATATCCTTAAACGAAATTGACGACAGTCAGAGTAATTCAATTCAATTTGTATGAAGTCTGAAGGTGATTTGCTTGGTTTGTTGGGTCAAGGATTTCTGGGGTGAATTTGTCTACAATCAATAAGCTGCCCTATCCCAGCCTCTGAACCTTTATCTGTTTCCTCTGATCTAGCCTGAGTTAGTATCGATCTGTGGGACTGACTGATGATTTGGGCCTGTCTCTGTGATGGAGACACAGACAAGCATCCCTCACCACCAGGGCGGCTGTGTGCATACAAATCACTGGCCACTGACATCAATACAATGTCTATTCAACATTGGTTCAAATTAATTTAATTGAAATGCCGTGGAAACAAAGTTAATTCAAACAGTGTGTGCCCAGTGGGTTATGACTCAGATGTGTTAAGTTAGAGCACAGCATATATGGATGGTTAGCCTACTGTACATAACAACACATGACAAAGAGGGAAAGGGAGAGTTAGAAAATTTATCTGCTAGTGACTTTAATCATTATCATTTAGTTCATTGTCATAGCAGCATTTGTTTGGATGTTAAATGACAAGAAGGAGTCATTGATGTGAGTATCCAGTCTGGTTCAGCACATCCAGGTAAATCAAGCGCACTGGTAAAAACACTGGTGTTGCAGTAATTAACATTTACCAACAGATGGCAGTAACGTACCATTTTACACCCATAACATATTACCTTTTATAAAATAGGACAGAACATGTCAATTCGCTAAGTTTTTGGGTGTCTTCGTCTTTTATTTCAGTCTGCTAATACAGTGTGTCACACTGCCTGTGAGCGTGTCACTCACTCATCTCCGGCCCTGGCTTATACAACATCTTGAGGTTGTAGCTTTGTAGAGCCAGTAGAATGCTTTGCAGGCATTTCGGGGCGTTCAGGAGAATCTTGCTGAATATAGATAGATAGATAGATAGACACTGTCAACCTGTCTAGTTGACAGTGAACGAAGCAAAAACCAAGCAATGAGGTCAAAGGAAAGCTCCGAGACAGGATTGTGTCGAGGCACAGATCTGGGGAAGGGTACCAAATCATTTCTGCAGCATTGAAGAACCCCAAGACCATAGTGGCCTCCATCATTCTTAAAGGGAAGAAGTTTGGAACTACCAAGACTTTTCCTAGAGCTGGCCACCCGGCCAAAGTGAGAAGTAGAGGTGGTAGAGGTGGTATGATCCTTGACCAGTCTCTCAAAGCACTTCATGATGACTGAAGTGAGTGCTATGGGGCGATAGTCATTTAGTTCAGTTATCTTTGCTTTCTTGGGTACAGGAACAATGGTGGACATCTTGAAGCAATGGGGGACAGCAAACTGGGTTAGGGAGAGATTTAATATGTCTGTAAACACTCCAGCCAGCTGGGCTGCAAATGCTCTGATGATGCGGCTAGGGATGCCATCTGTTACTTGAACTCTGTGAAGCGTTTGTTTGGGCTACAATTTCTGAGGCTGGTAACTCTAATGAACTTATCCTTATCCTCTGCAGCAGGGGTAACTCTGGGTCTAGACCCTATGCACTTGCAGAGATCTGATAGGATTTAATTTGTATAAGCAATATGGTGAAACTTCCATTTAGCCTATCAGAGGGCAAGGTGGGGCTATTACCATATTGATTGCACATATCTAATATTATCAGATCTCCACAAGTGCATAGAGCGTACAGTCTAGGGGTCCTTTTGTGTACCCTAATCTAGCGCACCTGATTCTAATAATTAGCTGGTTGATAAGCTGAACCAGGTTAGTTACAACTGGGGTTGTAGTGAAAACCTACAGGAGGATAGCTCTCCAGGAACAGGGTAGGAGACTCCTGCTGTAGTATAATGTCCTACCTATATGTGTCAGAATAGACTTGGTTAAGTGCCTTGCTCAAGGACACATCGACAGGTTTTTCACCTTGTCGGCTCGGGTATTCGAACCAGTGACCTTTCTGTTACTGGCAAAAGTGAAATAAACAATATAAAATGAACAGTAAACATTACACTCAAAAAAGTTCCAAAAGAACAGAGGCAATTCAAAGGTAATATTATGTCTATATACAGTATTGTAACGGTGTGCAAATAGTAGAAACATAAATATGGGTTTTATCTCTCTCTCACGCTCTCTCTCACGCTCTCTCTCTCTCTCTCTCTCTCTCTCTCTCTCTCTCTCTCTTGCTCTCTTGCTCCTCCCCTCTCTCTCTCTCTCTCTCTCTCTCTCTCTCTCTCTCTCTCTCTCTCTCCCTCTCTCCACATGCCAAACTGCAGATAGTAAATGGACCTCTCCTCAACATCACAGTGAAGAGAGAGTCGTGGGATTTAAAAAAAAATAACTGCAGCTGTTGGGGCTGATCGGGCGTAAAGGACAAGTCGAGTCACTACCAGGTAAAGAAACTCTGTGCTGTTGTATGAGAGGAATGGGGTTCTCAAACAGCAAGACCTATTAGAGGTTGCTTTTATATATTGGTTGGACTTGGTCGCTCCTGAAACCAAATGAGGCATAAACGGACCCAGTGAAGGGCTGCGCACACCTCTATTTCAGCCATTTTATTACCTTGATACATGTATCATCCCCTTTTGGCTTTAGATTGGCATTTGCTTTATATGAAAATGTTGCATCTCATTCAATATTACCGATTTTTACCTGTGAAATTGACAATATCAGACAAAAAATGTAGCTTTTGTATACAAACCTTTCTAAAACTTTAAATATAAATAGTGGCATAGCGGCATTCCTGGCCAGTGATTACACTTGCTGCCCGACTACAGTACTTTATTGATTTAATTATGAATTTCTATGTATTTCTGTCAACCATTAAAGGGACAATCAGAAGTAGAAACAAAACAAAAAAACATTATTATTATTAAACAGAGCTATGGATGCAAGGACTGACCATCCATGTTCTAATCATTATAGTTTTGACCATGTTATGAGGCTTTATAGTGTTGGTTTACATTTACTTTGTTGACAAGAATGGAGTAAAACAAGCTTACATGTTGGGCTCTGATGGGGAACGACAGTTGAACTAAGCTCTTGAGGCATTAATAAGTTATATTCTTCAAGAATCAATGGGTATATATCAATAATTTAGTGCAACAAAAATGTATGTAGGAACTGCTGATTGCTTCTTTAAGATGTAATAGTGATGTGGCTCATAATTGTGTGTTTTGGTCTTTAACAAGGGTAACCATCTTATTTGTAAATGTCCAGTCTGTGTTACTCTCGAGGGAAAAACCACACACTGTGCCCCTATAAGGGGTTGAATGTCAACTGTTATAGGGCATTCAACCACTTTATTTGAGAATAATGTGCAGCTTTTCCCTCCAGATTTTGAGCATGATTTCTGAAGACCGGCACACTCTCTCTCCACAGCATGCCAAGTCCTTTGGAGAAAGTGGTGGCCCATCGAGGCTGTAATGGAGAGTTTTGGCCTGTGTTGGCCAGCACAGTAGCGGAGCTCTTCCCTCTCTGCGAGGCAGCCGCCCCTGTCCTACGACTAGCCCTGGACAACGTGAAGAGCAAAGAGGTATTCTATGTCAAACAGCAGTTCCTGGCCTTTAGGAACAAGCTGGACATATTGTCCACCCAGCTGGAGGACACTGACTGTGAGATTAAGAAGGGCCGGCTGGATTCCCAGTACTTCTCAGTGGAGGAAAACATCAGGAACCAGTTCCGGAAGTACATGGACATTCTGGAGGCCAAGCCACAGTTTCGGGAGGTCAAGACAAGGCTGTTTCTGGAGCACTTCTCCAAGACCGGCGGGGAGAAGAACCTGTATGTGCTGTATGATGCTCTGATGGGCTCCAACAGCTTTGGGGAGTCCGTCTTGGAGGTGGTGGAGAGGTAAAGTGTTCTTAACCATGCTAAATAGGCCTTTATGCACCTGTGGAGCATGGTGTTTGTTGAGTATTTTAGTTCGAGAACACTTGTGGCATGAATTTGAACTATTAATTTGTGTTTATGGTAAATAGGATGATTACTTGTATTGTTATTCACAACAGCTGAGTGGTTGTTTCTCCATCTGTCTCAGGTATGAAGCGAGAAACAGGCGCGTACTGGAGGACGTCTGTGTGAGGATGAAGGAGCTCTTCTGCCTGGGCCTGATTGCCCTGCTGGGCCACTGTGCCCTCACCAAGGGCCCCGATGAGGAGCAGGAAACCCTCCACAAATGGAGCAGCAAAATGAAGGAAGTGGAATCAAAGATGAAGGCATGCATCAAGGCCTGCGTAGCAGCCTTCCCTGAACAGGCCTGCCTTGACTCACAGCGTCTTCTCAAGGAAAAAGAGGAACGCAAACTTCAGGACACGGCTCAGGAAGTATAGGAATTCCTCACCAGGAAGTACGACTGGGTTAGCTGGTCGGTCCGAGTTGTCAACCACTCTGGTAGCAGCTATCGGAACTGGCGTGCCGGGGACCACTTCCAACACATGGCCGGACAGAACTGGTTCGAGGTGCTGCAGGTCAACGATACCAACCTAGTAGTTTCCTACAGCACTAAATCAAATCAAATCAAATCAAATTTATTTATAAAGCTCTTTTTACATTAGCTGATGACACAAAGTGCTATACAGAAACCCAGCCTAAAACCCCAAACAGCAAGCAATGCAGATGTTGAAGCACACAACCGGTGCCCAGCGACTGCATTCGACAACTGATGGAGGGGCTGGGGAAGAAGGGCTGTGCCCGGGCCGTGGTGGAGGTCCTGGAGAAGCAGCTGGTGGGGTTTGTGGTGCATGCTGTCAGTCACCACAAGGAGAGCGAGTTCACCTGGAGTTTCCCTGAGGATTGCCACTACTTGGAGAGGCACAAGAACGTGGAGCTCTGCGTACACTCAGAGTGATGTTGATAGAGGTGCAACAAGTCAGACAAATAGGGCTAATTTATTTAATCAACCAGAGGAGTTATTCTGAACTGACCACCACAAAGAGGACGTGTGGGGAATTATGGTAAATGGTGATGAGATTTTGTGAATACGCCAAACAGTTTGTCATGCCATCGATGGACTTACTGACTGCATAACAGACTATATAAATTTTTGTGTAGACAACACTGTACACACCAGGAAGGTACGCTGTTTCCCAAACAATAAACCCTGGGTCACCAGCGACCTGAAGGCCCTGCTGAATGAGAAGAAGAAGGCCTTCAAGGAGAGGAACAAGGACAAATTGAAATGCGTCCAGAGGGAGCTGAAGTTGCGGATTGCTGAGGGGAAGAGAGTGTATAAGGAGAAGATGGAGGACAAACTGAGGCAGAGCCAGGTGAGAGAGGTGTGGAAGGGTATGAGAAATATCACTGGCTTCAAAACGTCAAACAGTGGGCAGACGGAGGGGACCCAGGACAGAGCCAATGAGCTGAACCAATTTTTTTACAGGTTTGATACTGGCCCTGTCCACCTCCCTTCCAGCACTCCAGACCACAAACCCTCACAGGTGTCCCACCCCCACTTTTCTCACAACACCCCTGCTGAGACAATCAGTGACCCCACCTCCACCCCTGCTCCCCCTGGACTGATCCTTTCACCACCAACCAAGTAAAGAGAGAGCTGGAGAGACTACATCAGTGGAAAGCGGCGGGCCCTGATGGCATCAGCCCAAGGTTGCTTAGGGTCTGTGCTGACCAACTGTGTGGAGTACTCCAGCGTCTCTTCAACCTTAGCCTGAGTCCCTGTGCTGTGGAAAACATCCTGCCTCGTCCCAGTGCCCAAGAAGGCACACCCCACTGTCCTGAATGACTTCAGACCTGTAGCGCTAACATCCCACATCATGAAGACCCTGGAAAGGTTAGTCCTCGCTCACCTCAGACCCCTGGTGTGTACATCACTGGACCCCCTGCAGTTTGCATACCAGCGCAACATCGGAGTGGATGATGCAATCATCTACCTTCTGCAGAGGGCCTACTCTCACCTGGACAACGCATGTTGCACTGTGAGGGTTATGTTTTTTGACTTCTCCAGTGCCTTCAATACCATTCAGCCCCTGCTACTGGGTGAGAAGATGAGGAGGATGAAAGTGGAAGCACCCTTAGTCTCCTGGGTCACGGACTACCTGACCGGTAGGCCACAATTTGTGCGACTACAGAGCTGTGTGTCAGAACGGGCAGTTAGCAACACAGGGGCCCCCCAGGGAACGGTCCTGTCCCCCTTCCTGTTCACCCTCTACACCTCAGACTTCAGATACAACTCTGAAACATGCCACCTACAGAAGTTCTCGGATGACTCTGCTATTGTAGGGTGCATCAGGGGTGGGCAGGAGGAGGAGTACAGAAGCACAATCAGTGACTTTGTGTTGTGGTGTGAGCAGAACCACCTTCAGCTCAACATCAGCAAAACAAAGGAGATGGTGGTGGACTTCAGGAGAACCAAGGCACAACTGACTGCAGTCCCTATACAGGGGATGGATGTGGAAATGGTCGGGTCATACAAGTTCCTGGGAGTCCATATGGACAACAGGCTGGAATGGGCTGGTAACACCGGGGCCCTGTACAAAAAGGGCCAGCGCCGACTCTACTTTCTGAGGAGGCTCAGGTCCTTCAACGTGTGCAGTAAACTACTGCATACCTTCTACCAGTCTGTGGTGGCCAGTGCCATCTTTTTTGCAGTGGTGTGCTGGGGAGCAAACATCAAAGCCGGCGATGCTTCTCGGGTAAATAAGCTGATCAGGAAGGCTAGCTCTGTCCTGGGGATGAGCCTTGACACTCTAGAGGAGGTGGCGGAGGAACGGATCCTGGCCAAACTGCTGGCCATCATGGACAACGTCACCCACCCTCTGCACGCTATGGTTATGACGCAGAGGAGCACTTTCAGTCACAGACTGATCCCACCACGGTGTGCCAGAGAGCGCTACAGGAGGTCCTTCCTCACAATTATGCATCCATCCGTGAGTAACTCTGGTCCGTCAACACTCATTCACTCAGGACCTATTTATTCATGCAGGTCTGTATATACATACTCATGTACAGTTGTTATATCATATCACGTGCAATATTGCTAGTAATAAAGTACCTATCTATCTATCTATCTATCTATCTATCTATCTATCTATCTATCTATCTATCTATCTATCTATCTATCTATCTATCTATCTATCTATCTATCTATCTATCTATCTATCTATCTATCTATCTATCTATCTATCAATTAGATTCCCTGTATAGAAATCTAAATGTATTGCTAATTTGAGGCAGTGTTACCATAGCCAAGTGTTTGCAGAGTATTTAATTAACTGTATATGAATTTTATTATATGTGACTAACCCCTAGCATAGCTTATGACCATATTTTACTCAATAGTTTAACTCAATGCATCATACCCTACTGCCAAATACTCACAGTTTTTGTCAGGAATAACCTTTCTGCCCACAATACCAAAGGGATGATTTTGCTGAGATTGCAACTGCTGAGCTGTGCTCTCATTTTGTCTGTCTATGACACAGGCTGGCCTACATTACAATGAAAGAGAGCATGGAAGCTGTGTTGCCGACCGTGAAAACAACTTAGCACTCAGTGTTCTCTACTGTGCCTTGACTTCACAACACACTCAAACCCTTGCTTCTGAACCCATATCAAGCATGCTGCAGTAGCAGAACGTTAATGGTATTACCTCCCGAGCTGTGCCTATTTGTGAACAGATTATTTATGCCCGTTTTTACAGCATGGATGTAAAGTGATGTTTAATTGACTAATCCTGATAATTCGTATTAATTCAGTCATAGTAAAATCAGCACCCAAATTATACATTTGTCATTAATAAACGGCAACACATAAACTGTTATTGGATGTATACTGTATGATTATGTCTTGCCTGTCTTGTGTAAACATGTTGACCCACACTCACCTGGACCCTACTAATTGAATTGCTATTTGCACATAAGTCAGCGTTTCCTGACCACAGCTTTGGTTTGATAGTCTATGAATTACCTTTGGCTGTGCTAATATCCTGAAGACGAGCTCCAAAGTGCTTGGATCAGCATGATGGAATCACTCATTAGCCGTGTTGGAGGTGGAGAGCAGTGGAGACGGCCATCCGTTCTGGGCCGGTGGAGTAGCTACGCTATCGCAAATAAAGCCTGTCAAAATTCATTTAGCGCAGTCTGTAATATACAGTGCAGTAGGAAATGGACTTTGTGAATCAACCCCTTGTCTTCCATGCACCCTCTGTTAATGTGTCTATGGGTTGTGTGGGGAAACAGGGGTTAGGAGATTTCTTGATGTTTACTAAGGTGGCTTAATAGGGTAACATTGCTCCTCTCTGAAGGTCGAGTTTCATAGTCAAGGGTACGAGTTCCATAAGAAGGGTCTCATTGATCATACATTTACCACCATTGAAAAACAGGTGTTGTTGAAAATAGACAGAATGCTGCAGACCAATGGGTGTCAAATAGTCACCATGAAAGAGCACTTCTCTTCAAACACAGAGTAACACACCTGTCCTGCCGACTACTGGTGAAATGCATCATCACAACAGGAAAAACAATACCACAAAGTTGAATTCCATTGCCACATTTTCCCCAGGAGGACGTGTGAAATTGGGGTAAACAGGGCCTCCCTGGACATCATTTTGCTCTTCATTCAGCCTTGTATAGTAGGCTATAGTATAGTATGGAAGTATGGAAATAATTGCAACTTCTCAATTCATAAGCTATTTGAGTGTTTATTTTTTATTTTTTTTTAAATATATACAGGAATGGAGCCATTTTGCCACTGTCCATGGTCTTTTTATCACTGTAGATTGGTGGTTAGTTCAGCTCTTATTGCAGAAACCATACAGCATAAGCCCATGGAACCTCTTCATTAGTGGATCTGTGGGCTTTTCCTGGGTAACATCTATTGATCCAAGGAGCTCTACTCCTGCATTAAGAGCTTTCCCTTTGATAGCACGTGAATTCCCACTGCCAATATGGAACGACCAAAGCTTCTGTTTGCTAGCCTGATCTATTGAGGGAATCTGTTTTGTGGTGAAGGAGCCAAGGTTACCTTGTTCATCTGGTTAAAAATATGATCTGGGTCTCTCCATAATAAATTAGAATGGCTGTATGGTGACATGTAGCCGGTGCTTCTCTCAAGACAGAAGGCGCTATCAACAAACAGATCAACAGGCTTGTCAATGGCCTTCTCCAGGACTCCCTCAGAATGACAGATTTTGCACGGTGATTCTGCACAATGTACAGCTGTCTCAAAGTAGATTGGGATTAACATTTGAAGCAATTTACCACATATTGTTCATGACCAGTTTATATTTCATACCAGATTAATTGCAATATATGGTAAAAAAAAAATCAAAAGTAGAAAAGAATCATATTAAAATATTTTACAAAACTGCTTGATTTCTACTTTCACTTTCATAAAGTGTTCGAAGATTCACATAATTCAACAGGACCTCATGTAGCTGATGTAAGCAGTGGCACTGCTGAATGTCAGAGAATTGATCCCTGTCTTCAAACTCCAAATCGCCTCTAGACACGGATAAAATAGAAATGAAGCGACAGCTGACATTTCCATTGGAATCTATGCCTATATACTTCCACTCTGTGACAATCAGCATTGAGTAGACAGGACACAAAATCCATCATGTTGTTTGCACAGAATAGCTGAGCCCCCTAATGTTAGGAGACATTAACAAACACTCAGCAACAGGTTTGGTGGGCTTAATATGTTAACCTGCTTAGGCATTCTAATAAACCCTATCTAGTAGATCCAAAGGCCTGGTTAAAGACATGTTATTCTCCTACCAGCCACATTTACCCGTCTTCAGGAAGAGATAGCAGCCAACATCAATATTTCATAAACAAATGAGTGATTTGATGGAGGGCAGCATCTGAGCGGCCCTGGAGGGTCTGGATCAATGACAGGATGGCTCTGCCTGACTGTCTCTGCCAATCCCAGCCCAGGATAATGTTATTACCCATCAGTCCGAGTGGACCATCGACCAGCCCGCTGCTCTTTAAGTGGGCTAATCCGATAAAAAGCATTAAAACATTTGTTCAGTGACACACAGCAGCAGGTCCAGCCCAGCACTCAGGATCAACTCTCTAAAAGGCCTCTCTTCTGGCTGGAGGGTCTGCATTTAGAGGTTGGGGCTGTAGACTTGTGAGTGTTCAGCTACGCACTTCTCTATGAGTAGTCGTATACGGGACACTATGAAAAAGTGTATGGAATGTCTGTAGAACACATCTTTATGTTGAAACGCCATAGAGAAAGTGTGTCCAGTGAATACAAAACATGTGTTTTCGCCATCTGCTCTGCTTCAAACAGTTCCCTCATGTTGCGCAACACTTCCGGTCACCCCTCATGCCCTCAGTGCTCTACCCTCAAGGCCCCATTAAGTTTGTGTTAGCAGTATAGACTAGACTTCCCCCAGCCAAATTCCTCTTCTTATAGCGGTTCATACAGCACGTCATACAGCAGCCAAGAATCTCAGCAGATTTGTCTGTGTCATGGCTGTCTCTCTATGCCCTCTCTCTCTCTCTCTCTCTCTCTCTCGGAGATAAGAACCAGAATGTCTTGTTTGTTCTCCTCCCCCACTCTTACCCTCCTCCCCAAACTACACACAGAGTAGTTGCTTTTATACTAAGAGGCTTTCCCCCTGGGGAGTTTAGGGAGTGGGAGTGAAAGCGTGAGAAAGAGGAAATATGGAGGAAGGAAAATCAGGAAATCACACACCAGCAATCTATGATCATCAACGCACAGGAAGTAATAGTTTGGAATCTACATAGAATCCCCATCTAAACATCATAACTGGCTGTGTGGCTTCTTAATTAGACAGTGAACCTTGAGGGAAATTGTAATATGTACACTAGAGAACCCGTTTCAACCTCAGTCTTGGTGGTTGTCTTTAGCAGGACTATAAATAGTCCCCCAGGCTTGCTTTTATTTGTCTGTCCACAAAACCATTAGCGAATTAAAGTTGTAGTCTGTATATTGGTCTGTGCTCTGTAAAACATGTGCTCTCTCTGTTCTCTCTCTCTCTCTCTCTACGCTCACCCCCACACACACTCACCTCTCTCTCTCTTACATACACATATACTGTATGTAAAACCAGTCATTCCAGAACTTCAGCATTGATAAAATACATATTCTTTACATTGTTAGTATTTCTTACCTTGTCCTTTGAGACTGACACCATAAAAAGTTCCACGTTTGCAACTTGTATGGTTTAAAATAGTCTGTAAGACATCAACATTCTGGAACACAACACTGGTACAAGTATTACTGTATCTTACTATTTAGCAGACTTTGTTGAACATGGTCATGGAACATCATGGTTACCCTATGTGGTCTCTCTACTAAGCGTTGTGGCACTCCTCTCTTCCTATGAGTGGTATTAGTTGTTTGGCTGGCAGAGTGGGCCTGTGTGTGGAAAACTGGGGTCCACAGCAGGAGGCCATGGCCAATGACACTGGAACAATGAGACATGTGAAAGAATCACGTGACTGTCTAGCTGACCACCTACCCCACTCAAATACTGATGAGGCCAGCTTCTAAAGAGAGCTACACTGCCTCACTGGGTTGTGGGCAACTCAATCAAGCAAATAGACACAATAGAAAGTATAACCTGGTTACAGTAAAACAGATTATTGGAATGCTGCTGTTTTTCTAACATTGCTCCTACCTGCGTGCATCAGAGACATTTTAATTTATGGGCCGCTCTGCTGAAACTTACAGTAAAAGGCAATCCTGAAATTGGGGGGGGGGGGGGGGGGGATATATCCTTAAACAAGATTCACGACAGTCAGAGTAATTTCATTTTCAATTTGTATGAAGTCTGAAGGTGATTTGCTTGGTTTGTAGGAGAAAGGATGCAATCAATAAGCTGCCCTATCCCAGCCTCTGAACCTTTATCTGTTTCCTCTGATCTAGCCTGAGTTAGTATCGATCTGTGGGACTGACTGATGACTTGGGCCTGTCTCTGTGATGGAGACACAGACAAGCATCCCTCACCGCCAGGGCGGCTGTGTGCATACAGATGAGTGGCTTCCCACAGGGCACAGACGTGATTCAACCAGTGTGTGCCCAGTGGGTTATGATTCAGATAGGTCAAAGGTCAGTTAGAGCACAGTATTTATGGATGATTACCCTACTATACACAGCAACACATGACAAAGAGGGAAAGGAAGATTGAGAAATTGTATTTAGTGACATTAATCATTATCATACAGTTAATTGCCATAGCAGCATTGTTTACCATATTTAAACTGAAAAATGTAAAAAGTAAAAACAATGTTTTCTGTAACAAACATAACTTTCATTCATTGTAGCCTATTAGTATATTAACAAGGTTGCCTCACTGTGAGTACAGTTTGTTCAACACCATTGCTCAGGAGTAGTGTAGTGAATTATCGACAAAGAGGAGTGGTCAACGTTTTTTTGTCACTTTCATTTAATTTCCTGTGGGACCTCCCTCGTTCACCAGGGGAAGCCTTAAATCAACCAAGTGGTGCTGAATCTCCTGAATCCAAGTCGTCTGTCATCATATTACATGTTCTGTGACCTGGAAACATCTGCAGAACAGAGGACAGTGAGAAGCTATCCTTGCAGCTGAACTTAAACCTCAACTTTTTTTATTACATTGCGATATCACAGTTTATGCTCATATTAGCACTTACATATTGTGCCTTCAGAAAGTATTCATACCCCTTGACTTATTCCACAGAAATCTCACCCATCTACACAAAATATATTTTATATATTGAAATTAAATAAAGAATTATCACATTTACGTAAGTATTCACACCACTGAGTCAATACTTTGTAGAAGCACCTTTGGTAGCGATTACAACTTTGAGTCTTTCTGGGTAAACTATTATTCTTGAAACAATTCTTCAAGCTCTGTCAAATTGGTTGTTGATTATTGCTAGACAACCAGTTTCAAGTCTTGCCATAGATTTTCAAGTAAATTTAAGTCAAAACTGTAACTTGGATACATTCACAGTCTTCTTGGTATGCAACTCCAGTGAAAGATTTGGCCTTGTGTTTTAGGTTATTGTCCTGCTGAAAGCTGAATTAATCTCCCAGTGTCTAGTGGAATGCAGACTGAGACAGATTTTCCTATAGGATTTTGCCTTTTCTTAGCTCCATTATGTACATTTTTTATCCTGAAAAAACTTCCCAGTCCTTAATGATTACAAACATACACATAACATGATGCAGCTCCCCCTATGCTTGAAAATATGGAGAGTGGTACTCATTGATGTGTTGTATTCATTACTTTAGCACCTTGTCACAAACAGGATGCATGTTCTGTACATATTCTGCACAGGCTTCCTTCTTTTCACTCTGTCAATTAGGTTAGTATTGTGGAGAACTACAAAGTTGTTGATCCATTCTCAGTTTTCTCCCATCACAGTCATTAATCTCTGTAACTCTTTAAAAGTCACTGGCCTCATGGTGAAATCTCTGAGTGGTTTCCTTCCTCTCCAGCACCTGAGTTAGGAAGGACGCCTGTATCTTTGTAGTGACTGCGTGTATTTATACACCATCCAAAGTGTAATTAATAACTTCACCATGCTCAAAGGGGTATTCAATGCTGCTTTTTTTTACCATCTACCAATAAGTGCACTTCTTTGCGAGGCATTGCAAAACCTCACTGGTCTTTTTAGTTGGATCTGTGTTTGAAATTAAATTGCTCGACTGAGGGACCTTACAGATAATTGTATGTGTGGGGTACAGAGATGATGTAGTCATTCAAAAAATCATGTTAAACACTATTGCACACAGAGTGAGTCCATGCAACTTATTACGTGACTTGTTAAGCAACTTTTTACTCCTGAACTTATTTAGGCTTGCCATAACAGAGGGGTTGAATACTTATTGACATTTCAGCTATACATTTTTTATTAATTTGTGAAAATGTCTAATAACATGATTTCAATTTGACATTATGGGGTATTGTGTGTAGGCCCGTGACAAAAAATCTAAATTTAAGCTATATTAAATTCAGGCTTTAACACAACAAAATGTGGACAACGTCAAGGGGTGTGAATACTTTCTGAAGGCACTGTATGTTGATGACACAGGCATGTTGATGCACCTACAGTATCTGGCTGTGACCCAACTTTGGAGCCTCCAGCTGTATCTCACGTCTCAAAGCACCCACTATGCCTGAGAAGCACTTTTATTTCTGTTGCTCAACCCTTTTCTTGTGGACTGTCATTCCAACCCACATTTGTTTTCCCATGGGAGTTGCTCAAATCCGGGATGACGGATGCAAAGGCCTCTCTTAAATGTAACTTTTTGTTTGCATAACAATCCCTCATTCCAAGTAACTCAACAATACACTGTGGTCATGTGGAATAAATGATGGTTTCATTTTATATAATCAGCAAACGGTTATTACCTATAACTGTATTTTCATGTGTTTGTCAAAGGCCAGTTGTTTTGTTACTATACTCTGCTTAGTCATAGTAAATTACTGTATAATCTTTCTAAATTGCCTGCAAAGGAAATACCAGTGAAGTCAGTAGCAACAATAATCCACAAACTAGACTAATGTGGCAATCAGGGTGTAGTGTGAAATCCACATAACTCTCATCATGACATGAAAGACTCTCCCAGTTTGCCCTCACCCAACCATATTCAGGACAAACACATTATAGACCAAGGACATCATGTCTATCCCCATTATTTAAAAAAAAAGATGTATATTTATTGCCCAAACACAGCCCTGCATCAATTATAACCACCCCCCCCCCCCCCCCCCCCCCTCTGGCAAAGTGGTACTAGGGGGCTTTCCAGTGAATTAAAGTGACATTTTGTGGCATAGAGGAAACACTACAGCTAGAGGTCAAGGTCAGAAAGATCAAGTGTGGTCCAATAACATTGAGGTAATCTTCTATTTCGACAGCCAGTCAACATGACAAGACACAACCGTTTTTGGTAACCTTTAATTTGAAGAAATATACTGTACATCCTAATCAAGTCCACACACCTTTCAATATTAGGAAGGTGTTCCTAATGTTTGGTATACTCAGTGTATGTAGTCTATTGTCTATTTTTAGTTGAACCCTGGGTTGAATTGAAACAACAGCTGTTGATGACTTCACAAATGCTATATAGGCCTAAATATTGATGATATACGACGTAGATACTTTCTACGCCATATATCATCAATATTTAGGCCTATATATTTCATTTGCTCTGTTAAACCTACTCTTTGCAATGACTTTGATAGCAACAGGGAATCTATTTAGTTATTAAGAGATCTCTCAATAATCATTCTCATGATAGCACATTGGTAGTAGTCAGTGACAAATATAAGTAGGGCTGGGCTTGGTTATAATCTTGGATGGGAGACCAAATTAATAGCTGTACGTGGATCAATTCTCCATTAGGAGGTGCTGCCCAGCCTATTTATTTTTCTGATAGTGGATAGACAGTAACGCTGAAGATCTAACATTGTTTCAAAGTTACAAATTCAACATATTTGTCTATGTTTGAAATTGGTTACCATGATGACATAATCCTGTGGTTGAAATTTCCACGTCACAATACCTTGACAAATTACGTTGAAACAACGTTGATTCAACCAGTTTGTGCCCACTGGGGTGTAGGATCTTAATTTGACCAGTTCCGTCTAAGGAATAAAATAATCCTGCAGCAGGAGGATTTGATTATAAAAATAAAAAAAGTGAGGATTTCTAAAGAGAAATTGGTTTTGATATGCTACAGAAGGCTATAGTTTAGGTGTAGCCTACGGCTGCATTCAGATACACTTGTATGCAGTGGAGACCAATATCTATCTTGTCTTATTAAGCTATATAAAACAACGGTTATTAATGTGTATGGCTGCATTTCGGATACATTCTTGTACATTTGAATGTCGCAGTCGCAGTCGTAGGATCTACAGTAGTAGGACATTTATTCAGTCTGGTGCACAGAGTGATCAAATTAATATGCCACACCTGTACATGACATAAGTGACCTAATAACTAAGCAGCTCTCAGTATACCCTGCCATGAAATATTATATTGTTATATCACAGTTTATGCTCATATTAGCACTCACATATGTTGATGATACAGACATATGATGTTGATGCCCCTACAGTATCTGGCTGTGACCCCACCTTGGAGCCTCCAGCTGTATCTCACGTCTCAAAGCACCCACTATGCCTGAGAAGCACTTTTATTTCTGTTGCTCAACCCTTTTTCTAGTAAACTGTCAGTCCAACCCACATTCGTTTTCCCATGGGAGTTGCTCAAATCCGGAATGACGGGTGAAAAAGTTCTCTATTAACAGTAACAAATTACAGACCAAAGACATCATGTCTATCCCTATTATGTAAAAATATGTCTATTTATTGCCCAAACACAGCCCTGCATCAATTTTTTTACCCCCCTCTGGCAAAGTGTTGCATTATGTCTTGGATGAGGCACTGGGGGGCTTGTGGCAAGGAGGAACACTATAGCCAGGGTCAGAAAGTGTGGTCAATAGCATTGAGGGAATCTTCTATTTCAACAGCCATTCCACATGATAAGACACAGCCGTTTCTGATGACCTTTCATTTGAGGAAATATGCTGTACATCCTAATCAAGTCTAGAATTATTATGGATAGCAGCGAAAGCATTTGGACATGTGCCTCTGTACCTCACCGTCAATCATGAGATTCTTTTGAGATTTTAGTTATATCAACTAAACCAGCGTACAAGGATCATCAAAAAGAAGACAAAGTTCAAAGTGTGCCATAATGTGCTATTCCTTCCAGTTCTCTGCAGCCAATGACTGGAACGAATTACAAAAATCACTGAAGCTGGAGACTACCATCTCCCTCACTAACTTTAAGCATCAGCTGTCAGAGCTGCTTATCGATCACTGCACCTGTATATAGCCCTTCTGTAAATAGCCCACCCTACTACCTCATCCCCATATTTATTATTTTTGCTCATTTGCACTCCAGTATCTCTATTTACACATCATCATCTGCACATCTATCAGTCTAGTGTTAATGCTAATTTGTAACTTATCTCGCCACTATGGCCTATTTATTGTCCTACCTTCCTAACCTTACTACAATTGCACACTCTGTACATAGATTTTCTATTTTCTATTGTGTTATTGACTGTACTTTTGTTTATTTTCATGTGTAACTCTGTGTTGTTTTTTGTCGCACTGCTTTGCTTTGTCTTGGCCAGGTCGCAGTTGTAGATGAGAACTTGTTCTCAACTGGCCTACCTGGTTAAATAAAGGTGAAATAAAAAAAAATAAAAAAATGTCTGCAGATTCACTATGCATATAAAGTAATGACAAAAACAATGCTTATTCCACCCGTG
The DNA here is from genome assembly GCA_023634145.1 of Thymallus thymallus. Taxonomy (NCBI): domain Eukaryota; kingdom Metazoa; phylum Chordata; class Actinopteri; order Salmoniformes; family Salmonidae; genus Thymallus; species Thymallus thymallus. The sequence continues at coordinate 24,467,755 of CM042416.1, read as the reverse complement.
TATTAACATTAAAGTTGTTGAACAGGAATGTTAAGTTGATATGGCTTTTAGCTGAGTAAAACCAGACAAAACATTGGCTTTAAATACACTGAACTGTCTGGCACACCTTGTTCACCTGGTTGTCATTATATTAATGACTTTACCATTGTTCCACCTTGTGTGCTTGAATCCCCTACAGGCCATGGTTTTTAAATGAGGCCCTATTTTCCATTGATACCATTTTACGTGGGATGGAATCTTTCTGAAGTTTACAATCTGTAGTTTTCAGTTCTCCTTTCTTCCAAAATGAACCACAAAACTTGCTGGTAAATGGGTAATGGATGAATGATTTAGGATTTTCACACTCTGGATAGTGAACTGTAATTTTTCACAGGATAGGGGACATCTCAAATGTAATGTGGAATATTTGGGAAGTAGGATTCAGGAAGTAAGCTTTGCATCATCACACTGATGCCTCCTGGTCTCAGTGTGTTTCCCAGCGTCAGTCAATAACACCCATCACGCCACATACTGTTGAGTCCCTGCTAAACATATCCTCCCTTTTCCGATGGTAATGAGTTAGCATAGTGCAACATTTGACAGCGGGACGATACAGGGAGACCCAAAAAACACTGGGGTGTACCAGGCGGGCTCGCCAACTCCTCCTCAATATGACTGACCGTCTTGACTTCACTACGGATATTCCCTCTTCCTCTATCTCCTCCTCTTTCTTCTCTTCAGTGTTAACTGGACTGATTAGTCATATCAGGCAGTGTGTGTCACAGTCAGAGCTGAAGCACAAAGACAGTGGGTGGGCTCTGTCTCCCATGGTGTGGATGCAGATACACAGAGTGACTCTGAGAGCGCTGCAGCTCCAGGGTGTATTTCAACTCCATTACTACGTCTCAATCAAAATGTCCAATAGCTTGCCTTCATTCATAATGCATTGCCAAGGTTAAAAGAGTTCAAAATGTCACACGTTTTAGCTCTGATGTCCCTTATGTGAGCTATTTTGATAATACACAAAAACTGCCTCCATTTAGGGAACTGCAATTGCTTATCTGTAAAAAAAATCTTGCTTACTTTACAGAACTCAGTGGCCTTATTTAAAAAGGTGAATTGTCATTTCAAGCAGGCATACTGTTAAAAGAGGCAAGAAGCAGTGGCCATAGCAACCTTAGTGGAGGCACAACAAGCAGGGTTTTGTTTGTGGCAAAGGGCTGTTTGGCTTTCCCCAATTCAGCTCTATTGTGCACTTGCACACTTGGACACACACACACAATCCTTCAGACCCTGTGTGAATGGCAGTGTGGTGTCCTTGCATGGGCAGTGTTTACAGGATGTTATCTGTCTCAGTGTGCTGCCCCTCATTCCTCTGAGTGGGTTCCCGTTGGAATGCAGAGAGGGGATGGAGGAGTTCCAAAGGGGGAGTGACGAGAGAGAGAGACAGAGAGACAGAGAAAGGAGAGAGAGAGACTACATATACATCCCAACACTAGGCTGGTGCTCAGAGGCACAACTGGACTGTTGGATAACTGGACTGCACCCCCCTGTATACTTTATTGGACTATTAGAGGTGAGGTCTCTTCTTTCTTCCTCTTTTCTTTACGGTTCTCCATTTTGTCTCTCTGGGCAATCTGAATTAGCATCAAGGGTGTCAAGTTTTGTTTACCCATATTTTATATTCTTTGACAAACTGATCATGTTTGATAAATATAGGGTACCTCGAAGACCTACTGTATATGAAAAGTGAGGAACTGGTTTTGAAAGATGTTTTTGTGCACTGACAAGACAAACTGGTGAAATTCAAGTGCAATTTGAGATGTTGGGATAGCATTGTTAACGGATGTGGTCTTGTTGGTGTCTCATGACTCAAGGATGTGGTCTCCATAAGAGCTCTATAGGCTGGTTTCTTGACAAAGTGGAATGGAATATAATAGGTAGCAATAATATTTTATTCAGCACCCCTATGTTCAAAGGATTTGAGAGAAGTTGAGTGATATTGAAAAGATATTGAAAAGGCAAAGTACCTAGTTTGGGGCTTGCCTTTTTCTTCCTCTTAATTGTACCCTTGGGTTACCATTCTCACAGTCAACTATTTTTGTTTTACAAGTGAAGACTTGACATATCCTAAACCAGGACAATTTCTCAGTAAGTATTTTCCTTCACTATTCTTTTTTATTATAATTCCTTCAGTTGAATTCTACTAAATATTTCCAAATTCGAATTATTTAATGTACTCTTAACACAATTTTTGGGACATGTTGTAATTTAAGAATGGGATAACAATAACTGGTGATGTTAGCTTATTTAATACGACTAACCTAATTAGTACAGTGGTAGTCCTTGGGAAGCATGTAAAATGACACCACTCATCTTGCCATGCAGCAATTACTGGTAAGTCCATGGTCTATGGGTGTAGATATGAATATGTATTTTATGTTTTCATTCAAATTGAAATGACTGATGCTACATTGTACATGTAGTTGCTGCGAATTCATTGACCCAATTGCATTTCAATTAACTGACATTTTTTGTGTGTGGGAGAAAAGTTTGTTTTTCATTACAGAACAAGTGCAGTGGTGGATTTATTTCCTTAGATCTGGGTGTGCCTTTTTTCTGTAGAGGATATTGTCTCAGGGGAAGGAGATAATGTGTGAGATCATCTATCTGGTGTATTTTACATTGAAAATCGTATGTTCATAAAATAAATCCCCTTTTTCCCAGGATGTGGACATCTGTGTTTGCTTTGGGTCTTGGGTATTGTTAGGCTTGTGAATTCAACTCCAAAAAGCCAGCACTGCAGTGTTGCGCAACTCTCCACTTCATAAAGCGAGAGTACACACACTGCTTTTGATGTTTGCTCTGAATCACCATAAACATTCAGTATGTTCATTTTAATGAATGATTTGAAGTGAGTCTGTGCCACCGAAGCTGTGATCGAGTCCTGTCATAAACGTGTCATAAACCTGAGACTCTGGGTGTGGCATGAAACTAGACTCTTGCATGTCCCAACATGTCCATTTGTTTCATTGCTGAGAGTAGCTTGTTCTATTTGACTCCAACAGTCTGATGTCATCTGTGTTGGATGCTGTTGGTGTTTTCTGTGTTAGATACGATCAGTGGTGGAAAAAGTACAAAATTGTCATACTTGAGTAAAAGTAAAGATACCTTAAAGAAAATGACTCAAGTAAAAGTCACCCAGTAAAATATTACTTGAGTAAAAGTCTAAAAGTATTTGGTTTTAAATATACTTAAGTATCAAAAGTAAATGTAATTGCTAAAATATTTAAATTTCTAATTCCTTATATTAAGCCAGCCAGACAGCATAATTGTCTTTTTTTCTTTTCTTTTTTATTTTACGGATGGCCAGGAACACACTCCAACATTCAGATATAATTTACAAATGAAGAATGTGTATTTAGTGAGTCTGCCAGATCAGAAGCAGTACGGATGACCAGTGATGTTCTCTTGATAAGGGCGTGAATTTGACAATTTTCCTGTCTTGCTAAGCATTCAAAATGTAACACATTTGGGTGTCAGGGAAAATATAAGTAAAACGAGTAAAAAGTTCATAATTTTCTTTAGGAATGTAGTGAAGTAAAAGTTAAATAAATAGTAAAGTACAGATACCCCCAAAAAACGACTTAAGTAAAAATACTTGAAAGTACTACTTAAGTACTTTACACCACTGAATACACCATTTCTCTCAGTAAATATATTTCCAAAGGTGCTATTGACATGACATTTTCACCAGATGTTGGTAACAACCCAAGTAATCCATACATACAAAAGAAACCAAAACAAATACGTTCAGAAATTAAGTTATGTGTAATAATGTGAAATGACACAGGGAAAAAGTATTGAACACACTTACTGATATTTATTTAATACTTTGTACAAAAGCCTTTGTTGGTAATGACAGCTTCAAGATGCCTCCTGCATGGAGAAACTAGTCGCATGCATTGCTCTGGTGTGATTTTGGCCCATTCTTCCACACAAACAGTCTTCAAATCTTGAAGGTTCCGTGGGCCTCTTCTATGAATCTTGATCTTCAGTTCTTTCCATAGATTTACAATGGGATTTAAGTCAGGTGAATGGCTGGGACATTCTAGCAGCTTTATTTTCTTTCTTTGAAACCAATTGATAGTTTCCTTGGCTGTGTGTTTGGGATCATTGTCTTGCTGAAATGTCCACCCTCGTTTCATCTTCATCATCCTGGTAGATGGCAGCAGATTTTTGTCAAGAATGTCTCGGTAAATTTGCCCATTCATCCTTCCTTCAATTATGTGAAGTTTGCCAGTACCATTTGCTGAAAAGCAGCCCCACACCATGATGTTCCCACCTCCAAACTTCACTGTTGGTATGGTGTTTTTAGGTTGATGTGCAGTGCCATTTCTCCTCCAAACATGGTGTGTATTATGACATCCAAACAGTTACATTTTGCTCTCATCAGACCACACTATATTCTCCCAGTATTTCACTGGCTTTTCCAAATGTTGTGCAGCAATCTTTAAACGAGCTTCAACATGCTTTTTTTTCAGCAATGGAGCCTTGCGTGGTGAGCGTGCATACAGGCCATGGCGGTGGAGTGCATTACTTACTGTTTTCTTTGAGACAACAGTACCTGCTAATTGCAGGTCTTTTTGAAGCTCTCCACAAGTGGTCCTTGGCTCTTGGACAACTCTTCTGATTATTCTTTTCACTCCTCTGTCAGAATCTTGCGAGGAGCACCTGGTCGAGGCAAATTTATGGTGAAATGATTGTCTTTCCACTTCTGTATTATGGCCCCAACAGTGCTCACTGGAACATTCAGAAGCTTAGAAATGCGCCTATAACCAATGCCATCATTATGTTTTGCAAGAATTAGGTTGCGAAGGTCTTGAGACAGCTCTTTGCTTTTACCCATCATGAGATGTGTCTTGTGTGACACCTTGGCAATGAGACCTTTTTGTAGGCCATCAGTTGGGACTGAACCAGCTGATATTAATTTGCACTGACAGGGGGCTGGATTGCTTTTTAATTACTGATAGTTTTCAGCTGTTGTCTTGGCTTTCCATGCCTTTTTGCACCTCCCTTTCTTCATGTGTTCAATACTTTTTCCCTGTGTCATTTCACATTATTACACATAACTTAATTTCTGAACTTATTTGTTTTGGTGTCTTTGTATGTATGGATTACTTGGGTTGTTACCAACATCTGGTGAAAATGTCATGTCAATAGCACCTTTGGAAATATATTTACTGAGAAAAATGGTGACGTGTTCAATACTTATTTCACCCGCTGTATGTATTATTTCACCTCAATAAACCTTTAGAAGAGTTTTATGTTTTTTTCCTCTTTCTCTTTCAGACATCAACATAGTCGAAGATTCTTTGTAGACATTGGATATTGTTGGATATTGTTAGTTTGTGATAAAGCCCTCAATATGACCAGTGTGGAAGAATGGCTCGTGAAGAACAGGGGCAAGATCGAAAAGGGGGTGGAGATCATGGGACAGGCCTCCGCAGTCCTGGCAGCCACTGTGGGCCAGCTCCATCCCGTCCTGGAGGCTGTGTTCGTAGCCTCCTCTGAGATCCTCAGCAACCCGGAAGGGCAGGACGCCCGCTACCTGACTGAGCAGTTCAGCTTGGTCAACCAGAAACTGGAAGGCATCCAGGCTGAGATCGAACAAATCTCCCTGGAGCTGCAGAGGACCTCTTTGAATAAGCAGAACTTTGACCGTGAGGCACATATGTTTAGCCAGTACGAAAAGTTCCAGGACTTTGTCAACGCCAAGCCCAAGTTCAAAGAGAAGAAGATTGAGAAGTTCCTCAGGCATTATGAGAACACGGACGCAGACTTGAACCTGGATGCTCTCTATAATGCTGTTACTGGGGACAATACCTCAGGTGACCCCATGCTGGAGACAGTGGTTTCCACAGAACAAAGGAGTAGAAGGGCGGTAGAAGATTTCTGTGCCAGGGTTAAGAAGCTCTTTGTGGTGGGCATCATTGCTGTCATGGGTTACGCTAGCCTCAAGGAAGGGGTTGTGGGGGATGAGATGGTGAAGAAGTGGCAGGAGCGTATGGAAGATGTTGAGAACCGTATGAAAGCAGCGGTGGACGATTGCACTGAAAACTTTGCTGATCAAGCCAAACTGGACATGGAACACCAGCTTCAGGAGAAACCTGGCAGTGTTGACCTTGACTTCACCAAATCCCTATTAGACACACTTATTAGGAAATATGACTGGGTGAGCTGGTCTGTCAGGATCTTCAATAACAAGGAGCGCATTTTCTTTTTCAACTGGCTAGCTGGAAAGAAGTACCATGGCAGTGGAGGAGGAGCTAATTACTTTGATGTGTTGACCAAGAACAACATCAAAGTGGTGATCTCTTTCAGTGTTCAGCCTAAGCCTATCAACAAGGGTCAGATCCAGCAAGAGATTGAGGGGCAGAAACTTAAGGGGAACATGATGGATGTGGCTCAGGTCCTCAGCAAAAGTTTCCCCAACTGCTTGGTTCATGCTGTCAGCCACTATAAGGAAGTGTTGGAGACCAACAATTTCCAAGAGGATTGTTACTACTATGGAAAACACAAAAAAGCTTACCTATGCATTCATCCTGAGTAGCCTTTTGTTACACAACGCAATGGAAAATAGAGTAGTTATAATGGGGAAAACTACAAATACCATTCATTAATGTTTATATCTGAGTTTAGAGATGTTTTTATTATCTCAAACATAGCTGATGCTTTAGCTATTGATTGTGGGAAATGTAATCTCTTGTTGGAAACTGCAAAATGTTTATTTCTTTATTGTCCTTGTAGTTGTTTTGTGTAGTTTGTGATCATTTAAACCAGGGGTGTCAAACACACGGCCTGTGGGGGCCAGATTTTTCGAGTGAAAAGATTATGTATAGAGGACTATATTTTGCAAAATTTCATGGCGAAAAAATATAACCAACTTTCAGTACGGCCCCTCGACCTCGTTGAATACCGAATGTGGCCCCTTGGGAAAAATTAGTTTGACACCCCTGGTTTAAACTATCAGATTTTTTATATGTGTATAAATGGACATATATGATACATTTTTTGTCAGGCTGTGGGTACGTATGAGAACTTAGTACTTCCTCCTACCAAAAGTAAGATACCTTATTTTACCTACATTCCAGTATTTCATGATGACCATACTGTAAATTAACACACCAGCCAGCGTAATAATGTGTTATGTAAGCTTACTGCAAACAGCTCTTTATCCTCATCAATGTACCCAGGAATTACTCAAGCTCTTTTTGAAAATGCAGTTGATAGATGCCCCACACTGTCCAGATCTATAGCCTGTTACAAGAGCCTTACAATATTACATCTCTGTCTATAGTCACACATTTGATATCCTTCATACAGCTATAATTTCTCATGTTTATGGTCTTCTTTATTCATAATAAACCACAATATAAAGGACATTGTTTTCACTGGTCATCATTATGCAATAGTAAAGTAGGACTGTTATGTTCTATTTCTATACAGCTGAGGAAATGTGCCTAATTGTCATGATAACATCATTTTAGAGGGTACTGTATGTAAAAACGTTTAAGCAGAGGTACATGTAGTCATAAACATTGATACTGATAATATGTGACAGTTTACTTACATTAGTCCCTAAACAATCATCAGCTCACGCAATATAAACACAATTATCATCAGCAAATGTTATAATAGTCCTGGTAAAATACTTTTGTCAGTTATTTGTCAAAGGAGTGTAAGTTAGTATACCAGGAAGAAATGCCATAATTTGTTCAACTTGTCCAACCACCACCCAAGTTTAGTTCTCTTTCGATGGGTGTGTCACTTTAACTGTAATATGAGAACCATATGACCAATAGGAAGAGAAAAACAGATCGGAAAAAGTATTTGCTTTTCTTCCTTAAACTAAAGCGAATGAAAAGGTGAGTTTTTAGCCAAACATAATTACATATGACCATTTAAAATGTTTCCGCAATAGGCTTATACAGTTCTTGGGATATTTTCCAAAAGTTATCGCAGCTATTTTTCATTAGTTGCGCAGTTCTTTAACGAGTCGTCTGATAAACTTAGTCATTACTTTTTGACATCTTTGAATACATTACTTTATAATGTCATGTGCGCATGAAATAGTAGCCAATGTTTTTCTGTACATTGCGCAAAACACACAATGTAAGTAAGTGCACAATGTAAACGTCTGTCAATACAGTAGATGGGCGTTGGTAGCCTATAATAGGTGACGTACTGTAATGTGCAGGCCTTTTCCAGCCAGTGTTTCTCGTGGCCATAATTATATATTTTCGTGATCCAGGTATCACTGCAGTGGCAACAGTGCTGAATTTAATCAATTGACATATTGTTGCAAGGCCTTATCATATTAATCCACGAGGTATTCTGACTGTATAGGGAGTTAAACAAGATACTGAAATAAAGCAATTAGAGCCCTTGTTGGACGAGCTAATCGATCCATTTCCCATTAAGAGGCCACATGAACAGCAACAACTGTAATATGATTGTACTTCTCGGCTTGCAAAGAGCTATGTCGATTTGTTAAATGCAGCCAGTCATGGCCGGTCAGTGTTTATGTGAGCAAGATTCACAGGATGATTTGGCCTCCTCCCTCAACTAGTCCTCAATCGACAAAGATACTGTAACTTACTGATTGTTTTGGCCAATCACATTTATTCTTGCAGCTTGAAATGCTTTTTATTTAATTCAGGAATCAAACCATGAAAATAAGACAATATCAAATGTCTATCTTGACGGCCAGATATTTATATACAAATGGATCAGTTATGATGTTGACATTATTACTTCAGTAGGCCTAACTGCACTTCAGTGAACATCAGTTAATGTATATTTTAAGGTTAACTTATTTGGTGAATTGTTGGGCCTGAGATATGCCTCCCTTGTAGAGCTACAGATATAGCACGTTTGAGTCTGTACCCACTGAGCACAGACGTAAATTCAATGTATATTCCACGTTGGTTCAACCTAATTTCATAGAAATTACATGGAAACAACTGTGATTCAACCTGTGTGTTGGCTTGTGTCTAAGCCTAATTCTTTCACATCTGAAAATGTACAATCACCATCACTTTACCCGCGATAATTTGTCTGCTTTGGTGCTGTAGAGGTACTTCACATACACTCAGACCATGAGACAACCCCAGGGAGTTGGGGTTTTAGTGGAGAGCTGAAATGTCTCATATTTTTTAGCATGGCAGGGTAGATGGCCAAATCAAATGAGATAGATAGATAGATAGATAGATAGATGGATGTTCTTCTATCCTAATGCATGCCATTTCACTTCCATCATGGAACTGGCTTTTAGCAGATTGGTGCCGCCCCATGTGGTCGCCTGTAAAGCAGCTCCCATTGTTTGTGCGTTAATTGTTGTTTTGGTATGTTTTTCGTGAGTTTTTCTTTGCAACAGTTGAACTATAATAGTTCAGGATTATGGAGTGCTACTGTTTTACGAAGGTTTAGCGGTCCTTTTTATCACTGAGGCACTTTTTATTTTTCTCAGCGCCGAACATTCACGCGAGTCCTAAATTACGCAAGTCCTCAATTATTTACAACCGAGCCCAGCTCCTGGATTTAGCACACACAGCGCCAATGGACCCTAGGGAACATCTTTATATTCCGTACGAGTTGAAAAGGCGACGGCGTGGATGCAGGACAGGCCGGAAGTGTAAGGCAAAGCTGAGTAAGTACAAGCCGGCTATCCGTCTATCATTATGGGCAACGTGAGATCGCTACATAACAAGGTGGATGAGCTTGAGGGGCTGGTCCATGAGCAAAGAGACTACCGGGAAGCTAGCCTATTGTGCTTTACAGAAACATGGCTGAATAATAACATCCCCATAGAGAACGTAACTCTCTGCGGTTTCCAGACCATCAGAGCAGACAGGGATAGCGTTTCTTCCGCTAAGAGTAAGGGGGGGGTGGCTGGCTTTATTAGTTAACAACAGATGGTGTAATCCGAGACATATTACTGTTAAGGAACAGTTCTGTAGCCCGGACATTGAGCTGTTAGCCGTTAGCCTGAGACCCTACTATTTGCCGAGGGAATTCACGGCGGCCATTGCTGTTATTGTTTACATCCCGCCCTCCGCGGACGCAAACACAGCGTATGACGTCATCCACTCTGCTATCGCGAGGTTACAGACAGCACATCCCAGTGCCTTCTTTGCCATTTCGGGGGATTTTAACCATGCATCTCTCTCTTCAACGCTGCCCACGTTCAAACAGTTTGTGAAGTGCCCAACCAGCAATAATACAACTCTGGACTTGTTATATGCTAATGTGAAGGATGCATACAACGCCACTGCACTCCCTCCCCCCCCCTGGTAGATCGGATCACAACCTTATCCACCTCACCCTACTCTACAGGCCTATGGTCCAACAGCAGCCAGCGACCACTAGGACCATTAGGAGATGGTCCCCGGAGGCGAATGAGGCCCTATTACTGGCTTCAAACAGTGGGCAGACGGAGGGGACCCAGGACCGAGCCAATGAGCTGAACCAATTTTTTAACAGGTTCGATACTGGCCCTGTCCACCTCCCCTCCAGCTCCCCAGGCCACACACCCTCACGGCTGTCCCACCCCCACTTTGCTCACAACACCTCTGTTGAGACAGTCAGCAACCCCCTCTCCGCCTCCGCTCCCTCTGGACTGATCTGAAACACCTCCCTTCCCCCCACCTCTGGACTGATCTTCAACACCCCCCTTCCCCCCACCTCCCCACCTGGGCTGGCTTTCACCACCAACCAAGTGAAGAGAGAGCTGGAGAGACTACATCAGTGGAAAGCGGCGGGCCCTGATGGCATCAGCTCAAGGGTGCTTAGGGTGAAAGAAACCGTGGGAAGGTTGGAAGCAGGGATTGATCCCTGTTCTCAGGTGGAAAGTTGTATGCAACACTTGCCGGGGAGTGTTACTACTACACAAAGGCTCTGCACAAGAAATACTAATACTTCTGGTTGATGGCAGTGGGAAACCAAATCATAGATTGGTTTGTGAATCACTTGTGTTCAAGTTAAGGACACAAACATTTGGTCATTTTGGTGAACATTCTCTTTAAAATAGGTCTGGAAGAAAATCCTGCTTGCACTCCAGAAGTGTTGGCCACTCCTGATCTATGTTTCCCAAGTGCTGGGTGTTTGAAAATTGTCTTGTTATAACAATTAATTTCTCAAATCACTCAACCTTTAAGAAAAATCTAATGAATATCAATATTTAGGTGGTTTATGCTTACTAGTTGAATATCCTTTCCATCATCTTACTCTACCTAGACAAAATATGCATGTGCACGATACTAAAATGTGAAATTATATTTGATGACTGGAGCATTTAATATCCAATGCTTATTTGTGTGACTTATTCAAAACTGTCCATGAATGGCTGCAAAAATACATAGCCTCATATAATTCATTTTCAAAGACACAAATAGGCATGTCAGATTTCAAATATGTGATTACATTGGCAAAATTGGAAGAAGTGGAATTATAAAATAAGTGTGGGAACTAACTGTATCCATGCTGACAAGCACACTAATTACCCTATATTTTACCCCATTGTTAAGAATGAGAATATTATTTATGACATCAGGTTTATGAGTTCTATGAGATTATAGCAGTCATGACCTTCACTAATTATATATATTTTTAATTCACAAAAAGGGACGTTAGCTGATGAACATTATCTCATAAAACAAAACGTATAAGATCTTATAAGCCTTTCATTTACCTAACACCTTATTTTCGGCATTTATCCCAAAACCCTACAAAAACGCCATTCATCTTTCCCATAGGCTTTGTCCAACTAATCATTGCTGAGTTAGTGCCTACAAAAAGACGGCATTACTATTTCTCTCTATAGGGACGGGAATAACAGCAACCTCATTTTGTTGACAAATTTGTACATAAAACAGTGCTACCGTGCTGCTCTTTTTACAGTTTTATAAACTCAATGGAGAACGTTACCTTACATAACTAGACCAATCTTATGCTTCAATGTACCGCGGTCACAGTGCTGTGGCAAGACTAGGGTTGCACATTTTGGGGAATATTCAGAGGTGGAAACTTTCCGTGGGAATTAACGGGAATATATGGGAATTAATGGAAATATATGCAGATTTATATTAATAACATTTAAATGTAGATGTTTTTTGCATTGAATATATTTACCATGTCATATGGAGACAGAAACATAAACCTTTTACCTTATCATAATAAATAGACATAATTGCAAATGATTAAATCCTTCCAATAGAAATGTAAAAAAACAATTTAGAAAAGGGAATATTGAATGATCCCAAATGATCCATCTTACATCCTAAAAACGTTTTCAACATACATCTGTAAAATGATAGTCTAGAAACTAAAGCTTTGGTTGTCTTCCTCTCAGGCTTCCATGTCTTCTCCCTGGACCTCCTCAATGTCCACCTCTTGAACATCAGACTCTGAGGCCTCATCTTCACTGGCACTTTCCAACCTTGTTGAGGATGGCTCATTGTCAGGCTCAAAAAGCCTCAAATTTGCCCGGGTGGCCACCAATTGTTCAACCCTTGTATTGGTCAGCCTGTTGTGTGCTTTGGTGTGTGTGTTCCCAAACAAGGACCAGTTGTGCTCTTAGGCGGCTGATGTTGGTGGGATTTGTAGGATGATGGAGGAAACAGGGGAAAGAGCCTCAGATCCACAAAGTCCCTTCCACTAGGTGGCTGATGAGATATGTTGGCACGACTGCCATATTGCATCTCCATCGCAAAGCCCTTGCTTGGAAGTGTACTTTTCCAGACTGCCAAGAACCTTTCCCTCATCCAGGCCAAGGTGGCGAGACACGGTACTGATGACACCATTGGCCTTGTTGATCTCTGCACCAGACAGTTTGCTCTTGCCAGCATACGTCGTGTATGTGCTTCAGCAGAAGTCGTCACACTTTTTGATGTATTTCAGAACTGCAGTTTCCTCTGCTTTAAGCAAAAGTGAACTGGGCAGGGCAGTACGGATTTCTTCTCTTACATCTATCTGCAAGCAGAGTCTGAACATCAGACAGGGTGGCATTGTCTCCCTCAATCCGATGCAATGGCTACTGCTATAGGTTTCAGGAGTTTCAGGCTGCTTACCATTCTCTCCCAAAATACATCATCCAGGAGGATCCTCTTGATGGAGCTGTCCATATCAGCAGTAAGGATATGGCCATTTCTTGGAGAGACTCCTTCCCACCAGTACGAAGAAAGTATGAAAATGTATGCAATCACTACTGTAAGTCGCTCTGGATAAGAGCACCTGCTAAATTACTTAAATGTAAATGAGACTGTCAAACATAATGACAACACCACCCCATCTGGTGTTGCTGGGTAGCTTCAATGTGGTGCTCTTATTCTTCTCACTTTGCTTGGTGAGGTAGATTGCTGCTATAACTTGATGACCCTTCACATACCTAACCATTTCCTTGGCTCTCTGGTATCCATTGTTTTCAATGCCATGATGTCCTTGAGGAGCAGATTCAGCCAATAGGTGTGATGTGAGGGTAGGACTCCTCCACTTTAGACCAAGCAGCCTTCATGTTCGCAGCATTGTCTGTCACCAGTACAAATACCTTCTGTGGTCCAAGGTCATTGATGACTGCCTTCAGCTCATCTGCAGTGTAGAGACCGGTGTGTCTGTTGTCCCTTGTGTCTGTGCTCTTGTAGAATACTGGTTGAGGGGTGAAGATGATGTAGTTAATTATTACTTGCCCACGAACATTCGACCACCCAGATGATTGCTATACAGTCTGCTTTCTCTATGATTTGCTTGGCCTTCACTTGAACTCTGTTGAACTCTGCATCCAGCAAATGAGTAGATAAAGCATGTCTGGTTGGAGGGGTGTATTCTGGGCAAAGAACATTCATACATCTCTTCCAATACACATTGCCTGTGAGCATCAGAGGTGAACCAGTTGCATACACAGGTCGAGCAAGACATTCATCAGCATTTCTCTGACTACGTTCCTCCATTCAGTCCAAAAAACTTCTGATTCCAGGAGGACCATGAGCTGTTGCTATCGATAAGGTGTCTGATTCATAATTTTCACCTCAAATAGAAGTAGAGGGACTTTTGTCAGAGGTTGCTTGTTGTGAGCGCTGAGGGAATGTTATGCTCTTGGCCAGATGATAGGCTACTTTTTACTAGTTAACAAAAAAATAATGTATGTCTTATAAAATATATTCACCCCACCCAGTATTGTAATCAAAACTTACCAGAAAGCATGTAGTCCTTGGCTCAGACAGTGTAGTAGTGTGGGCTCAATAGCATCTCATTAGTGTGTAAGATCTTGAGAATCAGCTGTACGGCATCAAATGCGTGTCTCACGGCCAATGCGTTGGCAGCTCTAAATCATTGATGATGATTCAATCCAGAGTTTAAATCTCTTTAATGGCTGTATTCAGATTGTTCTAGAGTTCTTGGATTTACTTAGACAATTCTCTCTCAGTAGAGACTGTGCCTCCCTTGACAGCTGTAGATGTAGTTGATAGATCAGGTTAAGAAATGAGGGTGACATCTTCCCTGATGTTCTGCAGTGTAAATCCCCTTGGGACAGACCTCAGCAGCAGAGAAAGGCAGACAGAGACGCTGACAGAATAGTTTCCATTGTCTTGTTGCTGTGGTTACTGGCATTTCTGTGGAAAATGCACTCCTGCTCAACGAGTGTAATCTCCTACAGACAGTTTATCACTCCCACACCCTACATGGCATTGACTGGACTGGCTGAGCTAGTCCAGTCAATGGTGGGGATGGTTATGGTAGTTGAAGGGCCAAAGGAGAATGGATTAGGTTTTTATTATTAAGGTGTGTGCTCATAACATTGTACTTTGACCTGGAAGTAATTTCATGCCAGTTGTCAAATTGGTGCTTTTAAATTATTTCAATGATCTTGATGATTAGTTACAATTTGCAATGATTTATTGCAGCAGAGGTGTATACGTTATACTGTATAATAAATAAAAAAATACAGTATAATACATTTTCAATAACTTCTTCTGTAACATATAATGATAGTATTACATCTAAAATGGCCTCCAAGCTGAAATTAGTCTCAATTCCTGCTTGTATTATATTATTCCAATGGTAGATACTGTATGCGATTTCCTCAAATGGTCACTGTTACAAAGTACTTAGCACCCCCTCTTCAGTCACAGTCTACTCTAGTACATCATAGTGTTTGAAGTTACTAATTGGCTTCCTGCTTGCTGTGCATACTTCATACTGTGTTTCAGATCTTCACTGGTTGGTTGTTTTTTCCTTATTTGGCACTTTGTTAATGTGATATACAACACACTTAAATTGAGTGTATAATGTAGACAATAATGGTAAATACTTAAAACATTTCTATAACATAAAACCATTAAAACACTGCCTTGAAATACACATTTGAAACTCCATAGAATATTTACCCCTATGCGTTTCCCTCACTGGTGAATTCTCTTTGCATTGCTCAGTGGGTGTGTCCAGATGTAATCCCAGCAGGCTTTGCTTGGTTACTGAAATTTACACTGCTCCTTCTATCTCTTTCTTTATCAGTTCTCACTGTGAGGCCAGCAGGGATTCACTCTAGTTGAAAGTTTGAGCAAGGAAGCAGGCCACAGTCCAACAATACCGGAACAGCTATACGTAAGTTCAGAAACTAATATACTGTATGGAGGTAGGTATTCAACTATATGGGCCTAACTTTTAAGACTTTGGTATTGCTGTTGAACTTTTTTTTAATCAGCTGTGTAGTGCTGCCCCAGGACTGACTTTGATGAACCCTGCTATTATTAAGTGTCAGTTTAGTCGAGTCGTTATATAGACCATAGACTTTATCATGTCTAAGGTAAATAAAACAGTTCCAAACATCCTCTTGACCATGTCCTTATGCGCTTTTTTCAGATATTATACTGGTATTTGTTGTGCACTACATATTAACAATACCAGCAAAGATGGCCGGCCAGCTACAGAAGATCGTAGCAGAGAAGAAGAATGTGGTAGAGGCTATAATGGAAGTGTTTGAACAGGGAGCTGAGGTGGTGGCCAGTATCGCAGGTGACCTCTTCCCGGTTTTCGCCATCGCAGCTCCCATCATGAAATTGGCCCTGGACAATGTGGAGAGCAAGGAAGCTGAGTTCATGAAGGAGCAGTTCCAGAAGGTTCGTGAACGCCTGGAGGTGGTTTCAGAGGAGATGCAGCGAATTAACGAGGAGATCAAGAAGAGCGGAGCGGACGCTGCCTACTTTTCTGTGGAGGAGAACATCTCCAACCAGTTCCGCAAGTACATGGACATCCTCAATGCCAAACCCAAGTTTCGTGAGGTCAAAAAGAAGCTTTTCATGGAACATTTTGCCATAACAGGTGGCGTCAAAAACCTACATACCCTCTACAGTGCCGTGACGGGAGACAACTTCTCTGGAGAGTCAGTGTTGGAGATCACTCTTAACTATGAGGAGAAAAGTCGACGCACAATGGAAGACTTCTGTGCCAGGTTGAAGAAACTATTTTGCCTAGGCCTCATTGCTCTGATGGGCTACACCGCTCTAAAGGACTGCGATGATGAAGAGAAGCTTCTTCAAGACTGGGGCGAAAAGATGAAGGAGGTACAGGTAAAAATGAATGCTGTCATTGAGGACTGCATCACCAGCTTCCCCAAGCAGGCTGAACTGGATTCCCGGAGGTTAGTTAGGGACCACTCTGACCTGAGCAACCAGCAACTGGCTGACGACATTTTGGAGAAGCTGAAAAGAAAGTATGACTGGGTGTGCTGGTCTGTCCGTATATTCAGCTCCCCTACGGGCCTGTTCTCCAACAAAAAAGACATCCAGTGCCCCACAGGGAAAAATCGCTTTCAGGTGCCTGTGACGGATGAGAAGCTGAACGTCATGGTGTCCTACAGTGCCTCGCCCGAGCCTCTGAACAAGGCCCACATCCAGC
Organism: Thymallus thymallus; assembly: GCA_023634145.1. Lineage (NCBI taxonomy): Eukaryota > Metazoa > Chordata > Actinopteri > Salmoniformes > Salmonidae > Thymallus > Thymallus thymallus. Next base: position 24,450,823 of record CM042416.1, on the reverse strand, counting down.
AGCTGATCCAGGGTCAGAAGAAACTCACCGTTGTGGGTACAGCTGAGCTCCTGTTTGAGCAGTTGCCAGGTCCATGTGCAGTCCACACAGTCAAGACCTGCAAAGACCTTGCCTGTGCCTGGAGCTTTGCCGACGAGCTACATTACTGGGAGGAGCACAAAAACTTCTACGTTTGTGTTCACTACAATTGACGTTTTCTCACTTAAAAAAGAATTCATAATTAGCCATAGCGCCCAAGGTTATATTCAGTCCAATTTGGTCTTTGCACTAAGACCGACATTGCCAAGTACTTTATCTCTTTCTCAGTTGAGTTTTGATCCCCAAATGAGGAGGAGGAACATAGGCTAAAACTTATTATAAAGCATGATACTTACCAAAGACTGTTTTACCTACAACAATAGTGTAAATTAAATTAACTTTCTTCAGATAAACCACACATAATAACTGTGATAGTTATGTGTAAATATTAAATGCCTAGTGTTTGTATTGGCTGTAAGAAATCCCTCAACATTTTGCATAACTAGAATTGCATTTTCCCTCTTTTTATATATAAACAAGCACCTTAGAGTGAACTTTCACTTGCAGACTCAAATTTCAGCTGCTGTAATTTACATTCATATGACACAGTGGAGGCTGCTGAGGGGAGGACGGCTCATAATAAGGGCTGGAACGGAGCAAATGGAATGGCATCAAACTATGTGTTTTATGTATTTGACACTATTTTACTCATTCCACTCCAGCCATTACCACGAGCCCGTCCTCCCAAATTAAGGTGCCACCAACCTCCTGTGATATGACAACAACTCAACTGACATTGGCTCGGAGAAGAAAAAAAAATGAGTGAAAAAAAAAAAGTGCCTCAGGGTTGGACGGGTTATTCTGTGAGGTTGCGAGTAGTGGTGACGAAAAAAGGTGGCAAAAGTAGCTAAATGAAAATAACTTAGCTTAACTTTTAATGAAAAACGAGACACAGCACCTCAACTGCACAAAACATGGAGAAAACAATAAGCCGTGAGGTCTAAAGCAAATACACAGGATACTTAGAGGACATAATGACATAACACAAAACGGGTGCGGAGGTGAAGTGTTGCTGCCATCGTACTACTGCCGCCGAGGAGGTCCCGCAGCTCCACACGGTGCATTCTTTACACAAGCGCCTTAGAGTGAACTTTCACTTCCAGACTCACATTTCAGCTGCTGCAATTAACATTCATATGACGACATCTACATTTTGTAATTCCTGTCTCTGTTATTTTGACACTGCTTCACTGAACCTGCTCCCATTCCATGTGATTTGATCAACCAACCCACAACACAGGCATGCTGAGACATATCATTTCTGGGAAGGTAGAGGAAGACATGCTTGTTTACACATGAATGTCTAGCATATAAATACTTGTCACATCTTTTACTTATTGTGTTGTGCAACAAAAATGGTGGTATCACAGGTCATCTTTACTCAGTCTACGAAAGTCCATAGTTCCACAACTCCCACAGCCCTATGAAGTGCTTACATATAGTATGATATTGTTTAACCCATTCTACTTAACATGCATACACTCTATTTGCACCTTTATTTTCTTTGGAATTTTACTACTTTTTTATATTTTTCATTTTTCAAAACATGTTAATCTGGAGTGGTTGCTTCACATGGTGGCGGATGAAGTGAGTTGTTTTTTGGGGTATCTGTACTTTACTTTATTAATATTTTTGACAACTTTTAGTTTTTCTTCACTACATTCCTAAAGAAAATAATGTACTTTTTACTCCATACATTTTAACTGACACCCAAAAGCACTCGTTACATTTTGAATGCTTAACAGGACTGGAAAATGGTCCAATTCACGCACTTAACAAGAGAACATCCCTGGTCATCCCTACTGCCTCTAATCTGGCGGACTCTAAACACAAATGCTTCATTTGTAAAATGTATATACAATGATGTATTAGTTTTGGAGTGTGCTCCTGGCTATCCATAAATAAAAAACAAATAAGAAAATGATGCCGTTTGTAGTGTTTTACTGGGTCACTTTCACTTTTACTTGAGTAATTTTCTATTAAGGTATCTTAAGTATGAAAATGTAGTACTTTTTCCACCACTGGCAATAAGGCACCTCGGGGGTTGGTGGTATGTGGCCAATATTACTCAAGTATGAAAGTTGGGTACTTTTTCCACCACTGGCAATAAGGCACCTCGGGGGTTGGTGGTATGTGGCCAATATACCATCGTTAAGGGCTGTATCCAGGCACTCTGTGTTGCGTTGTGCATAAGAACAGCCCTTAGCCGTTGTATATTGGCCATATACCACACCCCCTCTGGCCTTATTGCTTAATTTTAAACAAAGTATATATTACTTTGTCAACATATGAGTAAATGAGCCTTAAACAACACAAATTATAATATAATTTATCTACAAGGAACTATCATCTCTTCATACAGAGTAGCAAGTTTGTGTCGTTTTCTTTAGATAATGAGGGTAATAAAATGTTGAAGATGTTTTCTCTGATCTAAAATGAATTATTATTTTATTCTAGTATCTATCAATGTGTCTTACTTTTATCACACAAATTACTGTATCAAATAAAAACAATGTTAAAATAAATGATCTTGATTTATATAATAAATTATCTTGCTGTTTGCCTTTGGTCACCATAGTATAGTATGTTTGAGAAAAGGCTGATACTGCACTGGAGGATTGCCTAAATCTGCATCTAAGGTGAGGAGTTACAGATCGGAAAAATAAATTGTACTCAAAGTGTTATTTATATTCAATGACATCATAACAAAACAATCGGAGTCACGGTTGGGCTATCTGAGGGACAGAAGCTGTGGCTATGGCATTATAGTTTGAAAACACCCAGCATGCTCTGTAATTTTGTGGCCATGTGGCTTTAATATCCCCTCTTTGGAAAGAGCAGGATCAAAAATACTCTCACTATGAATAAACGGTCTGATAGACATTTTTCTGTTTTGTTGATACAAATGATGTGTTCTACACGAAAACTAAACTATATGTTCAGGAAACTAGTTTGTTTCTGTTTGGCCGACATGATATGCAAACTCACACTGCTCTTTGTACTCTCAAAGCTACACTGAGTGTATGAAACACTAGGAACACCTCGTCTTTCCATGACATAGACTGACCAGGTGTCTCCAGGTGAAAGCTATGATCCCTTATTGATGTCACCTGTTAAATCTACTTCCGTCAGTGTAGACAAAGGGGAGGAGACAGGTTAAATTTTTAAGAATTTAGTCAAGGATTGTTTATGTGTGCCATTCAGAGGGTGAATGAGCAAGACAAAATATTTAAGTGCCTTTGAACAGGGTATGGTAGTAGATGCCAGGCACACCAGTTTGAGTGTGTCAAGAACTGCAACGCTGCTGGGTTTTTCACGCTCAAGTTTCCCGCGTGTATAAAGAATGGTCCACCACCCAAAGGACATCCAGCCAACACTGATACAACTGTGGGAAGCATTGGAATCAACATGGGCCAGCATCCCTGTGGAACGCTTTTGACACTTTGTAGTCAATGCCCCGATGAATTGAGGCTGTTCTGAGGGGAAAAGGGGGTGCAACTCAATATTCGGAAGGTGTTCGTAATGTTTGGTACACTAAGTGTATATTGCACTAGCCTTCCAAACCCATGGTTGTGGTAGACTGGAGGAAACAACACTTCAGGTCTCAGGTGATATGAAGTTATTGCGCAATGGCTACTGCTATCACACCAGCTAGCTAGTTTACATCTTCCTAGCATAACTAAGAAACAAATGTATCATATACTGTTATTATGTTATATAAACTACTATATCTATAGTGTAATAACTAACTCACATTAAATATGTCTTACTTCCTATGTATAATATTTGCAAAACCTGTGAAGAAAATGTATTATAGTAAATGAAACTAAAAGAAAAACTATTGGAAAAACTATTTAGTAAACTGAAATAAAATAATTAAGAAAAACATTTGAAAAACATTTCTTTACCTTCTCAAATGGGGCTTTCAAGTTGTTGTTTTTTATGTGGTTTTCAAGCTTCTGAATCTGGCGGATAAATGCTGCAAGTAGATGGCGATGTTTCAAATAGGCCTAGCGTGTGCATCACTATCACTAGCTATCAGTAGCTAACAGGGAAGAAATCTGAGGGCAATCGCTGACCGTGAGCATGAACTATAGGCGTGAACAATGGCGGCAGCAAAAGGTAAAGCCCTGTATGGGATTGATTTGAGTACTTTGCTGGAAAAGCAACTGTATTGTAGTGTCAGCAACGTGTGTGGAACAGAGATACATGAGACATCCAACCAACCTCAAAGTTCATCTGAACAGCAGCCACAAAGAATCATACAAACAATTTCAGGATAAAGACAAGGTGAGATAGACACCAGCTATTAGTAGCTGCACGTCAACGGCTTCACTAGGACAACCAAATTTAGCGGTTTGCATGAAAAAAAATGTTTTTAAAGAGAAGCTGCACTGGTTAATTTATTCATCCAGTCTGGCAAGTCCACAAGACTGTGCGAAGAGCCAGCCTTCAGAAAATTCAACCCAACTGTCAGGCCCTGACCATAGGGAAGCCTGTGGATTATCTATGGTTGGTAAGGTCAGGGCCTGACAGGAGTATTCTATGTGACTCTATGTTGGTTTTGTGTTGGTCCCCAATTAGAGGCAGCTGCTATGCGTTGTCTCTAATTGGAGACCCTATTTAGTTTGGAATATTTCCCACATGCTTTGTGGTTCATTGTTTGTAGTGTGTTTTGTTCTACGTGAGCGCATACGCAAGATACGGTCATGTACTCTGTTGTTTTTGTTCAAGTTCGCTAGTAAATAAAATGTTGAACTATGACAGCGCTGCGCCTTGGTCTTTCCACACACCATTCCGTGACACCAACACTTTATCCCAAAGGTAAAACTCCTGCCGTTGCTAGAGAGCAACACAGAAAGTTAAGGAGATTCTGAAAGAGGCATGGAAAATAACTCTGTGTGTAGACGGATGGAGCAAGAAAGGACTGACTGCTTAGTTTATAGGCATATCAGCCTGCTTCTATCACTCCTCTTCCAACAAGGCACAGCAAGCGTTGCTCAACCTCCATCGGTATTTGCATCCACACACCGGAGAGGTAATTGACCGCACATTGGATGCATGGGACATACCAAAAGAGAAGATCCTACTAGTAGTAACTGACAACGGGGCTAACATAGTTAAGGCTATCAAGCCATTACAGAACAGGCAAGAGAATATCCATGACCAACATCAACCAGAGCTGGCAATAGCTTTGAAAGTTGTGGCAAAATTGTATGAATCTGAGTGGGACACCGACGATTATAATTTTAAATCCACGTAATATTAAGGTTGATTTATAATTTAAACATAATCAGACTTGACCGATCACTTTATGTATTATTGACCCTCAGTGGCAAGAAGTGACATCCCCAAAAACACAAACTACAGGCCTACAACACATAAATGTCTCCTAGCCTCCCATGTATAAGGCTACCTTCTGTCCCTAAAACTAAAACTGAAAATAAATAATAACAAAAAACTAGTAAATCAAGTCTGTGTAAGGGCTGATCTATGTTTTAGCTAATGAATATGTTAATCTACAACAAGAGTTATTAAGTGAATGTATTGTGTGATCATAGATCTTTAGAACTGCTGTAGGTTTGGGTAAGGGGGAGCTATGTGGAATGAATGTGCTAGCTGGGGGTTTTATGATAGAACTGTGTCTTGTTGTAATATGGAGCTTGGACATGTACTGAGAAGACCACTACTTCCGTCAACTGGATTGCGTCACGAGGCTGGGACCAGCCTGCACGCCAACGATAGGCTGAGTAAGTTTAAACCACACTCAGCCTCTACTCCGACAGATCAGCAGGGAGCGGAAATTATCCTGTCGGAGTATTTAAGGAAGAACAAAGGATAGGACTCGGTCTCTTCTCTAGGCTATGCGCTTCTATAGCGCTGCTCGCTGATTCTCTCTCGCGCTCCCTTGCGCTCTCTCTTTCTCTCTCTCTCTCTCGCGCTTCTCATGCGCTGTTTGCCCTGCGTGGTGTCACAGTGAGCCTGTATATACGAACTTCATATTTACCATTTAAGGGTTTGCTAGAATAAAATACATAGATGATTTAAATGGCGTAGTAATCCTTTTGTTCCAATACCAGATTTGAATTGACGCAACCCGACAATTGGTGACCCCGACGTGATCTGGTAGCGGGACTTTGCGGGAGATTGACCAGCCGATTGGACATCACTATCGTTGAACGGTGTTTCATAAAGAGTCAACTAAAAAGGTAAGCAGACACCTATTGTGAATAACTAAAGTTCTGCACATTGGCTTTATCCAAATTAATTTTGTGAAACACCTGTTTGATGTAAGTGAACTGAATTATGAATTACGATGAATAGATAAGTAATATACCATGCAAACCTGTGATTTGGTAAATGTGAATGTCAAGCTATGAATAGATAAATAATACCATGCAAACCTGTGATTTGGTAAATGTGAATGTCATGCTATGAATAGATAAGTAATAATGTCAAGCTATGAATAGATAAGTAATACCATGAAAACATGTGATTTGGTAAATGTGATTGTGAAGCCCTGATATATTAGAGTATTGTTTTATCGGCAAGGTCCGTAACTACGAGGGTACGGCTAGGTTCGAGGAGTATATGGAATAATTGGTTTAGTAATTAGATTCGGCAAGGTCCGTAACTACAAGGGTACGGCTAGGTTCGGGAAATTTTAGATAAATATTAGCGACCGGCAAGGTTCGTAACTAGGGGGTACGGCTAGGTTCGGCGGAATATTTTTAGATATTAGGGCGGAGTTTAAAGTAAAGTTGGAGGGAGTGTTTAGTAACATAAAGGTTATCATTACAAAGTACAGAATAGAAGTATTTAAAACTGTCCCATAAATCTATAAAATGAAGAGGATAATTAACAGGTTGAAATCTAGTAATAAAATGGCATTAAAAGAATCAGACAGGATATTGGAGACGTTGAAATCTACATTGGAAATCCACGGGGGAAAGGATGGAAAAGAATGGAAACGAAGAGGAGAAAAAGTGTATAGGGAGTGGCTAGAAGATGGCTGGATCCAATCTTCTGATGGCATTCCTATTGAAGGCGAACCAGGTAGAATATTGGAAACATTGAAACGCAGAATCAAAAAAGTAGAGGAGAAATGGAGGAAAGAAGGTGAACCAAATAAAGGCAAACTCAAGGGAGTAATGGAAAACGCCAGACTGGAGGAGAAAATAGTACTGGCCATGTTGGTGAAACTAAAGAACATATGGGAAGAAGGACAGAACAAAGACAAGAAAAAAGAAGAGGTCATAAAACTTCAACTATACCCAGTCCGGCCACCGACACCTCCCCCGTATGGGACACCAAAAGTGATGGCTCCAGTGTTGGACATTGTGGGAGAGGTCAAATATCACAAGAGACCAGATGATGAAGAGGAGGAACAATGGGTAAGAGTGAATGATATGGGAAAATGGAGACAGGAGGTGGCAGTATTATTAGAGGCAGCAAAAGCCATACAAAAGGTGGTTTCCAACTTGACCAGAATATCGACGGATGCGACCAGTATGAGTTTAACGGGTGGCAGTGAAAGTGGAGAACTGGTGCAGCAGGAATGGACTCAGATGGACCAAGAGGAAGGAGAAAGGGAGAGAATGGTGATAGAAAAGAATAGAAGAAAGCTGAAAGAAATGGAAGAGGAAGTGAGAAGAGGGGCAGAGCAGCTACAGGAAATGGAGAAAACAAGAAGGGACCTGAGTGAGGAGAGAAAGAAGGGAAGTAGGGTTAGTACACCACCAAGGAGGTACAGAACACCCACACCTCCGAGGGGACACTTTATTGACCTGGGGGAACAGGAGGAACCAGTGGAGCAAGAGAGAAGTGATCTCAAAGTACTTTGTGGAAAATTTGAAGGAAATGTGTGGGACCCATGTGATGCCCCTGCCCACCACACTAGAGCCAGAACCCGGGAGCAAGAAACCAGGGGCCAATACCCAATGAGAGACACACCAGGGGGTGGTGCCATTTACAAGCCATGGGCCCACAGAGACATACAAACCCTGGTGGACGTTCTCCCTACTCCAGAAGAGTCTGGAGATAGGTGGGTCAAAGCTTTTGAAAGCCTAACTGCTGCAGATGAACTTACATTAGGAGACATGGCAGCGGTTATGAACAGATGCATGGGCGATCAAGAATGTCGGGAGATCATGACACAGGGGGGAGTAAGAGGAATGGTGGCATCAGCAACTCGATTTGATCAGCATCGCGGACAAATATGGGATGCCGTAAGATGCAAATATCCGACCCAACCAAGACCTCAGTTGATGAAAACGCTGACACTGGACGGAGAGGAGAGTGTGCCAGTGTATATGAAAAAGGCAAAAAACCTGTGGAGACAGGCCTGGAATGAAGAACCAGGAAAGGAAACCACCAAATACCTATTCCTGGCTAGCTGTTTGGAGGGACTCCCAAATCAGGTGAGGCTGGAATGCGAGAAAATGGTGGGCATCACTGCAAAGAGTGTGTTGGAGTTCACTGATATAGTCCAACACCATGTGGAAAGATGGAGGGAAGGTAAGCGAAAAGAAGAGGATGAAATTAAACAGCTACAGAAGAAGGTCTTAGAAAAGCAACTGATGGAGGATAAGCCCAGCAAGCAAATGGTGGTGACCAGTACACCTACGAGTGGGGCTACGACACTCACTCCCGATGTGGCAGCGTTAACTACAGCAGTTCAGGCTATGGCAGGATTGATGGCCCTGGAAAGAGCACCATATCAGCCCCCATCACCACCCACACCCCTGGTGTATGCTGAACCTTTATATCAACAGTCAGCCTACATGCCGCTATCAACCCAGCCACACGATCTCAGATATGGGAATCAAGGATGTTTCAACTGTGGAAGATCCGGACACATGGCTAGAAACTGCGCTCTGCCAAGACAACCATTCCAGGCTAGAGGAAGAGGGTACATGGGCCAAACCAGAGGAAGAGGACAGTGGGCACCACGGGACAGTGGTAACTGGCAGGGAGGACGAGATGGACAGAAGCAAGGGCCCCTACAACAGCCATCCCAGCAACAGGGCAAATATCAGCCCGTGCCAAACCCAGCCCTGATCCCCAATATGGCCTGGGCTGGAGAAGGTGGCAACCAATGAAGCTGCCCGGAAACCCCAAATAGCACCACCACCAATATCTACACTTTTCCACCAGATGTGGAACCAGTGGTGAAGTGCGTAATAGGAGGAAGGGAGCATGGTATGCTGATTGACACAGGATGCACCTGGTCTTCTGTGCAGACAGCATATCAACTCACAACGAAAAAACAAGCTTTTTCTGGGGTTTCAGGGACAATTATGAGAAAGCCATACACGGTACCACTGGAAGTGGTATGGGATGACCTTAAAGTAACACATCAGTTCCTACACAACCCAGAATGCTCCGTTGGACTGATGGGCAGGGACTTGCTATCAAAAATGGGGTGTAGTATATACTGTAATCAGGCTGGGATGCACATCTCAATCACCCCTATACACCAACTTATGCCGATTATAATGGACAAACTATCCGACCCTCCACGTAATCTCACTGCAGTCCTAAAGTGGACTACTGAAGCAGAAACGGCATTCATTCAGCTCAAACAAACCTTAGCACAAGCAGAAGCACTGTCTCTACCTGACTACACGACACCATTCCATCTTGATGTTTCAGAACAAGACGGGTTTGTTCATTCCGTCCTGTATCAGAAACAAAAGGGGGAGAGGAGAGTATTGCATTATTACAGTGCAAAATTGGACAACATTGAAACAGGCCAAACAGACTGTGCCAGACATATGGCTGCACTGGCAAAAGCAGTGGGAAAAACAGCACACATAGTGATGCGACATCCATTGGAAATCAACACAGACCATGGGGTAGCAGCTTTTATCGGTTCCAAGCTTTTTGCCCTGTCTAGCAAGAGAAAATCCGACATAACCAAGACAATTACGGCAAAACACATCACATATGTGACAACAGTCGCCAACATGACCGATGGCATGGGCAAGGGGGAACCACACGTTTGTGAAGACAGGGCAGCCAAGCAAATAAAGGTTCGAATGGATCTCGGAAACACACCACTGAATGGAATGAAGGAAACCCTATTTACGGACGGGTGCTGTTATAGGTCGAAGAATCCGAGTGAAGGAAACATTGCTGCCTATGCTGTGGTGCGCCAGGGAAAGAATGGAGATCATGAAGTGATGGAAGCAGGAAGAATGGAACCAGCAGGAGCCTCGGCACAACTAGCAGAACTGAGAGCATTGCGGAGAGCACTAGAGCTCTGCCAAGGAAGAGAGGTAGACATCTATACCGATTCTGCATACGCCCATGGAATTGCTCACATTGATGGCCCTCAATGGATGAGGAGAGGGTTCCTAACCAGCTCAAACGAACCTATAAAACACAAACAAGAGATCCAGAAATTGATTGAGGCAATCAAGCTGCCAAAACGGGTGTCAATCATGAAATGTAAAGGACACAGTAAAGAAAGCACTAGGGAACGTGAAGGGAATGATCAAGCAGACCTGGCAGCTAAGGAAGCGGGAGGTTACACTGCACAACAGATGGTGCAGAGGACAACCCATAGCCAGGAAGAGCTGACAGAAGATACAGTAAGACAGTTACAAGAGGCTGCTGATGTTTATGAACAGAATGAGTGGAGCAGGCAGGGGGCAAGAAGGGATCACCAAGGAATCTGGAGGGCTACCACCGGAAAAACAGTGGCTTCTGCCAAACTCCTCAGATCTATCATCAGAGAAGAGCATGAAAAAGCACACGGAGGCCGGAAGAGTGTGGGAAAGGCAGTTGAGAAGGCATGGTACCACCCCAACATGATGGACATGGCCAGGGAAACATCTGAAAGCTGTGAAATATGCAAAAGTTACAACAACAGAGTGAGAAACTCCCCAGACTCTGACACACATCTAACCCCTCATGAACTATTGACAGGGCGTAGGATGCTAGGGCCACCAGCAGATAATCTTAGCATGCCTAGACTAGACATAGCTAAAATCAGATACACAGACTATATGCAGGCGTTAACTTCTCTTGTCGAAAGACTGTCCAAACAGGTGGTGGAGGTCCGAACTCCTGCAATAGAAACCACAGACGAAAACAGAGATATCCTGGTGGGAGACCTGGTGAGCGTAAAGGTGCATTCCATAAAGTGGACGGAGCCCAGGTGGGAAGGACCGTACCAGGTGAAAGAGGTATCAAGTCACTCATTGAGAGTGAATTCAAACAAAAGAGATTCGTGGTACCATAGAAATCACTGTGCAAAAGACGAAGGCCCAAATCGCTCATTAGAAGAGACAGGGCGAGACTTGAGCAAGTTGACAGATTCAGGCAAGAACATGTGGGGGATATGGGTGATATACATGATGGGGGGGGTAACTCACTCTGCAGGAAGTATAGTTATCACTGTGTTTTTGCTTTTAATGTGCTGTGCTGCTTGTATCATCCCATGTTTGAAAAAGTCTGTTACAGATGTGGTGCAGGCTGTTGGTATGATGCCCCTACTTGGAGCTCAAGTAGCTGATGCTGATACCGAATCAAGTCTTCGTAGGAAGATGGGTCTGACTGAGGATGACCATTGGTTTGCTATACGGGAGGTGGTTGTATAAGGTGTTTTCATAAGTCGTTCTTTCACAGGTTTAAAAAAAAGGGTTTTAAGTTCTTGGGTGGCTGGTAGCCACTCAGCATAAGGGGTGGAGAAACGAAGGATGAGCGGGTTGGTTGATTTGCTGTTACAGATGTGAGGGTTGTAAGTTTTGGAGTGACTGGTAGTTCTCTTTATATCCAGTAGGTGTAGCTGTAACAGGTTGAGGGTTTTTTTACTTTTCTTAATGCATAAGCTTTGTATTTTTTGTATTGGGGTGAGTGACACCCTAGGGGGTGTCAAAAGGGGGACTGTAAGGGCTGATCTATGTTTTAGCTAATGAATATGTTAATCTACAACAAGAGTTATTAAGTGAATGTATTGTGTGATCATAGATCTTTAGAACTGCTGTAGGTTTGGGTAAGGGGGAGCTATGTGGAATGAATGTGCTAGCTGGGGGTTTTATGATAGAACTGTGTCTTGTTGTAATATGGAGCTTGGACATGTACTGAGAAGACCACTACTTCCGTCAACTGGATTGCGTCACGAGGCTGGGACCAGCCTGCACGCCAACGATAGGCTGAGTAAGTTTAAACCACACTCAGCCTCTACTCCGACAGATCAGCAGGGAGCGGAAATTATCCTGTCGGAGTATTTAAGGAAGAACAAAGGATAGGACTCGGTCTCTTCTCTAGGCTATGCGCTTCTATAGCGCTGCTCGCTGATTCTCTCTCGCGCTCCCTTGCGCTCTCTCTTTCTCTCTCTCTCTCTCGCGCTTCTCATGCGCTGTTTGCCCTGCGTGGTGTCACAGTGAGCCTGTATATACGAACTTCATATTTACCATTTAAGGGTTTGCTAGAATAAAATACATAGATGATTTAAATGGCGTAGTAATCCTTTTGTTCCAATACCAGATTTGAATTGACGCAACCCGACATCTGAAACGTAAAAATAAATGTCCATGATTAAGCATGGGTACAAATAGTCTCTAGAATTCAACAATGCTGCACAGCACCATTGACATTTTTGGCAAGATATTGGACAAATCAGATCAGAGATCATAATATTCTTTGATAGGAATAATCAAAATGTCGCTATGTGTAATCAGAAACTGACAGTTTGGGTAAATGCCAGATGGGCTGGTGCATCTTAAGCCCAGTGGGCCTGTCTAAATGAGGGGGAATTGTGCAGAATTATCATTATTTGCCTAATAATGGGGGCCTTAAGGCAAAAGAATGGACCGGTGTGGGGAATGCCTGGGATGATTTCTGGTCCCTGTGTGTAATCCAACAGGACATAAACCAGAGCAATTTAATATTATTATGGAGATTGTGGAGCACCTCAGGGTTCTGTTGAAGGCCCATCTCTTTCCCCTCTGAATCCTGGTTAATTTCTCTTTTACCTGTTAGACAGTAATTTGGACTCTTTTCTATTGATCAGACATAATTTCTCCTTCTCATAAACAATCTGAAATCAAGAACAGTGTTGATTATACTGACTTAATGTCGGCCTTTTTATTTCAGTGTCCATATTGTGATACCATTCTCATCGCTTCTTCAACAACTTTTTGAACAATCTGAATGGAATTGTGATACAATATTTTGTGGACATCTGCATTTCTTTTTGGTTTAAATTCTTTAAGTTCTTTAAGTTACAATGGGATGGGCAACTCCAGCCCTCGGGGGCCAGAGTGGTGTCACACTTTTTCCCCATCCCTAAAAAACACAGCTGATTAAACTAATTGCATTCTGAACTGAAGATCATGATTAGTTTATAATTGGAGTCAGGTGTGTTAGTTGGGTCAAAAGTGTGACACCAATCAGGCCCCAGAGGTCTGGAGTTGCCCATCCCTGACCTAACACAAAGTGTCCTCCACATTTATGGGATGGCTCCACTCTCAGGCTAATCTTTGTCTATACTCAGGAGAGGGCTGACCATGCAAAACTGGTGAATAGGCTGAGAGATGCTTTCAATCAGACCAAAATGACTCTTCCACAAATATGATTTGTCCACACAGTCCGTAATTGAGCCGGCCCATCAGGTGACCTCAGGAACGCAGAAAAACATCACGAGGAAACGAAAAGATGCGTCCACCATGCAGGGATACATTGTGTTGGCACTTATCACCTTAACGTCACCCTGTCTATTGTTTAATCTCGTCTCTATGGAAATAACGTATTGGAAAAAAGAAACCAGATGGTGGGCTCCAGAAATTCACTGTCAGCGTCACAAGGCCCCCACAGAGGCACTGAATAGGCAAACTAGGAAGTTAAGGATTTCTGAGGTGTATCACAAGGTTATGAGACTAAGCTCAGCCAAGTTTAAACCCTTTGCAGAGAATATATTGAGTTTTCACTATGAGGAACCTGACAGTCTATCTATGTACGGAGGAATCCAGATAATCCATGTGAGAAGCTTCAAAGGGAACTGATTACATTTAACACTTTTATCTAAGTTACAGTTTATCCTTTGCATCCTTTGAACATCACAACATGCTTACAGAATATATAGGAATTTTACTCCAATCCTTCATTCATCGATTGCTCTCTTTTTTTGTCTTTTTTTTTTGTCTCTCTTTGTATTTATTTTTTTCTTGCTTTTTCCATGTTCTGCCAATGCTTCTTTGAGGTAGTGAGATTGTTGGAGGAAAAATTAAGTGCAGCATGTTTTCTGCACAAGGTCCTTTAATTTTCTGCCTTGCTACTGTTGTTGTCATCAAACTTAAAATGTGATTGAATTCTGCACACACCTGAGTTGAAAAGGACTGAAGTAGATCTTCATAGTTTTGCACATGTAAAATTGTATTTCACTTGTGAAATCATGTGGAACCATGTGGTTTTGGAACACTTTACATGTGATGATATTTCCTATGAAGTTTCACATGTGGATTTTCACGTGATCACATAACCTAAGATTTCACAGGTGATGCCCTGCAAACAAAAATGACTTGCTAAAACATCAGGTCGTTTCCCAACAATTCACATATTATACATTTCACATGTGCTTTTGTAACGGGTAGAATTAGAACCCCGCTCTCCCATGGGAGAAGGCAACCTCATTAGACCAAGAGGGCCTACAGTCATTTTGAATTTGCAGGGGGGGCTACATCATTACATGACCACGATCAATCATGACCAACTCATGTCCGCTATACTTTAACATGTGCATTTTCACATTTTAATGTCAATTATCTCTGACTCGGATCAGGCCCCTCTGTTTATTAACACTGTTGCAGATAAGCATGCTCCTTAAAAAAAACTAAGAGTAACAGATAGATCAAACTCTTGGTTCACGCATTAATTGTCTGAAAAATAACAGGAAATAAATTTAGCTTGGGCTAGATTGACTGATACTACGTCTGACTGGCAGTCCTTCAAATATTTGAGAAATAGATGAAAAGCAAAGTCAACATACTTCTTGAACTGTGTATCTGAGAATGGTGGGAATCCAGCGAACTTCTGGAAAGTAGTCAAATCTCTGAAACAACATAACTACAGTCCAATTCCTTTTTTTAACTTCTTATTCTATTCTAAATGTGCACCAATCTAGTTTTAGACCTGGATATAGCACCATTTCAGATGCTATGCTTGTTCTAGATTGTGTTAAATTGCTTAGATCATAAAAAACATTGTGCTGACTTATTCATAGACCATTCCAAGGCCTTTGACACTGTTGATCATTGCATTCTCATTCAAAGATTCACACAATGCGTGATTTCTGCTAGTGTCAAGTGTAGTTCCCTGGATATTACAAAATGTGTACCGCAGGGGTCGGTATTGGGACCTGTTCTCTTTACTATTTATATAAATAATATTGGTCTATAGGTTAAAATATTCATCTGTATGCAGATGTCACTGTTATTTATGTATGCCATTGCCCCAACTGTTGACCAGGCTATGTTAGAGCTGCAATCTCACTTTGTTGCCTTACAGAAAACCCTGGTTGGTTTAAAAGTTGTACTTAATGCGGGCAAGACTAAATACAGTGGGGAGAACAAGTATTTGATACACTGCCGATTTTGCAGGTTTTCCTACTTACAAAGCATGTAGAGGTCTGTAGTTTTTATCACATTGTATGATTTTTAAATAATTAATTTGCATTTTATTGCATGACATAAGTATTTGATCACCTACCAACCAGTAAGAATTCCGGCTCTCACAGACCTTTTAGTTTTTCTTTGAGAAGCCCTTCTGTTCTCCACTCATTACTTGTATTAACTGCACCTGTTTGAACTCGTTACCTGTATAAAAGACACCTGTCCACACACTCAATCAAACAGACTCTAACCTCTCCACAATGGCCAAGACCAGAGAGCTGTGTAAGGACATCAGGGATACAATTGTAGACCTGCACAAGGCTGGGATGGGCTACAGGACAATGGGCAAGCAGCTTGGTGAGAAGGCAACAACTGTTGGTGCAATTATTAGAAAATGGAAGAAGTTCAAGATGACGGTCAATCTCCCTCGGTCTGGGGCACCATGCAAGATCTCACCTCGTGGGGCATCAATGATCATGAGGAAGGTGAGGGATCAGCCCAGAACTACACGGCAGGACCTGGTCAATGACCTGAAGAGAGCTGGGACCACAGTCTCAAAGAAAACCATTAGTAACACACTACACCGTCATGGATTAAAATCCTGCAGCGCACGCAAGGTCCCCCTGCTCAAGCCAGCGCATGTCCGGGCCCGTCTGAAGTTTGCCAATGACCATCTGGATGATCCAGAGGAGGAATGGGAGAAGGTCATGTGGTCTGATGAGACAAAAATAGAGCCTTTTGGTCTAAACTCCACTCGCCGTGTTTGGAGGAAGAAGAAGGATGAGTACAACCCCAAGAACACCATCCCAACGGTGAAGCATGGAGGTGGAAACATCATTCTTTGGGGATGCTTTTCTGCAAAGGGGACAGGACGACTGCACCGTATTGAGGGGAGGATGGATGGGCCATGTATCGCGAGATCTTGGCCAACAACCTCCTTCCCTCAGTAAGAGCATTGAAGATGGGTCGTGGCTGGGTCTTCCAGCATGACAACGACCCGAAACACACAGCCGGGGCAACTAAGGAGTGGCTCCGTAAGAAGCATCTCAAGGTCCTGGAGTGGCCTAGCCAGTCTCCAGACCTGAACCCAATAGAAAATCTTTGGAGGGAGCTGAAAGTCCGTATTGCCCAGCGACAGCCCCGAAACCTGAAGGATCTGGATGGAGGAGTGGGCCAAAATCCCTGCTGCAGTGTGTGCAAAGCTGGTCAAGAACTACAGGAAGCGTATGATCTCTGTAATTGCAAACAAAGGTTTCTCTACCAAATATTAAGTTCTGCTTTTCTGATGTATCAAATACTTATGTCATGCAATAAAATGCAAATGAATTACTTAAAAATCATACAATGTGATTTTCTGGATTTTTGTTTTAGATTCCGTCACTCACAGTTGAAGAGTACCTATGATAAAAATTACAGTCTTCTACATTCTTTGTAAGTGGGAAAACCTGCAAAATCGGCAGTGTATCAAATACTTGTTCTCCCCACTGTATATCTTGTTCTATAGTTCTTGCAAAACTGTTTAAGGTGGAATACATATTTAATCATTGGATGGTTCTCCCATTGACCAGGGTTTCTGCCTATAAATATCTGAGCATTTGGATTGACAAAGATTTAATGTTCAAAAACATATCGATGAGGAAGTTAAAAAGCAAACATTTAAAGTGGTCTTCTACTTTTTTTTACAGATCTTTCCTCTCCCTTAATAGCAGCAAGCAGATTGTGCAGTCAATTTTCCTGCCAGTTCCTGACTATGGTGACACCATTTACCAGATTGCAGCAGCCACTACTCATGAACCTTTGGATGCCGTCTACCAGAGCGCCCTTTGCTTTATCACAGGTGACCATTTTAATACTCACCACTGCATCCTGTAGCAAAAGGTTGGCTGGTACTCATTAAAGTGGATCACTTCATTATTCCCTTTTTCTTCACCAAGCTTTACTAAGCTTCCGAATTACCTAACTTTGCTCTTAAAATATAAAAACATGAGATACCAAACCCGTTCAAAAGGTTGGTTATCTCTTGAGGTTACTCGGGTCTCCACTGAACTAGTAAATCCACTTTTAGTTGTAAAACACATCATTGCTGGAACTAACTACAAATACGTTACTATTGGATGTTCTGGTGCCTCTTTTTATTATTATTTGTATATATTTCTTTGGGAGGTATATCAGCTTTAAAATTACAAATAGTAATTGTCTGCATCAATATATTTTGTAATATTTACAAGGGCTTGTCTTCATTTGTACTATTTTCTACATTGTAGAATAATAGTGAAAATGTCAAAATATATTTTATATTTTAGATTCTTCAAAGTAGCCACCCTTTGCCTTGATGACAGCTTTGGCATTCTCTCGACCAGCATCACCTGGAATGCTTTTCCAACAGTCTTGAAGGAGTTCCCATATATGCTGGGCACTTGTTGGCTGCTTTTCTTTCACTCTGCGGTCCAACTCATCCCAAACCATTTCAATTGGGTTGAGGTCGGGTGATTGTGGAGGCCAGGTCATCTGATGCAGCACTCCATCACACTTGGTCAAATAGCCCTTACACAGCCTGGAGGTGTGTTGGATCACCAGCAAAGCACACCATCATCCACACCATCACACCTCCATGCTTCACAGTGTGAACCACACATGCAGAGATCATCCGTTCACCTACTCTGCGTCTCACAAAGACACAGCAATTGGAACCAAAAATCTCAAATTTGGACTCCTCAGACCAAAGGACATATTTCCACCGGTCTAATGTTAATTGCTCGTGTTTCTTGGCCCAAGCAAGTCTCTTCTTATTGGTGTCCTTTAGTAATGTTTTTTTGTAGCAATTCGACCATGAAGGCCTGATTCACGCAGTCTCCTCTGACCAGTTGATGTTGAGATGTGTCTGTTACTTGAACTCTGTGAAGCATTTATTTGGGCTGGTAACTCTAATGAACTTATCTTCTGCAGCAGAGGTAACTCTTGGTCTTCCTTTCCTGTGAGAGACATCATAGCGCTTGATGGTTTTTGCGACTGCATAAGTTCTTGAAATGTTTCAGATTGAATGACCTTCATGTCTTAAAGTAATGGATGGACTGTTGTTTCTCTTTACTTATTTGAGGTGTTCTTGCCATAATATGGACTGGGAATATGGCAGAATACAAACAGTGTAGTTATTCCCTCTGCAAGGCAATCAAACAGGCAAAACGTCAGTATAGGGACAAAGTTGAGTCTCAGTTCAACGGTTCAGACACGAGACGTGTGTGGCAGGGTTTACAGACAATCACAGACTATAAAAGGAAAACCAGCCACGTCGCGGAGACCAAGCTAAACACCTTCTTCACTCGCTTTGAGGATAATACACAGTGGGCTCTCCTTCCCCGTGGCCAATGTGAGTTAGACATTTAAGCGTGTTAACCCTCGCAAGGCTGTCGGCCCAGATGGCATCCTTTGCCGCGTCCTCAGAGCATGCGCAGACCAGCTAGCTGGTGTGTTTACACATATATTCAATCTCTCCCTATCCCAGTCTCCTGTCCCCACATGCTTCAAGATGGCCACCATTGTCCCTGTACCTAAGAAAGCAAAGGTAACTGAGAGCTTAAAGTTCCTTGGTGTCCACATCACCAACAAACTATCATAGTCCAAACACACCAAGACAGTCGTGAAGAGGGCACGACAAAGCCTATTCCCCTTCAGGAGACTGAAAAGATTTGGCATCCTGACTGGTTGCATCACTGCCTGGTATGGAAACTGCTCGGCCTCCGACCGCAAGGCACTACAGAGGGTAGTGCGTACTGCCCAGTACATCATGGGGGCCAAGCCATCCAGGACCTCTATACCAGGCGGTGTCAGATAAGGCCCTAAAAATTGTCAAAGACTCCAGCCACCCTAGTCATAGACTGTTCTCTCTGCTACCACACGGCAAGCAGTATCGGAGCACCGAGTTGAGGTCCAAAAGGCTTCTCAACAGCTTCTAGCCCCAAGCCATAAGACTATCAAGGATCATATCACCTTACCTGCCACCCTAGATCCACTTCAATTTGCTTACTGCCCCAATAGATCCACAGACGATGCAATCGCCATCACACTGCACACTGCCGTAAGAGGAAAACCTATGTAAGAATGCTGTTCATTGACTATAGCTCAGCATTCAACACCATAGTACCCTCCAAGCTCATCATCAAGCTCAAGGCCCTGGGTCTGAACCCCGCCCTGTGCAACAGGTCGCCCCGAGGTGGTGAAGGTAGGAAACAACACCTCCAAGCAGTGGAAAAGGTGGAGAAGGTGGAAAGGTGGAAAGCTTCAGGTTCCTCGGCGTACACATCACTGACAAACTGAAATGGTCCACCCACACAGACAGTGTGGTGAAGAAGGCGCAACAGCACCTCTTCAACCTCAGGAGGCTAAAGAAATTTGGCTTAGCAACTAAAACCCTCACAAGCTTTTACAGATTCACAATTGAGAGCATCCAGTCAGGCTGTATCACCGCCTGGTACAGCAACTGCACCGCCCACAACCGCAAGGCACTCCAGAGGGTGGGGCGGTCTGCCCAACGCATTACCGGGGGCAAACTTCCCGCCCTCCTGGACACCTAGATCACCCGATGCCATAGGAAGGCCAAAAAGATCATCAAGGACATCAACCACCCGAGCCACTGCCTGATCACCCCACTATCATCCAGAAGCCGAGGTCAGTATAGTGGCATCAAAGCTGGGACAGAGAGACTGAAAAACAGCTTCTATCTTAAGGCCATCAGACAGTTAAACAGCCATCACTAGCACATCAGAGGCTGCTGCCTGTAGACATACAGTGGGGAGAACAAGTATTTGATACACTGCCGATTTTGCAGGTTTCCCCACTTACAAAGCATGTAGAAGTCTGTAATTTTTATCATAGGTACTCTTCAACTGTGAGTGACGGAATCTAAAATCCAGAAAATCACATTGTATGATTTTTAAGTAATTAATTTGCATTTTATTGCATGACATAAGTATTTGATACATCAGAAAAGCAGAACTTAATATTTGGTAGAGAAACCAGAGATTATACGTTTCCTGTAGTTCTTGACCAGGTTTGCACACACTGCAGCAGGGATTTTGGCCCACTCCTCCATCCAGATCCTTTAGGTTTCGGGGCTGTCGCTGGGCAATACAGACTTTCAGCTCCCTCCAAAGATTTTCTATTTTGTTCAGGTCTGGAGACTGGCTAGGCCACTCCAGGACCTTGAGATGCTTCTTACGGAGCCACTCCTTAGTTGCCCTGGCTGTGTGTTTCGGGTCGTTGTCATGCTGGAAGACCCAGCCACAACCCATCTTCAATGCTCTTACTGAGGGAAGGAGGTTGTTGGCCAAGATCTCGCGATACATGGCCCCATCCATCCTCCCCTCAATACGGTGCAGTCGTCCTGTCCCCTTTGCAGAAAAGCATCCCCAAAGAATGATGTTTCCACCTCCATGCTTCACGGTTGGGATGGTGTTCTTGGGGTTGTACTCATCCTTCTTCTTCCTACAAACACGGCGAGTGGAGTTTAGACCAAAAAGCTCTATTTTTGTCTCATCAGACCACATGACCTTCTCCCATTCCTCCTCTGGATCATCCAGATGGTCATTGGTAAACTTCAGACGGGCCTGGACATGCGCTGGCTTGAGCAGGGAGACCTTGCGTGCGCTGCAGGATTTTAATCCATGACGGCGCAGTGCGTTACTAATGGTTTTCTTTGAGACTGTGGTCCCAGCTCTCTTCAGGTCATTGACCAGGTCCTGCCGTGTAGTTCTGGGCTGATCCCTCACCTTCCTCATGATCATTGATGCCCCACGAGGTGAGATCTTGCATGGTGCCCCAGACCAAGGGAGATTGACCGTCATCTTGAACTTCTTCCATTTTCTAATAATTGCGCCAACAGTTGTTGCCTTCTCACCAAGCTGCTTGCCTATTGTCCTGTAGCCCATCCCAGCCTTGTGCAGGTCTACAATTTTATCCCTGATGTCCTTACACAGCTGTTTGAT
This sequence comes from Thymallus thymallus, assembly GCA_023634145.1. NCBI lineage: Eukaryota > Metazoa > Chordata > Actinopteri > Salmoniformes > Salmonidae > Thymallus > Thymallus thymallus. The sequence continues at coordinate 24,429,147 of CM042416.1, read as the reverse complement.
TGAGTGTGTGGAGTCCGTTTGATTGAGTGTGTGGACAGGTGTCTTTTATACAGGTAACAAGTTCAAACAGGTGCAGTTAATACAGGTAATGAGTGGAGAACAGGAGGGCTTCTTAAAGAAAAACTAACAGGTCTGTGAGAGACGGAATTCTTACTGGTTGGTAGGTGATCAAATACTTATGTCATGCAATAAAATGCAAATTAATTATTTAAAAATCATACAATGTGATTTTCTGGATTTTTGTTTTAGATTCCGTATCTCACAGTTGAAGTGTACCTATGATAAAAATTACAGACCTCTACATGCTTTGTAAGTAGGAAAACCTGCAAAATCGGCAGTGTATCAAATACTTGTTCTCCCCACTGTAGATTAGAAATCACTGGCCACTTTAAGGAATGGAACACTAGCCACTTTAATAATGTTTTTGTATCTTGCATTACTCATCTCATATGTATAAACTGTATTCTATACTATGCTACTGTATCTTAGCCCAATGCCGCTCTGACATCACTCGTCCATATATGTATATATTCTTAATTCATTCCTTACTTAGATTTATGTGTATTTTGGGTATATGTTGTGCAACTGTTAGATAGTACTTGTTAGATATTACTGCACTGTCGGAGCTAGAAGCACAAGCATTTCGCTACACCTACAATAACATCTGCTAAACACCTGTATGTGACCAACACAATTTGATTTGATTTAATTTTAACTGATTGGCTCAAACGCATTAAGGAAAGAAATTCCACAAATTAACTTTTGACAAGGCACACCTATTAATTGAAATGCTTCATGAAGCTGGTTGAGAGAATGCCAAGAGTGTGTAAAGCTGTCATCAAGGCAAAGGGTGGCTACTTTGAAGAATCTCATGGTTATTACATGATTCCTTATGTGTTATTTCATAGTGTTGATGTCTTCACTATTATTCTACAATGTAGAAAATAGTAAAAATAAAGAAAAACCCTTGAATGAGTAGGTGTGTCCAAACCTTTGTCTTGTACTGATATATATATATATATATATAATTTTTTTTCCTTCATTATTTTCCCCTAACCCTACCACCCTAATCAGAGCAAACTAATGGACAACAACACTTAAGCTTCTACTTCCAGCTTATACATGCACATTTTATGAACACAGTACTGTATATTTTACAATAGTTATCTTTTTTTGTTTTTAGTCCCATCCTTCAGCTCCACTCAACCCCTCCCATCTATCTCTGAACACCATCCTGTTTCTATTTGCCATATATTTTTTATCTGTGCTGTGATGTTTCACAAATGTTCTGAACCTTTCTATTCTCATAGATACTACATTGTGTAAATTAAAGATAACATTTTTGCTAAGAATATTATTATACTATTTATCGATTGACTATGACTTTTTAAATCCCCCAGCAGTGCAATATGCAGAGTTGTTGCAATTCTTCAGCCATTACAGAATCTATGACCAAAAACAAGCTACAGATGGAAGGGAAAGGGGGATACCTAGTCAGTTGTACAATTGAATGCATTCAACTGAAATGTGTCTTCCGCATTTAACCCAACCCCTCTGAATCGAACAGTACCAATACAAATTGTCTAATTATTCTGTCTCTTCATTGCAAAATCTGCAGAGCTGGGATGATTGTATCCCCCATATTAACATTCTACTGGTTGCAAGAATTTTGTATAGTAATTTAAATTGAAAAAACAAATGTTTGAATCCAGCGTCGTTTTGTGTATCAGTTCATAAACCATGTGCCATGGAAACTCTTCCCAACTACTTTGCAATCTATGTGGCACAGCTGTCAATTTTTCGGTCCTTAAATTAAACTGGTATACTTTTTTATTTCTCACAATTTTCTTTAACCAGTTTTTATGCAGGGCCTAACTTTCTTCCCCTTCCACTTTCCTCTCCATTTTTGGCTGTAAAATTGACTAGAGCAGACATTTTCATATATTTTTGTTGGCTGCATGTGTGATATAACTCCACCAGTCCTATGTATGATATAATTTACAAAATGTATCTATCTATCTATCTATCTATCTATCTATCTATCTATCTATCTATCTATCTATCTATCTATCTATCTATCTATCTATCTATCTATCTATCTATCTATCTATCTATCTATCTATCTATCTATCTGATGACTCTCACAAGAAGGGTCATTTTTTGACAATCTTAGAAGAAATAGCAAAGCATGACCCTTTCATAGAGAAAAGGAGGAATGCATGTGGCAATGCTACGTACACAAGCCACCAAATCCAGAACAAAGTTCTTGAGGGCTTAGCTGAGATGGTACAAAGTCAAATAATAAGAGAAGTAAAAGAAAGTGAAGTTTGTAGTGTAATTGCAGATGAAACCAAAGATTTAAAGAAAAAAGCACAAATGTCTTTAGTTGTGAGGTACTATTACCATCCACGAAAACTTTTTACACTTTCAGTCAGCTGAAAGCTAAAATACAGCAGGTATCAAAAAAATCATAATTGATTGCCTACAGAAATAATCTTGTGGGGCAAGGCTATGACGGTGCATCCATCATGAGCGGAAAGCATTCTGGTGTGTCTGCACTGATTAAAAACAGTGCAAGATTTCCTGGTATTGGATATGACTGAAAAAGAATGTCTCACAGAGATTCATACGTGAACCACACTTTTTATTTGCCAAGGAAAAGTACATGATCAGTGAATATATTCAATGTGCAGACTACAATGTGGGGATCTCATGTGTGGTAATAACTACATGTACAGTTAAAGTCAGAAGTTTACATACACCTTAGCCAAATACATTTCAAGTCAGTTTTTCACAATTCCTGACATTTAATCCAAGTAAAAATTCCCTGTCTTAGGTCAGTTAGGATCACCACTTTATTTTAAGAATGTGAAATGTCAGAATAATAGTAGAGAGAATTATTTATTTCAGCTTTTATTTCTTTCATCACATTCCCAGTGGGTCAGAAGTTTACGTACACTGAATTAGTATTTGGTAGCATTGCCTTTCAATTGTTTAACTTCGGTCAAACGTTTCGGGTAGCCTTCCACAAGCTTCCCACAATAAGTTGGCTGAATTTTGGCCCATTCCTCCTGACAGAACTGGTGTAACTGAGTCAGGTTTGTAGGCCTCCTTGCTCGCACATGATTTTTCAGTTCTGCCGACACATTTTCTATAAGATCAGGGCTTTGTGATGGCCACTCCAATACCTTAACTTTGTTGTCCTTAAGCCATTTTGCCACAACTTTGGAAGTGCTTGGGGTCATTGTCCATTTGGAAGACCCATTTGCGACCAAGCTTTAACTTCCTGACTGATGTCTTGAGATGTTGCTTCAAGATATCCACATAACAGTTGATGTGAAATTTTGGGTCTGGTTCAATGTAATTGTCCCCTCCTCCTCTTCCTCCTCCTTTTTCTTGTCCTCCTCCTCCTCCTCCTCCTCCTCCTCCTCCTCCTCCTCCTCCTCCACTTTGTCCTCAGTGTGATTATAAATAATCTTGGAGCTCAGATCTGTGGCATGCGGAAACGACTACCCAGAGCAGAGGTCTATAGGGGTGACGGGCTCTGAGTTCCCATTTATAATGTCCTTGAGGGGAAAGCCTCACATGTAATCTGTCTGTCTGTGACTGTGACCTTTGTGGTGGGAGAATCAAGATGCAAACAGTCGGCAATGTGTGTGTGAGGTCGACGCTGGCAGCGAGGACTGGGATGAAAAGCTGGTTGTATGAATGTGTTTACTGTGTGTGTGTGTGTGTGTGTGTGTGTGTGTGTGTGTGTGTGTGTGTGTGTGTGTGTGTGTGTGTGTGTGTGTGTATGCTTGCATTCGCACATGCATGAGTTCATGCATGCGTGTGTGTTTACGTGATTTAATAAGTTTGTGTGTGTGTGTGTGTGTATGTGTGAGTCATTACCTCTTATTAAAGTATCTGCAAACCATATTAATCCTCTCCTAATATTTCTCTCTCTCTCTCTCCGTGGTTGAAGCTGTCTGTCTGTCTTTCAGTCTGTCAGCCCTGTCGTAACGTTGACATAGACTAAATTGATGAAATGCTATTTTATTGAATAATTAGTTAACGTTTAATTAATTACATGATTTAATTAAACCATGCAACAATGAACTCATTAATAACTTATATAGAGCGGTTGTCTCCCGAATCCGCTCTCTTAAAGATCTGAAGATCTTGTACATCAATAGCAGTCAATTATTTAATCGTTACCTCATTAATCAGTCAGTCTCATTCTGAAGATTGTAAGATCTAAATCTGCACGAACCCTGGCGAATCACGTTGAATCAGCAATACAAATTGTCTTAATGATTTATTTACGAGCTAAAGAATCACACAGAGTTATATATATATACACAGGATAAATCATACATGTTAGCGATCAGATCACGGCTGGTTACACAAAGGAAGGGAGTGTCAGGCTCTGGCCATAGAGAAGCCTATTTGCTTCTCTATGTAGCCATGGTCAGAGTCTGACAGTTCCATTCTTTCTGTTTCTGGTGGTGGTTTGTGTGGGATCCCTAATTAGAGGCAGCTGTAGCGCATTGTCTCTAATTAGGGATCCTACATAGGTTTGTAATTTTCACACTGGGTCGTTGTCGATTATTTCACAGTCACGGTGGCAGTAAGTGTGCAACTTTGTTACGTCCGTCCGTTCATTCATGTTTGTGTTCGTGAACGTTACGTTTCATTATTGTGTTTGATTTTGTACGTTTTGACGTTTGTTTGTTCGTGTCTGTTTTGTTTAGTAGTTCGGCTTTGAGTATATTACATAGTAACATTAAAATGTCTAACTTCTACCTGCGCTGCGTCTTGGTCTCCCTATGCACCCTCTCGTGACAGGGAGGGGTGGAGTTTTGGAAGGGCGGGAAGATTGAAAGACAAAGGAAGGTAGTTACTATATGACCTGGTTGAAGCTAGGCTAACATCAATATCATATGCACTAACAACCGCCCAATTGGAAAGTGAATGCAATTATAGATATTTATGATTGAGCTTGGCTTCGATGGATGGAAGACTCTGGTCCTTTGGAGTCTTTATGGCTGCAGTCTGTAGAGCGGATACATGGGAGCACCCTCAGTCCTTTGGAGTCTGTCTGTGTTCAAAGTTCATGCCAAGTGGTATAATCAGTTCGTGCTGGATCCTGACTTGTCTAATCAAAATTCACAGTTTTAACATGGTAGTCGTCACATACACATTATCTTCGCATGTAGATTTCGTTAGCTACAGTTTTAGTTAAACTATTTGTGACCACAGCTCACGCCGGGGTCTGCTTAGTCTAATGTAGCCCTTGTTAAATGCATGGACCACAGTCCTAGCTTCATCGGGAACTGACGATAACTTTCGTGAATGGGCTTTTGTACTAGGGGGAGAAGGTCGTGTTTCATAGCTCTCAGCCAATGTCTGTTAACATGGGCGTGGCTACTGCCTGGACACGAGTAAACATTAAACAAACACTTCATCTTAAAAAGGATTAAATCACATTGTAATCTTTTCAAAAGTATTCTTATACTCAGTTAAACATTTATACAATATTTCAGATGCAAGTCTCATAATTGAGGGACCTCTGATGACAGAGTTAAGGTAATGTGGCTGTGCTGTTCCTTCTGATGTCACCACGGTGACACAGAGTGGGCAGGATCATAGCTGATTTCTTTACCAACCGTTTACCCATTCTCCCATTCAAGAATATTGTTTTAATTCTCAATTATGAGATGTAGTAGTATTCAGCGGGAAAAGTTTATTTGTCCTGTTCTGAGATCCTTTCTCTCAATACTAAAATGGTCCTGGAGGTCCTAAGCCAGGAATTTATGACCTGTCGTGAAGTCATAAAACTGCTCCCTACTGTAAAGAGGGGGGGGTCATCTCTGCTAGGACTAGCGTCATCTCTGCTAGGACTAGCGTCATGACAGTCCCCCCAAATTTTGGTATTATTCTGCATGTTGCAACCGACCATAAAAATGACTCAGAGATGTCCTAGTTGTGGATCATCATTGCTGTCCCCCTCGGGTGGTTGACCTTGGTAGGTTCTCTGGAAGCTGAAGCAGACCGCCGCAAGGATGGGCAGCGGATGTCTGGTTGGTGATCGCCGTTGCCGTCCCCCTCTGGTGGTTTCCCTTGGTAGGTTCTCTGGAAGCTGCAGAGCACCACAGGATCTGGGCAGTGACTTAGGCAGATGTTAACGCACACACACTCACAAAATATATAAAATATATAATTACATTACAGTTGTTGTGGCACTAACTGATAGTTGTATGGGGAAGTTGTTTATGGCTCTATTACTTCCTAAGTGTCACGGAAAATAAAACAGAATGAATGAAAGCATAAATAAAAATAAACGACCCTATCATGTCATTGGCTTTCCTACTTAGTGGTGAATTGCTTAGGCACTATCTTAAGTTGATAACTACTTGATAAGTCTACAGCTGTAAGGCACTAGTTTTGGGCAGTCTACAGGGATGACCTATGGACTTCTGGGGAGAAACTGGTGAGTACGGTGGCTGTAGGGTCAAAGGTCTCAGGGTACATTTCCTATTTTACCCAGGCTGGTGTTTTGCTCGGACCCTTAAGTGTTCCTAGCATAAATCCTAATTGGATGTTCCGTTGTACATGTGCGTTTATGCTTACACAAGCGTGCATGTCAAGGGAAGAAAACCAAGTATCCTGGTAGACTACAACTTGTTCAGAATGAGTCAATGCCTGGAGGTCAGTCAGAATTGGTGTTGAGGGAGTCTGTAGTGGTTTTACTACAAGTCAGTGTCTCTTACACCATTGTAGTGGCGGTAGGTATGAAGATGTCTGTTTCAAAACTATGTTATCCACGCAGGAGTTAACCTCACGACGGAAGTACTCAATAAGCACTGAACCAGTCTTACGCGGTGTGATCATGGTTCATGACTTCTAATAACTTTACTCCTGAATGGAGGGTTCTATTTATTAGTGGCATGTGTGTTAACCATTGAAAGAGTGCTCTGGAGATTCCCTTCTACGTGTTGCACTCTGAGTGACTCCTAACTATTCTGTCGCTGTTGCCGAGGGCAATTTGATTCGTTAGGTCTTGTAGTGGAGTGAGAGGATGGGTCTGTGATGGCCGGTATGTTCCGGCTCGTTGGCTACATCTGCTGGCCAGGAGAGGTGGTGGCCCGGTAGGGTAAGGCCTAATTACACACACCTGAAGCCACTTAAGGAGAGATATTTTAACCTGGCCTTGAGCACACCCAGCGGGTGGTTGTTTGGTGGGAAAAGCTACCAGGAGGGCAGAGGATTCTAGGATAACCTCAAGTGGAAGAAGGGACTGGACCTCAATGACTACTGGACAAGAAGACACACACAGTAAGACCCAGACTGTATTTGAATTGCTCTCTCTCTTTTCTTTTGGTTATAACCGGTAAACAGTTTAGCTGTCCAGTCACAGTAAGGGACCCGGAAGAACTGTATAGTAAGGCTCTCGAAAGAGCTAGGCTTTTGTTTTGGTTTCATTGTTACCCAGCGCCCGGGCGTGGCCTCTGTTAAAGTTTCACTAATAAAAGTCCTGGGTCACTGCCTTGGAGAAAGGTTCCCCACTTCTGTTTCTCCACGTTCTTGTACCTTGAGGCTCAGCCTGGCTAGAAACCCGCTACAGTCTCTATCCTTCTTACTGATTGTAGCTGGACTGACTGTTGCTGCCATTGGTACTGGTACTCAAGGGGACCAAGTATCCTACCGATTTGTTCTGAAATGTTATCCTACTGGAATAAATTATTAGAGCACATTACTAGTTGCATTGTAGTTGAAACTACACATGGCAAGGAATGATTATTGTTGCCATTTGTTTTCCTTTACGACCAGTGTGGTACACCTCAGTGATATCTCAGATGTGTTCCAAGTTATCCCTGTCTAGGGGCCTGTCCGCTCCTCTCTGTTCTCATGGGGAAGTTTACAACTAGTTTTGTTTCCTGCTCTGGCGGTCTCGCACAGTGTTGCACGTAGTCTCAAGTTGGGTCTGGAATGATATTCCCCCCCCTTTGTGTCTCCGGACCCCCCCACCAGTGGTTGGTGTGGGTATCCGAGTCACAAACGAAAAGGTTGGACCCTGTGTACAAGTTGTCAGCAGCTGCGTAGGTTGTAGGTTGGCTGTGACCATTCAACCAAATCTCTTGGTGTTTGTGCTTCAAAACGCTCAGTGGCTGTCGAGGCCTGTCAGTCACCACAGCGTCCACGTGTGGCGACCGTTTCATTGCCTGCGAACTGATAAGAGGAAATGGTTTTACGATAGGCGTTTCACCAGTGGGAATCATCAGGTCAGTTGCAGGACTGATACAGTGTTTTCAAAAGGGGTCCTTTTGATAGATGGTCCTTGTGGGTGACTGTGTAGCAGTCAGCGGTAGGTGATGTGACCATATTTCATTGTTCTTCCAATCCATCAGAGGGATAAAACGAGTCTATCAGTGGTACAGATTCAACCAAGTGTGGTGGTCATTTGCAACTACGAGGTGTGTCGTTGTTGTTAATGGTGAAAACAGATTTACTTCTCTGTTTTCGAGTGGAATCGGCTCTAGCAAAGTTTTTGACCTTTTTCTTCGCAACCTTTTTTTATCAGAGTCTATAGACAAAGCTTGTGTGCTTGTGTCTTGATCTAGCGGGCCCTGGATAGGGTCTTGTGAGAGTGAGAACTAGGGTAATTTGATTGATAACGCCCTTGCTAAGGGTGTTAATTCTGGCTTACCCGTTGTCCGGCAATTCCACGTCTAGTCATAGTGACTTTTGTCAATTTTTTCCCGCTTCTTTACTTCTCTTAGCAGAGCTTTTAGAGAGTATTCGCTTATGTTGCTGTCGTCATTGAAGCCTTTGTCACCATTGTGTTCTGACACGTCGGGTGGTTGGGTGGCTGGAACTTAGTTAATTCGACCACGGTGGGTATTCTTGTGCGTCATCTCTTGACGCTTCAATACCTGATAATGCACCATCTAACTGGAGTGGGTGCTCCTGTTCAAACCGGGATGTCAGAGCTCTCAGAGCTGCGCACTTCTGAGATTGGCAAACCAACGTGGGCTGTGAGGCCTAAGTAGGTAATGGTGGGTTACATGTTCGACAGAAACATGTTTGAATGGTAACAGCTCTTCCATTCCTGTTTCAGTGAGTAGGCCAAAGTAAGCTGAATGAATCCTATGATAGTAAGCTTGTGGGTGTTCATTCTGAGTTTGTTTGACAGTGTTAGCCAGCGAGCTTTCGTGTTTGCGAGTCGCAGAACCACTGAATTCTATTTTCAAAGCTGTGGCAAGTTTAGAATAGTTGTTTTGCACGTGTTGCTGTTGGATACGAATGAACCTTATCACGTGACTATTCGATGTTCGCTTTAGCAGGTAAAGCCTGGCAGCACCTGTAGCATTTCTGACAGTGTACCCATGCACTTCGGCATTGATTGTGGCAAGAGAGGCCTGTAGATCCCTTGATGTTACCCTGGGGTTCTTAGAGACTTCTATGAGCATCTTTCGGTCAGCTACTCGTCCTTCTGCAGCTTGCCTGCCAATGCATGCTTGTACCAACCAAGCAACCAAGCTAACTGGCTAAAGTTGGCTTGCTTGCTAACTAGATACTTCCAGCCACAAATGAGAGAGAACCTTACTCTGACCATTTACTCACCATAGCAGAGCTGGTTTGGCTGTTTACATGTTATCTAGAGCATTCGTGACTAACTATAATTGTTTTTGCCTACGTTTATTGACACTGGTCATATTCAGCTGGTGTTGCGAGTTCGTAAATTCATTAGTTATTCTGCGCTCTGGCACACTCAGACGAGAGTGCTCTAAAATCGAAGTATTTGGAGTGAATTTGCTAACGCAAGAGATATGCTAACTGGATAACAGTCATTCAAGTTCTTGCTAGCTAACCAAATGACACCTGCATCTCTAGCTGTGTCTATAGACACCCCAAAATATATGAGGGGAAAAAGTCAGTCACTCACCACTCTTCCAATGACATAACATGACATCCTCCTAGCAGCTAGCTATCTAGCTAACGTTAGGCTGAGTGTTTTTAGCTCGCTACATAAATAGATATGCTAGCCTATTAGCCACGTTATGACTGACTTGTAATCATTGTCCTTGCTAGTTTGATTATATTGACATTCCCAGCCCTACTTACATATTATGTAAGGCAGCAACAATGCTAGCTGGTACATTGTTATCGATCCCAGTGTCCTTCAATACTGTATGGACACCAATTTGTAAAAAGTAAGATAATGAAAAACAGCTGTCTTCATCGGGGAATAACACAGGATTACATTCTCCTCATGATTGACTGGCGCCATGCTTACAAAATAAGTTACAGTGATCAACAATGTGAAAGCAACAAGAAGCAACACCATTAAAACTAAAGCGGATCTATCTTCGGCACCAGAGGTAAATGGTGTTGAATCAGCTGGCGTACAATTACAGAGCTATCTGTGCAGAAACACACACATCCCTTGTGGTGTCTGCAAGTCACAATTACCTTCAGCTCTCCTTGGTCCCAACAACAGGCAACCTCACAGTCCACCACCACCTCACTTTATTTCTATAAAGGTGTCAGTTTGAAACAGTCTTAAGGCTTGTCAGCGGTTGTAATTGCGGGTTGTTTTGGGGTGGAAGGCTGGAACAGGACCCCGAGGAGAAAACACAATCATTGTGAGAATGCTGGTCTAGAAGGAAAGCTACCTGACCGTACTGCACCCTGCAGTCTAGGGTCCAATCCCAGAGTGCTATGGCAATTATTTATTTCAGTTTACGCTGCTACACCAGGCCTGGAGTAGCAGAGGCTAGACCAAAGGGGAGAGAGAGGGGGGCGATCACTGTGTGATATGATGTAACAAACATATCAAGGTCTTTGAGAGTTTTCTTGAGAGAGAAGAAAACAACATTACTTGGCATGAGCGACATAAAATGTGTTTAATTCGCTGTCGGTTTGTTCTGTTGATCGAACATAAATGTTTTTGTATCATTAGAAGGGGTCTAATTGAATTATTTGACAGTCAGGTAAACATTTTTTTAAACAAAACAAACTTTTAAAAAAGTTCAACTTCAAACACCAAATCTCAATCTGATTAGTCAATCAATCACAACATAGAATAGTCTCTGGAGAGCCTCTCTCTATATACAGTGGGGAGAACAAATATTTGATACACTGCCGATTTTGCAGGTTTTCCCACTTACAAAGCATGTAGAAGTCTGTCATTTTTATCATAGGTACTCTTCAACTGTGAGTGACAGAATCTAAAACAAAAATCCAGAAAATCACATTGTATGATTTTAAAGTAATTAATTTGCATTTTATTGCATGACATAAGTATTTGATACATCAGAAAAGCAGATCTTAATATTTGGTACAGAAACCTTTGTTTGCAATTACAGAGATCATACGTTTCCTGAAGTTCTTGACCAGGTTTGCACACACTGCAGCAGGGATTTTTGCCCATTCCTCCATACAGACCTTCTCCAGATCCTTCAGGTTTCGGGGCTGTCGCTGGGCAATACAGACTTTCAGCTCCCTCCAAAGATTTTCTATTGGGTTCAGGTCTGGAGACTGGCTAGGCCACTCCAGGACCTTGAGATGCTTCTTACGGAGCCACTCCTTAGTTGCCCTGGCTGTGTGTTTTGGGTCGTTGTCATGCTGGAAGACCCAGCCACGACCCATCTTCAATGCTCTTACTGAGGGAAGGAGGTTGTTGGCCAAGATCTCGCGATACATGGCCCCATCCATCCTCCCCTCAACTACACGGCAGGACCTGTCCCCTTTGCAGAAAATCATCCCCAAAGAATGATGTTTCCACCTCCATGCTTCACGGTTGGGATGGTGTTCTCGGGGTTGTACTCATCCTTCTTCTTCCTCCAAACACGGTTAGTGGAGTTTAGACCAAAAAGCTATATTTTTGTCTCATCAGACCAAATGACCTTCTCCCATTCCTCCTCTGGAACATCCAGATGGTCATTAGCAAACTTCAGACGGGCCTGGACATGCGCTGGCTTGAGCAGGGGGACCTTGCGTGTTCTGCAGGATTTTAATCCATGACGGCGTAGTGTGTTACTAATGGTTTTCTTTGAGAATGTGGTCCCAGCTCTCTTCAGGTCATTGACCAGGTCCTGCCATGTAGTTCTGGGCTGATCCCTCATCTTCCTCATGATCATTGATGCCCCACGAGGTGAGATCTTGCATGGTGCCCCAGACCGAGGGAGATTGACCGTCATCTTGAACTTCTTCCATTTTCTAATAATTGCGCCAACAGTTGTTGCCTTCTCACCAAGCTGCTTGCCTATTGTCCTGTAGCCCATCCCAGCCTTGTGCAGGTCTACAATTTTATCCCTGATGTCCTTACACAGCTCTCTGGCCTTGGCCATTGTGGAGAGGTTGGAGTCTGTTTGATTGAGTGTGTGGACAGGTGTCTTTTATACAGGTAACGAGTTCAAACAGGTGCAGTTAATACAGGTAATGAGTGGAGAACATGAGGGCTTCTTAAAGAAAAACTAACAGGTCTGTGAGAGCTGGAATTCTTACTGGTTGGTAGGTGATCAAATACTTATGTCATGCAATAAAATGTAAATTAATTATTTAAAAATCATACAATGTGATTTTCTGGATTTTTGTTTTAGATTCCGTCTCTCACAGTTGAAGTGTACCTATGATAAAAATTACAGACCTCTACATGCTTTGTAAGTAGGAAAACCTGCAAAATCGGCAGTGTATCAAATACTTGTTCTCCCCACTGTATATCTCCGTCTGTCAGTCAGTGAGCAGTCATCTATGTGGTGTGTTAGAGTGCTGGAGCAATATCTAAAAAGGATATAATCATGAATCACGCGAAGACTTAAGCTGTTTATATAGAAGTGCATTGTGTGTTGGGTGGAGGGGCTGTAGCTTATAGTGATTTGATCTCATAATCATAATTCATGCTGCCTATATGGAGAAACTTCATCAATATCTCACACTAAAAGACCCAACAGAGTGGCTGGCTGGCTCTGTGTCAAAACAGATTTACATGTAGTGTTTACGTCTGGCCACTATCTTAATTTGATACACAGGGAGGTTTGGGTCAGGATAGCACTGCTGTATACAAAGATCTGCTAGAGCAAGACTTCTGAAACCAACACTCCTAACAGGCCTGGTCCAAAGGAAAAGGAATAGGCAGCATGAATTAAGATTATGAGATCAAATCACTATATGCTACAGCCCCTCCACCCAACACACAATGCACTTCTATATGGAGAGCTTAAGTCTTCACGTTATTCATGATTATATCCCTTTTAGATATTGCTCCAGCACAATAAAACACCACACAGATGACTGCTCACTGACTGACTGACAGAGAGAGAGAGAACTCTTCTCTGAGTCCCCCTCCATCTTCTCTGGGTCCAGGTGGCCTGGAGGGTTGGAGCATTGGGTCAGTAACCAAAAGGTTGCTGGATCGAATCCCTGAGCTGAGAAGGTACAAATCTGTCATTTTGCTCCTACACAAGGCAGTTAACCTACTGTTCCTTGGGCGCTGAAGACGTGGATGTCAATTAAAGGCAGCCCCCCGCACCTCTCTGCTTCAGGTTGGGTTAAATGCGGAAGACACATTTCAGAGAGAGAGCAGAGGTTGAGTGAGAGAGACAGCAGCTTTTGAGAGAGAAAGACAGCAGAGGTTGAGAGAGAGAGAAGAAAAACTGTAATATTACTAAGGCTTTCAATCGACCACCATGCAGATGTATCAGCAGTTCTAGCGTTCTGGTATTAGTGCAACCTTCCTTGGAGATAAGAGTGATCCTCTCTCTCTCTGCATGCTCCCTATTATTTCGCAGTACAGCCTCAAAACACCTTGCTGAGCTCTCCTAATCCAGGTTTATGCAAAGCAGCCACAGAGTTATGGCAAAATTGCTTAGATGTATGGACAGTTATGCTAATTTCATTTTACCTCCCCTAAAATAGCACGGCACCACCATACGACTTGTGTAGTTAATTAATCAGTTTAAAATCCAATAAGACTGTTCACACCTCGTAAAATCTCAATTTCCATCTATGACTATAAGCTGCCTGCTTGCAATCTGCATCAAAACTAGTTTCGGTAAATGACAATTAAGCAAGGTAAGGAGGAGAAGTTTGGCTGAAGGATCACAAAACACAGGGTGAAATATAAAGAGGGGGGGGGGGAGAAAGAGGGGTTGTGGTAGCTAGCATGCATGAACAGCCAGAGATGCCAACAGCATTCTGAACATCTGTTGGTGCTTCCCAGATTGGGAGCAGCACCACTTCAACAAAAAATCTAGAAAAGCGAGCCAGCAGGCCAGCTGGTTCCTGCATGGATCTGCAGAGTGTGTCTAAAAGAGCGAGCCAGCAGGCCAGATGGTTCCTGCATGGATCTGCAGAGTGTGTCTGGAAGAGCGAGCCAGCAGGCCAGATGGTTCCTGCATGGCTCTGCAGAGTGTGTCTGGAAGAGCGAGCCAGCAGGCCAGATGGTTCCTGTATGGCTCTGCAGAGTGTGTCTGGAAGAGCGAGCCAGCAGGCCAGATGATTCCTGCATGGATCTTCAGAGGGTCGTCTGGAAGAGCAAGCCAGCAGGCCAGATGGTTCCTGAATGGATCTGCAGAGTGTCATCTGGAAGAGCGAGCCAGCAGGCCAGAAGGTTCCTGCATGGATCTGCGGAGTGTCATCTGGAAGAGCGAGCCAGCAGACCAGATGGTTCCAGCATGGATCTGCAGAGTGTCGTCTGGAAGAGCGAGCCAGCAGACCAGATGCTTCCCGCATGGATCTGCAGAGTGTGTCTGGACCTGATGTGGATCTTTGGACCTGGCCTATCGCTGATGATAGAAATTAAGTGTGTCAAGTAAACCCTCCCACTGAACAGCCCTCTTTATTACTGTTTTCATCTGAGCTCTATTTTGATCTTGTCTAGTTATGACAGTCTGTAGGTCAATATCCTCTGTATATGTGTATCATTGGATAGCAGTATCAGAGCAGGCTTATATTAGCTAGCACAGTTTCACTCTTCACAAACTTCTGCCCAATTAGAACCCCTGACACACTACAGAACAGTCGAGGGTTTAAGAGTGGCCGTAACCAAATGACTAAAATAAATCAGCAATCACTTTAATTACAAACTGCATTCAACTCAGACAGAATCTCTCCTTGTATACTCTCAATGCCGTCTAAATTGTCTCAATGCCAAATGTAATATCCGAATGTGGATAACAATCAAGTGTTCCCCTGATACTGCAGTGGGCTGTTTTCAACAAACATAATTATTTATGGTTGACAAACCAGACATCGATGACAATCCATATTAACATCTCAGGTCGAACTGTTTTGTCTAAAGCCGAGCAACAATAGTTGGCACTTGTTGTCATAGCAAAGATCAAAGGGTTAGCAGCATACAATCAGCATGTTTTCCCGGGGCTACCCTGTTATGTTGTATGCTTTACTACCCACAAACCTCCTCATAACTGAACTTTTGCCATGGGATATGTATGTTAAACCGATATCAGTCCCCCCTGACCTGTGGGCCATTTCATCTAACCGCTAACACCGCAGAGCGCTAACACTCAACCTGGACCTGGCAAGAGATGAGAAGATGTATTTCAAGTCCTACATTCAAACTCAGTGCCTCTTTGCTCGACATCATGGGAAAATCAAAAGAAATCAGCCAAGACCTCAGAAAAAAAATTGTGGACCTCCATAAGTCTGGAACATCCTTGGGAGCAATTTCCAAATGCCTGAAGGTACCACGTTCATCTGTACAAACAATAGTATGCAAGTATAAACACCATGGGACTACGCAGCCATCATACCGCTCAGGAAGGAGACGCGTTCTGTCTCCTAGAAATGAACGTACTTTGGTGTGAAAAGTGCAAATCAATCCCAGAACAACAGCAAAGGACCTTGTGAAGATGCTGGAGGAAAGCTGAAATAAATCATTCTCTCTACTATTATTCTGACATTTCACATTCTTAAAATAAAGTGGTGATCCTAACTGACCTAAGACAGGGAATTTTTACTAGGATTAAATGTCAGGAATTGAGTTTAAATGTATTTGGCTAAGGTGTATGTAAACTTCCAACTTCAACTGTTCTTCATGGGGTGGTGAATTTAGAATTATATTTACCAGATAGTGTTGAGTTTTGGGGGGTTATGGAGGAGTGGGTTTATATCTTCTTGTTTTGACAGCTACACACTCATAACACACACGCTGAGACCTTTAGCTCATAGACGGAGTTCAGACGCAAACAGGAGCCATACGGAAGACTGGGAGTTTCAGCTCTGGCAGTGCGAACAGTTAACCTGCCAACGCGCTCCACTAAAGTCGAACAACCATGAAGGTTTCATCAAAGTTAGCAGCATTCCCGCCGGGAATTCTTGTCTCATATTCTGTGCCAATCTATAGAGCCGTGGAATCTGGGATGTGAGGTAGGTTTGTAATAGGTACATCGGCCAAAGATTCAATACAGATTTTTCTGTTTTTGTTGCCTGCCCATATTCCCTGAATGCACTGCACACACCTATGTGCAACACCTAATATCAGGTTCAAGGTGTTAATTGCAATACCAGTGTTTTTTTGTTTTTTCAACATTTCTGCTCCAATGTGTAAATTCTCAGACATTTCACTCTGTCTTTGTCTCCATAGATTGTTTGGTCACGGAACTAGCAGAACATGAATGGTTAATTTCTTCACACCCGTCAGTTAGACTGGCTATTTTATCAGTGTGACTCATTGTTAGATGATCAGTAGCTGACACATTTAACACCCCCTCGTCTCTGGCCCAAAGCCCCACTTAGATCAACTGGTAATCTGATGAAAGTGGCAGGACATCACAATATCAATAATTCATCAGGGTAAATCATGCTTAAAGAGATGACCGTAGCTTCTGGGGATAGTTAGTGTGTGTGTGTGCCTGCTTGTGTGTGTGTGCATGTCCATGTGTGTGAGACAATTGTAGTTGTTCTCAGCCATGCTGCTCTCTGACCAATCATATCTCTCATTGATACGCTGGGCCCTCAGTCATTGGCCACGGAGACGAGTAAGGAGCCTTCATTAATTGGCCAGGCAGATTAGTACGTGGCAGCCATCGATTGTGATGCAGGTTGGGCAGGATGGACACATCAGCAGCTGTCACTCTCTCCCTCCCCACGGTGGCTTCCCTTGGCCATGCATTCTGTTATGGAGGAACACACTCCATCGCTCTGTCTGCCTCAGTCTGATTTACCCCAACATACCCATTCCTCTGGTCCTACATATTATACTGTTGCTTTGTCTGCAGTAGCGGTGCGTGGGTAATATCACTGGGGAAGCCAAGCCAAGCCAATAAAAAAGTCATATTACAGCCTATGTTGTGATATTTCCATTAGTTCATATTCCACAGTGGTATACAATAAGGCCGTGACAACAAAAAGACAGAGGGAGGGCTGGTGGCCTGGCGGTTGGGAGCTTGGTCTGGTGACTGATAGGTCGCTGGTTTGGGTTCTCGTTTTTGATCTTGTGGGAGATCTGTCGAAGAAATAAAACTGTCCTTCTTTAGACTAGTTGGGTTGTTAGAGTGTTGAGCCCGTAACCGAAAGGTTGCTGGATCAAATCCCCAAGCTGACAAGGTAAAAATCTGTCATTCTGCTCCTGAACAAGGCAGTTAACCCACTGTT
Source organism: Thymallus thymallus (assembly GCA_023634145.1). Taxonomy (NCBI): domain Eukaryota; kingdom Metazoa; phylum Chordata; class Actinopteri; order Salmoniformes; family Salmonidae; genus Thymallus; species Thymallus thymallus. Next base: position 24,411,546 of record CM042416.1, on the reverse strand, counting down.
CCTAGGCCATCTTTGTAAATAAGAATTTGTTCTTAACTGACTTGCGTAGTTAACTAAATAATTTTTTAAAAATTATTATTTAACAGCATTTGTGGGTTAGATTACAGGCTCAAAATGGTCAGAAACAAAGAACTATTCTTTATTATTCGAATAAACTCGTCAGTCTATTCTTGTTCTGAGAAATGAAGGCTATTCCATGCGAGAAATTGCCAAGAAACTGAAAATCTCGTACAACGCTGTATACTACTCCCTTCACAGAACAGCGCAAACTGGCTCTAACCAGAATAGAGAGAGGAGTGGGAGGCCTCGGTGCACAACTGAGCAAGAGGACAAGTACATTAGAGTGTCTAGTTTGAGAAACAGACGCCTCACAAGTCCTCAACTGGCAGCTTCATTAAATAGTACCCGCAAAACACCAGTCTCAACGTCAACAGTGAAGAGGTGACTCCGGGATGTTGGCCTTCTAGGCAGAGTTGCAAAGAGCCATATCTTCCTCTGTCCAGTGTCTGTGTTCTTTTGCCCATCTTAATCTTTTATTTTTATTGGCCAGTCTGAGATATGGCTTTCTGATTAATAACATTCATCTGAATAACTGGCCTAGCATGAGGGAATCTATTTTCCCAAACTATATGTTGCTATGATGTGGAGTAGAATGATTATTTACACTGAACAAAAATATAAACGCAACATGTCAAGTGTTCGTTCCATGTTTTATGAGCTGAAATCTAATATCCCAGAAATGTTCCATACGCACAAAAAGCTTATTTCTCTCAAATGTTGTTTGTTTACATCCCTGTTGGTGAGCATTTCTCCTTTGCCAAGATAATCCATCCACCTGACAGGTGTGGCATATCAAGAAGCTGATTAAACAGTATGGTCATTACACAGGTGCACCTTGTGCTGGGGACAATAAAAGGCCAGCTCTAAAATGTGCAGTTTTGTCATACAACACAATGCCACAGATGTCTCAAGTTTTGAGGGATTGTGCATTTGGCATGCTGACTGCAGGCATGTCCACCAAAGCTGTTGCCAGAGAATGTAATGTTCATTCCTCTACCATTAGATACCTCCAACGTTGTTTTAGAGAATTTGGCAGTACGTCCAACCGGCCTTACAACCGCAGACCATGTGTAACCACGCAAGTCCAGGATCTCCACATCTGGCTTATTCACCTGCGGAATCTTCTGAGACCAGCCACGCGGACAGCTGCTGAAACTGTGGGTTTGCACAACCAAAAAACTGTCTCAGGGAAGCTCATCTGCGTGCTTGTTTTCCCCACCGGGGTCTTGACCTGACTGCAGTTCGGCGTCATAACCAACTTCAGTGGGCAACACAATTGCATTTTATTGATAGCAATGTGAATGCACAGAGATGCCGTGACGAGATCCTGAGGCCCATTGTCATGCCATTTAACCGCCTCCATCACCTCATGTTTCAGCATGATAATGCACAGCCCTATGTCGCAAAGATCTGCACACAGTTCCTGGAAGCTGAAAATGTCCCAGTTCTTCCAATTAGCATTCAGCATATTTGGGATTCTCTGCATCAACGTATACGACAGCGTATTCCAGTTCCTGCCAATATCCAGCAACTTTGCGCAGCCATTGAAGAGGAGTGGGACAACATTCCACCGGCCACAACCAACAGCCTGATCAACTCTATGTGAAGGAGATCTGCATGAGGCAAATGGTGGTCCCACCAGATATTGACTGGTTTCCTGATCCACGCCCCTAACTTTTTTTTTAAAGGTATTTGTCACCAACAGATGCATATCTGTATTCTCAGTCATGTCAAATCCATAGATAAGGGCCTAATGAATTTATTTAAATTTACCGATTTATATTAACTGTAACTCAGTAAAATCATTGAAATTGTTCCATGTTGCGTTTATATTTTTGTTCAGTGTAGTATGTTGATTTATTCCATTTGATTTAATATAATGTAGTATTCCTGCATTCTCATTCATGCACAGCTTCAGATGGTGATAACATTCTGTGAATTCGGCCTACTTGATTAGCTAAGATGGATGCTGGTGCAGAGTTGATGTCCCAACCTCATCTGTAGAAACTCCTTTTTTTTCCTTTACTAACCCTACCTCTAACTTAGCCACTTGATCACATGAACTACCTCCAATGCATTTTTTATCACTAACAACTACGCCTATTTTGATTTGTGCAACACATAGGCCTACATAACACATGGGCAATTAATGGAATATTTCACCCTTGAAACAAACATTATCAGACGTTTTCACACCTCGCTAGTGTCCTAAAGTCAATCTATGTCCAGCTGTGTCCCACTGCATTTATTCCATAAGCGCCTCTGCGGTCTTGATTCCCAGATGGAATGGACAAAAATAGCACCATCTAATTTTAGCACAATTGTCCCAAACATAACGTCAAATTTGCTAAATAAATATGTTAGCCAATGACAGGTTGAAAAGAGAACTGCTAAGCCTTGTTATCGGTATCCACATCACTAAGGATCTATCATGGTCCACACACACCAACACAGTCGTGAAGAAGGCACGACAATGCCTCTTCCCCCTCAGTAGGCTGAAAAGATTCAGCTTGAGCCCTCAGATCCCCAAAATGTTCTACAGCTGAACCATTGAGAGTATTTTGACTGGCTGCATCACCGCATGGTATGGCAACTGATTGGCACCGACTGCAAGGCGCTACAGAGGGTAGTGAGTACGGCCCAGTACATCACTGTGGCCGAGCTTCCTGCCATCCAGGACCTCTATACCAGGCGGTGTCAGAGGAAGGCCGTAAACATTTTCACTCCAGCCACCCAAGTCATGGCCTGTTCTCTCTGCTATCGCACAAAAAACGGTACCAATGCTGATGCACCAAGTCTGGAACCAAGAGGACCCTGAGCAGCTCCTACCCCAAAGCCATAAGACGGCTAAATAGTTACTCCGGATAGCTGTTGGTTAACTATTAACTATCTGCATTGACCCTTTTTGCACTAACTCGTTAGATTCATCACATACGCTACTGCTACTGTTTATTATCTATCCTGTTGCCTAGTCACTTTCATTCCTACCTACAGTGGGGAGAACAAGTATTTGATACACTGCCGATTTTGCAGATTTTCCTACTTACAAAGCATGTAGAGGTCTGTAATTTTTATCATAGGTACACTTCAACTGTGAGAGACGGAATCTAAAACAAAAATCCAGAAAATCACATTGTATGATTTTTAAATAATTAATTTGCATTTTATTGCATGACATAAGTATTTGATCACCTACCAACCAGTAAGAATTCCAGCTCTCACAGACCTGTTAGTTTTTCTTTAAGAAGCCCTCATGTTCTCCACTCATTACCTGTATTAACTGCACCTGTTTGAACTCGTTACCTGTATAAAAGACACCTGTCCACACACTCAATCAAACAGACTCCAACCTCTCCACAATGGCCAAGGCCAGAGAGCTGTGTAAGGACATCAGGGATAAAATTGTAGACCTGCACAAGGCTGGGATGGGCTACAGGACAATAGGCAAGCAGCTTGGTGAAAAGGCAACAACTGTTGGCGCAATTATTAGAAAATGGAAGAAGTTCAAGATGACGGTCAATCTCCCTCGGTCTGGGGCACCATGCAAGATCTCAACTCGTGGGGCATCAATGATCATTAGGAAGGTGACTGGATCAGCCCAGAACTACACGGCAGGACCTGGTCAATGACCTGAAGAGAGCTGGGACCACAGTCTCAAAGAAAACCATTAGTAAAACACTACTCCGTCATGGATTAAAATCCTGCAGCGCACGCAAGGTCCCCCTGCTCAAACCAGCGCATGTCCAGGCCCGTCTGAAGTTTGCCAGTAACCATCTGGATGATCCAGAGGAGGAATGGGAGAAGGTCATGTGGTCTGATGAGACAAAAATAGAGCTTTTTGGTCTAAACTCCACTCGCCGTGTTTGGAGGAAGAAGAAGGATGAGTACAACCCCAAGAACACCATCCCAACCGTGAAGCATGGAGGTGGAAACATCATTCTTTGGGGATGCTTTTCTGCAAAGGGGACAGGACGACTGCACCGTATTGAGGGGAGGATGGATGGGGCCATGTATCGCGAGATCTTGTCCAACAACCTCCTTCCCTCAGTAAGAGCATTGAAGATGGGTCGTGGCTGGGTCTTCCAGCATGACAATGGCCCGAAACACACAGCCAGGGCAACTAAGGAGTGGCTCCGTAAGAAGCATCTCAAGGTCCTGGAGTGGCCTAGCCAGTCTCCAGACCTGAACCCAATAGAACATCTTTGGAGGGAGCTGAAAGTCTGTATTGCCCAGCGACAGCCCCGAAACCTGAAGGATCTGGAGAAGGTCTGTATGGAGGAGTGGGCCAAAATCCCTGCTGCAGTGTGTGCAAACCTGGTCAAGAACTACAGGAAACGTATGATCTCTGTAATTGCAAACAAAGGTTTCTGTACCAAATATTAAGTTCTGCTTTTCTGATGTATCAAATACTTATGTCATGCAATAAAATGCAAATTAATTACTTAAAAATCATACAATGTGATTTTCTGGATTTTTGTTTTAGATTCCGTCACTCACAGTTGAAGAGTACCTATGATCAAAATTACAGACTTCTACATGCTCTGTAAGTGGGAAAACCTGCAAAATCGGCAGTGTATCAAATACTTGTTCTCCCCACTGTATATGCACATAGCTACTGGACCTCAATTACCTCATACCCCTGCACATCGACGTGGTACTGGTACCCCGTGTACATAAACAAGTTATTGTTAATCATTGTGTATTAATTCCTTGTGTTATTATTTTTCTATTATATTTTCTCTCTGGATTGTTGGGAAGGGCCCGTAAGTTAGCATTTTAACTGTTAGTCTACACCTACAAAAAAGTCTGTCCACGTGAAAAAAAAACGTTAGCCAGTTTTAGGTGCAGATTTTTTGTATAGAGGTCAATGGGAGAGTATCAAATTTGGTCAACATAAAATGTAATTGCTACTGTAATTTTCTACATGAGGCTTATTTTACAGAATAGACATTTTGTAATGTTTAGGTTGTTACTAATGTACTGATAAGTGGACATATGTGGTATCCTGGCAATTTTGAGAAAAAAGTCTGTGCAGTGATTTATTTATTTTTTTTTACATCTTTTGGAGTGCGGACCCAACACATTTTTATGCTTATATGAATCTGCATGTTTTACTCACCAATCAAACCTCTGGGAGAGTGCAATGGTCCCCTTAGATGTCAATTTGCTACCTATTGTGTTCCCGCAAATGTCCGTTCTCGCAGTAATTGGCACCATCAGATCAATAATATGACCACAAACAGGAAGCATTTTAATCTGTAATGGTCCAAAATGTAACTAACGCTTAATTGATTAAACAAACTGTATATTCTATTTTGACGATGGAGAACAAGACAAGTACAACTAGTTTAAGAGTTCACCTTTCAACCTATCATTTGCTAACTCAATGTTTTGCAAGTTGAAAGTAGTATTTTTAGAAATTGTGACAATTAGGACAATAGTGCTAGAATTAGGTGTTGCGAAAGGTTCAAGACTGCAGAGGTTTTAATGGATAAATGGAATGAATGTAGCGGGACATGGACACAGCTCGACTTCAGGACACTCCCACGGTATGAAAACATCTGATAAAGTTTCAAGGGTGAATTATCCCTTTTAGTAGATGTTCTATGGAGCGGCATGGTCCTCTAAACAAGAGAAAACCCAGAGAGGCAGGTAGATAGAGGGAGGCGGACGCCGACACACAGCTCTACCTGTGAAAGCAGTTGTCTCCGATAAATGGAGAGAATGAAGAGGAGAGGCAGGGAAGTGGAGAACAGAGTAAGACTCAGTGTCCCTTTTTATCAGCTGACGGACAAGCTGAAGCTGATTACACCGAGGGATTTACCCAGTCCAGGAACAGAGATAGAGGTAGTGCTGCTGGAGTGATATGTGAAGGGGGGTGTGTGTGTGTGTGTGTGTGTGTGTGTGTTTGTGAGAGTGAGAGTAAGTGAGAGAGAGAAAGCATGTGACAGTGAGGTGGAGCTGTCTACTTTAGTGTTGTCATTATCCACCTCTGTTCCATTTCCTATCCAACATCCACACATTATTGAATCGTTGAGATACAATCAGCTTATATAAAAATGGATAGTTACAGCTATTCTTGCAATTAAAGATTCAACACATGCTCTTGCATATATTTGACCTCATTAGTTATCACAAATGCAGTGTTCAGATACAAAAAAATATAATTTGACTCCATTCAAGTTTACCAAGGCTTTGGCTTCCTCTCCTCTTTTGTGTACAAGACTCCATTCAAGTTTACCAAGACTTTGAGCTTCCTGTCCTCGTTTGTATTCTATCCATTCTTATCAGAGGGCCGCCTGTCAGAATATGTTATCGCTCAGCGACATACATTTGTTTTACAAAGTAGACCATATCAACAAGAAGCCACACTCAAACAGGGAGCTATACAAACAACACAGGCCGGCTTCAAAGACACCAGGGCAGAGCCATGAGCCTGTCGTTGTATGTGGATTAATCTTCTCTGTGTTCAAACTTGATAGTGTCATCCGGATTTTGAAGAGCTTTACGAAGACAAAACAGACCCGGTGATTTCGCACATGTTTTGTTACACAGACAAGTGACTCATATGGACTTTAAAACATTTTTAGTTATTTAGGTCATTTTGACCCCAGCCAAAAATGTTATCGATATGACCTTTATTTGATTCTAGGTTTCTCTGGAGACATAATAACAAGTTATCCATACCACCAGAGGATGGAGGGGAGCCTGTATCAGGGATTTTGACCAAATAAAAAAAATAAAAAATTGAATCCAGGTTTCTCTGGAGACATAATATAAAAATATACAGTTAAGTGCCTAAATAAAGGAAACGCCAACATAAGATAGATAGATAGGTACTTTATTGCTCCCCCGGGGGGGAAATTTCAAAAAGTGTCTTAATAGGGTGTTGGGCCACCACAAGCCACCAGAACAGCTTCAATGTGCCTTGGCATAGATTCTACAAGTGTCTGGAACTCTATTGGAGGGATGCGTCACCATTCCTCCACAAAGAAATCCATAATTTGGTGTTTTGTTGATGGTGGTGAAAAACACTGTGTCAGGGCCTGACTGAGGCCAGTTCTCTGACTCCCTCTAGTGGGAGTAGTATGGCCACAGTCAGGACCTATACAGGGATTCTTGGTTGGTTTTGGTCAATCCCAAATTAGAGGCAGCTGTCTTGAGTTGTCTCTAATTGGGGATTCCATTTATGTTCACATTGCCTGTGTCTGCTAGACACCAGCTCACGGTGCTATCTTCGTGTCCTGAGTTTCTTGTTTTCATTATTATAAATAAACATGTCTGCACGTACCTCTCGCTCTGCGTCTCGTTCCCTAACCATGCATCATGACACACTGTCTCAGGCGACGCTCCAGAATCTCCCATAAATGTTAAATTGGGTTGAGATCTGGTGACTGACACACACAAACACCCTTTAAAACCTGTATGTTGTTTTGAGCCCTCTTTCAAAATCAATGAGATCTATTCTTCTATCCATGGTAGCCAAAATGAATAACTGTTATACATGACCCTTAGCATGATGGGATGTTAATTGTGTAGCCCTTTCCTACAGTCAAATGACCAAATCACTGTCTAGTTCTCTTGATACATTTGTGAATTGGACAATGTTCCTGTCCTGCTAAGCAGTGAAAATGCAATGACAACTTTTGGGTGTCAGGGAAAATGTACGGAGTAAAAAGTACATTATTTTCTTTAGGAATGTAGTGAAGTAAAAGTTGTAAAAAATATAAATAGTAAAGTATAGATACCCCCAAAAACTACTTGAGAAGTACTTTAAAGTATGTTTACTTAAGTACTTTACACCCCTGTAGAAAATAAAGTTAGTGTGGGGAAAGGATTATGCATTTGTGTGGCTAATTTCTTCCACACAGTTAGAAAGAGAGGGAGTGAGAATGAGAGAGAGAGAGAGTCTCTAAATAACACCCTCTGCCCTCTTTTGTCTGTTCTCTGTCGGTTAATATCACATTATGTGCTTAAGCCTTTCAATCTCTCTGTTTTCCTCTCTCTCTCCCTCGCTACCCCTTTCTCTTTCTCTGAATGCGAGGAGTGCTATCTCTGGGGAAACAACACAAAACAGAACAAAAGTCTCCTTTCACCAAGCCACTTTATTCCCAGGTGTTTTGATTTTTTACACGGGGGAACAAAAAGTCAATGCATTTTGAATCATCATTCCGTCAATTAATCATTTTTAAATTGTCTGCCTGGTGTGAGTCTGGCTTGGCTAGGTTGTGTTGTCGAGAGAGAAAAGGAATTTGAATGGAATAATCACAGCCTGTCGTTTATGAAACTGCCATAATGTTCTGCTGTCCGGGTGGTGTTGATATCAGGGGAGGAGATCTCCTCTTGAGCCTCTGACTATTGGACAAATCACAGTGGCTTCTGACTATTGGACAAATCACAGTGGCCTCGGACTATTGGACAAATCACAGTGGCTTCTGACTATTGGACACATCACAATGGCTTCGGACTATTGGACCCATCACAGTGGCCTCTGACTATTGGACACATCACAGTGGCCTCTGACTATTGGACAAATAACAGTGGCCTCTGACTATTGGACACATCACAGTGGCCTCTGACTATTGGACAAATCACAGTGGCCTCTGACTATTGGACAAATCACAGTGGCCTCTGACTATTGGACACATCACAGTGGCCTCTGACTATTGGACACATCACAGTGGCCTCTGACTATTGGACAAATCACAGTGGCCTCTGACTATTGGACACATCACAGTGGCCTCTGACTATTGGACAAATCACAGTGGCCTCTGACTATTGGACACATCACAGTGGCCTCTGACTATTGGACACATCACAGTGGCCTTTCAAATCTCTCTGATGCTGCTTCAGAATTCTAGAACATTATTCTATACGTTTTTCGAAGTGAAGGAGAGACACACGCTGACACACGATAAAACAAAATTAACTTTTGACTGCAGAAACACGAGAAGGCTGAGAGCGAGGCTGAGAGCGGGCTGAAATGTCAGGACGTTGTGTTTTGTGCCGACTGCCCTGCTGGACCCTGGCGTAGTAATGCGTGACAGTGGAGCCGTGAGTGAGGGAGGTCGTAGGTCGTGTCAGTGATCTAAGATCAGAACTGAAATACTGCCAGTACAGGATTTATTTTCACACAGGGAATATGATTGTGTATGTATGTGTGTGATGTGGTGTCATAATTCCCGGAATCACCAACAATTTCACATCAAAGCAGTCCGTACAAACCATATTGGTATGGAACACCCACGTGGCATCAGGAAGTGCCCCCCTGTTTTATGTATCACACTGTCTATCACTGATTACATTTTGTTTAATCCATATCCTAACTCTGTGGATACAGAGGGATATAAATTATATTGAAAGCGGGTGTTTCCACACAAGTGTGGTTCCTGAGTTTATGTTTTACTGCTGTGGTAATCTTAAACAAATCTACTTTAAAACAAACGTATACATCTCACACACATGGTTATGGGTTTAAATGAAAGAAGAGACATGTACCATTTCAGATAAAGACATTTATTCAATTTTGAGTTTGCATCCCAATATTACACTTTATATACATCACAGAAGTCTTAGATAAACAGTAACAAAACCGTTTGACATAGAAACACTGGATTGTCGGCTGTTTTTTTCCATTAATAACATCCACCCATGAGGAAACATCCCTGGTTATCCCTACTGCCTCTGATCTGGTGGGCTCACTAATTACAAATGCTTCGTTTGTTGGAGTATGCCCCTTACTATCCATAAATAAAAAAATTAAGAGAATGGTGCAGTCTGGTTTTCTTAATATAGGGAATTTGAAATTATTTATACTTTTACTTTCAATACTTAAATATATTTTCACAATTACATTTACTTTTGATACTTAATTATATTTAAAACCAAATACTTTTAGACTTTTACTCAAGTAGGATTTTACTGGGTGACTCACTTTTACTTTAGTCATTTTCTATTAAGGTATCTTTACTTTTACACAAGTATGACAATTGGGTACTTTTTCCACAACTGCTTTTCTAAACACCTTCTGGTAACTGCAATACATTTGAACTTTGGAACAGGGTTGAAATCATGGCCTTGGTTTAGTTGCCTTTGAAACTACTGTATTTGGAATGTATTGTGTCAGCACTGAATGTTTCCAGGTAAACGGTAGATTAAAACTTTGCGAAAAGGTGAGTATGAAGATAAGACAGTAGGAAGAAAGTAGGAAGGTTTTGGTTTGAAGGCAAGAACTGGAGGAAATTGTTATTGTTAGTCTGCCAAAGAATATCCCAACACTTCACACACAATGTAGTATTGATTTGTTGGTGTGCATCGAACATGAAACTCCTCCCATCAGCAGTGATATGCTCATAGGCACAGATAGGGCCTAGAGCCAGGAAGGGCCTCCAAATCCTCTGTCTCTGTCTGTTAGTGCTAGTCGACAGTGAGTTTCTTACTCTGTAATGAGCAGGTGATCTTGGTAAAGACCAGTGAACTCAGGAGTGAGCCACGTAGGAGTTTAGTCAGAGCCAGGACCTCCGTGTGTCTCCCCAGTCCGGTACGACCTGTGCCGGCTCCCCGCACCCCACTTCCAGTGCGTGTTCCTAGCCCGGTAGCGCAAGAACCGGTTCCTAGCCCGGTGGCTTCAGTGCCAGTTCCTATCCCGGTAGCTCCAGTGCCGGTTCATAGCCCGGTAGCTCCAGTGTGTGTCCCCAGCTCGGTAGTGCCAGTGCCGGTTCCTAGCCCGGTGGCTCCAGTGCCGGTTCCTAGCCCGGTGGCTCCAGTGCCGGTTCCTAGCCCGGTGGCTCCAGTGCCGGTTCCTAGCCCGGTAGCTCCAATACCGGTTCCTAGCCCGGTAGCTCCAGTGCCGGTTCCTAACCCGGTAGCTCCAGTGCCTGTCCCTAGCCCGGGAGCTCCCGTGCCTGTCCCCAGCTCGGTAGCGCCAGTACCGGGTCCTAGCCCGGTTCCATGGCTGGAGCTTTCCGTTGCGCCGGTGCCCAACCCGACACCGGTGTCCAGTCTGACCCGGTGCCAGGTCCTGCTCTTGGGGCGGAGCCCCCGTCTGACCCGGTGCAACGTCCTGCGCTGGGGCCGGAGTCCTCGCCTGGCCCGGTGCCACGTCCTGCGCCGGGGCTGGAGCCCCCCGCCTGACCTGGTGCCACGTGGGTGTTCCTGGTCTTGCGGCCGGGGAATCTGCGGCTTTGTTCAGAGAGGTCTCTGGATATCTTTATGTTGGTCAGATTTGGTGTCAAGAGACAAACTTTACAGAAAGTTTATAAAATTCTCCACTCATATGATCTCCCTTTACATTTTTTCTCCTTTTCGTGCAGGTAGTGAAATAGCTGTGCAGATCAGTGAAATGCCCGGGACCGGCTGAGCCGTGAGATAATTCACTTACATTGTAACTAGCTAGCTAGCGACAGACTCACTCACTTACAAAACTATTGGTAAAATCTATCTATATACTGTATATTTGGTGAAATATATCTATCAATTTGGTCAAATATATCAATCTGAATATCTATATTTTCCTGCAGAAGAGCTGCCAGATCACATTTGTCACTCTGTCACTCAAACAGTGTTCTGTGCTGACACTACTAGCTGTGTCTTAAGCAACAACAAGGGGTAAACTTTTTGCTCTTTTCTCTAAAAAGGATTACGGTGTACCCCCGCGTACCCATTAATTCGACCGCTGGGGATAACTCAGTGTAATATATGAAAACTTGGGAGTGCTAACAATCTGTCCATTAATATACTATATCTAAAGTATATATCTTTGTATTTATCTTTTTATTACTATTTATTACTCCTCTAAAGAAACATTGTCATCCGCTGGCACAGATACAGTGGGGAGAACAAGTATTTGATACACTGCCGATTTTGCAGGTTTCCCTACTTACAAAGCATGTAGAGGTCTGTAATTTTTATCATAGGTACACTTCAACTGTGAGAGACAGAATCTAAAACAAAAATCCAGAAAATCACATTGTATGATTTTTAAATAATACATTTGCATTTTATTGCATGACATAAGTATTTGATACATCAGAAAAGCAGAACTTAATATTTGGTACAGAAACCTTTGTTTGCAATTACAGAGATCATACGTTTCCTGTAGTTCTTGACCAGGTTTGCACACACTGCAGCAGGGATTTTGGCCCACTCCTCCATCCAGATCCTTCAGGTTTCGTGGCTATCACTGGGCAATACGGACTTTCAGCTCCCTCCAAAGATTTTCTATTGGGTTCAGGTCTGGAGACTGGCTAGGCCACTCCAGGACCTTGAGATGCTTCTTATGGAGCCACTCCTTAGTTGCCCTGGCTGTGTGTTTCGGGTCGTTGTCATGCTGGAAGACCCAGCCACGACCCATCTTCAATGCTCTTACAGAGGGAAGGAGGTTGATGGCCAAGATCTCGCGATACATGGCCCCATCCATCCTCCCCTCAATATGGTGCAGTCGTCCTGTCCCCTTTGCAGAAAAGCATCCCCAAAGATTGATGTTTCCACCTCCATGCTTCACGGTTGGGATGGTGTTTTTGGGGTTGTACTCATCCTTCTTCTTCCTCCAAACACGGCTAGTGGAGTTTAGACCAAAAAGCTCAATTTTTGTCTCATCAGACCACATGACCTTCTCCCATTCCTCCTCTGGATCATCCAGATGGTCATTGGCAAACTTCAGAAGGGCCTGGACATGCGCTGGCGTGAGCAGGGGGACCTTGCGTGCACTGCAGGATTTTAATCCATGACGGCGTAGTGTGTTACTAATGGTTTTCTTTGAGACTGTGGTCCCAGCTCTCCATCTATCTATCTATCTATCAATCAGAGCTATATTCCACAAAGCCTGGTCTCGGCTCCACGACATTGGTGAAGTTAACCAGAAAACTTCCTTCACCAGGTGGGGTAATATTGAAAAATCAGCACTAAGTGATCATGTCAAATGTAATTATATTGATTAAAGATGTTTTCACAAATTTAACTGAACAGCGTACCACTGACCTAAAAACCCCCATACCATTCCATTACTTCCCTTACAAACAAAACATGTGAAATTTGCTGTTTCACATGTAAAGCAGAAATGTTATGTCCACATGTATTAAACATGTGTTAACACCACCTTTTCACATGAGAATAACATGTTTTCACCTCACAGGTGAATTGTAGATTCACATGTGAAATTTTCATTTTCACAAGAGAAAATTGAATTTGCAGTTTTACATGTGAAAAACATTCAAATGCCTTACTTGCCTATGGTATCCCTATCCTCAGATTGACTCGTTTTTGCATACCAATCTCCCAACATTACACAACTTATTACATTACAAGACTCAACCATCTTATCTCGAACAGCCATCTGACTACCTCAAAGACATTTACCACAATGGAATATTATAGTGTGTATCAAAGTAAGCATTGGTAACAAAAGATACCCTGAGGCTTCTTTCAGTGGCTTTCATACTTACAGCCTTTCACATTCAGTGCAAACACTATGCGTTGAATGTTGTCAGTCTATTGTATCCTAGCTACAAGGGCGGCTCAATAACCTTCAGCTCATGAAAGCACAGACATCTGAAGGAGACCATGACTGCACTAAAACTCAATATAGGGTCCTTCCTTGGAAGCTTTGACTCGATGCCAACATTTTTTAAAATATATGTAATCGCCCACAGCCTCACTTTGACAAAATGTGAGAGGTTTATCACAGAGGCAGACACATTTCACCTTTGGGGACTGGTACTTCATGATTTTAATCCCTCCAGATAAGTGTCTGAAGAATTAAGACAAACCGTTCCTTGAAAAAGCTCTTGAGAAACACAGACATACCTGTGGTCACGCCTAAAGCCATGCTCAAACTGTCTTATTGTAAATGTAGTCTTTGGATTTACCACGTACAACACTGAAAACAATGCAGACACCTGTTACAGACAGACTAGATACATTTTAAGGTGTCTGACGAAATTTGCTGTGCAATTCATGACAGGTGTATCTGAGACATTTTGGGTTGTTGAGAAAGATGGGCTTAAATTGTAGTTTTGTTGTCAGGAGTTTGCTTAGATAACATATCCTAACCATGGTTATTTTTCATTTGGTGAAGAGTTTTCAAGATGTAATGCTCAAGGCATGTTGAAGGTTTATTTATGTACAGGGGTAAGATCTTAATTTGAACAGTATTGTCTCACGTTGTATGTACAGGTAACTGACAAAATAAAGGAATCACGAGTAAATAAGGGATACAAAGTATATTGAAAGCAGGTGCTTCCACACAGGTGTGGTTCGTGAGTTAATTAAGCAATTAACATCCCATCATGCTTAGGGTTATGTATAAGAATGCCCAGTTGCCCATTATTTTGGCTACCATGGCTAGAAGTGACTGAAATAGGGGTCTCAAACGAGCATAAAGGTTTAAAAGTTATGTGTGTGTGTGTGTCTCAGTCACCAGATCTCAACCCAATTGAACAAATGGGAAATTCTGAAGCGGTGCCTGAGACAATCATTTTCCACCATCAACGAAACACCAAATGATCTAATTTCTTGTAGAAGAAAGGTGTCTCATCCCTTGAATAGAGTTCCAGACACTTTCAGAATCTATGTCAAGTCGCATTGAAGCTGTTCTGGCGGCTCGTGAAGGCCCAATGCCCCTATCATCCCCTATAGTCGATTGACGCAAAAGTTTGGAAAATTACTCATTCAAGGGTTTTCTTTATTTCCACAATTATTTACATTGTAGGATAAAAATGAAGATATCAAAACTATGACATAATACATATGGAATCATGTAGCCAACAAATCAAAATATATTTTATATTTGAGATTCTTCAAAGTAGCCACCCTTTGCCTGGATGACAGCTTTGCACACTCATGCCATTCTCTCAAACAGCTTCATGAGGACCGCCACGGGAATAGAAGACCCAGAAATACCTCTGCTGCAGAGAATAAGTTCATTAGAGTTACCAGCTTCAGATTGCAGCCCAAATAAATGCTTCACAGAGTTCAAGTAACAGAGACATCTCAACATCAAATGTTCAGAGGAGACTATGTGAATCAGGCCTTCATGGTCCAATTTATGCAAAGAAACCACTACTAAAGGACACCAATAATAAGAAGAGACTTGCTTGGGCAAAATTTGAGTCCAAATTTGAGATTTTTGGTTACAACCTCAACCAAATTTAGATGGTTTGGGATTAGTCAGACCGCAGTGAAGGAAAAGCAGCCAACAAGTGCTCAGCATATGTGGGAACTCCTTCAAGACTGATGGAAAAGCATTCCAGGTGAAGCTGGTTGAGAGAATGCAAAGAGTGTGCAACGCTGTCATCAAGGCAAAGGTGGCTATTTGAAGAATCTGATATAAAATATATTTTGATTTGGTTGCTACATGATTCCATATGTATTATGTCATAAACCCTTGAATAAGTAATATTCCAAACTTTTGGCCCCCAGTGTAGATATGTCCCAATTTCAGCACCATGGACAGTGGTTGGTAGTCTAAACTTTGCGAGTGGCGCTCTAGATGACACATTCTATGTTTCTTTTATTTTAGAGTGTGGGGCCTGTCATGCCAAATACTGCCAAATAGTTTCCCCCTCTACGTCAAAATGGGATTCGAAACTATTAGCGTCCGTTGCTATATCAACGGTGTGATGACCTAATGATCATTACAGCCTAAATGACGTTCTTTTTATCATCGCTATGCAAACAAGGCTGATTTATGCGACCATTTCGCTGATTAAACTAGTTTAGTTTAGCTAATAAAATTAAAATGTTAATTCGAACTACTTTTGGGTACCTTGTTAACATTACAACATGAAATCCATGTCTTAAACGTTGCTACGTTTCGGAAATGGCAAAGAAAATGCGTAATCTGCTTGACACATTAAAGTTACTTACCTTACAGACCACGAAGAGCTAATTTCCACTCCATTCATATGCAAATCCGTTTGATTCATACATTGGCTTGTCTGGCTGTCATGTTTATTTTAACCTGCCCTTCCGTTATCTACACTGAAATAATATAATTTCAGTAGTCCTCTATGATTCATTTTTTTTCTATCTCGCATAGCTCATTAGTACACCCTTGTGGTTGAATATATATGCTTCTATTGTAGGTCCTAGGTAGGATACAACGATGAATAATGTGAACAAATAAATACCATCAAAGGATACCTTACAACTTACAATAATGAATACCTTGTGAAACAGCTGTTAAAACCAACATGGCAATACTTAAGATTTTAATACACCAACTCGTATCTTTTTTTGATACAGTCGTGTCATTCATTTATTTTCACAGAATATTTTTTGTACACTCACATGGCAATCAGACTGAAATACTTCATTCTGGTGTGTGGTTGGTAGGTTCTGCCTGTTCTCAACAGGCAACCAGTCTCGGAAGGGGGACTTGAAGAGGGAGACTGCGAAGTCCAGGAACTGTTGCTCTCTTTGTTCTGAGTGTTTCCAGTGCTAGTGTTTTTAGTTCATCTGTGTATCTCATATATTATGTGCCCAGTATGATAGAGCAAAAAAAACATTCTTAGCAGATAATGACAACAACAATTTAGCTAACGTTCGCTAGCTAGCTACTTTAACTGTTATTGTAGCTTTCTGTTTGTATGTAGCTTGCACTTCAATGGCATCCCTCGAGATGTTCTTTTACACAGCCACACAGGAGGGTGATTTTTACTGAGGAGAAGGAGGCCGTGCAGACCGATATGCATGCTGGCCAATCACTCCGAAAATGGCCAGCATGCAAGGCCTCCTTCTCCTCCTCAGTAAAAATCACCCTCATGTGTGGCTGGCCATCCTTCCCCCGTAGGTACATATGATCGCCTAACAAGTTGGAAGAAAATAGTTGTTGAAATACTCGTCTAAGTACATTTGCACTGCTGTCTTTCTCTCTCCATCTGTCTTCCACTCTCTTCCCACCTCGCTCTCCCTCTATCACTTTCATCCTTTCTTTCTCACTAAATCCCTCCAATTATCCAATAAAAGTTAATTGTATAACGTTACCCTGAATTGTGAATTTCTCTGAATGTTGCACCTCTTATCGAGATCACTGGTGTCTTCATAGTACTTCGCCTGGTTGGAAAGATAAAAGAACATCTCGAGGGATGCCATTGAAGTGCAAGCTACATACAAACAGGAAGCTACAATAACAGTTAAAGTAGCTAGCTAGCGAACGTTAGCTAAGTAGGCAGGCTGAGCTGAATAAGTACAGTAGCTAGCAACGTCAATGTAAAAACAGCTGAAATGATTTCTTCCTATTCCTATTTACTTATATAAATACATAAAGAAATAGTGCTCTCTTTCCAGTATTTTCTGTCCTCTAAAGCTGTAGGTGGTCAGCAGGTTGTCACCGTCAAAAACACCGTTATTGGAGAGCCATTCTGAGGTAATAATTTTGCGCGGACTGAGCGAGTGTTTATGCGTTGAAATATAACTAAATATAACTAGAACTGCCCGCATCCTCCTTCCTTTGCGACCGATACCAGGTAAAATAGAGCCAAGCAACCAGCATAGCAACGGATGCTTTGGTTCATTACGTACTCGGGTCAGAAATGTCCAAGTTCTAGCAACAGCCCTAGCAACAGAAGCTAGAACTCATCGAATCCCATTGTGACGTAGAGGGGGACACTATTTGGCCGGGGGACACTATTTGGCCGGGGGACACTATTTGGCATGACAGGCCCACTCCAACCTTGCGGTGGTCCAGAGAAACTGCGTTACGCCAGTGTATAGGACAGACACTTCACAGCCTTATTCCTTATGATGAATTTTTTATCTGTTTTGCCATATACAAATGTGTTAATCAATGTGTTTCTATGGGTTATAGCAGGAAAGGCCAAATTCAATGTTTCATCAGATATTGCAACCTTGGGGCATAGACCTTAAGACACTTTATGTTGGTGTTTCCTTTATTTTGGCAGTTACCTGTACATACCTCCAAGAAAACCTGCGAACAACCTATAGTGTATGTTTGTATGGGAATGACTGCCACCTGATGGCAATGTTAAGTAAAACGGTTTTGAAATTGGTGAGCTAAGACAGTTTGTTTATTTTTGGGGGGGAAGAGAATAAAACAAACAGTACGAAAATATCGAAATACTAGAAAATGTTTTCATATACAAAAGTCAATTCAGTAAATAACTTGATATATTCCCCTTTGAAAAAATGACAAATACAAAAAACATTACTCAAACTGCATGAATACATACAATCAGTGTCAGTTGTCATATAAACAAAGAAAGTCACAGTAGGCTTTGCAGTAAATTAAGGAAGGAAGTGAACTATATGTACTACATATTGTATGTACAGTGGGAAGAACAAGTATTTGATACACTGCCGATTTTGCAGGTTTTCCCACTTACAAAGCATGTAGAAGTCTGTAATTTTTATCATAGGTACTCTTCAACTGTGAGTGACGGAATCTAAAACAAAAATCCAGAAATTCACATTGTATGATTTGTAATTAATTAATTTGAATTTTATTGCATGACATAAGTATTTGATACATCAGAAAAGCAGAACTTAATATTTGGTACAGAAACCTTTGTTTGCAATTACAGAGATCATACGTTTCCTGTAGTTCTTGACCAGGTTTGCACACACTGCAGGAGGGATTTTGTCCCACTCCTCCATACAGATCCTTCAGGTTTCGGGGCTGTCGCTGGGCAATACGGACTTTCAGCTCCCTCCAAAGATTTTCTATTGGGTTCAGGTCTGGAGACTGGCTAGGCCACTCCAGGACCTTGAGATGCTTCTTACGGAGCCACTCCTTAATTGCCCTGGCTGTGTGTTTCGGGTCGTTGTCATGCTGGAAGACCCAGCCACGACCCATCTTCAATGCTCTTACTGAGGGAACGAGGTTGTTGGCCAAGATCTCGCGATACATGGCCCCATCCATCCTCCCCTCAATACAGTGCAGTCGTCCTGTCCCCTTTGCAGAAAAGCATCCCCAAAGAATGATGTTTCCACCTCCATGCTTCACGGTTGGGATGGTGTTCTTGGGGTTGTACTCATCCTTCTTCTTCCTCCAAACACGGCGAGTGGAGTTTAGACCAAAAAGCTCTCTTTTTGTCTCGTCAGACCACATGACCTTCTCCCATTCCTCCTCTGGATCATCCTGATGGTCATTGGCAAACTTCAGACGGGCCTGGACATGCGCTGGCTTGAGCAGGGGGACCTTGCATGTTCTGCAGGATTTTAATCCATGACGGCGTAGTGTGTTACTAATGGTTTTCTTTGAGAATGTGGTCCCAGCTCTCTTCAGGTCATTGACCAGGTCCTGCCGTGTAGTTCTGGGCTGATCCCTCACCTTCCTCATGATCATTGATGCCCCACGAGGTGAGATCTTGCATGGTGCCCCAGACCGAGGGAGATTGACCGTCATCTTGAACTTCTTCCATTTTCTAATAATTGCGCCAACAGTTGTTGCCTTCTCACCAAGCTGCTTGCCTATTGTCCTGTAGCCCATCCCAGCCTTGTGCAGGTCTACAGTTTTATCCCTGATGTCCTTACACAACTCTCTGGTCTTGGCCATTGTGGAGAGGTTGGAGTCTGTTTGATTGAGTGTGTGGACACGTGTCTTTTATACATGTAACGAGTTCAAACAGGTGCAGTTAATACAGGTAATGAGTGGAGAACAGGAGGGCTTCTTAAAGAAAAACGAACAGGTCTGTGAGAGCCGGAATTCTTACTGGTTGGTAGGTGATCAAATACTTATGTCATGCAATAAAATGCTAATTAATTATTAAAAAATCATACAATGTGATTTTCTGGATTTTTGTTTTAGATTCCGTCTCTCACAGTTGAAGTGTACCTATGATAACAATTACAGACATCTACATGCTTTGTAAGTAGGAAAACCTGCAAAATCGGCAGTGTATCAAATACTTGTTCTCCCCACTGTATATAACAAAAATGTGTGGACGTGGAGGGGGGTGTATGATGATGGTGTTATTTTATGTATGTTGAATACATTTGATTCTATGTATTTATGCATTCCATGTGGAAGCAGCAGCAATCTTTAATTGTCCATTACAAATGTCCCCTTGTGTACAATAAAGTAAAGTAGATCAGATCAGATCAGTGTTCTTTAAGCTGAAGGGTTAGTAGTGACCTCCTCCAGCAGAGGCCTGTACTGCTCCAGGTCCTGGATGTTCTGCAACATATTTGAGAAAAGTTACACATTACTTGTCAGGACACAACAACTTAGTTGTATGTGTGTGTGTGTGTGTGTGTGTGTGTATGTGTGTGTGTGTGTATGTGTGTGTTATTTTAGTTCACCCAACCCCAGAGCTGACTGGGAACTTGCTTGAAGTCTTCTCAGTCCCTGGGACACAGACCATCCTGGGCTGTAGCACAGGGTCCCAAGTATTTGACACAGCAGGGGCCAACTGCTTCCTTCTTTAGAGTTCACAGTAAATACAGTCACCCCTTCGCCTTTGGTCACTGTCACTGACATGCTGGTCACTCTTGGTTACACAGCTCTAAAATAAAAGGCAGAACAATAATCTTAACGTTAAAATAACTGTATGCCTTATAAGTCATGATATTAAAAAGTGCACATTCATCCAAATAACATCTGATAATGTCCGTGTTGCATCTGTAGGATACAACTTTTTCTAAAGGACCAACTACGCATTTCGTTAGATAATTTATTGCATTGTACAGAACACTCTGATTCTGCCTTAAATAAAGATACTCCTAGGCTGCATTCAAAACACTTAAAAGACACACCCTATCCCCTCAGCCCCCAAATTAAGTTGACACTTCTGATGACGTATCATGACGTCTGACGAGTATACATTTGCCAGGAAATTTGTCACTCGTTCTTCCCGCGATTATTGTGTTTTCAGCCACCTGTAGTTGGTGGGTGCTTTATATGCGCTACAGTCAATTATGATTGCATGTCTACTTATATTAACTATATAATTATTATTATTATAAACTGGGTGGTTCGAACTCTGAATGCTGATTTGCTGACAGCCGTGGTATATGAGACCGTATAACATGTATTTTTACTGCTCTAATTACTTTAGAAACCAGTTTTATAATAGCAATAAGGCACCTCGGGGTTTGTGGTATATGGCCAAGATACCACGGCTAATGGCTATATCCAGGAACTCTGCGATGCGTCGTACATAAGAACAGCCCTTAGCTGTGGTATATTGTCCACACTCCCTTGTGCCTTGTTGCTTAAATATACTCCTACTGTATGATAGCTAGCAAATTAATTAGCTAACTAACGTTAGCCTGCCTAGCTGGAACTTCTGAAGAAGGAAAATGTTTTATTTCTACAATATCCAAAAGCTAACCAAACAAAAACATTGTTACTTTTACGAGACGTGTTTGTGCCGTCATGTGCATTAGTAGCACAATTTCTAACCTTTTTACATTTTTTAATTACACTTGTAGGTTAAATTCTCCATATTGACGGGGATTCCCCTAAGGGCATAAGGCAAGGTTTAAGTGGAGGAGAGTGTCTTTAATGAGTTTGAAACGCAGCCCTACTGTCACTGATACTGTGTTTATTGGGTCACAGTGACAAACAGGTTCCATTCCATGTGGACAACATTAAAGTTAATCCACCCATTATTTTGTTGCTTTGCTTTCCTTCATTGCTCATTGTGGTAATATTGATAGGAGATAGGGCATGTCATAAAGTGTGGTGATGAGTGGGTGTGGAGCCTCTGCTACACCGGAGCAGGAAGTGCACAACATAAAACCCCCTCTTCTGGGAAATTACTTGAAACAGCAATTGTATGACCATGTTGCTCAATTAACTTCAGTCAATTCAGTAAAGCTCAAATTTCAGCAGCATCTTAGGGTAAAGAATTTAGGCTATCGATTGTTTACTTAGAAATATATGGGAGAAACTCACATCATTCACTTACAATGTGTAGCACTCACCTGGGCGATGCCATTTGGCATTAGAAAGCTCTCCACCCATTTTGTACCAAGTAGGCTACAGGTATTTACAAATAGTGTTTAATGATTTTTAGTTAGCAGAAGTAAGTACCCAGACCATATAATGTCCTAGTAAACCAGCTTAAACAGTACTGTAAAATAAACACTATCCAGGAGTTACACATCCCTCTGTCAGTGGTGGAGTTAATTTTGCATGAAACAACCATTTAAATTCACTCAAAACGTATTATTCAACAACAAACACATATTTTAGAGAAAGGGAGCTCAGCCGTTCCTGGTAATTGAGATGGACACCTCTACAGGTCCTGTGCAATCACAGTGGCTGACCAGTATGCTTGTTGCGCAGTTGGTTTCCTTACAGGGAAGTAGCAGGTAGGGAGGGCTCAGCCAGTCTAAACTAGTTCCCAGCAGTACCTCCTTCTTAGTTCAAAGAGGACCTGAGAGCTTAACCTTTCCCTCACTGAATAATAAACATATAATGGATTCCTGTCATTTCCTGACAAACTGAAGAACTCCCCTACCACACACACAAAGCAAGGACTCTAGAGTTGTTCTTTACCATTTTAATTATTTTCTTTGTTTTCAATACAGCAAGCAAGGGCAAAGTACAAAGACGTTACAGTGCCAAGTCTTCATTATTGTTGTTTAAGAGCGCATGCAAATACCACATTACAATCACTAAAGTCTTTACTTGGTCATATTCTTTTTTCTCAGTCCTTTTCAATATGACCACAATCAAGTATAGTATGTATTGTGTTGTTGCTGGACTTAAACTAATGGTGTCAACAAACATTTATTTCAGAAAGCAATATAGTGATGACTTCCATGGGTGAACACTTCACCAGTCATTGAGCTTAATGACTGTTTGAATGAGGTTGATACCAGGAAAGTCCATGGCAATCACTCCGAAACATGCCTTGGTGTGGTCACTGGAGAACTGTCTCAGATACTGTTCGAGCCAGGGGTTAATCTTTTCAGCCACCTTCTTGGGAGTTAGAAACATGCCCAACAGTGTGCCAATGCCAGTGCCACTTGAATAGCTCAGAACTATATAATCTCCACCACAATCTCCTGAAGCTTGTGTCAAGTGTTTCACAATTTTGTTCTCCTTGTCTGCAATATGAGTAACTTTATAGTCACCCTTGCTGTCTGTTTCCAAGAGAGGAATGCCCAGTTTAAAGCTGGATTTCTGTACAAATATCACCTTTCCTCTTGCCTCAGCGATTGTTGGCATGTCAGACTTCACCCATACAGCATCATCATCACTAATCATTTTTCCAACCAGCTCCTCAACATTCTCTTTATCAAACAAATCAGGCTTTACTCTAATGAGAATCGTCTCACTTCTGAATTTGGACAGAAATGCTCTGATCGTGTCAAGGACCTCATTGAATGATTTGTGTTGGTAGACAACCCAGTGCATGACATAGTTTGTTTTCAAAGGCGAATATCCTGAGGTCCAGATAGCGTATGCCGGCCCTCAGCTGATCCCCCAAATCCCAGGCTTGACACTCTGCCGCTGGGCCTCCATAGAGAGCCATGGTGTCATGGGTACCAGGGATGGTGATGTCAGAGATTAACCTGTTGTCATCAATGGCCTCCATCCAGCCAATCTTGTAGGATTCTGGGAGTAGGAGTCCTTTATTGTCATTGAAGAAGAGGTCCTTTCCTTGGCAAAAACCTCTAAAAGTAAATCATACAACAATGGATTGACTCATCATTTGTTTGTCGTTGAAATATTGGTGTTTGAGGGTTATGAATGGTGTATAAGTGCACAGTAAAAAAATATATTGGTGCCACCTTGCACTACCCTAAGCAGTGTACTCACTTTACCAAAGTCACCTTGTTCTGCAATTAATGTTGTACCATTTCATCAAAGGTCATCAGCTAGATAATAGAGACTGAAATGTTGAAGAGAGCCTTTACTCAGGTACCATGCTGTTTCAATAGATATCATACAGAGATGGGGGAAAATAATCAGTCAATGGAGCATGAGATTGAGGATGGTAGGGGTGGGGGTAAAGTGTCAGTAAACTACTGAAAAGCCAAATAAAGAATCCTTGATTAAATTTTTAAATAAAAATACTAATGAAACTCGTCAGTCTATTCTTGATCTGAGAAATGAAGGCTGTTCCATGCGAGACATTGCCAAGAAACTGAAGATCTCGTACAACTCTGTGTACTACTCCCTTCACAGAACAGCGCAAACTGGCTCTAACCAGAATAGAAAGAGGAGTGGGAGGCCCCGATGCACAACTGAGCAAGAGGACAAGTACATTAGTGTGTCTAGTTTGATAAACAGAAGCCTCCCAAGTCCTCAACTGGCAGAACACCAGTCTCAACGTCAACAGTGAAGAGGTGACTCCGGGATGCTGGCCTTCTAGGAAGAGTTGCAAAGAAAAAGCCATATCTCAGACTGGTCAATAAAAAGAAAAGATTAAGATGGGCAAAAGGACACAGACACTGGACAGAGGAAGATATGGCTCTGCCTTCATTTCTCAGAACAAGAATAGACTGACAGTTTCAGAAGAAAGTTATTTGTTTCTGGCCATTTTGAGCCTGTAATCAAACCCACAAATGCTGATGCTCCAGATACTCAACTAGTCTAAAGAAGGCCAGTTTTCTTGCTTCTTTAGATCAGCACAGTTTTCAGCTGTGCTAACATAATTGCAGAAGAGTTTTCTAATGATCAATTAGCCTTTTAAAATGATAAACTTGGATTAGCTAACAATGTGCCATTGGAACACAAGAGTGAGGGTTGCTGATAATGGGACTCTGTATGCCTATGTAGATATTCCATAAAAATCATCAGTTTCCAGCTACAATAGTCATTTACAACATTAACAATGTATTTCTGATCAATTTTATTTTAAATGGACAAAAAATGTGCTTTTCTTTCAAAAACAAGGACATTTCTAAGTGACCCCAAACTTTTGAATGGTAGTGTGTATATATATACTGGAGGCCAAAAGTTTGGAATATTACTCATTCAAGGGTTTTTCTTTATTTGCTAAATGTTTTACATTGTAGAATAAAAGTGAAGACATCAAAACTATGACATAACACATATGGAATTATGTAGCAACCAAAAAAGTGTTAAACAAATCAAAATATATTTATATTTGAGATTCTTCAAAGTAGCCACCCTTTGCCTTGATGACAGCTTTGCACAGTCATGGCATTCTCTCAACCAGCTTCATGAGGACCGCCACAGGAATGGAAGACCCAGAAATACCTCTGCTGCAGAGGATAAGTTCAATAGAGTTACCAGCCTCTGATTGCAGCCCAAATAAATGCTTCACAAGTAAGAGACACATCTCAACATCAACTGTTCAGAGGAGACTGTGTGAATCAGGCCTTCATGGTCAAATTGCTGCAAAGAAAGCACTTTTAAAGGACACCAATAATAAGAAGAGACTTGCTTGGGCCAAGAAACACGAGCAATGGACATTAGACTGGTGGAAATTTGTCCTTTGGTCTGGAGTCCAAATTTGAGATTTTTGGTTCCAACCTCAACCAAATTTAGATGGTTTGGGATGAGTCGGACCGCAGTGAAGGAAAAGCAGCGAACAAGTGCTCACCATATGTGGTAACTCCTTCAATGGAAAAGCATCCAGGTGAAGCTGGTTGAGAGAATGCCATGAGTGTGCAAAGCTGTCATCAAGGCAAAGGGTGGCTACTTTAAAGAATCTCAAATACAAAATATATTTTGATTTGTGTAACACTTTTTTGGTTACTACATGATTCCATATGTGTTATGTCATAGTTTCGATTTGTCTTCACTTTTATTCTACAATGTCAAACATTTCGGGTAACCTTCCACAAGCTTCCCACAATAAGTTGGTGAATTTTGGCCCATTTCCTCCTGACAGAATTGGTGTAACTGAGTCAGGTTTGTAGGCCTCCTTGCTCGCACACACTTTTTCAGTTCTGCCCACAAATGTTCTATAGGATTGAGGTCAGGGCTTTGTGATGGCCACTCCAATACCTTGACTTTGTTGCCCTTAAGCCATGTTGCCACAACTTTGGAAGTATGCTTGGGGTCATTGTCCATTTGGAAGACCCATTTGCGACGAAGTTTGAACTTCCTGACTGTCTTGAGATGTTGCTTCAATATTTCCACATATTTTTCATTCTTCATAATGCCATCTACTTTGTGAAGTGCACCAGTCCCTCCTGCAGCAAAGCACCCCCACAACATGATGCTGCCACCCCCGTGCTTCAAGGTTGGGATGGTGTTCTTCGGCTTGCAAGCCTCCACCTTTTTCCTCCAAACATCACGATGGTCATTATGGCCAAACAGTTCTATTTTTGTTTCATCAGACCAGAGGACATTTCTCCAAATAGTAAGATCTTTGTCCCCATGTGCAGTTGCAAACCGTAGTCTGGCTTTTTTATGGCGGTTTTGGAGCAATGGCTTCTTCCTTGCTGAACGGCCTTTCAAGTTATGTCGATATAGGACTCGTTTTACTGTGAATATAGATACTTTTGTACCCGTTTCCTCCAGCATCTTCACAAGGTCCTTTGCTGTTGTTCTGGGATTGATTTGCACTTTTCGCACCAAAGTACTTTCATCTCTAGCAGACAGAATGCGTCTCCTTCCTGAGCGGTATGACAGCTGCGTGGTCCCATGGTGTTTATACTTGCATACTGTTGTTTGTACAGATGAACGTGGTGCCTTCAGGCGTTTGGAAATTACTCCCAAGGATGAACCAGACCAGGTTTTGGCTGATCTCTTTTGATTTTCACATGATGTCAAGCAAAGAGGCACTGAGTTTGAAGGTAGGCCTTGAAATACATCCACAGATACACCTCCAATTGAATCAAATGATGTCAATTAGCCTATCAGAAGCTTCTAAAGCCATGACATCATTTTCTGGAATTTTCCAAGCTGTTTAAAGGCACAGTCAACTTAGTGTATGTATACTTCTGACCCACAGGAATATATAGTGAATTATAAGTGAAATAATCTGTCTGCAAACAATTGTTGGAAGAATTACTTGTGTCATGCACAAAGTAGATGTCCTTACCGACTTGCCAAAACTATAGTTTGTTAACATGAAATCTATGGAGTGGTCGAACCTAAGTGTATGTAAACTTCCGACTTCAACTGTATATTCTGGAATTAATGGGGAATTGAAATACCTGTAGCCATACTTACACAAAAAGCAGTAACATGTAGAGGTGGAAAAACAGGCCTTTCTCAGTGGTCCTCATTGTCACGTTAAAGGAGAAAAACATGTAACAACCTGCCCATAAAAATGTGAAACATGAATAACATTATGCAAATTCAAAAATCATACTCCTGATTTTCTATATAGCCTACCTTTTCTAGATGGCTTTCCTATACCAAGACTGAAATAAAATGTTTCATATGGCTAAAGACTGGGATACAGCTCTGGCTCAAGGAGTTTCACACAAGTGCTGGTGGTCTGACCTCTGAAGATTGCCAACAAAATTTTAGCATACTGATAAAGGATAGGCATGGTCTCATAGTGTTTACCTACTGTTTTTCTTCGTCTTTGAGGAAGGTTAAGCACACTTCTCAGCCTTGATCTGCTGTCACCAATGTGAGACGCGTCTCGTTAAATATGTAATTAGCTAGGTTTCCAGCCAATTGGCGACAGATTTTCATATTAATATTCTAAAATCCGCATAAAGAAAATTATGCACATTTTCCCACAAGTGGTGTTTCCACCAGACTAGTTGCTAATAAAAGTCAGTACGTGAGGATGTAGTGCACACAAAATGTAGTTTTGCAATATGTAACTAGTTACTGTCTTTCTCATTGAAAGCAAAGCTAAGACGTTTGGAAATTTAATAATTTAGCAGACGCTCTTAGAGCGACCTACAGTAGTGAGTGCGAACATTTACATACTAAGAAGCGGTAGACCTGTTTTATGTGCTCTAAGGCTCCCGGTTTTAAGGGTCGTTTTTGCGTCTTTTACTTTCGGGTTTGTAGGCTACAGCAGTTTCAAACAGTCCAAAATAACATTTTGGGTTATGGGAAATATATTTCACAGCAGTTCAGATTACGTGTAAAACTCATTCCATGGAGGGCCGAGTGTCGGCAGGCTTTCGCTCCACCCTTGTACTTGACTGATTCATTAAGGTTAGTAATAATTATGAACTCCCCTCACCTGGTTGTCTAGGACATAATTGAAAGGAAAAAACAAATACCCGCAGACACTCTGCCCTCCATGGAATGAGTTTGACACCCCTGGTTTAGATGGTACAATGATTCTCAACACCAGGGGATCCCAAACTTCCACATTTACTTTTATATGATAACTATGATATCAAATCAATAATTCCGCATAAAGGCGTTTCCACCGCCATTTCTCGCGTTATTAATTTTACCGAAACAAAAAGATCCCACCAGGTCCAATGAACAAATTATCTGTTGGAATTTATAGAATTGTAGCCTACTGAAACTTCCTGTTTCCGTCACAGCTGTCATTAATTATTTTTTACAAGATCTGACTTTAGGTCAAATGCATTAGGGTCGTTCAGTGCTTTGATTTAGTTAGGACTACCAGGCTATTATTCACCTTCAAAACCTAATTCTCATGTCATCAAAGAATGAAATGAATGCATGTGGGATTTTATGCTCATTACCGCACAACTAAACGAATTTAAATCTGCAGTTAAAACAATAACAAAGTAGGTACCCGGACTTTGTTATGGTATGGTAAAAAGCTTAGTGATGGGCCTGGAGAAATGTAACCACTCTCACATTCATATACATAACGGTGCAAGGACTTACCATCCATGATATTAACTTTTTCTTTTTAACCAAGTTTTGAGGGTACAGTGTTTGTTTACATTGTTTACAAACATTGGAGTAAAGCAACCTTATATTTTGGGTTTTGATAGGGTGTGACAGTTGAACTAAGCTCATGAGGCTAATTTTTACTATTTTCTACATTGCAGAATAATAGTGAAGACATCAAAACTATGAACAGCTCAACTAAGCAAAGAGAAACGACAGTCCATTATTATTTTAAGACATGGAGGTCAGTCAATATGGAACATTTCAAGAACTTTGAAGGTTTCTTCAAGTGCAGTTGCAAAAACCATCAAACGCTATGATGAAACTGGCTCTCATGAGTACCGCCACAGGAAAGGAAAAACCAGAGTTACCTCTGCTGCAGAGGATAAATTCATCAGAGTTAACTGCACCTCAGATTGCAGCCCAAATAAATGCTTCACAGAGTTCAAGCAACAGACACATCTCAACATCAACTGTTCAGAGGAGACTGCGTTGATTTGTCATCATGGTTGAATTGCTGCAAAGAAACCACTGCTTACGGACACCAATAAGAAGAGACTTGCTTGGGCCAAGAAACATGAGCAATGGACATTAGACCGGTGGAAATCTGTCCTTTGGTCTGATGAGTCCAAATTTGAGATATTTGGTTCCAACCGCCTTGTCTTTGTGAGACGCAGAGTAAGTGAACGAATGATCTCCGCATGTGTGGTTCCCACCGTGAAGCATCTAGGAGGAGGTGTGATGGTGTGGGCTGCTTTGCTGGTGACACTGTCTGTGATTTATTTAGAATTCAAGGCAAACTTAACCAGCATGGCTACCACAGCATTCTGCAGCGATACACCATCCCATCTTGTTTGTGCTTAGTGGGACTATCATTTGTTTTTCAACAGGAAAATTACCCAGAACACACCTCCAGGCTGTGTAAGGGCTATTTGACCTAGAAGGAGAGTGATGGAGTGCTGCATCAGATGACCTGGCCTCCACAATCACCCGACCTCAACCCAATTGAGAGGGTTTGGGATGAGTTGGGCCGCAGAGTGAAGGAAAAGCAGCTAACAAGTGCTCAGCATTTGTGGGAACTCGTTCAAGACTGTTGGAAAAGCATTCCTCATGAAGCTGGTTGATTTAATGCCAAGAGTATGCAAAGCTGTCATCAAGGCAAAGGGTGGCTACTTTAAATAATCTAAAATATATGTTGATTTGTTTAACACTTTTTGGGGGGTTACTACTTGATTCCATGTGTGTTCTTTCATATTTTTGATGTCTTCACTATTATTCTACAATGTATTATTCTACAATGTAGAAAATAGTGCAACTAAAGAAAACCCCTTGAATCAGTAGGTGTCCAAACTTTTGACTGGTACTGTACATCATTTAGTAGCACACCTACATTTTGGTAAAATGCAATGACACCCCCACACCACTAGACTTCAACGTTACAAAAACCTCAGGTAATACTGCTTTCATCTCTGCTTGAGAATCTTGTTAGCTAGTTTTGTGATGTAGCAAAGATTGTTTATTATTTTGACAAGATAGTAAAGTGACCGCTATAACAATCGAAATACATGTCCTCAAAGATGGAAGGCGGGCGGGAGGATACGAGAGCAGGTGGGACCATTCTAGCCAATGAGCGGGTCAATACTAGTGTGAACAACAGGCCACAGAGATATATAGAGGTCTCATCTTTGTGTATGTGTCATTTTAGCGTCTGTGACAGCATGGTCAGCGCCTCTGAGGCCATCTCCATTTTAAAGTAGTTAATTGTCTTGTTCTTCATCGGCTGATTGCTCCCAACTCATAGGAATCCCCACCCAGTTGACTGCTTTAATGCTGTAAGCCCTCAATGACTATGTCCATGCTTGAACGTGCTGTATGATGAGTCCTCTATCTAGCTCTATGACAACAGGCACAACTCCGATATAAAGTTGCCGAAATGCCATGTCCATACACCCTTACGAAACTTATATTTGATCAAATAATCCTCACATAGCAATTTTAAAAAATACACATTTTTGTTGACCAAATTCGACACACTCATTGACCATACAAACACATCTTATTTTCGTGGACAGATTTTGGGCTGAGTAAGACCTCTCGCTTCGCCTCTTCCTCTCTGGATGTAGTGCATTTGAAAAGGAGTAAAGATGGCGGAGAACAGCGGCACAGATCCCACTATGGGTTCCAACGTTGTTGAAAATGCTGCCTCAGACGGGACCATGATCGTGGTCACGGTAAAAACCCCGAAAGATAAAGAGGAGATAGTGATCTCAGAGGATTCTTCTGTCGCACAGGTATTCGCATTTATTTACACAGTCAGTTATGCAAGTCATGCTGTGGCTAACATGCATACGTCGACGTTAGCTAGCCAACTTGTTAGCTAGTTTACGACGTTAAGTGGGAGAAGTATCCCAATTTCCCGACTAGTAATCTTTATTTTCACCTTGTCAATTTCCTTGAAAATGGGTTCCTAGTAGTATTTTGACTCGTGTTTTGCATAATCGGTACTGTGTAAATACATATTATTGGACGCATGATCTAGCTAACCACGTAACGTTAACTATCTAACGTTAGCTTGAGAGCCAGCAAGCTAGCCGGCTACGTTTGTTGCTGTTAGGCTCATCTAGCTACCTAAAGTTAGCCGCGATCGGGCTAACTGATAACCGGCTGGCCAACCGAGTCCCGACCATTGCAAAAGCCAAGCGGGAAACCGACTGTAATCTTACGGCTAACGACATGGTTTATGCTGTATTTGGTAACTTCCTAAACCATTAACATTTGGCCTCATGGTCCTTTATAAAACTAAAAGTGACAGCTAGCAGATTCACATAGTTAACTATATAACGTTAGCTGTTGAGGTAGCGAAACCAAGAACTCTTTTCCAAGACTGAATCATTTGTCTTCACCGGCCACTTCATTTTGTCTCGTGCATACAGTTTAAAGAGGAGATATCCAAAAGGTTTAATGCCAAGCAGGACCAGCTGGTGTTGATTTTTGCTGGCAAAATCTTAAAGGATGGGGACACACTGAACCAACACGGCATCAAAGACGGACTCACTGTTCACCTTGTCATCAAGACTGCTCCCAAGTAAGATTTTCTTGCCCACTATTCTAGTGGAAAGATTGTGTGTGATAATGGGAACATTTAGGTTGATGATGACCTTGCTTTCTCTCCAGGGCCACAGGTGGAGGCACATCCCAGGCCTCGGCATCCAGCTCTGGGAACCCCCAGGTCAACAGCAGTGTCAACCCCAGCCCAGCACCCAATGCCAGCACAACACCAGGCACTGGGCCTACCACAGACCCCACACAGCCACCCAACTTACTGAGTTAGTGACTCAGTCCCCACTAAACCATCTCACAGAAAGATGGCCATATCGCCATACAACTACTCAACACCCACACAACTAGGCACTAACCTATATCCTGCCAGTAATCCACTGCCCCCTTGTGTCTGCTTAGGTGGGTTTGGTGACCTATCCAGCCTGTCAGGCATGGGCATGGGCTCTGCCAACTTCATGGAGATGCAGCAGCAGATGCAGAGACAGCTGATGTCCAACCCAGAGATGCTATCTCAGATCATGGACAACCCTCTGGTGCAGAACATGATGTCCAACCCAGACCTCATGAGGCAGATGATCGTGACCAACCCTCAGATGCAGCAGCTGATGGAGCGCAACCCTGAGATCTCCCACATGCTCAACAACCCTGAGCTCATGAGACAGGTCAGGTCTGGAGCTCAGATGGGTCCTTTGCTCGAGGTGTCATAGGCTTTGTCTTGTCTTTATTTGAATCCCTCTAAAGAACCTACGCTTGAAGAGCACATTACTTAGATCATTGTCAAACCATTTTGCTTGTCTGTGTAGTTAACTTGCAATGTAGTTTAAATGTAAAAAGGGGCCTATGTAACAGCAAATGAACATAAGCTCAAACCCTTAAACTAGACCGCACCTCTCCCGAAACGGTGGGAGGAATGGATGTGAGGAGGTTCCTGCACAGATGCTTAATGTTAACTCCCTTTCTCTCTTCAGACCATGGAGTTGGCAAGGAACCCAGCCATGATGCAAGAGATGATGCGTAACCAGGACCGGGCGCTTAGCAACCTGGAGAGCATCCCTGGGGGCTACAACGCCCTCAGGAGGATGTACACAGACATCCAGGAGCCTATGTTCAGTGCCGCTAGAGAGCAGGTAGCTATTATTCATGTGAATACCATATGTAGACATACAATCGTCTTGAATCAAGTCAGGTTGTGTGACCTTGGTCCACTTTTTTTCAATCCATAGTTCGGAAACAATCCTTTCTCTGCTTTGGGGGGCAACTTGGACTCTGGCGTGCAGCCCTCCAGAACAGAGAACAGGGAGCCCTTACCAAACCCCTGGGGACCCCCTGGAACAACCCCCTCAGAGAGCAGGGCGACTGGCCCTTCCACGACAACAACCTCCTCCGCTGGCGGGACTGCACCCAGTGCCTCCAACCCCCTGGGCATCAACGCCTCTGGGCTGGGCAACGGTAATAAAACTACCCCAGAAGAAGCACTTTCACCTTTTTAGTCAATCTGCAGAACTATATTTCCCCTTAAACTTGTATTAACATACAACCCTTGAGTATAACCCTTATTTTGCCGCTTAGCTGATCCGTGGTCTATTTCTCACTCCACTCCCTATAATCTGTCCAGGTGTGTTCGGTAGCCCTGGCATGCAGAGTCTGATGCAGCAGATCTCTGAGAACCCCCAGCTGATGCAGAACATGCTGTCTGCACCCTACATGCGCAGTATGATGCAGTCGCTGGCGCAGAACCCCGACCTCGCCTCGCAGGTCTGCACAACTTCAGCCCTCTCTGCTTATTGAAAGAAACAGATGTCCTGATTCCTACTGAAGATGAATATTCTAGGCTATTTTGTGTGAAGAGTAGAATCATTGCTTAATCCTTTACTAATTCCCTCAGGCAATGCTGAACAACCCCCTCTTTGCCGGAAACCCCCAGTTACAGGAACAGTTGAGACATCAGATGCCGGTCTTTCTCCAACAGGTCAGAGTTATACACTTTAGTTCCAAATACTGACATCAATAAAAAAAAAACAAAGCTGCCAGTGTTATGCAAGGCACTGAGTTTATGACTATTGTGACTAAATGGAACACAATTTGGATTGACCAACCAAATGGTTATCTTACAGATGCAGAATCCTGAGTCACTGTCTGTGATGACTAACCCCCGGGCCATGCAGGCTCTCATGCAGATCCAGCAGGGCCTGCAGACCCTACAGACGGAAGCCCCCGGACTCATGCCCAGGTACTGTACCATCTGTTATCCCGTAGATGTTTACTGGCCAGACCCGTGCTTTATACATTGGATTTGATTGATGATTATCATGCCACTTAAACTGTGGTTCTTCTCCTAGTTTGGCTCCTGGTGGGATCCCAGTGATTCCTCCCACCACAGGAGGCAGTGTGGCCCCAGAAAACCTTCCTCCCCCAACACAGGGCTCAAATCCCACCACTGCCACC
Source organism: Thymallus thymallus (assembly GCA_023634145.1). NCBI lineage: Eukaryota > Metazoa > Chordata > Actinopteri > Salmoniformes > Salmonidae > Thymallus > Thymallus thymallus. The sequence goes on along the minus strand of CM042416.1, from coordinate 24,377,306 downwards.
AACCCATCTCAGCAACAGCAGCAGCTCATGCAGCAGATGATACAGATGTTTGCTGGAGGAGGAGGCGGCTCATCGGTATGTCATTTGCTGTTGTCCAGTGGGTTAGCATTAGCTTTTGTGTTTCTACTGGCTTCATTGACTTAAAACCAATGAAGACTGGCACTGAGACTTGTTTTACTAACAGTCAACAACATTTTCCATGCAGGCTTATATTCAAAATGAGTTTGGCTGTGCTCCCCTTTACAGACCCAGGGCGTAACCCCGGAGGTGCGGTTTCAGCAGCAGCTGGACCAGCTCGGTGCCATGGGCTTCATCAACCGCGAGGCCAACCTGCAGGCCCTCATCGCCACGGGGGGAGACATAAACGCTGCCATTGAAAGACTGCTGGGCTCCCAGCCCTCCTAATTCCATTAGCCCCCTGAGATTACCGGGAGAGAGGGGGGTGGGGGTGGGGGGGGGTGAAGGCTGGAGTGGGAGATTACAAATGAACACAGTCCTTCACACAGTCTGACAAACCCCTCAGACTCAGTTGAATTCCAATTACTATTCATCTCTTTGGCTGATCTGTGAATCATAGGAAAGATAACGGGGCAGGAAGGAGCGGGAGGTGGGTGTTCAGATTCAAGTTTCTATTGGAAAGATCTCATATCAACCATGTGGTATGATGACATCGCTGCGAAATGACACTACCACTAACACCACTACTTTCTCTGTTGACTACGGGAGATTCTTTCTGAAATGACTGTGCCCATTTGCTGGGCATGCATGAGGTTGCCGAATTAACCCATTTTAATGGATTGCGTTTAGCCGGTAACGAGTTGAAATTTGGAGGAAGATGAGTGTTGAAATCATAGGTCAGAGGAATCCCTCATTCTTTCATTGTCTTGAGAGCCTGCTCGTTTTTACTTCATTTCACTCTATCATGCCTGATTGACTAGTATTTATTACAAGAGTTGTAGAAGTTACCTTCTCTTTACCACTCATCTTCAACTTACCTTCTGCTTTAAGAATTTCTTGACATTTTACTTGTTCCTTAAACTGATAGACAGGCTGTTGGATTCTCTGTTTGAGCACTATAGCGGCCCTAGTTCAGCTGTTAGCTTAAACTTTCAAAATTTTTTGGAAGGTATAGTTTTCAGAATGGAAGGTCAAGCAAGGTAGCCGGTGAACTCTGCAGTCAATGCTACATTGAGTCAATGAATGCTATTGAGCATAAATTATTCTACAGTTTAGGCTCTGATTATGGGTTAATGTTTTTAATCTGAGCAATGATAAAAATGCATACACCTTTTACATGAACCATTTTGTGTATTTTCATACAAGCAGTGGTGTAGTGCCTGATAAAAATGTATGTATTGGGTTCAGCAATATATTCAAAAATAATTTGTGAAATCTATGACAAGTGTACTAATGGCATAGAGATATGTTTTTGTTAAACCCATACATATTAGTTGCAGTACCTACAGTTAAAGAATGTCTGTTCAGCTCTGCCGTTTTCTTCGAGTCCCTTCACTCTGTTATCTATTCTAATAATAACTTTCAAGAAATGTGATCAAGTGTGTGGTGGTGATTCATTTAGTTCAGAACCATGGTCTACACCAGTAGTCTTCACTCCTGATCCTGGAGGGATGCACCCTATGTCCTATGCTGAATTCAGATTCTCAATCCTTCTCAAAATGCACACTTGCGCTTGTTCGCTACACATCAGATGTAAAAGCACTGGGACTGCAGTGAGAAATGTGGTGGAAACTCCATTTAGCCCTAGTTTACACCAATCTGCACCTTTTTGTCGAAGTAGAATTGAGTGCAAGCCCAGCACAAACAAATCTTGATTAGTAGTTGGGCTTGTAGACTAAGCCTGATCACACTGACTGCAACCCTCTAGGACCAAATGTGATTAACACTAGTCTACATTGTGTATGTTATGAAATAATATGAACTTGATATGGATGATTTGTGTGTAGTCTGAGAGGTGGGAAAGTTATAGTGGCGACCATGCATACTTGGTAGATCATTAAAGGACCAAGCTTGAAAATATAAAATGTGAACTGTAATAAACATTGGAGTATCTTAATGGAAATTAAGCAATAAGCTGTTTTAACATCCACCAGAGTGGAGCTTGGATTCTTTTATTTTCCTCCATGATGACAACATGTATTATAGTAAGCATGAATCTTCAATTTATGATCATTTAATAATTTTGAAGATCCTGGTCTAAATAGGTGGCTAAAGGAAAGCTGTGTAAATTCTAAACAAATGACTGGGGATAGTTTAGTCTAATCAATTATGCTTGGGTTGTGAAGTTAAAAGCAATGCAATTGTTAGACTCATCTGGCCCCACCGCAAAGAGGTTACTCAGGGTAGCTATTAAGAATTTTTAACTGATTAGAATCCCATGTCTGAAAATATGATGTGGATATACAGTATATCATGTTGTGCATTTGTTCAATAACTGTAATTAGCCCCAGTCAGCTAACTGTTCTTCTAACACAGATTATCCCCCAGTCCCCTTATTCGGTTTTTAACATCGGACAAATGTTTAACATGAACATGAAAAGGATAGCAATACTATAATTGTGGCAGATCTGCCATGAATTGGTGTACTTTGAATATATTATTCCAGTGACCGGTTTCAATGCCATTCCCATAATGCATTACGATTTGTATCAGGAAGTTGAAGGAATCAGCTGACTGGATTGTGGTTGCGTTGTTGCTGTTAAAGAAGTTACTGAACTGGATGATAAAATACACTTATTGATAATTTCGCCTAAATTAATCGAGTTGCTGAAAAGTATTGCTCACTCCAACCATGTTGCGGCCAAAAGCATTGACGCAAGTTCTCAGCCAGGCAAATACCAACGGGGTACAAAGCACACTGTAAGTACTGAGTGTCAGATGCACGTGAATATAACGTTTTCTGCTAGCTAGCCAAGTTACCTAAGGATTTGTTCTTAAGAAGACTTGTAACGACAGCTACCTACATTTAGGTAAGTCTAAGGTAACAATCTGCCTGGCTAACTTATTTACATGTTCTCCCCGCAGATTGTTAAACAATGAAGGGTCTCTTTTGGCTTACTCTGGCTATGGGGACACTGACGCTCGAGTGACCGCTGCCATCGCAAGCAATATCTGGGCGGCCTATGACAAGAATGGGCATCAAGCGTTCAACGAAGACAAACTCAAATTCATTCTCATGGATTGCATGGTTAGAGAGCTTGTACTATATGGTCTAGTTACTAATGCATGAGCCAAGTGTTGGTTACATCATTCTGCCTTGCATTGGTTATCCATTGAGTATCAGAGGCTCCAGAGAAAATATGTTGTATGCCTTATAACGTTATTTAATTAGTGGTAGAAAATGATGACCAAGGCTAGTTGGCACCTTGGCAGGTCGTATCAACGTCAAAGGTCAATAGAAATTCAATGTGTACGCATTTTTAGCTATTCCTTTCTTATCTTCTCTTTACAGGAAGGCAGGGTGGCCATCACACGGGTAGCTAACTTACTCCTGTGCATGTATGCCAAAGAGACTGTGGGCTTTGGAATGCTTAAAGCCAAGGTGAGGAGGAATGTTTTGAATGTGGATAACATTGCTGTACGAAATTGTGTTGTATTTGAAACTACAAAAAACGATTGACTAATTCCTGAGAAGACCAAACATGCCTGTCCCTTAAAGAGCCATGAGCACAGATCATGTCTTCATACCATACTAAGTATATTTATCCTGTCTGTGTGGTTATTTTTAGGCTGAAGCGCTGGTACTGTACCTGGAGGAACCTTTAACTCAAGTTGCTGCATCATAGGGGGAGCGTTGTCTTCAATTTTGTCTCCCCTGAAAATACATTAACTGTTGTTGCTTATGTGAACGCTTCACCTGGACTTCATGAACCACCACAGTCTGTGTATGAATTAACTGAATATTTATCTTCTGATTACTATATTTATACTCAATATGCTCTAACTTAATGCTTGAGGTTTTTAGTAATTTGGCCTTTTGTGGCATGCAGTTCAAATAACCAAAAGTCAAGCTCACACATTGTGTAGGGCAGGCTATGTAAATCTTCAATGAATTTTGCTGCCTGTAAGAGGACTCCTTTCTGCTGAAAATGCTGACACCTTAACTTTAAGTCATTCACTGTTTACCCTAGTCAGAATCTTACATTTGTCTGTTGCCGCCACACAATAAAATGTATGATATAATTTTGTAACAAAGTTTTATGGATAGCCTATCAGTTTTTTTCAATGAAAAATCAAGAAAGGTATGTTTTTTTTTTTTGTCTTCACATATATGAAATATTTTTTTAATGTATTCGATTCATACATTACATTTTTTTTGTTCCAGGGGTACCAAGTTGTTTTTTGCAGAAATGATATATTACAGGTTTTCTGAACAGACCTAAGATTTCATCACCTCCTCAATTGTTGTTTGACAGTATTGTTCTTACTGATATATATTTGTGGTTGACCATTCAAACCTTTATCAACTATTATATGAACACTGTTTCTAGGTCCCTTTTACGATTGCAATGTGTTCCTGGTTTGAGATTAACAGAACCAAGGGTTTATTCATTAGTCGCATACCGTAGGAAAATGTTTTGCAATTAAAAAAGTTGCAACTAAAATGTGTTTATATTTGACAGGTAGGTCCCTCCCAGTTTTGTTTTGTTTGCGTCTGTTTGGTTTAAAGTGACTACACCTCAGACAAAGCAATTATTGTCTCTCGCCATGATAAAGGGAAACAGTCATTTCCTGAAGACAATCATTTAGTTTGTCCAGCAGGTGGGGTGTAGCTGTTTTCTTTTCTTCGTACAGTTGCTCATGCGGTTGTCCTACCTGTTCAACCTGCCACGGACTAACACCAAGCCACTCCTCCAACCCCCAAGCCATTCCTCAGCAGAACTACCTGATGACACAACGGAGCCAGTAAACAATCTAAGTTTCTATTTAACAAAGAGTGGGACAGGCGACTTGCAAAGTGTTTAAAACAACATTTGTGCAGCTCCTTTTTTAAATCAGAAGATTTGGGTGAGTGGCCTCTGGGTCAGTGTCATCTTTCCTGTTTCCCCTTACACTTTGAGAGCTGGACTTGGAAGACAAGGCTTCACATTGTAGCACCGCTGAAGGGGTACATCATGGGTTCAGTTGAGGCCTACAACTTTGTCTTTAAGGGTGAGTCCTTGTTCTTTCATGTTTAACTGATTTATGTTCTACATTTACATAATCTAGCAGACACTCTTATGCAGTAGTGAGTGCATACATTTTCAGACTTGATTTTTTTTTTACTGGTCCCCTATGGGAAACAAGCCCACAGCCCTGGCGTTGCAAGCGCCATGCTCTACTAACTGAGCCACAATAATGATATAGTGTATATGTCAACAGAGTTGTAAGAATGACTCCGAAACCTACTTTTTCTGTAGTTCGAGCTAGTGCGTTGTTGTTGAGTACAGACAACCATTGGGTTCTGTCACTTAGTGTGTGTATGCTGAGGCTGGAAGCTAAGTGCCAGCACAGTATCAACAGCACACAGTAGATTGTGATCTACCACACAGATAGGATGCAGGTCACTCTCAACTGTGTTGAAATTACAGAAAAAATATAGTGTGGACACACCCTGTTTCAGAAGCAAGTTGCCTTGTATAGTGCATACACTCAGGAAATACTGCCAACTATGTTTACGCCAGTCCTGTATCCTTAAAGCGTCTCAGAGTAGGAGTGCGGATCTAGGATCAGTTTAGCCTTTTAGGTCATAATGAAAAATACATAATGGACAGATCCTAGATCAGCACTCCCACTCTGAGACGCTTTGCCAGGTCGAGGAGATTTATCCAGTACTTTTAAGAATGCCTCTAACCTTGAGGTTCCTTAATAAGCTACTGTTGGTATTATAAGTCAAGATGGTGCTACTTCAAGAATGTTGCTATTTCTATGAACTTGAATGCTATTTCTCTATGTAACTGAATGCATTCTTGACCTCCAACTGTGGTGAGTTTCACAAGCTTATCAATATCATTCCAGGTGAACACACATTCCTGAATATTTGATCCTTTCATTCTTTCCATTATGTCTATAGTCACACTACTGTGACTATAGACACTACTGTTACACTACATGACCGACTAGCTAAGTCCTATACGCTACAGGCATGGTAGAGGAGGTGATGATGTGCATGATGAGGTGAAGTGATTTGTCGATAGGGAAACAAGAAATACCAGTTGGTTGGGCCAGGGGAAGGTGATGAAGTCCCATTTAGTGTGTTTTCACTGATCCAAGTTTCTGCCATTCATTCTGGAACAAAGGACTAGGCCTAATACTACTATAACTTTATTTTTGAAACCATCCAGACATCATGAAGTAAAATCTAAATGATTCCCTGCTTTGATTGTCTAAAAGCAAATGCAGCTTTTATATGTAAATACATTGAGGGAACTGCTCAGTCATAAATCAATTGAAGTCAAACTGAATTAACTATATGGTCTAAAACTGAATAATTTTTCCCCCCAATTTACTTAATCCCCATTTTCCTCAGAACAAAGTCAAACCAGGGCAGTAGAGTGCTTCAAGGCCTCTTGTCCTATTTGCCATGGAAACCAGGAGTATTGTTTGCATAAGAGGTTACTGAGTATTGGAGGAGGGGAAATGGCCACATTTTCATCTCACCTAATAAAAAACAAAAGCAGAACAAAGATCTGCCAATGGGGTGAACAATTACCCAAAACAAACATCTCGTAAACATTCTTTCCTGCTGCCTGTTTTACACCTCGGGTTAAATCTAAACTGGATTCAGAGACCAGAAACTGGATAGTTGCTTTAGAATGTAATTCTGGGAACATGAACAGGCATGACCCCAACATTTTTGCTTCTGACAAAAAGCTTATTGCCTGTTAAAAGCTCTGATGTAGCATAAATCAGCATGCAGGGAAGAGAATCCATACTTGCATATCTTATCCCCACTTGTGGTTTAGAGTGCAATAAATAGAATATGTATTAGGTGACTGTACTAAATAAACCTTGGTTTATTAAAGTCTTGGTTTTCTGGGTACTTCATAGATCTTCCTTGCTGGTGCGCCATGGAACTAGGATGCCTATCTTGGTTCAGCTCACATTCTCATGGTTGAGAGTAAAGCAGGAATTGGTGTTTGGCTCAGCTCAGTCGGCTGTGTTGAAATCATGGTGTCATTGTGTCTTGTGGTCATATTTTCCTATATGTTTGTCAAGTAGGCAAAGGCTGGCTTTCTGAGTCATCTGCTCATACTCTAGAAGCAAACACTGAAACATACAGGGGGGCTTCATTGTTCCTTGTACCTCTTCTGTTTGGACTCAGTAGACTGATTGTTCCCAACAAGATAAATAGAGGGAAGTATCAGTGTAAAATGTACCACCAACATTTTTTTTTTTGTTGCTTCGTCTTTTGAAGGCCTGTTTCATTACAGGAAATTCCCCAAGAGCAATGCAATAAATCCCATCCTCTCGGGTTCTTCTTTGGTTCTCTTCAACAACTGACCCCTAATCACTGTATACTACATATCTCTTATCTCTTAACCTACACAGCACAATAATAACATATTAGCTCCCATTTCCTAGATGACAATTAACATGAGTAAGCATGATAATTCATTTTAAAGACACCTGAGCCATGATTTTGATGCTACTTCAAAGATGATTTGTTGTACATACCTCACTTAACATAATTAGCCCAGTAACCATTTGCACGGGTGTGGTGCTGTTTCTGTCATAGAACACCATTGTAAAGAGAGTCCTAATTATATGATGGGAACAATGAGCAGCAAAGACTAAGACTAAGGGTTTAGGGTACGGTTAGTGAAATTGAGTGGGCTGTTTTGAGGACACACCTAGGCCTCACCTAAGAGTTACGCTATGTGCAGGAAGTTCAGGGAGCAGCCTTATTGTAGTTATGAGTTGGTGTTAATCCATGGGATGACATGAGTGAGATTATAACAGTAAAGAAAGAGATACATTGAGGAAGCATTTGTTTTTGTGTGTAAAAACCATTACTTACAATAATTACTTACATTATTGTAATTCCATGTGTTGTGCCCTGAAATGGCACATTGAGATTCTACACCTGATACTATTGTGCACCTGCACTATGGCAAAATAAAGTGTTCTATGTCTAGGATGAAACACACCTAGTCCCCTTCCTAAATGATAGACATGCCATTCATTCACATAATAGGGACTGGGTATGGAAAGCACATATTCAAGCATCGTTCTGGTGCACTTGAACTCATGCCCTCCTCTCCCCCATCTTCCTTCTCCAGTGGTTCTGATAGGTGAGTCCGGCGTTGGCAAGAGCAACCTGCTCTCCCGCTTCACCAAGAACGAGTTCAACCATGACAGCCGCACTACCATCGGGGTGGAGTTCAGCACACGCACAATTCAGATGAAAAGTCTCATCATCAAGGCTCAAATCTGGGACACGGCTGGGCTGGAGCGGTACAGGGCCATCACCTCCGCGTAAGTAATCTGGGTGACACAAAAAGGGACCATTTCTCACTATTGTGTGGGTTTCTTGGGTGGTATTATAGGCCCAAACACTCCACGTGGACAGGCACTGGTTTCACATTTTGCCCAGATAGCCTGGAGGAACAAACAGCAGGTTCAATGTTCCAGTCATTTACTTGTGTATTTTGGTCTAATTGTCCATTTGGCTGGACATATTCAATAAACATCCAGACCCAAACATGTTTCTTCTCTGACTTAAGAAATTCCTGATTTGTTATTTTGTAAAGGCTGGAAGGGTTAATGGAAACACGTTTCAAAACAATAAAACTGTGTCCATTCAATTTAATGACATGGAAAATCTGAGGATATGCTATACCAGTGCAGGATTAGTTCTTCTCTGTCCAGAGTTGAGTAATTACTTTTCTGAATAATTCCCTCATGCAAATTTCCTTCCCTAGAAATGTCTTTCTGCAATGAAAAACCAAGTCTATTATTATAATATGTTTTTGTCGGTTCAATGCATCATACTATAGAGGCCTACATGGCATTTAAAGAGAAAATGGGATATGGATACTCAGAGGCATCACCCATCACATACTTTATCAATATGAATAAAAACATCAGGTTACGGGTAAGGTGTTGACCTATCTCACCCTCTCATTCGCTTTCATATTTTCTCCCTAGTTATTATAGAGGAGCTGTCGGAGCGCTACTGGTCTATGACATCACCAAGCATATGACCTATGAGAGTGTGGAGCGCTGGCTGAAGGAGCTCTATGACCATGCAGACCCTCACATCGTAGTCATGCTGGTGGGAAACAAAACGGATCTGGGGTCAGAGCGATCAGTGCCCACTGAGGAGGCCAAGGACTTTGCCGGTACAGCTGACAAGACTCTGGCACCATATATATATCCTAGGATAATAACAATGACTCCATTCTAATAAACATAACAGCATATAACTTCCAAATGTTGTTCCCTTATATAATGAATTGTGGTTTTGCTTTGCTAACATACTAATATTCACAACAGCCAATAGGCCAATAGCCTTTATTGGTCCAAAATTGTGGCTTGAGCAGTGCTTGACTTAGGAGCTGAGAACCGGCACCTCTAATTTTCTACTGCTTGAGCTCCTGTTCCTCTTATAGAATGCACCTGCACCTAAATGTAAACAGTACCAGCACCCAAAATGAGTACCAGAACCTATTTCAGTCCAAGTCAAGCACTGGGCTTGAGCCACTATTTCACCCCAAATTTGACAAACCTAAATTATGTGAAACCACTCAGTAACCCTTACCTGTCTTATTCCATGCAGAAAAGAATGGCCTGTTGTTCTTAGAGACATCAGCCTTGGAGTCCACAAACGTTGAGACGGCATTCCAAAATGTCCTTGGAGGTAATTGACTTTTATATATTAACAGTACCAACCCAATTATTAATTTTCTTGTTTTTAGCTCTCTAGCTAACCCTGTTTTTTTTGGTGTAATAGTAGTGCAATCAATGCTCAGTAATTCATCTGTAAAACAGAATGGAAAGTTGGCATTGCAGAACAAAATTCTTGTGCCACGTTTATTGTTTTGTGTAAGCAGTTGTGTCATTGGCAGTTTGTGGTCAATGTTTTTTTTGTCACTGTTTGTTGCACCAGAATTCATGCTGTATCCTTGTGCTTCTTCCATCAGAGATCCACAGGAAGGTGAGTAGTAAAGAGGTCACCCGGGGGTCCATTAGTGCCGTGTCTCTGGCCAGCCCCATCCCCAGAGCTGCAGGCGACCCTGAAGAGAAGAAGCCCTGTTGTAGAAACCTCTGATGGGACAAACCATGGTGGCAGACAGAATTATTTTTCCATTACTAAAGATTATTTAATGTGTATGTAATGGCTGGAGGTCCATGGTACATTTTTTCCCCAAAGAATCCAAGAAGGGTTTGAATATAAAAATATATAAAACAAAGATTTTGTGTAAACTTTTAAGATTCAACTTTGCTTGGAAGGAGAAATGTTTTTTTAGAAAAAAAATGTAGTCTACTGATGTACAGAATATTTGTATTTTTTGTGAATGTACGGTTGGACAACAGGTGCCAAAACCATGTTTATAATTTTACACAAAGCTTGATTAATTAAATTATCTGTCACTGTTGTTTGTGCTCTGTTCACTTAATTTACAGTTACATGTAATTGTTTATCTTATGCTTACATTGTTCCAAAACAGCTTATTCTTATTGTGAGGTGATTTTGCAGCAATACAGCTATATGTTTTGCACTCAGATGCCAGGTTCATTATTGCTTGCCTTTTAATGATCACTTTTTACATTTGATTTCCTTCACAATAATAGCCAATCCATCATTTACACATTCCATACCTGTAGATTATAATACATCTAAAAATGCATATGCCAATAAGTATAATACACAAACAGCAACTGATAGACAAGAATATAATGGAGTGAGGATCACTTTGCAATCTAACATTTGGAATCACTTTGGAATCAGACATTTACCATATTGATTCTTTAAGTAGCCCTTGGCTACACCTATATTAATAATTCATTTGATTTTTAAAGCGCTTTTTTCAGAACCAAGGTGAAAAAAAAAAAAGTCCAGATTGACAAAAAAGTATATATTAATTGCATATATTTAGCTGCATAAGCATAGCCTACAGTTCACGTGCTGCAGTGCTGTGATGTCATTATTGTACTGTGCCAAGGATCCATTAAACCTGAGGCTCATGGTGCTTTCAAGACATCTGGGAACTTGGAAAAACGTGGTGAAATCCTGACGCCAGTGATCTTCAGGTCGGAAAGTCAGAGATGTAGAAAGAGGCCAGAGTTCCCGACTTGGAATTCCGAGTTGGATGACCTTCAAAAAAGTTTTGTAATTGTATTTATTATGGATCCCTATTAGCTGTTGCCAAGGCAGCACCTACTTTTTCTTGGGTCCAGCAAAATGAAGGCAGTTATACAGTTTAAAAACATTACATTACATTCATAACAGATTTCACAACATATTAAGTTCGTGCCCTCATGCCTCTAGTCTACTACCACATATCTATAACACAAAATCCATGTGTACATGTGTGAATAGTGCATATGTTACTGTGTGTGTGTATGCATGTGTCGATGTTTGTGTTGCTTCACAGTTCCCGCTGTTCCATAAGGTGTATTTTTATCTGTTTTTTAAATCTAATTTTACTGCTGGCATGAGTTACTTGATGTGGAGTAGAGTTCCATTTAGTCATGGCTCTATGTAGTACTGTGTGCCTCCCATAGTCTGTTCTGGACTTGGGGACTGTGAAGAGACCTCTGGTGGCATGTCTTATGGGGTATGCATGGGTGTTCGAGCTGCTTGCCAGTAGTTCCCAGTTATCTTAAACGCACTGAAGTCGGAAGTCGGAGATTTCCGAGTTCCCAGTTGTTTTGAACGCGGCATCAGCATAGGAAAGGTTTGAGATTGAAGACGTCACCCAAGAGGCGATGAGTAGGATCATGGAGGCAAATCATGAATGACAACAAAGTAGACCAATCACAGGAAAGTCAGTGACAGGTAGTTGTAGTCGATTGGCCAGTTGAAACTGGGTAAAGGGCGGGGCTAGAGACTCGACGTTATGTCGCTCGGAAATAGCAAATTACAAGTGGTAGGGAAGAGGAGTCGAAAGTTTGTGAAATATAGTTTGTTGTCTTTTGAAATTCCACAGTCAAATAGGAGACCTATAGTCGAATAATATATTAGGACATAACGTCAGGATATTAGAGGTGTTGACATAGTTCGTATTTAACAACCGACTCGGTTGTTCGTTCTTAGGAAGTAGTCAGTCGCGAGGTAAATGGTCAATACGTTTTGTCGAATTGAACAGAGAAACCACCACTGGAGGGTTTGAACATTTCCATAGGTAGAAACGTTGACGAAATGACGAATAGAGAAGACGAATATGACTATCTTTTCAAAGGTGAGTGTTTTTACGTTTACGATACTTTACTAGGACATTGCCATTTTGTGAGTGTAACGTTAATATTGTCGACCTAGAGTTGGTTCAGCACCACACCGCTTTCAATGTACATACATTTAATTGGTCGCCGCTTCCGCCCTGTCAAAAGTAATCGGACTGTGTTGCTGCAACTATGTAACGAGCGCTGCCAAAAGAAATTCTCAATCACACGAGGAAATGCGTAACAGTACCAATTTCACTCTGAATTGCTGCAACTATTTTGTTTCAATTCAGTCGAAATATGGCTACAGTTGTGTTGATTGCAACAGCACTGTAACTGACCGTTAATAAGCAGCAAGTATCCATTCAGTGACATCTGTTTAGTCATCTTGTGGTGGGCCTATGACGCAATCATCAGGAGAGGAAGTATTGGTCAACAGGCGTCATATAGCCCACTGACTGTGGCAGGATGACACTTCAAAATACTACATTTACTCAAACGGATTGACCTAAGCCTTAAGGTGACCACATGGTTTAGCCTTTAAGCACCATTCTGTTTGTAGGGATTTCATTGACCTGGTGTAGTGGTGGGTCACACTGGGTTCAGAGAAAGCGGTCATCTCCACAAACTGTTTACATCTGAATGAAGTGGAGTAAAGATGACCTTGGCCTAATGATTCCTAATTCATTTAACAGATAGCACAGATGTTAAGCTTATTGGCCCCTACTCAACAAGACTTGTCTGGACCTTATGTTCTATGTTGTCTAGTCATACTTTTCCCAGACGTTTCTGTGCACATGCGCTGTAACCTATTGTTAGGCCTACATATGAGAATGTGTATGCCTACATTTTTAGGAATACATCAACAATTGGTATGTTACAATAATAGTGAATACTTTCTTCTCTCCAAATTTGTCCCCTTTGCTTCCCTGTACTTCCACTAACTACTTCCCATGTGAGTTGTCTTGTCCTGGACAAAGGGACATGAAGTGCACAGGGTCCTTTGTTCAAATGTAGAACTCCAAACAGGCATGGGTTGTCAAACTGGAAAGACCTGCATGAATCAATCAAGTGAGTGTGTGTGTGTCCCTATACAGAAGGGCCCTGACAGTAGAGAAGATGAGCATAACTTCACTTTCAGATAAAATGCCTTGAGTGCTGCCCAAATAGACATAAAGTGAGGACTGTCAGTAGGCCACATAACCAGTAGGTTCCTCCCCCTCCAGTTTCCTGCTTTTAATTGCATTCTTTACTGCACCCCTCACTGTTTAGGCATGAGTCAGTCAGGTGAGCAGTTGAATCACTGCTCCCGACTAAGCGACTGTAAGTGTTGCACAGCAAGTTTACCAGCTTTCTTGTTGAAATGACTCCTACTGAGTGCTATCTTTACAAATAAACATATGCTCTCTTGTTGATTCAAATTCCAGATAAAATAGGCCTACTTAAATTAACTTCCTTATACTAAATGAAGGAAGCTTAGACTACACTGTTTAGGCCTAGGCTATGTAGTGATGGCGTCCAGGAATAGTACAATGGTTGTTGCTTTAGAACTCTGGAATGCAGCCTAGACATTACTGTAGCCTAAGTTGGTGATATTATGTTTCTGGTGACAAGTACGCTGAAAGATGCATAATGCTTGTGTTCGTTCCTCAGCCACCGTATTATCACTAATACCATATAGTGTGACTGGAAGATAGGCTAGTCTAATGGAATTGTAGTTCAGAGTCCTTCTTGAAACTGACAAGGATATTCTTGGAACTACAAAGTCCCAGTTCTCATGTTGCTAACTGATGTGGAGAGTTGCCGATGGATTGCCTGTGGAACAAGTTAACTTTTGTTAGGTTCTCCTAGCTTGAGTCAGTCGGCACTATCGTCAATTGGTAGGCAGGTTTCTACCTGTGTCTGTTACACCACTGTAGCATTTTCATGTGATGAGCTAACATGCTTAGCTTGTATGATTAACATCGCCTACATTCTGTGGGAGATGTGTCAATAAGGCCTCGTCAACACACAACCAGTTCCAATTACAGGGTGGTAAGCTTATGAGTTAGGATTTTACTCCCGACTCACCTGGATTTCAGTCATTGTAAAATCCTCTTTCCCAACACACCCCCACCTTGTGTTTGGAAATGAACGGGTGTCAAAACGGGAACAGCTGCCAAATGTTTCATTGCTCCATGAGGGCAGGGTTCAGAGGTGGTGCTAAGTGAATAGACTGAACTACACAAGGCATCATCTTCTTTGTCAATTCAATCAAACTTTGGTGATTCATGACAATACTTAGTCTAGGCACTACCTCGTGGAGTTCGAAACTTCACATCATGGGGCTTTGTCTAAAGCAAAAACAAACCAGGGGGCCTGTATTCTGCACAAATATTGTTTATTGAAGTACAGTCAGGCCCTCTCAGTGGACCGTTAATCACTAACAGAGCAGCAGACAGACGGCGCAATGCTCTTAGACCCAATCAGGAGCTGTCGTATCTTCTACCATGACTTTCTTTGTCAGAACTGTTTTACCCCAACTGTGTGTTCCTGTTCCTACATCATAGAAAACAAGTTGTTTGTCGACCCCTGTACAGTGGGTAACGTACTGTGTTGTTAATCTGGTGATGTCTGTCTGACTCATGACCTCACTCCTCTCTCTGTGCTCCAGTGGTGCTGATTGGGGACTCTGGAGTGGGGAAGAGTAACCTGCTGTCCCGCTTCACCCGAAACGAGTTCAACCTGGAGAGCAAGAGCACCATTGGGGTGGAGTTTGCCACACGCAGCATCCAGGTGGAGGGCAAGACCGTCAAGGCCCAGATCTGGGACACGGCAGGACAGGAGCGCTACAGAGCCATCACCTCCGCGTGAGTATTAACACAGCTCGCACACATAGATTTGTTTGTTTTGTGTCTGTCTGCCAGACACCTGTGACATATTGGCAGCGTTTACACAAGCAGCCCAATTCTTTTATTATTATTATTATTATTATTTTTTTTTAAACTAATTGGTCTTTTGACCAATCCAATCAGCTCTGAAAGATCTGATGTTTAAAGATCTGATGGGATTGGTCAAAAGACCAATTGGTGGAAAAAAGATCAGACTTGGGCTGCTTGTGTAAACGCTGCCATTGAGGATGTTTGTGCGTGAAGAACATTCCAGCCTACTTCTGCTAATATTCTCATCCTGTTGACAACTTTGAGTACTTTGCTTATGATGTATGCCATAGCATTTCAAGTAGGGAACGACAAACTAAATCTACCACTCCATTGACTCAGCCAATGCTCAGGTGTTCTGTCCACCACTGCTCCCAGTAACACTTAGTTGCTCCCCTGTCCTCCCTGTAGGTACTACCGTGGGGCAGTGGGGGCTCTGCTGGTGTACGACATCGCCAAGCACCTGACATACGAAAACGCTGAACGCTGGTTGAAGGAGCTGCAGGACCACGCTGACAGCAACATTGTCATCATGCTGGTGGGCAACAAGAGTGATCTGCGCCACCTCAGGGCCGTGCCCACGGATGAGGCCAAGGCCTTGGCAGGTACCCTCACATCAACTCGTTTTCTAGCCATGTAGATCTGTTTGTGTTTATTGTACGACAGCATTACAAGCCAAGGGGACAGTACAGGACAGCTGTGTTTCTCCCTCTGTCATTTTTGCTTTTTAAATTCACAATAGCAAGCTGAACAACAACACAATACCAATGTTTAGATAAGTATTACCATAATCTTGCTTTCAAAATTGGAACAAGGGCATTTCAAACACATTTCAAAAAGAATCTGGGGCTGGTGAAAGTGATGTACCTGAGCCTCGCAATGGACAAGGGAATGCCCTCCACTGTCAGTCACTGTCTGCTTTCCCCTTAGACTGATCTTTGATGTAGAGACAACCGAGCTCCCATCATGCTGCCTCTGTCAGTGATTAACAGCCTATGATTCTGAATGCACATCCTCAGCAATAGAAAAAAAGCCAGTCATTATGACTCATGATTTTAGCTTCTCTCCACACTCCAATGTGACATTTCCAACTTATCACACTTCTCTTTTGTTGTAGCTCTGCATAAAGTTTCAAGTGTTTACTTATGACCTTGAGTCTTATTTCATGCATGGATTACACTTTGACTTGTACATTGCTCTTGATAAGTGTCTGATATATATGAATGAATGGCATTGTCCTTGTGATGGCCAAGCCAGAGTGGAAGGTGTCATTGTGTACAGTAAACAAGCATGCCATGTGAAGCCACAGGCTCTCGTTCAATTTCGGCTATTGATTTGTCACCAGGGTTGGCTCATGCAACACCACTACAAAGGGTCATCGACATCATGCAATTTCTATTTGCTCTATCAGTTAGCCTAAACTGTGGTGGCTGTTGCAAATAGCCTCATTGCTGATGTATAATGACTGGATGGCTGCTTTATGATGTGCCTACTAGTACGGACAATGAATATAACCTGTGAGTTTTTATACATTTTCCAACTTTCCACAGAGAAGCATGGACTGTCTTTCCTGGAGACCTCGGCGTTAGACTCCTCTAATGTGGAGCTGGCTTTCCAGACCATTCTCACAGGTTAGTGTACAATTTACCATGCAGCCTGCCTACCATATACACTGGGACTGCTTGTGATGTTAACAAGGGGCAATTCTATTGTTATGGAATTACACTGCGGCTCCGGTTTTTCACTTTAAAATGTATGATTTAAAAAAACATTGATTTCAAAGTTTAACAAACCATATGCACAGTAACTACTTTGAACAATTTATACAGTAAATAATAAAAAATTATATTTACTGGAAAAACTGTTCTTCCCTTAAATGTGTTTATGTAACATTTTCTGAGGAAATTGTTCAAATTAGTCTTTATGCATAGTGTTCTATGGTTTGGTCAACTTTAAAATGAATGCGCACAGAATCATGCCTTCTTGTGAAAGAGCTGGCTTAAAAGGCCTAAAGATCCTCTAGTCCAGTGGTCACCAAACAGTCGATCTTCAAGGCATTTCGAGTCAGCAGACACTTTTTACGAAGCCTACAGCTAAAAACAAGGCTGCAACAGAGCCATCATTCCGTGTTAGCCACATCATTGCTAAGCACAAAAAAACATTTACTGACGGTGAGTTGTTCAAAGAAGCTATGACTGTCACCGCGGAAACGTTATTCACAGACTTCAAAAACAAAGAAGACATTAAAGCAGCAGTAATGGACGTGCCTCTTGGAGCGTCTACTGTAGCCAGAAGATTGTGATGCTGTCTGAGGATATTTCCCAACAAGTGCTTGAAGACTTATCGCTATGTGAATGCTTTTCTCTTCAAATTGACGAGTCCACGGATATTACAGACACAGCCCAGCTGATTGTGTTTGTTCGGATGGCTTTCCAGGATTCCACAACCAAGGAGGACTTTCTCACTCTGATTCCACTGAAAGAGAGAACAAGGGGCCAGGATGTGTACAACGAATTCAATAAATATGTGTGTGAGAAAAACATTCCAATTCAGAAATTAGTGTCAATAACAACTGACGGGGCACCCGCAACGCGTGGTGTGCGTTCACAGAGTTGACATAGAGATAATTGATTTACAAAGTGACATTGACTTGAAAGCTAGATCGAGAGACAAGGACTTTTGGGGACTTGAGTAGAGAGAAGTATGCACTCCTTCCAACCTGCGTAATTAAGGTGAAGGTCTTTTTTGGATCTACATACCTCTGTGAGATGGCCTTTTCTCAGACGAAAATAATCAAGTCCAAATACCGTTCTCGCCTTACTGATGCACATCTGACCGACTGCAGTAGACTGGCCGTGACAAACTGCGAGCCAGACTACAACAAACTTGCAGGTAGTTTGCAGTCACACCCATCACATTGAGAAACACACACACAGAGAGAGAGAGACGCTGCGCCAATTGCGACATGTTTTTTTTTTACAGCCAAATTATTACAATTCAAGACCTATAATGCACTACTTGTATGTATGTATGCATCCTGTAATTGAGCAGAGTGTTTGTAACAAACACAAATATATTATTTTTACTGTTCAAAAAGCATTGTGGCTATGTGCAGTCCTAATTTAACAGGAACTAGTGTTTTTGTGTGGGTTGAGCCTGTTACTGAACATAGTTAGTGCTGTTACTGCTCTTGCTTTGTTAAAATGTTTTACTTTTGCTGTGCCCGTGTGTGTGTGCTGTGCCCGTGTGTGTGTGTTGTGCCCGTGTGTGTGTGTGCGCTGTGCCCGTGTGTGCTGTGCCCGTGTGAGTGTGCTGTTGCACTTACTCTGTTGTGTGTGCGTTTTGTATTAAGTCTGTCAATGTTCATGCGTACAGACAGAAAAATGGTGATTGTTTTAATATGAAAATGAATGTAAAGATGACATTTTATATTTCTAGTGTTTTTTGCGATGGTAGATCTCGGCTCACATTTTGAATGAAAAGGTGATCTTTGACCTAAAAAGTTTGGTGACCACTGCTCTAGTCCAAGTAAAGCTCTTCGTCACATCTTATATGGCCATGCCCAAATTTTCTTTTAGTTTTTAATATATATATATACACACACACACACACACACACACACACACACTTGGGGCCAAAAGTTTGGAATATTACTCATTCAAGGGTTTTTCTTTATTTGCATGTTTTACATTGTAGAATAAACGTGAAGACATCAAAACTATGACATAACACATATGGATCATGTAGTAACCAGAAAAGTGTTAAACAAATCAAAATGTATTTTGTATTTGAGATTCTTCAAATAGCCACCCTTTGCCTTGATGACAGCTTTGCACAGGCATGGCATTCTCTCAACCAGCTTCATGAGGACCGCCACAAGAATGGAAGACCCAGAAACACCTCTGCTACAGAGGATGAATTCATTAGTTACCAGCTTCAGATTGCAGCCCAAATAAATGCTTCACAGAGTTCAAGTAACAGACACATCTCAACATCAACTGTTCCGAGGAGACTGTGTGA
The DNA here is from genome assembly GCA_023634145.1 of Thymallus thymallus. Taxonomy (NCBI): domain Eukaryota; kingdom Metazoa; phylum Chordata; class Actinopteri; order Salmoniformes; family Salmonidae; genus Thymallus; species Thymallus thymallus. The sequence goes on along the minus strand of CM042416.1, from coordinate 24,357,984 downwards.
ATCAGGCCATCATAGTCGAATTGCTGCAAAGAAACCACTACTAAAGGACACCAATAAGAAGAAGAGACTTGCTTGGGCCAAGAAACACGAGCAATGGACATTAGACTGGTGGAAATTTGTTGTTTGGTCTGGAGTCCAAATTGGAGATATTTGGTTCCAACCTCAACCAAATTTAGATGGTTTGGGATGAGTCGGACCGCAGTGAAGGAAAAGCAGCCAACAAGTGCTCTGCATATGTGGGAACTCCTTCAAGACTGATGGAAAAGCATCCAGGTGAAGCTGGTTGAGAGAATGCCAAGAGTGTGCAAAGCTGTCATCAAGGAAAAGCGTGGCTATTTGAAGAATCTTATACAAAATATATTTTGATTTGTTTTTTGGTTACTACATGATTCCATATGTTTAAATGTCATAGTTTTGATGTCTTTTATTCTACCATGTAAAAAAAATTGTGCAAATAAAGAAAAACCTTTTGAATTAGTAATTTTTCAAACCTTTGGCCCCCAGTGTGTATATAATTATTTGTACTCAGAGCTTTGTAGTCCATTTGTTCAGCGGTGACTCATCTTCCACCAATAGATGGCAGCAAAATCCAGGTTATTACGAGGCCTCTACTGTAAGATTATTCTGCAATAAATTGAACAGTACGTGAAAAATTTAAGGTCAAAAGCATATGTAATTGGCACACTCAAAGGACACTCAGACAATCACACTTTGTGTGAGCCTCAGTCAGATCTGATGTTTGCCAGGAAACCACTAAAGCATTTATTTTTGGTCTGTTCGCCATATGTACTTGGAATGCAAATATGAGCCTTCCATATGTCTTTGTTTTAGGAAGACACAATTTAGTCCCTCACACCCAGAACAACTCGCATTAAGTACCTCTACAAAAACAACTTACTGAGAGGTGTTGATGTATTAGCCACACCTTAGAAATGCCCTTGTTAATGCATGGCCACTATTAAATAAAAAAACAACAGCCGACTCAAAAACCCAAGAGTGTCTGAGGATCAAGCCTCTAAACTGAGACCTTCAAATCAATTTCTATAGGGCTGTCAGCATGCTTCCTGTTATTTGTTTTCTGCTTTCCCCCTCCACATCAATTCCCACTGCCTGCAGTTGTACAATTAATTCTACTCTTCAACAATTTAAGAGAGGAGAACACCGCTATGTAGGACTTGAACTAGAGACTCCCTTACCTGGGAAGCATGCTGACTGTAGCTAGTGGTTGAAATACCAGGTCAAGGGTTAGTTGAGGTTGTCTTGTCTACTCGTTTTCACTGTAGGTTTTCAATCTCTTGCTCATTTAGAGGCAGGTAACTGACTTGGGGATTCACCAGCCAGTCAATGGCATGTATGAGTCAGTCTGAAGTTAGTTTTGCATGCCAGACTCAAGAGTAATCCTAGGGAAGGTGCAGAAGTTCAGTCCTCAGGAGACACAGTGTGCTGCTGGTTTCTATGACAACTTGTCTCCATTTTATGTCTGTTTTGGTATTTATTTACAATACCCTGGAAAGTGAACTGCTATTAGGTCCCCATTGCATGACCGTCTTGTTCTCAGTTTTGTATCCGCTGTAGTCCTTGACGACACACTCTCCCTTTCTCATCACCTAACAACCCAACAGCAACCGTTATGTGTCCTCACCTGTCTCTGTCTGTCTCCTGCAGCCATCTACAACATCGTGTCCCAGAGGCAGATGTCGGGCCGCAGCGACGCCAACTTCTCGCCCAACTCTAATGTGGTGCCGATCACTGTGCAGCCCACGCAGAACGCTGCCAAGTCGAGTGCCTGCTGCCAGAACAACTGAGGTCTCACCTCCGCCAGGGAGAGTCAGGGACAGACAGGTAGACAGGGAGGAGAAACCAAGAGACAAGGATACAGGCAGACAGAAACAAGGGAGAGAGATGCACTTGCAGACAAAGGGGGGCAACCAATTGTTTCCTCGAAGTCTGTCTCGATCTAATTCAATAAGCTTTATGGTTACGCATTGGCTTGATTGGTTTTAAATATGAAATAGGACATGAATTGAATTGAAGTCATTTACATGAATTGAGAAATTGAGCATGTAAGGTTATGGTCCGCCATATCTTTCCACAGTTTTGGTCTCACTCATTGTGAACTGATCCCCCATTGTCAGCTCAATTTAATAAGCATGTGAACACACCCTATTCCCCAGAACAGAGGAAGGGCAATAAGATCTGGCAGTGAAGACCTGACTTCACTGAAGTGTAACCCCCCCCCCTCCATTGTCAGTCATCTCCTCCCAAACGTATTTGAGTTTGTCCCAATTATATTTATTTAACACTATATTGAGGTCTTGTTTGACCAAAGGGCTTGTGCTAACATGCAACACTGGGTGGGTTTGATCTGAAGCTGCTTACTATATATGGAGGGTGTCCTTTCTCTCTGATCTTGATTTCACTGCTAATCAAATCCTTTTATGGTGGAGTCATTAAATGTAACTACCCTTGGCTAATGGGGAAACGAGGAGTTATGCCATCTCATCCCAAATGTACCTGGTCGAATATGTCAGGCCAATCTAAACTGCACAAAATGGAGGTCCGTGGAGATTAAACGGACATGAAAAGTTATCAGTGCACTTCGACTTCACTTTTAGTCTTTGCACAGAATAAAGTTTTCTCTTCCGATTTTGTTTTTTTGTGATCAACATTTTCACCCTCCCCTCCTCCCTCAAACCCATTACAAAGTACTTTGTGCACAGCAATATTTCTCACATAGGCCTATGTCTTTTTTCAAAACAAACCAGTGTTGCTCTTTTGGGTGTTATCCTTTACCAACGTGAACCATTCTTTTCTGTTTTAACTGAATTGCTGTCGCTTTCCCTGTGGCTGTGGAGATATGGGATGGGGATGTTGGTTGGAGTGGTGGGGGTGGTAGTCATACCATGGTCTCTGAGTGGAGCCCTCCCTGTTGTCATGGATGGATGGACAGCTCATGTTGCAAGATGGGTAGTAAGGGCACTTGGCCTTGCTCGCTGCTGGATCTCTGATGTACACAAGACAGCTTGTTTTACTGTAAATTAACTCGTCCATTGCCCCACCCACCTACCCCTTATACACTGTATGTAACTGGAACAGTATCATGCCTTCTGGGATATCCCTTAAGAGTGTCCCAGGTCTCTCTTTTATGGTTATATTTTCTGTTTTTTCTGGGTGTGTGTAGTTCTGTCAGTAAGAGTAAGCACTAGGGAGGATACTAGTCCTTATAGATCTGCTAGTTTGGCAAAAGAGGGGAGGTGTGGGGAAGGTTTCAGGGTCAACAGTCATTATCCTGCTGAGTTCTATTCCCAATAGTAAATTGGGTGGTAAAGGTTAGGTTTTTAAAGTTAATTCTCATGTGTATATTTAGATTGCGTGTGTATAAATAAATGTAATTTCTTAAGTCTTGCTCATTATTTTATGCCTTATTTTTACCTACTTTTCATTGAAAATGACATACTGTGGAGTTACTGTATGGTACTTTGGCTACACTTCACTTACGCTACTCATAAGACAAAGCAAAGAGCATCTATCGGAAATTGTTTCATTTTTGTTTTATTAGAAACATTGACAATACATCTTGAATCTTTGAAAAAATAACAGAAACCAAAACTAATATGGCGCAGATACAATAATAAAATGTAAAAAAAAAAAGATTCACAAAAACATGTGCTAAGAAATAAACCTGCAATATCACATGCCTCTTGCGGGCATGACACACTGTAACAGTTCAAAGAAGACTTTATTTTATCAAAGTGATGGCCAGCCACATGGCAAACCCTCTCTCACTGATCACAGAGAAATCTGAAACTAAAGCCAGGAGTTGCTGACCCAAAACTAATGCACTAAGACCACTATAAGACCGGTATGAAACACTTCTACGGTGCTGGGAGAATCTGAAGAAACACTACCAAAGACAAACGGTCAGACTGCAGTGGTCCCTTCAGAAGAGGACAACGTTAAGGCCGGAAGGTCATTTTAGTCCCCATGCTTCTGTCAGCGGAACATATACCGTCCTGGCGTTGAATTGTACGACAAAGGTTCACTTTTAACTACCTAGTTTTGAGATTAAATAAATACATTTTAGGTTTATCCGTATGTGAAACAATGACAAGCTTTCCTCCCTTTTTTTAGAACTGGGATGAGAAAATGAAAAGGTCAAAATACTGACAGTGTCACATGGGGACTGAAACGGCCTCTCTTTGCTTCACCTGAAACACTTGTCCTTCTTTCTGTTTCTGAAGGGGCGCCAACTATGAAAATCTACAAGGAACAACCAGCCCCAGACCCCTTGTGTTAAAACAAAACACATTGGATGTGTGGAGTTTGTCCAGTCTAAGTGACCATACAAGATACATGCAAACTAGTACGGCTATGAATGTGTTGGTGTGTGTGTGTGTGGCTGGTTACCATAGATCTACTACACAGTGTGCCTATGTGCTAAACTATTGATCACTCAGCTCAGTTCTCGCCCTGTCATGTTTTCACAAAGAAACTTGAGCCCAATCTTAAGGTAATCATTCATTAAGGCTTTGATTTATGTCCTCTCTTGCCTTACCAATCACAAAGGGTCCAAGTAGTAGACATATGAATGTGTGTGTATCTGTATACGTTATGTGTGCCCCTGTGGGACACCTGAATCACTCGTTCTCAGGATTGCAATCACAGCTGAAGCTGTGTTAGCATAAAAAGTTAGAGATTAATAAAAGCAAGTTAAGACTCCAGAGGAAATGTGTAGTGGGGCCAGTCAGTATGGGGTTAGTCAAAGGGTAAAAGGTAAGCAAGCAGCAGAGAAAGAGTGCTGATGCAAGAAATAAATGTGTAATTGAGGCACAAAATTGATGCTCAGTGACTAAAAATACCTCCAAATCCTAAAAAATATTATATTATTTTCTGTCATAATTCCACTGTGAATGCACTGGTGTTCTTTGAAATAGTGCATATCTGAAGTTAAAATATAAGCTATGGGGAACCCACATCAACTCTTATTTCATTTACAATGAAATACAGTGTGGAGGTGAGTCCATAACTTTCATAAATAAAACTTATTTTATTTTTTTTAATCATTAGTAGAAACCAACTTTCCTGTGTTTAGAAATATATTAACTTCTTGTATTTTTAATTAAAAAACAAATTTCTTGAGGTTACTCATAAATATGTTTTCTCCATTTTCATAAATAACATCCAGAAACTGACTTATTCCTCGTCTTTCTATTAAATAATAACCCATGTTATCAAAATAGATTTAAGAAACTGTAATAATATTACTTTTTTTAAGTTGTTTTCTATAAATGTAGGTGGAAGAACTCTAATATAGTCTGTGGTGAAACCTTCTCAAAAATTCTTTCCAGCTCACTTTAAAATTTATGAACCAAAAGGTAAAATGAGTGCACTGGTCATTTATTTTACATTCAAATGCATTACTTGCTCATTTTGTGATTATGATAGGTCGGAATAATTGCTTAAGTGCATCAATTTAAAGGATTTCCTATCACTCCTTGAAAGGGGTGCTACTATTATTATACATAATGCATAAAGAGTTGTACATTTGTTAAAGAGAAGAAAACTGTTCTGAGTTTCTATGGTTACTATTATAGTACGCTTAATATATTGTAAAGAACACTAACAATTGAAAAAATAGTTAGTGAAATAGACTTCCCCCTAAGAGTTAACGCACCCTGCCAGCGTTGTTTCTCCATTAAATGAAGTGGAGTACTTCATATACTGGGTGAGTGGGTGCATATATCAAGCTATACCTTATCTTATAAGACAGTCATTATTTAAATTTCTGTATCAATTACACTTCAAGGTAAATATATGGAATTAAATATATGTCCATCTAATTTCTTTAAAGCTTTTTATACACCTTGTGGTGATGTTGATGAAATATGTTAATGCCATGGGATCTTAATTTTACTGTTACTCTTATGTACTGTACTAAACTTCAGCTATCATACTTCAACATGGAGAATTAACTATAAACAATATTATATTAAAACCACAGTATTATTTTTTAACCCTAACAAAAGGTACTGCAGGGTATTTGTGTAATCTTAACAACTTTCGTATGCATTATTCAACTATTGTTCAGTCTGGGGTCTTTGAGACGAATCTAGCCCTTCAGCTGCAATTCAACATGAATTTTAACAGAATTGTAAACAAATACAAATCTCTACCCCTTCTTTTTCTCATGTACTATGTGTTCCTGCCCCATCCTGCCTTTTCACATTAAGAGCTGTGATGATGAAACAAAACTTCTTGATAAAAATCGAAGTTGGCAATAATACCAATGTAAATAAAACTTAAGAGGGTGATGCATTGGGATTGGTGTCTTTGGGCAGTGATTGGGCAGTTGATCACTGAAGCTTCTGTAGCATAAAAAAAAAAAAAAAGACCAAACTGAAACAGGATGTCTTTATTGTGACAAATATTGACTGAAGCTTGTATGCTGTGTGACTTTTGGCAAAACTATCACTAGTGGGTAATTAAAAATGAAAGCTGATTATTATTGTATTGACCTCAGCCACCTTCATTCATCAATAAATCCACAGGGGGAAATGTGTTAACATTCGTAGAATTGTAAGTTTATGATTAGCAATATAATTCCTATAGATGTCCTTGAGCCTCTCCCAAGGTTTTGTTCTTTGGCTACCTTTGACCTTTTATCTTAAATCAGCTAAAAGCTGGATAATAACAACTACTTATAACAGACAGCATAAAGAAATATTTAAATTGTGCCATCAAATCAGCTACAAAACATGTTTTGGAACCAATCTAAAAACTGAAATATATTCTCATGATATGCTTATGGTAACTATAAATGTTTCGTAACTATAAATGTTTCTCCCTAACCATAAATAAATACAGAGTTGTACATGTTAAATAAATGCTACTTTCTCAAGTGATAAAAATGTTTGGCTCAATTCATTGGGCATCAGAATACGTTCATTTGGAAGAAGTATTCGACAGATCCTATGGAAATAATCCAACCGTCTGTTTTACTATTGTGTCTACTTTAGTGTGTGATTTAAGTTGTCACTTAAACGCCAATCTATCACCATAGGAGTTATGAATTCCTGCTTTCGACAGAAAGGAAATGCCTCAATTGTTCATGTTATGTTCTTGAAAAGCATTGTCTGTTTTACACTGAAAAGCTTACTTTTACAATGCAATTGGTTTCTTCCAAATAGTAGGTAATGTGTTCTCAAAATTCCACAGATACTAAGAGAAGGGAATCTTGAGGTTGCAATGGTGTTGGCACACCCTGTATTTGAGGTATGCTTGCAGTCTTATTAATATTCAATGTGAAAAAGACGGGATTAAGCAGTCAAAAATGACTAAAAGCAAGATGTAGGAAAGCAACAAAAACATGCTCTTGTGCCTGAAATTGTTACAAATTAATTACATTTCTCATCCTACAATGGCATGAATCCAAATGCGTTTTAGAAGATATTAGACAAAAATGTAATAATATTTAAATGAATCAAGTTGCGTCCTGGATGGCGCTGAATTCTATGAACTTACTAAACCGGCTCTTTTGTTTACTGTTGTGGTATATAGACATTATTGCTTTTCATCCTAACGCACATAAAACCTGATTCATCCAAAAGGATCTAGGAATATTTTAGAACACATCTTTACATATTTGAGAGAATGTATCAGTATATGTCAGTGGAATCATCAATACAGCACTGTACTCATCATTACAGTATGTGGTATTGTGGTATTCTTATCTATATATTTGACTTGATGAAATGCTTAAGTTTATTAGATCCATACATATAAGTAGCCTATCAATATACGTCTTTATGTTTAAGGATGAGGGGACATTATATATATATATATATATATATATATATATATAAATAAATCAAAGTGATCTTCAAAGTCCATAAACAAACAAATTCAAAAGGATATTTTCACCTTGTAAAAATAATCAAAATCCCACTTATATAGCAGGCATTTGACTGGATGTAAATTACTGATATATATATATATACACACAGATGCGCAGAATCCTTTCTCATAAAGCACAATGCAAATTTCTCCCACAGCCTCAAAAACAGTGAGACTCTCTAAAAAGCCCTCTACATTAAACCAGTGCAAACTCAACCAAGTCATCAGTACTGACTGAATGGATGAGAGGTCTCCCATAATACCACTACTACAAGGAATAACAATAATTATATTATAAAAAACATGATAGGGAAACCTTATGTGCATGTCTTTCAAAATCTATGAAGAAATATTCACCATCAGTGGTCGGTTTGGTATTAATTATATGTTTTCTCATTATAAGGTGCTTTACGCAATGTTTTAATGTAAAGTGTTTTAAGAGCCTAATTTCCCAATTCCCTTTAATCCCACCCACCCTGGTTGATTCACATTCTTTTCTGACAAATAGTTACTTGAAAGTTTTTTTTAGGGGGCAATGCTATTGAAGGCCTACTGTATGTCACTAAACTTTCATGCCAAAGTGAAAGCAATATTTATCTTTTAATACAAAATATTAAGGCTTAAAACAAAATACTAAATAATAGAAATTACTATATTCCGTTAACAGCGTTATACTGCCTTGAAATTGTCATTGAAAGTTCAGACCAAACCACTGTGCCATTCTCCCCATTCATAAGTCCATGAATTTCTATATATGTTATAGAATTTAAATACTCTGAAAGTACAGTTCTATTTCTTTCCAGTCCACGGACAACAGGAATGGCCTGCTGACAATACAATGGGGGAAAGAGGGGTCTGTTGCTGCCTGGAGTAGGGACAACCGTCTATTGTAACTATTCATATTTTGATGGACAGAAGTTGAGCAAAAGAGTTCTCCTGAAACAAAACACAATAGAGCAATCTGATGCAGTGTTAGTGGGAGACCAGCTGAATCACCAGCATGTCCTTGTTCACATGCCACCACCAGCCCTCTAACTACCCCTTCACTGAAGACACACAAATGACCCCTCTCACAAAGACTAGATCTGCAGGTTCTCTTTTCTTTGGGAGCAGCCTTCTCTCTCTCCACCCCAAAAAGCCCCCCTCTTATCCTCCAATGGCTGTAATCCCCCCTCCCTCCCTCTAAAATCCCCAGGCTGGGGCTAAGGCAGAGGCAAAGGGTGTGTAATTTGATTCAGCATGAGTGGTGGCTAAATGGGGCGTTTCCTCCGCTTTCCTGTCAATTACAATCGTCTGATTTCATTCTGAAGCCCAGTGCTAGTCTGCCATTGGCTAAGCCTGTGTGTCTGTGGTGAGTGGGCAGCTGCAGGATGTCCCATACAGAAGGGAGATAGGGGGGGGGTCTCTATGGAAACTTCGATCTGCACTCGGTCTCTGTCTCAAAGGCCTCCATCCAAATTGGGGGGGGGGGGGGGGTAATGAACTCCAAGTGATCAGACTCCTCGTACTCTTAAATTCTGTATGTCTGCATGTTTTCATACCCTCATCGTATTTGGAACACATGGAGACATCTAATCATTGTTTAGGTAGTTACTGTATCTACTGACACTGTAGATATCCTTTCTTTCTCACTCTCATTTCAGAGCTGGCAGCCTGTTAAGTTGGTCTCTTTTTTTCATATTCAGCTTTTTTTTTCTGAGTGTTGGGACAAAGGAGGCTCCTCTCCCCAGTAGGGATAGCTCAGAGTAGCAGAGAAAGAAAGAAAGAGGGAGGGAAGGGTCCCATTCGCCCAGCTGCACCCAGACTGGACCTTCTGTGCCTGTGACAGAGGGGTGGGGGCGGTCAGCGGCTCACGCCGGGACTCTGTCTCACCCCCCATACAGCACCAGGATCCCCACATGGTCCGCACCTGGACCGGCCCATTTGCCTAATTATCAATGAGTCTCTCCGGGCCGTGTCCGAGCACTCCGTGCCCACGCCACATGGCGGGCCAGACAATACGCCCCACTCAGGGAGGCAATGCATTGTGGGGCGGGGGGGGGGGGACCACTCCCAAAGAAAATAGAAAAGGAGGGTGCAAAAAAAAAAGACCTCCAAGATGAGGTCACATCCACAGTGTGCTATTAAACACCTGCTCCTGTACAGCTCTGATAATTATAGGCCTCTGAGCTAAAATACAAAGCTGCTGGACAAGGGTGGTGAGGGAGCTTTGTGGATGGTGGCACTGTATTCCCATTTAGGCACACTATCATCAATTCAGAGAACAGCTCAATGTTTTCCTCAGCTTCTGTCCACTCTAAAGGCTGCCGCTCTAACTGCGCAAACCTCAGAGAGATGCCCGTCAAACGTGGCTCTCGTTTATGTCCTACATCGTTCAGATAACAGCTAAATTACCACATAAGACAATAAAGTGGGGATAAGTTGGCTTTGAAACTAGTCCGTCGGGGAGACAGATCTCCCAAATTAGCCAACTGGACGAATTCCAAGTTTTTTGGCCTCACAAATTAAATCAGTGCTTAACACCGGCGAAAGCAACATGCTTTTCAAGTGCCACGAGGAACAGGCATCGCTGAAACTTTTCACCAAACTGCAGTGATATTCAAGGTGTAACGGATATTGAAGTGAACATTTCAGCAATACAATGGGTAGCATTAATTCCCCTCTTTGTGAAAAAAGGAAATCTGTTTGACGTTTGAGTGTGCTCTCCTGTCCTATATTGTTACCATCCTAACAGGTGTTTAGGGAGGACTACCAGGTGTAACAATGAGCTTGTAAGTGATACAAATGTCAGAAAGGTGACAATGATGGAATAGTCTGTCCTTCGATTGGATCAAATTTATACTTTGTTCCATTTTTTCGAGCCACATTGGGGATTTACCTCTTCATCAGCTACGTAATTTTTCTGGATGATTGACAATCATTAATCTGACTGTCCGAAACTAAGACGATTGTAAGGTGCAATGAAAGATTCAATCTTTTTCCTTCTGTTTGATTTTGACTTCCCATATCATTCAGCTACAGATAAGATGCCAGGGAGTTAAACTGAACCGCACTGATCACCTCCTTCCTTTCCTCCATATAAAACCACTTCATGGTAAAAAAAACATTAATCTGAATCGTAAAATGTTCACGTTCCTATCTACTCCGCCCATACTGTGATTCATGAATGAAAAACAGCAGCAGTAAAAAAAAAACTGAAAGAAATGCTAGGTACTATACTTTTCTTATAAACAAAACTTTTATAAAATATATATGTATATATATAAAAGAAAACATTCAAAATATTTCTTATACATTTTAGTAAAGCAAGCAGTGCCTTCTAAAATATCTGCTTGTTTGTTTGAAAATTTTCGGAGAAAAGAAAAGTACGAATAATAATAATAATAATAACCATAATATTAATAATGATAGTAAATAATTGTTGAACGAACACTGTGATAAAACGAATGATAAAAACTGACGTGGTGTTTTTTAGGAGAATATTCGGATAGCCTGAGAGACCAGGGTGTGGCACACCGGGCACTCTGGATGGTTGAGCTCACAGATGCGGATGGCACACTCCATGCAGAAGAGGTTGTGGCCGCAAGGCACCAGGGCGGCCGTCACTTTGCTCTCGAAGCAGGTCATGCAGTCCCGGAGGGTGGCCGGTGGCGAGTCTGGCACAGGGAGGCGTCCAAGGAACCCCACGCCCGAGGTTGGCTCGCTGTGGGCACGGCGGGCCTGGGCATGAGGCGAGCCAGACAGAATAGTGATGCTGGAGTTGCCGGTGTTCCCTCCACAGGGCTCAGGAAGGCCTGGAGAGAGTCTGGTCAGGGGCAGGGGCAGACCTCCAAAGCTCTTGGAGCGCTGCTGGGCGTAGAAGGCCACCTGTTTTGGGTAGTCTGGGTCTCCCCAACTCTGGGTGCCCTCTGAGCCAAAGTAGGAGCAGGGCTTCTCTCCAGGGCTGTTGAAGTTGCCCTTGCTGTAGATTACCCCTCCTCCTTCCCCTCCTCCAACCATGGCGTCTGAGAAGTTCTGGCGGAAGCTGCTGGTCAATGGCTTGCGCTGGCCCCCCTGCAGCCCCCACACCTGCTGCAGGCGGCTCTCCAGACCCCCGGAGCCTACTGGGCTGCCGCCATCCGTCCCCAGGCAGTCGTTCTCGTTGTTATGGTCGTGCAGACCTCCCGTTCGGAATGCGATGTGCGCCTCGATCTCCTCACGGGCCCTCTCAGCGTTGCTGGGTGATCCCGTGATCTCAAAGACGGGGTCACGGTCTCGGCTAGGGGTGACGATGTAGGTGCAGGTCTGCTGTTGGATGCGTTTGATGGTGGAACCCTTGGGCCCCACCACCAGCCCCACCACGCGGTAGGGCACCCTCACCTGGATGGTGGTCTGGCCCGGCAGGGGCGCAGGCGGGGAACCGCTGAAGGACACGCCCAGCTTGTTGCGGGATGCTCGGAGCATGGAGAAGTGCTCAGCGGCAGAGATGATCTCGCGACGGGCCAGGGCCACATCCTCCTTTCGGCCCGTGATCAGAAACACAGGCTCCTCGCCCCTCACAGGGGTCTTGATGTAGGTGTTGGTCTTGGCCCGCAAGGCTTTGATCTTGCAACCTGCAGAAACAAAATACAACGTTTAAAAAAAGCCAAGGACACAATTAATTCGATTTTCTGATACACTCATCAAATATAAGGAATTTGGAATAGCTAAGATTACTACTACATAGTAATACAAAGCAATTATGTTTTTACTTCATCAATGGAAATAAAGACAGAATTGATAGTTGACCTTTGACATACCTTTTTTAAATGCTCACAATTTTAGAGTTTTTAGACAGTCCAGCTATGGTCACTAGTCTTTATCCCCTTTTACAACATTTTACAGTGTTACACTTTTTTACATTTCTGCCAAGATTATCATTACTAAGTCACATGTTTTCACATGGCATCAAGTCTCAATCCGCTGTACAATCTGAAATAATTTAAGAGACTGTAGATCTCAAAGTATTTTTAGAGCACCCCTTTATTGTATTTCCTACGTACAAACATTGCTAACAGATGAGTTATTGTAACTGTTTCCAAAGGACATCAGAACTATTATGTGCTATGGCTACAGTTATGGCTGCATTCAACAGTTTTGCCATGAACAACCAGCCCCTCTACTTGAACTGAAAAGTCTGGTACCTCCGGCCCACACATATTCATCATTTTTGGGTCATTTATTGCAGTGCATTTGCTGTTTTTGATCAGTGTGTAAAATCTGACTATATTAAGTGCTTTTAGTGAAAGCCTAGATGTGAGAGAGTACAGGCTAATGCTATTTCATGTCAAATTACCTTAAGCTCGAATACTGAGGACTGTTAAGAGCACTTGAGGTCAAGAGGGATATGGTAAACACAACCGTACACTGTATATGACACCCAACAGGAAACGCCCCACTACGGCAGCCTGTGGTGACATATAGGCAGGTGTGCAGCTACCGTTCTCATTCTGAAATGCATGTTTATGTTCCAACTCTAAGAATCCCTGAATGTCTCCCCTTAGCAGGGTCTTTAAAAAATCTTATGTATGTCCTTGGTCTGGTAACAATAACTGGCAATTTATTCAATGGTCTCAGCTCCTCTTTCTGAGTAGCACTTCAAACATCACAGCACGCCATTACATCCGCAGCCTAAATACCCTTTACTTTACTTACTTTAGTAAATGTAGTTTTACAGGGACAGTGCACATTAATCAACATTACTGTAAAAGTGTCCGTTTTAGCCAGCCTGCTTATTTTCAACTGCAGTCCCTGGGCAGGGGCTTTAGCAGTGTGGCTCAAATGTCTGCACACCTCTAACTGAGGGAGACATGCTTTCCTAATGCTACTAAATAGCCCCACTTACTAGGGCACAGACTTCAGAAGCCTGGATGGCACTGACTGAGTGACTCAGTGAGGCTCTGAGGGTTGAAGTGTTCAAACTCCAATTATTCTTAATTTATTGAGGATGATGGCAGTGATGATATTATTTGGGGTTCAAGCATGAGGGTGGTAGAAGGAACACTCAAGCTTTATAATATGTAGGATAGTTATTGCATATATAATATATATGATAGTTATAACTTATGTAATAAGTTATTATATTAAACCATGTGTTAACTTAGGTTAGATGTAAGGTTTAGTGATTCTTTGTAGCAGGAAGGTGAATGGATATTTAAGTTGAGATCAATAGGCTACATAAAAACTTAAAACTATGAACAGAGGAGAAGACGAAGAAAAACACTCCGCTGGAACCTTTACAATTTCCTTCAGGCAAATGACAAAGATCATTCTGGATCATTCCACAACTGTATACCATGTCTTTCATTTGGAGAGCATGCTTTCCAGTACTGTGTGCATTGTTAGTGGTGCCTGCACGGCAAACCCACCCTTGACCTAGAATCGTAATAATATGGCCCTAGACGACACAAAAGCATCCTCCGGAATCAATTCAAATGACTTTGACAAAGGAGAAAAGGATAATATTTGCCTCTCCAGGACGGGACATGAACTTGCCAGATTCACCAGGCAGTAGTCGACCCTGGGAAGGAGGGCGTTGAATGTGAACTAACTAACGAGGCCCTGAATCAAAAGGAGCTCATCCCAAATCAGCACTTCTTAGTCAACACAAAGCCCTCTGCTGCACTTGTGCTCACTGGATCCACACTCCGGCTGTCTTCAGTTGCCCCATTAAAATGCTCAGAGTAACGAACCGGAGACATACAGAAAGATGAGGGCACTTAACAACAAAAACCAGATCACCACACCTGTAGAAAAAATTGAGTTGAAGCAGTCTCTGCTGCCTTACAGTCTGATAATTAGCCATGTTGAGTTGATCACAATAACAATATGGGCAATAGGTTTTAGAAAGGCCATATATTGTATGTTATTTTTTGTTCTTGTGTCAGAAAATATAAAAAAAAACACAACATTCAACTCCACACATTGGTCCAACTTCTCGCTGAGTCACGCTTCGATTCCTTGGATCATCCCGAGTTTCTAATGGTAACACTACCTAATAAGGTACCCCTCCCCTCACCCCCCTCTCACTTTCACACCTTTGTTTGACAGCTGCTGTCATTCATTTTCATGTCGAGGTCTTCGACAATTACTCAATGCACAGATATATCCATCTTAAATTTGGGAATTAACTTTTTAACTCGCTCAAGAAAAGAGAAGATAGAGAAACACTTGCCATTGTCAAGTGTGTCACTGGGGCAGTCATCAACAAAAACAATGAACATTATTAGAATTTACGAAACCGAAAAAAACAACAGCTTGAAAACGTCAAGCAATACTCAAATACAAGTCGTATTCAGAATAAAGAGAATAAATAATTTGTAAACATTTCAGGGCGAACGAGATTCCTCCGTTACCAGTAGCACGTTGCGTTTTTTTAACAGTCTCGCGCGTTCAGACGACAAAGGAAGCAAGTGCTATCCCTGCCTGAAGTGTGCGTCTGTGAGCTGACATTGATGGTTGGATGTAGAATAATGCACCCATGAGGTAACGGTTACAGTGCTGCTTTGTGTCTCCCCACGTTTGAAATTCACTAGACAGACAATAGAACCGAGTCTAGTTGCAACAATGTTGCCGTTTCTGACACAGTGTGTTAACTTGCAACAGATTTGTTACCATGGCATGGCCAAAGAGTTGTAAGGAAACCTGTGTAGAATACAACAAAAAATAACACCACTCCCTTTTCTATATAAATAACAAGAGCTAGCGTAACAGTTATAGAGCATTATCAAAACGCCCTTCAAACTACAGGGAGACACATTAAGCTCAGACCAGTAACAACTTTGAATAGGATTATTAGTTGGAATCTTTACCTTGTCTCCCCACTATTTCGGCCACATGTTCCGAGCTGGGCACGGGGACGCATTCTGTTATGTTGCAGCCTCGTCCTTTCGTCTCACTTGAAGAACCCTCGTACAGGACACATAACTTGCTCTTCCCTTGCAAAAGCCCTGTGTCCCCACCACCTCCGACAATATTATTGGTATGGTTGTGATGGTTATTGTTATTGTTACTCCGATCCTGTACTCCCGTTCCCGGAGCCCCACCGCCGTCCTCGCCTTCACCAAGTCCCAGTAGAGACAGCTGGCCCAGCGCGACCCTCAGGGCACGGGAGTCGTCTTCTTCCTCGTCGGGTGGCACTAGGAGACCTTCGCTTCCGAACCCGGAGCCGGCTAGATCCCCGCCGTAGCCCCCATTTTTCTCCATGATCCCTGCTAGAACCAGCAGGCTAGGCATGGCTAACAAAAGAGTGTGAGACAAAGACAGGGAAAGAGACTGGAGAAACAGAACCCGTGCCGCCTCCCCGCCCCCTCCTCCTTCCAATTCCCTCTTTGCGCTAGTCCCTCCCATAGACCAGCCCCTCGCTATGTCTGCTATAGGCCTACTTGCAATACAGTATATCCCAGCTCTAGGCAAACGGGACACAAGGCCGTCTGCACGGAGAGGGGCTAGGCAATGTATCGCTCCACCCCGTCTGGTACACAGTCCCCTCCTTGCTGAGACAAAACGAGCCGCCCTCCCCTTATACCATTCAGGCTCAGGTTCCCAAGCCTGTGGCATCTCAGAAACCAACCCCCGCGTTTTTCCTCACGTATGGAAAAAATAAAAAATATTCCCTCCACCTTTCCTTTGTCCATATCAGCCATGCGTTAGATCATTCCACATCTCTGCAATGCAAGACCGCAACGGTCTTTGTACTGTAGGCTACTTACACAAGGATGCATGGACTATAGCCTAATATTTCCCCCTCAATAAAATATAAAAAGTGGATGCATTTAGAATTGTTTCCCGATTCAAGTGACTATTTTGACACCAAAGTGTACTATTGCTAATGTTGTATTATCTATGGTGGGACGCATAGCAGTAGTCTACTGATGGATAGATGGACTTTGGATGGAGTTTATTTGTGAAATATGAACGACTTCGTTCACTGTCTTGTGGATGATTCGGGTTATTCTGTCTATCGAGAATGAAGGAGTTAAGTGACATATTTCGGGGTCCGCCCACCCCACTCGTCGTGGGTTGCGGCAGGTCACCGCGTTGTTTGTCTCGGGCGCCGTTGCGCATGGGGGCTGTAACGTAAGAGGAGGGGGTGAGGAGGAGATGAGAAAGGGAGTTGTCAGACAGGCGTTGCAGACCCTGTGCAGCAGCGATCTTTAAAAAAAATGTCCTTACATATTTCCGGTAAGCAGAGCTCTTGCTTGCAACATTGCTTGCCTGGCGCGAACAAAGAACAGCGTTTGCCTCGCGAAATCTACATACCAAAATGTCCTCGAGAGAAGCCACGCCTGGCGGCATGGTTGTATAATAACACAAAGACGCATGTGCTTAGTAGTAATAACAATAATATCAATAATAGTGCAATTGAATAATACAATGTGTCTACAGTGTGTTAAGTTAAAAGGTATCCAACGTCTCATTTCACAAGTGAACAATAAAAAGTCAATAGTGAATTGGAGCGGAACAGTAGCCCATCTCTACTGTAGCCTATAGTGCCTGGCGCGGGCGCAGTGTGGGTGCGCATGGCAGGGCTGTGGCAAACTGTGGGGGGCATCACTGTGCTTGCTCTCTTACCAAGGATGATACGGTTCATTTGATCGTTAATTGACCATTTCCATTACTTCTGACTATGCACCTCGCATAAGCAATTATGTTATCTTGCTGTTTCTGGTGTCCTTCGAACTAACTGTGGAAATCTTGACGTTGGGCACCAAATCCACTCTCAAATGGGTGATATGTTCAGCACTGACAAAACTATAGTTAGCCTAACCGATTATGAATATCATCGGATGATTTGATTCTCTCTGTATTCTCTAAGGGGATATGGTTTGTCTGGATTGGTTTAACCAGATTATCTGAATGCTTGAACCCCACTGAGTGAGTTCAATTAATCACTTGTCACCATATACTGTATGTGGCCTTGTCCGGCATTACACTACTGATAACAACAACAACTCTCCTTCATTTGGGATGTGACAGACTGAGTATGTGATCAGACAGTCTGCCACTCATTTCATGGGCACAAGTACAATAACTATACCCAATAATGTGGTAATACAGCAGTAATACATGATCATAATGAATGTTTAGCCTAATACATTGATAAAAACTATAACTTATAACCATGAGGATGTTTACGCCATAATAGTTTTTACAACCATTACAATCTTAGGATGTATGAAACTGAGAAACAATTACTGAATAAATAATGATTTAATTATTTATTTATTTAGTTATATGCCATGTATTTAACAGAGACAGTTCACATGAATCAGTGAACACTTCAGAGTCAACAAATTGGCATATTTCTTTCTTCTATAATCCCTTTTATTAATTAGTAAATAGTTAAAATGAAGCCCTTGCAAAGATATTTGATTGAAATCCCCCAACTTTCTCTTTTTATTTTTTTATTTTACCTTTATTTAACTAGGCAAGTCATTTAAGAACAAATTTTTATTTACAATGACGGCCTACCAAAAGGCAAAAGACCTCCTGCAGGGAAAGAAAAATGTAAATATAGGACCAAATACACATCACAACAAGAGATACCTAAGACAACAACATAGCAAGGCAGTAACACATGACAACACAGCATGGTAGCAACGTAACATGACAACAACATGGTAGCAGCACAAAACATGGTACAAACATTATTGGGCACAGACAACAGCACAAAGGGCAAGAAGGTAGAGATGACGGTACATCACGCAAAGCAGCCACAACTGTCAGTAAGAGTGTCCATGATTGAGTCTAACCAAGTCTCTTCTGGTCACATGAGTCACTGACTGAGTCACTACAGATGAGTAGGCTATGTCATTTGTTGAAAGACGTTGTCACAACAAAGGGCAGTTCAGGTGCACCTGTGCATAATCATAGTCTAGAGAGTCTAGACTGACACCTGCCCTGGGTGCTAACCAGAAAGGGGGGCTCTCCCAAGGCTGGCCAATGAGGAGAGGGTAACTAATATGTACAAAGGAATACATGATAAAAAACCCTTATTAGTCCACCTAACCCCAAGGCCTCTATGACAACAACAGCACCAACAGCCTGATTGTTGGGGGTGAATAAAGGACCTGGGGGGGGGGGGGGGGGTTAGGGTTAACCCTAACCCCTTAACCCAGTGGAGAGGCTTGAGGACTGGGGAGAGTGTGAGGATGAGGAAGAGGCTCTGGGGCAGACGCTGGAGAAGGGACAGCTTCTCAGTGACACACAGAGGCAGTGTTGTCCAAGAGGTCATCTGTGTCCATTAATGGGGTCTGCAGGGAGCCCAAGGCCCCAATCAATAAAGAGGACAGATCAGGGATAATGTTTCCCCCCCACCCCAGTCTGTCTGGGTGTCTGGGGCTCTGGGTTATGGGTCTGTTTGGGATTATACTGTATTCCTTACTTTATTTCTCTCTCTAAACCTAAACTTAGGGACTCGGATCTGATCCCACCCCAGTACAAGTTTCACTCAGTATGCTGTTAAAAGTTCAGACACAGCAGGCCTGGTTTACATCAAGATGTTATTACCTGGTAGTTTGAGTGTATAAACTCATCAGCTGCGTGTGTATGCAGGATGCTTGATAAAACCCAGAGTGCTGAGGTCATGTTACATGTCCACATAAAAAAACTCTCAATGATCTTGACCATCTGGCTGTTTGATTAGGCCTGTCTCCCTTCTGCACCATCTGAAAGAGAAGCTGCATCTGTGGGGAGGTGCTTTGGTTTACTGTGCCACAGAGACAGACACCAATCTCTTTGTCCAACAACCCACGCAAACACTGTATCCACCTATGGACAGAAACCCATCTTTAAGAAACCCCCAAGGGGCATCCCTTTGACTTTCATGGCCAGATGTCCTTTCACGACATGTTGGGTGCCCCGCTGTCACCCGAATGAGGCTATGAGCACAATGGAGATGTTGGCCTGGCGCCACATGCTGATGTCATATAGTGAACCAGCACTTGTCGATGACGTAACACCTCCTGCATATGATGTCACCATGTCATATCTTGCACTAATATCTCATTCTAAGCCGACGATAGCCTAAAATGCCCTGCACTGCAACAGCTGTGCACAGAGAGGACGGCAATCGAATCCTCTGTAAGAAAATCAGTTTAATATTGCTGATTATTTCACAGAAGCCATAATCAGTTAGCTTGACTAAGACAAACATGACATTTATCAACATGTTATTCACTTAAACCTGGTCTTTGCTGGTTTTATTTGTCTCTGACTTTATCCAATTGATTGTGTTTGTTTGCTGAACACAGTAGAATTTGTCAATGAAACTGCAGCTTTTTCTCAATGAAGGACAATCCATAAATACAGCCCCATAAAACTACTCTGTGAGTGAGGCTGTTTATGTGTTTCTCTCACTACGAGGCAAGCTCTATTTACTGTATGTGAGGGAATTTGTTTGTAACAGGAGAGTGGTAGGATTGGTGTGACAAACATATCCACACCAAGGTTTATTCAAAACCCTCTTTCGCTATTAAAGGCATGATCCCCCCAACAACTCCCTGGGCAGGCATGCACTCACACACTTTCTCTCTTGCATCCACTGGCACGCACACAGGGTTATGGATATTGGGAAAGCTGGTCTCAGCTGGGAATATGAGTCAGGTGGCTATGACTTCATCACTTTTCTCGGGTATTAGGTCATCTCTCTCTCTCTCTCTCTCTCTCTCTCTCTCTCTCTCTCTCTCTCTCTCTCTCTCTCTCTCTCTCTCTCTCTCTCTCTCTCTCTCTCTCTCTCTCTCTCTCTCTCTCTCTCTCTCTCTCTCTCTCTCTCTCTCTCTCTCAGATAACGGATCACATCGATGCTCAGCAGCTAGTGACACACCTAGTGATGAGAACGCTTCACCTCACCTCATGTTTTTTCCTCTGAAGATATCACCCTTAAGAGACTGAAGTCAAGCTTCAGTTACTGTCCAGTGTTTCCAGATTTCTATCAAATATGGCCAATAATTCATGAATTACAATATGTGTATAATAGTGTTCCTTTCAAAAAATTGTAATGAAGTATGTTAAAATGCAGCTTTTCTCTCTTGCACTGCCTCTATGCACACTCAATAGACTCTACCCACACACTCACACATACTACACTGACACTCAAACAGGCACATACACGCACACAAAACACACACACATGCATATTGACGCCACACACACACACTAACACAGACACTCTTATTTACTCTTTCACACTCTTCACATGCGCTGCTGCTACTCTGTTTATTATCTATCCTGATTGCCTAGTCACTTTTATCCCTACCTTCATGTACATATTACCTCAGTTACCTAAACTACCTCATACCCCTGCACATTGACTCGGTAATGGTACTCCTTGTATATAACCTCGTTCATTTTATTTTATTGTGTTACTATTTTCCTTTTTTTATTTAGCAATTTTTTTTATTATTATTTGTATGAACAAAGTCAGAATGCCTAAGAAAGCAGTGCACATACATAGAACATTGGATTAAGGATGTAGAATATAATTACCCAATAGGGTAACACAACATTTTAACTGTGGTATACAACCGTATACACATGCAAGCCGAAAACTAGAACTTACAACATGGGTGCAACAGCACCCAGAGTGGAAGGCCTCTGTATAGAACATCCATCTTACTGATGGTTGATAAGTACAAGGTTCACGGTACGCTCACTTATCTGGGTTGAGGGAGCGTGCCGTGTCCAGAACCACAGACCGCACTCATGGTATGGACATAACATTGAGTCTTTAGTTCCTCATGAAAGTCATAGTTGTTGCCCAACTTGCAGCATGGGCCCTCTGAACAGGGCCCAAGAAGTGTCCATATCTCTGGTGGAGTGTGCTACATGCCGTCTGGAGTTGGTCTACATGCTGCAGCATATGATCTTGACACTGCATTGGTAATCCAATGTGCCAGTCTCTGCTTCGAGACAGTGCGCCCTTTGGTGTTATCCCCATAACACACAAAAAGCTGTTCTGCTTGACGAACAGTTCTTGCTGCAGCAAGCTAGGCACTCAATGCCCTAACCGGGGAGGCGGGTGAAATGCTGCTATGATTAAGGGCTGGTTAGCATGTGATGATGAAAGCACCTTAGGTAAGAATACTGGATTTGGTCGAAGCACTGCCTTAGATGCATCTTCTGCTAAAGTGAGCCGTAAAGGATGGATAGAAAGCGCATGTAATTCTCCAGCACGCTTGGCTGAAACAATAGCCAATAGAAAGGCAGTCTTGACTGAAAGCTCACATAGCTCAAGTGAAGACAGGGGCTCAAATGGTGGGCTCATAAGTGATTGTAGGACTACATCTAACTCCCATGAGGGTACTGAAGGAGCCTTTAGGAGCCGTAGCCTGTCATAGACTGTTCTCTCTGCTACCGCACGGCAAGCGGTACCGTAGCGCCAAGTCTAGGTCCAAAAGGCTTCTTAACAGCTTCTACCCCCAAGCCATAAGACTCCTGAACAGCTAATCAAAGCGCCACCAGACCCCTCTTTGACACTGCTGCTACTCTCTGTTTATTATCTATGCATAGTCACTTTAACTCTACCTACATGTACATATTACCTCAATTACCTTGACTAACCGGTTCCCCCGCACATTGACTCTGTACTGGTACCCCTGTATTGTCAGGCCCTGACAGAGGCCAGGTCTCTGGCTCCCCCTAGGGAGAGTTGTATGGCCACAGTCAGGACCTGACAATAGTTAAGGAGTCTTTTTGTGTTGAATTATCTCCAATTAGAGGCAGCTGTGTTGAGTTGTCTCTAATTGGGGATTCTATTTATGTTTCATTGTGTCCACCTGCGTTGTGGATTCTTGTGTGTGTTTCCTTTTTGTGTTCACACCGGTTCATGGTCGCTGTCTCTCCTTTGTTATTTTTGTGTGTCGGAATAATAAAAGAATGTTTTCGCACTACAGCTCTGCACCTCGGGTCCTGCCTCAGAGCGATCGTGACAGAAGAATCCACCACCAAAACGGGACCAAGCAGGGCTGGACATTGGGGGAACTCCTCAGAGACATGGGGATTATCACTACGGAGGAGTTCCTCCACTACAGAGCTCAGGAAGAAGGCTGGGGACCTGAGCAGCGAAAGGTCCAGGAAGTCGGCCCAGCCTGGACCCCCGAAGAACCCCCAAACTGTTTTGGGGGGGGGCTATGGGGGTGGTCGGGGAATGAAGACGAGGAGCCCCGGCCACTGCACTCGTGGGAGTTCGAGGAGGAGCCCCTACAGCCATGGGAGCGGGAGTACAGAGAGGAGTCGGATGAGGACGACTTTACTCTATTTCACTCATCAGATGGTAGCCCCCACCACAGAGAGGGCCACAGTTATTTCCCTGCTGACCGGGCGTTGGAGTGGGCTACAGCCGTCTGGGAGATAGGAGAGCAGGGGCTGGGTTCCTATGAGAGGTCCATGACTCTGTTCAGAGGAGTCTTTGATCATTCATCAGAGGGCAGGGGGTGGGGGGGGGGGGTGAGCGCCTACTCCAACTACGGCAGGATGGCTAGACTGCTGCGGAGTACGCCCTCACCTTCTGTACGGTGGCAGCATCCAGCGGTTGGAATGAGCCGATGCTCCGCACCTTATTCAGAAGAGGATTGAGCGAAGAGGTCCGGACGGAGTTGGCATGTAGAGACGACATCCGTCTGGATAACCTTCTTCGGGAGCGTCTGTACCCCCATTGGGGTACTCTCCCTCCTTCGTTGAGCCTGAACCCATGGGAACTGGGACAATCACACACATCACAGCACCACTCACCATCATCGTGAGACCCCTGCATCAAGAAAGCCTTCCCTTCCTCATCATCGAGGCACCTGTACACAAAGTCATCCTCGGACTACCGTGGCTCCAACGCCATGACCCCACCATCTCCTGGTCGAGTATGGAGATTACTGCCTGGACACCCGGATGTCGGAAGACCTACTTTCCCTTACCCTGTGGTTCCACGTCAGTTGAGAGTCCTGTGGTTGCCCTCCGAGCCGACATCCCGGAGGTTTACCAGGATCTCCGGGAGGTTTTCTCCAAGACCTGCGCCATCTGTCTCCCTCCTCATCGCCCCTGGGACTGTGCCATCGACGTAACAACAGACTCTGCACCTCCGCGCAGTCGCGTCTACCCCCTGTCGGTGGCTGAAACCAAGGCTATGGAGGAGTACATCCAGGAGGCTCTCCAACAGGGTTTCATCCGCCCATCCAACTCCCCTGCGTCTGCAGGTTTCTTCTTCGTGGCCAAGAATGAGGGGGGGGTCTAAGTCCGTGCATCGACTACAGAGGTCTCAATTCCTTCACAACCAAGTACCAGTACCCCCTCCCGTTGGTGCCGGCCGCCATCGAACAGCTCCACGGGGCTCATTTTCTTTACTAAACTGGACCTAGGGAGTGCCTCCAATTTGAGCCGCATCCTGGAGGGGGATGGATGGAAAACGGCCTTCAGCACGATGGCTGGGCACTATGACTACTTGGTGATGCATATGGTTTAGTCAATGCTCAGTCTGTGATCCAGGCATTTGTGTACGAGATGTTCCGGGACATTCTTGAGTCGTCTACATCTACTCGGCCACATTGGAGGATCACATCGCCCAGGTCCGGGTAGTCCTGGGACGCCTCCTGGAGAACCATCTGTATGTCAAAGTGGAGAAATGCCAGTTCCATCAGGCCGCTGTCTCCTTCTTGGGATACCGGATCAGCCCTCAGGGAGTGGTTATGGAGGAAAGGAAGGTTGAGGCAGTCAGGTCATGGCCAGTAGGATGTCATTGTAAATAAGAATTTGTTCTTAACTGTCTTCCCTAGTTAAAAAAAAGGTTAAATAAATATTTAAAAAGTCCCAACCACCATTAAATGACTACAATGATTTTTGGGGTTTTCCAACTTCTACCGCCGCTTCATTAAAAACTTCAGATCCATCACCTCTCCTCAAGGGGGGCCCCTATGGTGAGGTTGGACCCAGGTGCAGAGAAGAGACCAGACGAGACCAGAAATCTGTGGTTAAGGATAAACATAATCTAACAACGGTAATCGAAGGATCACAGTAACACTGGGAAAAACAACAAACACTAAGTCTAGAAAACTCACTCAGGAGACAAACGCACACTGCAAACAATTCAAGCTTGTGCAAAGAAAACAAGAAAACACACCTCTCTTAACAGGGAAATCATAATGAGTAAATAAGACACACCTGAGTGTCGTTAATGTCTCTAGGATGGTCTCTGACGCCCTCTGGTGACAGGTGGAACCATGACACCGTGAGTTGGTGTGGAGTCCTGCAGCCGATGAGGCCTTCCTCCTACTGAAGTGGCGTTTCACCTTGAGTTTTGAAGCAAACCTGATAAAGTAATGTTAAGATATGCAGTTATCCAGTGAGAGCTTTTGTGCCGAACACACTAAGGAGATACCAAATTATATTATACCTAATCTGATAATGTTGCAGCAGTGTGTAGGATGGAGATTCCAAGATGTGAGAAGTGTGTAGGAGGGCAAAGGAATGTGTAGTATAAAAAACTGTGTGTGTCGGGGTGCCCATGTTGCTGTGGATCAGAAGTGCCCGGTGCGAGAGAGACATGTTGAAGTTTCCAGGGTTAGAGTAGAACAGAAGGTGTTGTATGCTGAGACAGTGAAAAGAGTAGAGGATGATGGGTCAAGGGTGAGTAGTAGGCCTAGGTCAATACAGAGTGATATACATTTTTGCTTCAGTAAGGTTGGCTTCTTAGCATTCATTGCCATGGTTATCAACTGTACCGCAGAAATAGAATGTAAAACACCGAAAAAAGATTTTGTGGTGGCAGCTGCGGAGAAGTACTTGGGTGTACAAGGTTTTTTTTCTGGGTTCCACTACGTAAGAGGGGGTCGTGGAGTTGAATGAAACATCAAGGCAGATAAGGTGAATTTTTTTTTTGCCCAAAGTTTTCAAGCCTCCAACGGGCCTTTGTAGTGCATAAATGTAGTCTACAGTTATTCATTATACTCGCCACTGCCAGAGAGAAGACAGGGAAGAAATCCTAATTTACTGTACCTACCTTATAAGAAATCCTGCTATGCCCTCAGACGAACCATCAAACAGACAAAGCTGTCAATACAGGACTAAGATTGAATCCTACTACACCGGCTTGTCGGATGTGGCAGTGCTTGAAAACTATTACAGACTACAAAGGGAAACCCAGCCGTGAGCTGCCCAGTGACGCGAGCCTACCAGATGAGCTGAATGCCTTTTATGCTCGCTTCGAGCCAAGCAACACCGAAGCATGCATGAGAGCACCACGCTCTCTGTAGCCGATGTGAGCCGATGTGAGCAAGACCACACGCACCTAAACAGGTCAACATTCACATAGCCGCAGGGCCAGACGGATTACCAGGAAGTGTACTCAAAGCATGCGCAGACCAACTGGCAAGTGTCTTCACTGAAATTTTAAACCTCTCCCTGACCGAGTCTGTAATACCAACATGTTTCAAACAGACCACCATAGTCCCTGTGCCCAAGAAAGTGAAGGTAACCTGTCTAAATGATTACCGCCCCGTAGAACTCACGTCAGTAGCCATGAAATGCTTTGAAAGGCTGGTCATGGCTCACATCAACACCATCATGTCGGAAACCCTAGACCCACTCCAATTCGCATACCGTCCCAACAGATCCACAGATGATGCAATCTCAATCACACTACACACTGCCCTTTCCCGTCTGGACTAAAGGAACACCTATATGAGAATGCTGTTCATTGACTATAGCTCAGCATTCAACACCATAGTGCCCACAAAGCTCATCACTAAGCTAAGGACCGTGGGACTAAACACCTCCCTCTACAACTGGATCCTGCCACGCTGATCCTCAACACTGGGGGCCCTCAGGGGTGCGTGCTTAGTCCCCTCCTGTACTCCCTGTTCACCCACGACTGCGTGGCCAAGCACAACTCCAACACCATCATTAAGTTTGCTGAAGACACAACAGTGGTAGGCCTGATCACCGACAACGATGAGTCAGCCTATAGGGAGGAGGTCAGAGACCTGGCAGGCCCCCATTAACAGCGATGGGGCTGAAGTGGAGAGGGTCGAGAGTTTCAAGTTCCTTGGTGTCCACATCACCAACAAACTATCATGGTCCAAACACACCAAGACAGTAGTGAAGAGGGCACGACAACACCTTTTCCCCCTCAGGACATTGAAAAGATTTGGCATGGGTCCTCAGATCCTCCAAAAGTTCTACAGCTGCACCATCGAGAGCATCCTGACCGGTTGCATCACAGCCTGGTATGGCAACTACTCGGCATCTGACCGTAAGGCGCTACAGAGGGTAGTGCGTACAGCCCAGTACATCACTGGGGCCAAGCTTCCTGACATTCAGGACCTATATACTAGGCGGTGTCAGAGGAAGGCCCAAAAAATGGTCAAAGACTCCAGTCACCCAAGTCAAAGGCTGTTCTCTCTGCTACCGCACGGCAAGCGATACCGGAGCTGTAACGCCAGGCGCAGGGAGACGAGAAGCAAGTACAGGTATTGAACATTTAATAAATAACCAACATGAAACAAAACATTGACAGCATCTGGACATGGGAAACGAAACAACATCAATGCTTACACAGGGAGCAAACTGAGGAATAGACAGATTTAGGGGAGGCAATCAGTGTCAAGTGATGGCGTCCAGGTGAGTCCAATGAAGCGCTGATGCGCGTAACAATGGTGACAGGTGTGCACAATGATGGGCAGCCTGGCACCCTCGAGCGCCAGGGAGTGGGAGCAGGTGTAAAAGGAGCGCCAAGTCTAGGACCAAAAGGCTCCTTAACAGCTTATTTTATTTAAATAGGCAAGTCAGTTAAAAACAAATTCTTATCCCTGGAGCAAATGAGGGTTAAGTGCCTTGTTCAAGGACACATCAACATGTTTTCACATTCACATTCAGTTACTGGCCCAACGCTCTGACCACTAGGCTACCTGCTGCCCTAAAACACTGCTGCTACTCGTTTATTATCTATGCATAGTCACTTCACAAATTACCTCGACTAACCTGTAGCCCTGCACATTAACTAAGTACCGGTACCCCTGTATATAGTCTCGTTTTTGTTATGTATTTTTCTTGTGTTCTTTTTTTATTTTATAAATATTTTTTACTTTATTTTATTTTGTAAAATTTGTCTTAATTCTATTTCTTGAACTGCATTGTTGGTTTAGGGCTTGTAAGTAAGCATTTCATGGTAAGGTCTACACCTGTTGTATTCGGCGCATGTGACAATTACAATTTTATTTGATTTGATTTACCTCTAGGCTGCTGTAGCCTACATATTCATAGAGTACCACAGTATGAGTCATAATACCCATGAACCTGAAATGGTTCCCATTGTTTTTCCACCATTCATGCACTACAGTGAATTATGATTGCATGTCTACTTATAGAATTATGAATATACGTCTACTGTATGATAGCTAGCAAATTACTTAGCTAACTAACGTTAGCCTGCATAGCTGGAACATCTGAAAAAGGAAAATGTTTTATTTCTACAATTTCCAAAAGCTAACCAAACAAAAACATCATTAGTTTTACGAGACGTGTTTGTGCCGTCATGTGCATTAGTAGCACAATTTCTAACTTATTTATATTAGTTTTTACTTACACTTATATGTTGACTTCTCCATATTTACTTTGAGGTTTAAAGTTTTGTCTGTCTTTTCTTAGCGGATTTACAATAATCGCAAATTGAATTATGGGGCGTTTCAGGCCCCGAAGTGAACATAATTGTACATTTGCAAACTCGAGTTTGGCTCTTGTTTGGCTAATAGTTTGGACCGATGGCCAAGATGGTGACGGGGATGGTAAGGGTAAGTGGAGGAGGGTGTGAAACACAGTTTGAAACACAGCCTGAGTTTCATGTAGGCTTACCCTGGCGTGACGTTTTGATAACTGTATAAATCTTTGTAATCTTGCATGATGGCTACTTTGATGCTAATTAGCATTTTCGAATCTGAGAGCAAATAGAGCCGAAAATATTGTCAGAGAGAATAAGTCACCTTGTCTGAGAGAGATTTACATGGTTATCACAACTTCATGCCAGGGCAAGCCTACATTCCCAATGCGGAAAAACGATTGGAACCATTTCCCTGTTGCAAGATTTGATGGGTATTATGACACCTCCACTGTGGGGCTCTATTTGGTTTGTCATTTTTCATGGAACTTTTGTGCTAATTAAATATAATTTATTTAGAATTTATCAGAATAAATGTTCTGTGTATTCTCAAAATGATAACGCTTCCTCAGCACTACACACCTGTATATACTGTAGGTGTAGGGTTAGTTGGTTTTTATTTATTTTCCCCCTACCTTTTTTATTTTTGTATCACAAAATGAATGTAACGTGAATGACCATACAGTAGCGCACAGTAGGTGGCGGCATGCACAAACAAAACGAGCGAACGCCATGATACCAAAGAAGAAGAAGAAGAAGAAGACGGTGGCGGGCACAGCAATGTAATTAATACAATTTGCCGATGACTGTAACACTGTATGGCAGGTAGTTTACAATTAGGCTACATCAGTATTTAAAACAAATTGTAAGCTACTTACAACCACAACTGGTTATGGTAAGTTTTATCAAAAAAGCTGAAATGGCCATACGTCTGTTGAAGTGTGTTTGTTTCTCCGCAAATATCTAAGCTACCACTTCTCTTCAGGATAAACGTCCCAATTTTTCCTTCTATAATATGTATCCTAAATGTAATTCCTGCACTTTACGTCAGTCAGAGTTCTCATCAACAGATGTCCAGTGGGTGGCGCATATGCCTTTGTTTCTGCCTGTGGTTACTGAAGGAGGAATAATTGTGTGGACGTGATGGATGACAGAAGGCAGGAGGAGGCGTGCCCATGTGTGTCTCAAACGTCAAGTACTACCTACGTAAATGTCCATTCCAAAAGAATGGAATGATGAGAGATGAATTACATCATCTGTATTTTATTGAACATCTTGCTATTTTTCCTGAGTCTATAGATAAATTAATTGAAAAAATTCCCAACCCATATTTTGGGCCTGCTCATCATTATAGCCTCAGTAGTCACTCACTAGATATTCAGCCAGCCTTATAAACAAGTGGTTAGGATTAGGAAGGGGAACGTTGGAGCTCTTTTCCCCTTTGAGCTCTATACCCTTTATCTGTTCATATGGGAGCCTTCCTAATCATATCATGTTCCTAATTATGCTAAATGGGACCTTGGTCCTTCGTCCCTTGTGGTCCTGTATCTTTTGGACCCACCCAAAGGGAGGATGTGTGCACAAAACAAAGTTAGCACATCATCTTCCAATGTAGTCCTACTGTACTCTGCTCTGCTGATGATACATTTTGTAAATCAGGAGCAGAAGAGTAGAGCATCTGAAGTGAAGCCTGCCATTGTTCCCCTGAGGGTAAAGGATTTACAGTGAATACTAGCCGGACATTGCATCAAAAGCCATTCATACAACATGCAGTATAAACCATCTTAGCATACATTAAAACCTCAATACAAAGTAGGCAAATGTATCTTTAAAAGTAATTTTTTAGTTGTTGAACTTCGTAGAGATTGATCCTGGTCACAAAAACACATTAGATAAAAAGGTTTGCAAGATGGAGATGGATATGTCGGCAGCTTTGGTTGCTCAATAGTCAATTCACGATCCAGACTCAATAAACGGAGGCAGAGAGATGGGCACGCTGGCTACACCAAAGCCAACAGCCTATAGCAAACTGTCTCAACTCCATGTCAAAAATGATTTTCTGTAGTTATTTGTTCATTTTTCAAGCTAACACAAAATAAACCTAGGTGAAATTATGAAATAAACTAGGATATACCATGCAGTGAGAAATGTAACAAGTGATACTACTGTTAAGGGTAACATGAAATAATACCGTAATTATGATTCAGATTATGGTGAATATTCCATACTGTGTGATTACTATTTGCAGTGCAACTAAATGAGAGGCCATGAAGGAAATTATGTGAGGATAGATAGATAGGTAGGTAGATAGGTACTTTATTGATCCCAGAGGGGAAATTTCTTCGTCAAGCAGCTACGAAAAAACACAGGGCAGGTGCAAAATGCCAGAACGAAAATACACAAAAGACAGATACACGATACATGATACATAGAGCGGCAGTATGAAAAAGTATAAAAATACAAGAAGTCTGGAGTGCAAAAAAACTATAAAAATACATTGCATAGTATGGGTGGATGACTGAATATGTACACTATACATTGTTACAGAGTGTTAGGTGAAAAAAAAAATGGATAAAAATATTGCAAGTTGATATAGATAAATAAGGAGTATTTGCATGGTTAACTATACTATACAGGTCGATGGCAGATAAATACTTAAATAGCTAAAAGTGCGTATGATATAAGTGAGGGTAATAATAGTTGACTTAATATACAGTCTGGTTAAATGAACAGGTAAGTGAATATTTTGAATGGTTAGATTAACTGTACAGGTAAATGACAGGAAGAGATGCTAAATGTGTGTATGATATAATTTAGGGTAATAATAGTAATTCCTTTAAATACAGTCCTTAGTGCAGGGTTTAATTACAGATAAATGCACGTATTGCACATTCAATATACTAAAAGTAATGAAAAAAGATACAACTGACAGGATACTAATATGCATTCCTGAGTGAATGACTACGTAAGTTCAGTCCAATAATAATTTAAAATATTGCACGTGATATGATATAAGAACTGTACATGAATATGTATATACAGACCTGAATGAATAAATAAGTCCTGAGTGAATGAGTGATTACAGACCAGAGTTACTCACGGATGGATGCATAATTGTTAAACTAGGTCCTAACACACTAACAGTTCCAAGTCTATGTTGCCAACGGCACGGCACCCCGGTGAGGCATTAAATAGTCTAATAGCTGCCGGCAGGAAGTACCTCCTGTAGCGCTCTCTGGCACACCATGGTGGGATCAGTCTGTGACTGAAGGGGCTCCTCTGCTTAATAACCATGGCATGCAGAAGGTGAGTGACGTTGTCCATGATGGCCAGCAGTTTGGCCAGGATCAGTCTCTCCGCCACCTCCTCTAGAGTGTCAAGGCTAATCCTCAGAACAGAGCTAGCCTTCCTGATCAGCTTATTTACCCGAGAAGCATCACCTGCCTTTATTTTGGCGCCCCAGCACACCACTGCAAAAAAGATGGACTCCCAGGAACTTGTATGACCCAACCATTTCCACATCCATCCCCTGTATAGGGACTGCAGTCAGTTGGGCCTTGGTTTTCCTGAAGTCCACCACCGTCTTCTTTGTTTTGCTGATGTTGAGCTGAAGGTGATTCTGCTCAAACTACAACACAAAGTCATTGATTGTGCTCCTGTACTCCACCTCCTGCCCACCACTGATGCACCCTACAATTGCGGAGTCTTCCGAGAACTTCTGTAGGTGGCATGTTTCAGAGTTATATCTGAAGTCCGAGGTGTAGAGGGTGAACAGGAAGGGGGACAGGACCGTTCCCTGGGGGGCCCCTGTGTTTACTCACTGCCCGTTCTGACACACAGCTCTGTAGTCGCACAAATTGTGGCCTACTGGTCAGGTAGTCCGTAACCCAGGAGACTAAGGGTGCTTCCACTTTCATCCTCTTCTCACCCAGTAGCAGGGGCTGAATGGTATTGAAGGCACTGGAGAAGTAAAAAAACATAACCCTCACAGTGCAACCTGCGTTGTCCAGGTGAGAGTAGGCCCTCTGCAGAAGGTAGATGATTGCATCATCCACCCCGATGTTGCGCTGATATGCGAAAACTGCAGGGGGTCCAGTGATGTACACACTAGGGGTCTGAGGTGAGCGAGGACTAACCTTTCCAGGGTCTTCATGATGTGGAATGTTAGCGCTACAGGTCTGAAGTCATTCAGGACAGTGGGGTGCGCCTTCTTGGGCACTGGGACCAGGCAGGATGTTTTCCACAGCACAGGGACCCTTTCCAGGCTCAGGCTGAAGGGACGCTGGAGTATTCCACACAGTTGGTCAGCACAGACCCTAAGCACCCTGATGCCATCAGGGCCCGCTGCTTTCCACTGATGTAGTCTCTCCATCTCTCTCTTCACTTGGTTGGTGGTGAAATCCAGCCCAGGTGGGGGGTGGTGGGGGTGTTGCAGATCAGTCCAGAGGGAGCGGGGGCGTAGGTGCGGAGGGGGT
Source organism: Thymallus thymallus (assembly GCA_023634145.1). NCBI lineage: Eukaryota > Metazoa > Chordata > Actinopteri > Salmoniformes > Salmonidae > Thymallus > Thymallus thymallus. Next base: position 24,324,960 of record CM042416.1, on the reverse strand, counting down.
CGCTGATTGTCTCAACAGAGGTGTTGTGAGCAAAGTGGGGGTGGGACAGCCGTGAGGGTGTGTGGCCTGGGGAGCTGACAAGGTCAGTATCGAACCTGTTAAAAAATTGGTTCAGCTCATTGGCTCTGTCCTGGGTCCCCTCCATCTTCCAACTGTTTGACTTTTTGAAGTCAGCCCCCCTCCCTTACTCTTACCGGAAGAAACGCAATCCCTGCCCGCTCTGATGGTCTGGAAACCGCAGATAGTGACGTTCTCTATTGGGATGATATCATTCAGCCATGTTTCAGTAAAGCACAATAGGCTTGCTTCCCGGAATATCAAACTTTTACCTGGGATGCAGTAGTGCTGCGTGCGCTAAATCCAGGTGCTGGACTCGGTTGTAAATAATTGAGGACTTGCGTGTACGTTCGGCGCTGAGAAGAATAAAACGTTCCTCAGCGATAAAAAGGACCGCTAAAACCTTCGTAAAACAGTAGCACTCCATAATCCTGAAATATTATAGTTCAACTGTTGCAAAAAAAATAAATCACGAAAAACATACTAAAACAACAATTAACGCACAAACAATGGGAGCTGCTTAGCAGGCGACCACACAGGGCGGCACCAATCTTGTATTCTCGGAAAGGAAGTCATTTTAATTGATTTGGTTTGGAATACTTGCCTGTAAACCCTTCAAGTCCCCTCTAGCATTAATTATTCATGGACAAATTCTTACCCCTCATTCCTGTACTTAGTGCATCAGCATTCAATAGAGTATCTCATTGTAAAAAAATAAAACATTTAGATTGCTCAACAGAGTGCCTTGTGTTTTTTTGCTGCCCTCTTGGAATGCTGTAGGGGCATGGAAAGAAATGGTGAAAGAGAATGAAAAAGAAACAAATTGCTGACTGCAGAGTTAACATGCCTTTTGCTGCCTGTCATGTCTCGTAAGTTGCGTCACAGGCTGTCATTCCTGCTCCTGCCTGTTGACTGGAGTGCCTCAAGCAACTGCCTTTATCCAAACCCATAAATGAAGTCCGATCTCTTACTGTTTAGGGCTGTGAGGATACCATTATCATAATATTTTTGGCAAAAATTAGAGCACGGCCCTAAATTAGACTCCTTTAAAACCTGATATATGTCAAATATATTGTAAATAAATGTTACTCAGGATGACATAATGTTTGCTTACTGTTTTCCTAAATAAGTAAAATCTTCTTTGTGTTTTTGTTTCTGGTATCATCCCGGTCCTACTATTGTTAACCATAACCCAAAGGGTTTTATGTGCTTTGTCCATGTACCAAAATGAAGTGAATTGAAGCAAACCTAGTGGCTTCTTAGAACTAGGTTTTTTGAGGCACAGATGCAGTCCAAGCAAAGAGTTGGCTATTTGCTGCTTGTTGGTATAGTCCAATGTCCAGTATAAGAGTTTGGGGTAGATACTTAATTTGAAACAAGCTTGTTTGTTAGGGGCAGTGGTGTAAAGTACTCAAGTGAAAATACTACTACGTTTTTTTGGGTATCTTTACATTACTTTACTATTTATATAGTACTCAAGTATGACATACTTTTTCCAACACTGGTTAGGGGTAATGCCTAAGGAGCAAGAGGAAAGATGGAGAGGGAGGGAGAGAGAGAAATGGGAGCGAGGGAGGGGTAAAAAAAAGAGGAGGGCACCGCTGAACACAGTGAGCTGTTTGTGCTGGGATGTGTGACTCAGAGAGAGAGAATTACAGGCCCTTTCCACTGCTAGGGCCTCTCCAGGGTACTCCCATAGCCACTGGGCCTGTCCCATGCCATGCCCACACTCTCCATCCACAACGCACACACACACACCAGAATAACCATCCTCTCCTGACATTGGACTTGATTGGACCTGTTCTTTCATGAACTCCACACCGTGGCAATAAATACAAGATCCATCTTCGAGCAGAGATGATAGAGAGACCTGGGAGCTTGAAGATGACCTATGGGAGTTACTGTATTGGTGTACTGTGCTTTACCCTTCATTGGAAATATAGGAGTAACACAGACTATTTTCTTTGGGATTTTTGGTCTTTTGATAAAAGAAAGGCTGCAAACTCAATCTTTTTTTGCGAGCTGACAGTAAGGTGATGATTTCACTAATTTGTACCACTCCATACAGTTAAAGAATGGATAAGAATGGATTTTCCATCCAACCATTTTCCTCTGTTTGCACTTGAAAGTGGAGCTTCCACTGACAGGCCACATGTGCAAGCAGTTGGGATCACTGTGTCTGTGAGCCGACTTTGAATGAAAGAGAAAGGAGAAGAGAGTAAGAGAGAGACCAGAGAGCTGATAGTTGCTGTGCTGTGTGGGCTCTGTCTGTATTAGTCCAGCCAGGCTCCTCCCTGCCCCACCCTCTCCCTCTCTCCCTCCTCTTCCCTCTCTCTTTCTCAGGGAGAGACTGTGACGCAGCCATTCCAGAGCGTGATCCAAAGGCACACAGACAGCCAGGCAGCACTGATCCTCCTCCCTATACTCCCCAGACCCAGAGAAGAACACCTATCTACAACACACACCGGCTGCTAAACTTCCAGAGAGGTCCGGCTGTACTGACACACACACTGTTCCACCAGGAGGCTTCCAGTAACAACCTCACACTCCCACTAAGGTAAGACAAAGGCGTTTTAGCTCTGGTTGCACTTTGACTGACATTTGTAAATGTGAGCCCACACTAACAGAGATTAGAGAATAGGTTCCTGCTTGTACCTTGATCTTGACGGCTACAGTGTACAGTTCAAGTTTAATTTCACTTTTGTTGTTGGGGGCGTGGGATAACAACTTTTTTAAAGTATATAAGTAATTCAGTGTAAGTTACTGAAATGAATGGTTATTGGGGAAAGTAATGTACTTGTTACTTTTTCCAAAAGTACCTCATTATCTATGGAAAGGACTTGACACGTGTTGTACATTATATGGAGTGTTATCAATTACTTATTTATCGTATGTGCTGTATCATTGCACGAGTAATGAAATCGATGTAATCTATCTGTTATTGAGTGATTCCTCATGAAACCCAGACAGAAAAGACCATGATTTTGGGGATTTTCACCAATTGTAATTCATACAAGAAGGTTTGTTGACATACACAGAGTTAACAGAACATTAGGATACCCTGCTCGTTGCATGACAGACTGACCAGGTGAAAGCTATGATCCGTTATTGACGTCACCTGTTAAAGCCACTTCAATCAGTGTAGTTGAAGGGGAAGGAGACGAGTTATAGAAGGATTTTTAAGACAACCCATATCAAAATAGATATGGGTTGTGTATGTGTGCCATTCAGAGGGTGAATGGGCAAGATAAAAGATCTAAGTTCCTTTGAACGGGGTATGGTAGTAGGTGCCAGGCGCACCGGTTTGAGTGTTTCAAGAACTGCAACACTGCTGGGCTATTCACGCTCAAGTTTCCTGTGTGTATCAAGAACGGCCCACCACCCAAAGAACATCCAGCCAACTTTACACAACTGTGGGAAGCATTGGAGTCAACTTGGGCCAGCATCCCTGTGGAACTCTTTCAGCACCTTGTAGAGTCCATGCCCCAACGAATTGAGGCTGTTCTGAGGGCAAAAGGGAGCGCAACTCAATATTAGGAAGTGTATATTTGAAATTTGTATCTAAAAGCATAATTGAGAAATAATTAATAAAAGTTGGCTTATTTATGACATTTTGGGCTTACCAAGGCTTCCTTTGACTCCATAATGTTTCGTCTGTAGATGCTACAAAGCAAAAATGTGTGGCATATGAAACTTTACAGCTTGCTTTTTTGTAATATGAGTATTTAGATTTCAATATTTTGAAAAATATAAACATGAATATTGAAAATGTATATATTTTTATATTGCTAATTGTCTATATTGTGAAAGCATAATATACTGTACGGGCAAGTTCCAGAGTGGAATCTCGGCTAGTTTTTTTCTGACAGTAATTTCACTGCTGCCTCTGCCCGTCTAAACATTGAGAAAGTGGTTCTTCATCTCCTAATCAGGGCATCCTGCTGTGTTTATTTATGTAGGGAGTCAAAGCCGTGGTATAATGACTGAAGTTTAGGCAAGCCGAATGTAAGTGGAGGGAGACAACCATCGGACAGAGTTCTCAGAATGAATGACTCTGGCATAATTAGCAGGCTGTTAGTACTTCTTCACTCTGTCTCAACGAGCAGTTGGCAGAGAAGGGAGACGAGGCAGCTATTCTTTGCTTGTATAACGTTTGTTCATTGTTTTGTATGTTGCTGTAGTTCTTGAATACATATTTTGTATATTATCATAATTGTTCACTGTGCAGACGCCAGAAGGTGGCAATTTGACTTGCTCATGGGAAAGCTAAAGTTACTTAAGTACCCAAACAGCTTCTGATAGTGAGAGGGATGCATAGTTATTACACGCCTAACCCCGCCGCCTTCACCCCCACAGCCTGTCTCCCACCCCGTCCACCTGAACCACCTGCTGGATGTCCACTATGGAAACTCCGGGTCAGAAACGAACCAGCCGCGGCGGAGCCGCCACCCTAACCCCAACCCGCATCACCCGCCTGCAGGAGAAGGACGACCTGTGCAACCTCAACGACCGGCTGGCTGTCTACATCGACAAGGTGCGTTCGCTGGAGGTAGAGAACGCTGGGCTACGGCTGCGCATCACCGAGTCTGAGACCGAGATCAGCCGTGAGGTGACTGGCATGAAGGCGGCCTATGAGACGGAGCTTGCCGACGCCCGCAAGACCCTTGACTCGGTGGCCAAGGAGCGCGCCCGACTGCAGCTGGAGCTAGGCAAAGTCAAGGAAGAGTACAAGGAGCTCAAAGTCAGGTAGGACACATTGGGTTGGCAGGGTTTCCCATATAGGTTATTTTTCTGTAGACGGCATGCAAAGGCCACAAATGTATTGAATTGAGGCCAAATGTTCTAGGTGGGGGGCAAGAGAGCTAACAAAGGTGGGGTGGCAGCAGTATTATTAAAGGAAAAGCTGGGATGGGGATGGAAAGGCAGGAGGTTTATGGGTAATCCTGTATCTGAATGTGGTGTCATAAATTGAGTCTTGCCATGCGCCCTGTTGTACGTTTCTGGCCGAGGGACACATTGGGTTCTGGCCAAGGGACTAATTAATTTTGTCTGAATTTGAAAGTGATTTTGCTACAGCATGTAATCTCACTGACACACATTTACCTGCCTACAACCTCCTACATGATGATAGGGAGACACCATCTCATTTCATTACACATTATTTGTGGTGAAGTTATTTCCCTGTACTGCCTCTGGCTCATCAACCAGTGCAGCAGGTCTGCTCTTACTCCAGTCCTTCACTACAGTCATTCTCAATGAAGTAGATGTCCACTACTACAGTATGTTCCGCTCTCTCTTCCAAACCATAAGTACACCAGCCCTGAACCCATTTTCACCCTGGACTGGATACCAAGTTTGTCAGAGCGTTGATCAGATAAGCCTTTAGTAATAAATTATTGAATTTAACCCGTTGGAACCTTTAATTCCAAGGCAGTTTTCCACTTAAGGGTGTGAGTGGTAGCGCTTCTAATCTACACCTTGGTGATGCAACATCCATTTGGCACAAGAATGCACACCACCCATTAGTTAAACTCCGACTTTTAAAAAGAGGTGTGGTGAGCGACATGCCTGACATTAGTTGAGTACATTCCTGGTGGTCTTTTGTAGTTTAGGTACTAAATACTATATTCCCCCACATAGTAATGACAAAGGGCCCAGCCACGGGGCCACGCCCCTGACAAACAGTTCTCTCTGTTTAGCTTGACTTACAAGTGTAGTGAAACACTCAACACTCCCACAATCCCATGTGTGCAATGTGTTGTTATGCATTTTCAAGATAAAACATTCTTTAATCCAAACTCTGGTGTTGTAAGTACCATTCTCCAACCAACTGAGCCATCTGAAATGGCTGGGTAGATTCGAGTTAGACCTTGGGGAGAATGTTAAAGGTATCTATCTACCAGAGTTCAGTGGGTAAATGTGTCCACAGACAGAAAATGGCACAACTCTCTCCTACTAGCAGGCAACAGTCTTCAATGACTCCACAGGAATGTTTGAAAGTCTTGGCGAAGTCCAAATCGGGTTTGGAGTGCGTCTGAGAAAATGAAAGACAGTTGAAGTACTAATTGTTATTTTACTCTCCTACTTTGTTTATTTAACATACCATCATTTATGCGTGGGGCTTCCCTCCAAAGGGAGTAGCAAATAGGAATATTTTAAGCTATGCAAACACTGTCTTCAACAGCTTCTCATTGACATACCTCAGTGAGTTTCAACACCGTGCAATTGCAATGTTGAAACAGAGACGTGAGGGTGGAGTTTTTTTTATTTTTTTACTAGGCAAGTCAGTTAAGAACATATTCTTATTTTCAATGACGGCCTAGGAACAGTGGGTTAACTGCCTTGTTCAGGGGCAGAACGACAGATTTTTACCTTGTCAGCTCAGGGATTTGATCCAGCAACCTTTCGGTTATGGGCCCAACACTCTAACCACTGGGCTACCTGCCGCCCCTGTCTTACTGGTCCAATCATTGTACCATTGTGTTTGCACTGTTTTGCGTTGCAGGTGAGGGTGTGGCTCTGCGGTGGGGTTGTGTTTTGAGTGTCGACCTTAGTCAGGGTGTGGTCTTCTGGATGTTGACTTGACTTGAGGGTGTTGAGTTACTTAGGCTGTGTGAATGCAAGTGGATGCATTTCAGAGTGTAGTGACTCTCTTTAAAGTCTGTTTGAGTGAATGGAATTTTACAGTTCACTTAAATACCCTTTCCCATTGTGCCATAAGGTCCCTAGCTGAGTGAAAAATAGCAACAGCTCCTATAACTATAATGGTTTCCTTTGGAAAGCAATAATTTGTTACACGTGTGGAAATGTCTCACTCAGGCCTGCGTGGGCAGGCTCGGGCTCTTACTTTGCACCCAGTGTGTTTGCCAGTGTTTGGTTGCCATGGCAGCTGAGGGCCTTGATATGGGTGTGTGACAGGGTGGTGACTCAGAGGTTTTTCAGGGCTTTGATTGTGGGAAGGGAAGGGGCTGCTGGCTGTGTCTTCACTTTAGGTCTGGACCTCTGGGGCAGAACAGTCATCTTTATTAATAGTTAACATGAATCATCTAGTTCCTTATCAACACCATGTTATTACCACTGGCTGGTGCCCTATGAGTGATTGCAAGAATAATGCAAGTAAATGTAATTTTCTCATCAGTTACAGAGCAGTATACTGTCCCAGCCAATGTGATAGACAGAAAGTGTGCATGACCCTTTGTACATTACACAGAGCCAAGCCCTCTCTAGTCCTGTTTGATGCGTGCTGCAACAGATGTAACAGTCACTTACCATGGCCTGTGACTGTACACACCTGTTCATAGACATGCCATTGGTTCACGCCACACAGGCGTCTTTGTGTCGCAACAGACGCATGCAACTCCCAAGTTGGCCTACTAGGATGTAAACTGCTCGTCTACAACCCAGTCTAGCTTGTAAATGATTTGCCAGCGGGGATCAAAACAAACCTTATTTGGCTTAAACCACTGTTAGGATAGAGTAAGAATCGCTAGGCTAGAACACAAGCGGGCTAGCTTAAAATATCGGACTGCTCAACTAAGACGCTGCTATGCTACAATATGATTTGCTAAGCGTCAACATGAGCCCCAAGGCTTGGGCCACATTCGTCAAGGTCTAGTCTAGTTCTCCACTGTGGATGCTCCTCCTCTAGAACACGAGGCACGGCGGACGCTAGTCTCGTGCCACAGTGCCTTCCATCTGTGCCAGTGGCTGTGAAACAGGAGCATGTGTGGGGGGAACCTGCTCCTGGTCGTCATTGGCAGGACAACCCCCCCTGTCTCCCCTTCGGGTGATGAATAGACTGCTTTGTGTTGACAATATACAGGGAGACCCATGCCAACCCTGCGGATACGGTGTTCTCTCTAGATCTTATTGTTGGTTCACCTATTGAAAAATACCACCAGTTTACAGTACAAATTATACTGTTAAAACCTGTTGCTTTTTGACCTTCTCTTCACACTTGAAAGTAAAGATGGTTCACTAATCTATTGCAGACTCTGTCAGAGTTCATGATCAAAGGTGGTGGAATAGGCTATATCATTGAGGGATTTCAAAAGTCAATAGCTGCGCCTATTTCCAAGGTTGCTGTGCCACACCTGTTGGCACAGAGTAACAGATCAGCATTGCTAAGGGTGATTATGATTACAATGTGAAGCATCCCAACATATTTCCTTTTTTACTTTAGGTTTTTATGGAAAATCAGATATGAAGTTGTTTGGCTTCTGTATGTACTGTATTTTGGAGTTGCTGCCATGCCAACTTGTAGCACTTTTGGACTATCAGAGAACACTGCAGGAAGTACACTTATCATATAGCACCAACACATTTTATTCATTAAGAAAGTTTGTTCTCACAGCTTCCTTTCTGCGCACGCACACACACAGCATATGTTTTACTATCTTTGTGGGGACCTAAAATTCATTTCCATTCAAAATCCAATGTTCTCTAAACCTAACCTCAACCCCTAACCCTAAACCTAATTATTACCTGAATTGCAACTCTAAACCTAATCCCTAAGCTTCAAATAGCCTTTGTCCTGGTGGGGAGAATTTTCCTATCCTTGTGGGGTCTTTTGGGGATTTCCGGTGGTAAATGGTAAATCAAGGAGGCTAAGTGGTATTTTTTTTGGCCCAAATATTTTCTAAACACAGTTAGGTTACCACTAGTAACCAAGGAGTATACTGCCACTTTTAGCTCAGGGAAACTCTAAACAATTCGCTGATGTGTAATGCACTCTACTTCCATTTAATCATGTGAATGTTTTGCGGGGCTGACACATAGCTGGACAACAGGAGGAACCCATTGAAGTCCATTTGTTATGCGCAAGTATTTGAATTAAGTCCTTCTCCCCTAAAATGGACAAGAGCAAACATACTCTCCCCGAGCGAATGAATTATGATGTACCGAAGCTGTTCAAATACTCTGTGGTTCTGCACTTAAACATCCTCTCAAGACAGGCTTTGGGCTCACAATCCCTCAGGATATGAATGTCTAAAGTGAGAGAGAGAGAGAGTGTGTGAGTGTGAGAGTGTGAGAGTGTGAGTCCTTAATTGTGCAGAACTTGAATAGAAGAAGAAACACTTCTTATTCAACATAGAGTCCATATTTGGTACAGTTCGTGAGGCACAAATAATCATATTTGGTTTGTAAGAAGCTCGCTCTTCATGGAACCAATAGAACCTGGACAGTGTATGCAGCCTCGTTTTCCTCAGGGAAGAAATGTGTACCATGACACTTTATTATACTACATCTTCTCCCAGGAGGTCTGGATCACCACTCTCTCTGTAAACTCCCTTGAGGACGTCGTCATATTCTACCAGCATGACCTCAGCCTGTATCATGTGACGCAGCGTGACCTTCTCGAGTTACACAGAACCCAGGCAGTCTTTCTGGACTGCAGGCTCCCTGGATTTGGGTGACACACTTTATTTTGTTGTGTAGGCCATAAATGAAACCTGCTGTTGTGTGACCTGCTATTAGAGACACAGGTTCAGGCTTATTGAAAATGTTTAAGTATATTTAAAAAAGTATGTTATTGCAAAATTGTTTGTCTTCATGAACAACCATTACTCTTTGTTTTCACGTCGTTGATTATCATTGAGAGCATTTTACAGTGTTTACTGTGCCATTAGTCGTTTTTTCAGTAGCTGTTCAACTTGTTTATTGACTAGTAATGCATAGGAAGGTTGAATGCTGACTATACCAATGACTAGTTACACAACATGGAATGTTAATAGTAAGTTCGTTATGAAGGTTCTACAATTGATGGCTATTCTCATACTATTCTCATATACCTAGCCTATTCCTGTGGCTACTCGCTCCACTAGCCCTAAGAAGTACATGGCAATGGAAAACAGATGTGCTAAGACTGTACATTTGATGTCTGCTATGTAGAGCTCTCTTTGTTGGGCTGAATGGAGTTTTGATAATTAAAGAGTAGTGTTTGGACTTTCAGTAGACCATTACTGTGTTCGGAGAAGGCATTGGCGGGCTGGAACCAGTGTGTGTGTGGATCAGAGTTTCCATAGCACTTTGCCTATTTTCAAGACCCAGCCAAGCTGGGTCATTCGCTCGCCAACAGGGTAAATCATTTTAAGATGCTGGGCCTCTGCACACATGCTCACTCCACACAAACACACATCATACTTACATTGGATGTACACAAATGCAAATTAAAACACATACACACGTCTCAAAGTTGCACACACTCAACACACTGGAAGTTCCCATTTGGTAGTGGATGAAGTGGGTGTGACCCCAAACCTCCTAATCTGGTCAGTAATGTAACTGCCACAACTCTGAATGCTCATTAACTCCCAAGTACATTTGAGATTATCATTAAGTCTGAAGCGTTTTAATTTCATTCAACAGAGCTTGATGTTTGCATTGAGCATTTTGAACATTCAAGAATACCTCCAGATGTTTAGCATTTTGTGTCACTAACAATCACTCTTGTTTACTGGAGCCTATACAATCCAAGCTTTAAAAAGATGATTGTGATGGTTAACCAGATGCATGCCAATGTTGTCCGATGTACTGTTCTAGACTACTCCTCAATGCAAGTGCTCATTAGGGAAATGTTAAAATTCCGTAGAGCAGAAGGGAACTCATCTTTACCTCTTAAAGCTGGAATATGTAACTTTTTGGGCAACCTGACCAAATTCACATAGAAATGTGGGTTATAGATATGTAATTCTCATTGAAAGCAAGTCTAAGAAGCGGTAGATATTATATTCTATGTGCGCTATTTCTAAGCTTCCTATTCTTAAGTTTAGTTTTTGAGTCTTTTACTTTCGCTTTTGTACACCAGCTGAAAATACAATACTTTTGGTTATGGAAAATATATTTCACAGCGGTTTAAATGGTACAATGATTCTCTACACTATACTTGCTTGTTTTGTCATAAACTGAAATTAGGCAAACAATTTTAGCAACCAGGAAATGGCGGAGCGATTTCTGCATAGTGTATCTAACAACAGGTTAGTGCTGTTAGACTTATTCCATGGGCTAGAAGAGGCTAAAGAATGTTAGAGCTAACACTGCTCCTCCTAGGCGCTACACAGTCGGCTGTATTAGTTCCATAATGCTAACGTTAGCGCCACAGAGCTTTCATTGTAACTCAATGCAGCTGCATGGGGTAATAGGCCTCTGGTCAGTTCAGCTCTGACTCTGTTCAGTGGCGTGTCCAGAACATTTTGAACGGGGTGGCCAAGGTGGGGCACAGATCCATTTTAGGGGGACCATACCATTTTGAACCTGGATTTATTTTATTTTGTATTTAATTATGATGGTTCAACGCATTAAATGCTTCAGCTTAGGTTTGATACATTTCCCTGTTTTTAAATAAATCATTAATCAATTTCAAAAGTCTTGTTAGTGTTTGCCTTCAAGGGCAGGATTTTTTATAAGGGTACAAGCATACAGCAGTAAATTCACTTGAAAGTGATATCCAGAAAGCAAATTATACCGTGACATGAGGATCCCGAGTGGCGCAGTGGTCTAAGGCATTGCATCACTGCAGACCCTGGTTTGATCCCGGGCTGTATCACAACCGGCCGTGATTGGGAGTCTTTAAGAAGCCCTCCTGTTCTCCACTCATTACCTGTATTAACTGCACCTGTTTGAACTCGTTACCTGTATAAAAGACACCTGTCCACACACTCAATCAAACAGACTCCAACCTCTCCACAATGGCCAAGACCAGAGAGCTGTGTAAGGACATCAGGGATAAAATTGTAGACCTGCACAAGGCTGGGATGGGCTACAGGACAATAGGCAAGCAGCTTGGTGAGAAGGCAACAACTGTTGGCGCAATTATTAGAAAATGGAAGAATTTCAAGATGACGGTCAATCTCCCTCGGTCTGGGGCACCATGCAAGATCTCACCTCGTGGGGCATCAATGATCATGAGGAAGGTGAGGGATCAGCCCAGAACTACACGGCAGGACCTGATCAATGACCTGAAGAGAGCTGGGACCACAGTCTCAAAGAAAACCATTAGTAACACACTACGCGGTCATGGATTAAAATCCTGCAGTGCACGCAAGGTCCCCCTGCTCAAGCCAGCGCATGTCCAGGCCCCTCTGAAGTTTGCCAATGACCATCTGGATGATCCAGAGGAGGAATGGGAGAAGGTCATGTGGTCTGATGAGACAAAAATAGAGCTTTTTGGTCTAAACTCCACTCGCCGTGTTTGGAGGAAGAAGAAGGATGAGTACAACCCTAAGAACACCATCCCAACCGTGAAGCATGGAGGTGGAAACATCATTCTTTGGGGATGCTTTTCTGCAAAGGGGACAGGACGACTGCACCGTATTGAGGGGAGGATGGATGGGGCCATGTATCGCGAGATCTTGGCCAACAACCTCCTTCCCTCAGTAAGAGCATTGAAGATGGGTCGTGGCTGGATCTTCCAGCATGACAACGACCCGAAACACACAGCCAGGGCAACTAAGGAGTGGCTCCGTAAGAAGCATCTCAAGGTCCTGGAGTGGCCTAGACAGTCTCCAGACCTGAACCCAATAGAAAATCTTTGGAGGGAGCTGAAAGTCGGTATTGCACAGCGACAGCCCCGAAACCTGAAGGATCTGGAGAAGGTCTGTATGGAGTGGGCCAAAATCCCTGCTGCAGTGTGTGCAAACCTGGTCAAGAACTACAGGAAACGTATGATCTCTGTAATTGCAAACAAAGGTTTCTGTACCAAATATTAAGATCTGCTTTTCTGATGTATCAAATACTTATGTCATGCAATAAAATGCAAATTAATTACTTAAAAATCATACAATGTGATTTTCTGGATTTTTGTTTTAGATTCCGTCACTCACAGTTGAAGAGTACCTATGATAAAAAATTACAGACCTCTACATGCTTTGTAATTAGGAAAACCTGCAAAATCGGCAGTGTATCAAATACTTGTTCTCCCCACTGTATTTCCTTCAATTCACTAGAGAAGCATCCAAGCAAGGCAAACAGCATCCCTCTGTCTTAGTACATGTAGCCCATGTATCTGATGCTGTCTGGGCATGTCATACTCTTTTTGTCCAGACAAGATCAGATACTTGGGCTACACATACTAAGACAGAGGGGCGCTGTTTCGCTCGCTCTGATGCTTTTTCCGGTGAGATGCTCGGTGCGCGTCTAATCAAAATATTCAGAGAATTTCTGGGGGGGCCATTGGGTGGCCAACCAGATTTCACGCCACTGGCTCTGTTTGCTCTGGCAAAGCCAATCACATACTGTTTGTTGTTCATCTACATGGAGCATATTTTTGACCAAGGTTGGCTGGGTTATGTCGCCTAGGTTATGTCGATATAGGATTAGTTTTACTGATATAGATTATTTTGTACCTGTTTCCTCTAGCATCTTCACAAGGTCCTTTGCTGTTGTTCTAGGATTGATTTGCCCTTTTTGCACCAAAGTACGTTCATCTCTAGGAGACAGAACGCGTCTCCTTCCTGAATGGTATAATGGCTGTGTGGTCCCATGGTGTTTATACTTGCGTACTATTGTTTGTACAGATGAATGTGGTACCTTCAGGCATTTGGAAATTGCTCCCAAGGATGAACTAGACTTGTGGAGGTCTACAATTCTTTTTCTGAGGTCTTGGCTGATTTCTTTTGATTTTCCCATGATTTCAAGCAAAGAGGCACTGAGTTTGAAGGTAGGCCTTGAAATACATCCACAGGTACACCTCCAATTGACTCAAATGATATCAATTAGCCTATCAGAAGCTTCTAAAGCCATGACATCATTTTCTGGAATTTTCCAAGCTGTTTAAAGGCATGGTCAACTTAGTGTATGTTAACTTCTGACCCACTGGAATTGTGATATAGTGAATTATAAGTGAAATAATCTGTCTGTAAACAATTGTTGGAAGAATTACTTGTCATGCACAAAGTAGATGTCCTAACCGACTTGTCAACATGAAATCTGTTGAATGGTTGAAAAATTAGTGTTAATGACTTCAACCTAAGTGTATGTAAACTTCCGACTTCAACTGTACATAATTTTCTGTGTGTAGGTAACACTCCTGACCGTTGAAGTATTATAAGACAAGTTTTACAAGTGGTAAAAGACAAGGACAAACTGGCTAACCTGTAGTTATCTACCTTATCAGGGCTAGATAATCAAATCAAACAACGATAGCTAGTTCTTATGCCAACATGCAGACTGAATGAAAGGGCACCAGGCTTCTGACTCATGACATGGTGAATCAATAACTAATCGTTAAAAAGCGGAACCAGCAGGCCTGTGTCACTTACACACAGAGCCAGAGCTACATAAAAGGCCTTATCTGTGGGAGAGACGCTTCCTTTTCCTCATTGCTGGCTATGTGATTGAATGGGGATATTATGGGAGGCACAAGCAGGGTCATGTTCAATAGAAATGACAAGGGAATTTCTGTTTTTAGTTTTCTGTTTCAAACCGTTTTGTACCTACTGAGCAAACCGAATATGTGAGGGATGATTATGTAACATAAAATGGCCTCCTCTCCATATCCCCCCTCCTCCCCACCCACTCTCTCCTTGTCTATATGAAACACACCAAGGAAGTTATCAGTCTTGAGCACCATGATGTTGGTTGTGAAACACTAGAAACTCTATTCCCGTCTGCCCATATGGATATGGTGAGTGGGTGGCTTCTGGCTATGGCTGGGTTGTTTTCCCCTTGTGATATATCTCTCTTTCTCTCTCTCTCTCTCTCTCACACACACACACACACACACACACACACACACACACACACACACACACACACACACACACACACACACACACACACACACACACACACAGAATGAAAACAATCCCTTCCATTGTGTTTTGATCCCAGAAGAGACATGATCATGTGCCAGCCTGTACTTTGTGTTGTATTATTTTCTTTTTTAATGTCAGAGATCTCCATGTTCTCTTAACAGTGCTTCTAAATTATGTTCACATAAACAACCTTTAGTTTAAATAATACTATGACAAACTTACATTTTGTTGAATCAATACGTAATCAACGGTTGAAACAATCCATGGTCTAAATACTGAACTTTATCTTTGATACGAACCAAAAATCTTTAATTTAATAAATGCTGTTTTCAGAGTTCTCCTGAAACTCTGACACATTGTATAGTCTGGCTGTTGGTCTTAAAACTCTACTGCTATTTCTGGACCCTGTTTGCACTACGACCCCGTTATTCAACAGCCTTCCCTTTTCCCTCTGTATTCTCTGTATCCTAAATTTACCAATTTGGGAACGGGATTATGGGATTGGAAAGGATGGCTATTAATAGGAATGGGAGCCCAAAAATGGTCTTTAGGGATGGAGGATCCTCCTGTAATTTCAAACTTCCAAGGAACCCCACCCACACGTGTTCACACACATCAGCCAGACGGGCGGGGCGTCCTTCCTTAGTAGCTCACCGTACCAAACAGATCAATCAACCATTACAACTCTGCAGTGGAAGACTGTGTAGTAACACCGGAGAGGGAGGGGTGATTACATTCTCATTCCTAACAGACCCCCTAATGGCACAGAGAGGCCAGAGGGCTTTTTGCACTGCCTGATTGACTGTGTGACTCCATTGAGATATGGCCTTTCCCATTAGTGGGGTGATTTAGCATTGACTGCCTCACTACAGTGTACTGTTAGCCCATTAGCCTGCACTGATAGGGAAATGACTGTGTTTACAAGGTGGGGGAACTGGGGAAAGTAATTGACTGTGTGAGAGTCAGAAAGTGGGTGTGGTAATATAATGAGGGGACCAGAGGATGGGTACACACACACACACACACACACACACACACACACACACACACACACACACACACACACACACACACACACACACACACACACACACACACACACACACACACACACACACACACACACACACACACACACACACACACACACACACACACACACACACACACACACACACACACACACACACACACTCACACTCACACACTGTATAGGAGCATTCATAGTTGTCTATAATCATGCTGCTGTAGTAGTTATGTGGATGTGAACTATATGTATCCCTTGTTAAAATTAACAGTGTCTAGTATTGTTCATATGCTTCCTATCCTTTAAAATATGATATAGAGTGTATGCAATGAATGATCTGTTTAACATCAACTTAATGGGAAACAGATACGATTTCTGGTTTCTGGCTGGTCTTTATAGTGAATCATTATTTAGGCATTACTGCTGCCAGGACATTAAAAGCCTTTAAGATTTTGTGGGTATTCCGCATGATGCATCTGTCATATTGTAGTAATTATGGCTAGATTTTCCACCAGGAGCCTAACAGGAAAACTTTTCCAACTAGGCCTATAAGGGAGGAAAGCTTTTTTCGACAGAATTTAGCTCAGAAATATGCTCAAAGTAAGCATCAGCAGTGAAGATTCTACATGTTTATACATTCCATCCAAAATGTCTGGAAATGCCATACTTTAGGCCTTATGAGTAGGCCTCTGTTGTCATAGTAACGGCTCAGCAAAGCAGCCAGGATTGTGGGTTTTTTGGGGGGGGTTTTGTTAGTTTTTTTGTTTGGGCGGGCTCGCTCCATTCCCGTCATTGAGGTGGACAAAGATAGCAGTGAGTCACCCAAGAGTGGAGGATAAACCAACACATTCCTCTGTTTATTATTCCTCCCCTTTTCTCTCTCTCTCCTCACCTCTTCCTTTCTCCCTCTCACACACACACTAAATTGTCTTTCGGCAGTAGCTCTGCTGCTCTCTATGTATACTGTAAAACGTTCTTTGTCCTCTGCCCTTTTTTAAGTCGTGGGCTTTGATATAACACTGTTGTCACAACAGTAATCTCTCGTGGACAGATGAAACGGCGAGAATCTGTCAAGGTTCACATAGAATGGTGACTACGAACAGCAGTAGATCCTGGTTTTGGGTTTTCCTTGTTGATTGCTTGGACAAATCAGGATTGGGAGAAGGCGGTGCTTAAACTGGTGCGGTGTTTTTCAATCCTGTGTGCGGATGATAAACAGTTTCCACCAGATTCCACAGCCACATAGTCGAAATTGTCTGTACGTAAAAATAAATGACCATGATAAACACGGGGGAAATTAGCGGAAGGGAGGGGTTTGGCCGACTTGGCTTCCTTCCTTTGCACAAAGATAATCACAATTGTTAAAGCCATTTAACAATTGCACCATGGTTTCTAGGTGCCCGGATCAATGGCCTATGAGTAATTGTGACAGTTGAACACATCACACACACACACAGTTCACCGGTTTGGTTCTTTAGCCCCTAAAATTCAGTTGTATAAACATCCAACACATGCTGTTTGATAAACAGAATTACATCCACACTGGATTCTGAAGGTGTGGTCCAAGTTTGGATGGATTCAAATGTAAACTTACTTCAAAGTGAATTTTGCTCTACAAATGTATTCAGTTTGCACCCAAAATGTTACATGGGAAGTTAAGCCCTGGAATTTTGGGAATTTTACTTTAATTCATCAAAGAAGTTAGCTTATAAAAGTGAACCTTTTTTGTGGGAAACATCAGGCAATTCTAGGTCTTGTGGCATATTTTGGTTAAACTGTCCCCAATTCAATGGAATTGCAACCCTCTGCATGCACAGTGCATTCTTCCATCACATGTACAGCTGATTCTCAAGATCTTGCACACTAATGAGATGCTATTGAGCCCACACTACTACATTGTCGGAGCCAAGGACTACATGCTTTCTGGTAAGTTTTGATTACAATACTGGGTGGGGTGAATATATTTTATATGACATACATGATTTTTTGGTAACTAGTAAATAGTAGCCTACAGCAAAGTGTGTTTAAATCATTTCTAACTTGTTAACAATTTCTGCTAGTTAGTTTTGCTAACATGTGGGTTTTAGCTTGCTTGAGCCTGCTAACTGAGGACTGTTAATTCACCCGTTTCCATACATGTTTAATTTTAAAACATTTATCTTACAAAGGTGTTGTTTAATCTAACTGCTTAACTATTTATCTGTACATGGAATTGTATTTTTTTTTTTTCGCCTAGCATACACCCCTCCATCCAGACATGCTTTATCTACTAATTTGCTGGATGCAGAGTTCAACAGAGTTCAAGTGAAGGCCAAGCAAATCATAGAGAAAGCAGACTGTATTGCAATAATCTCTGATGATTGGTCGAATGTTCGTGGGCAAGGAATAATTAACTACATTATCTCCACCCCTCAACCAGTATTCTACAAGAGCACAGACACATGGGACAACAGACACACCGGTCTCTACATTGCGGATGAGCTGATGGCAGTCATCAATGGGAATTTTGTACCCCAGAAGGTATTTGCACTGGTGACAGACAATGCTGCGAACATGAAGGCTGCTTGGTCTAAAGTGGAGGAGTCATACCCTCAACTCACACCCATTGGCTGTGCTGCTCATGCATTGAATCTGCTCCTCAAGGACATCATGGCACTGAAAACAATGGATACACTCTACAAGAGAGCCAAGGACATGGTTAGGTATGTGATGGGTCATCAAGTTATAGCAGCAATCTAGCTCACCAAGCAAAGTGAGAAGAATAAGAGCACCACATTGAAGCTGCCCAGCAACATCGGTTGGGGTGGTGTTGTCATCATGTTTGACAGTCTCTTGGAGGGGAAGGAGTCTCTCCAAGAAATGGCCATATCACAGTCTACCGATATGGACAGCCCCATCAAGAGGATCCTCCTGGATGATGTATTTTGGGAGAGAGTGGTAAGCAGCCTGAAACTCCTGAAACCTATAGCAGTATCCTATTGCACAGATTGAGGGAGACAATGCCATCCTGTCTGATGTTCAGATTCTGCAGCATACATGTTGGACCCAAAGTATGCTGGCAAGAGCATCCTGTCTGGTGCAGAAATCAACAAGGTGTCATCACTACCGTGTCTCGCCACCTTGGCCTGGATGAGGGCAAGGTTCTTGGCAGTACACTTCCAAGCAAGGGCTTTGGGATGGAGATGCAATATGGCAGTCGTGCCAACATATCTCATCAGCCACCTGGTGGAAGGGACTCTTTCCCCTGTTGCCTCCATCAGGCTGACCAATAGAAGTGTTGAAAAATTGGTGGCCATCCAGGCAAATTTGAGGCTTTTTGAGCCTAACAACGAGCCATCCTCAACAAGGTTGGAAAGTGACAGTGAAGATGAAGCCTCAGTCTCATGTTCAAGAGGTGGACATTGAGGAGGTCCAGGGAGAAGACATGGAAGCCTGAGAGGAAGACAACCAAAGCTTGAGTTTCAGATGTATGTTGAACATTTTTGGGGGGAGGTGCGATGGATCATTGGGGATCATTCAATATTCCATTTCTTTTGTTGACCAGTGAAATCATCCCATGTGAAGAATCAAGTCATCTAAACTAATTTTTTTTTTTTTTTCTATTGGAAGGATTTCATCATTTTCAATTGTCTACTTATGATAAGGTAAAATGTTTGTTTCTGTCTCCATATGATATGGTAAATATATCCAATGCAAAAAACATCTACATTTAAATGGTATTAATATTAATTAGCATATATTTCCGATAATTCTCATATATTCCCATTAATTCACATATTTTCCTGTTAATTCCCACGGAAAGTTTCAACCTCTGAATATTCCCCAAAATGTTCAACACTAGTTTGCATACACACACACACACACACACACACACACACACACACACACACACACACACACACACACACACACACACACACACACACACACACACACACACACACACACACACACACACACACACACACACACACACACACACACACACACACACACTCTCCCTTTCACACATTCACACTCAGGCATGAGGTTCTCCCATTGTTTACAGCTCATGCATTCCATTAAGTCGACATCCTAGAGCAAGCAAACGCATTGCAGGCTTACTGGCAGTCATAGATACACAGGCATTCACATCCAACATCATCCATATCCTCAACACTAGAGCTGATCATCAATGCCATTCATATTAACGATCACCTGTATCCTCAGTACTACAGCTGAGGAACAAAGTTACTGACACACATCACATCCAATATTGCCATACTCAGGTCATTCACATTCTGTCATCACAGCCAGGCCTCCCGTATTACCATAACCTATATCATCATCTTAAAGCTATTCGATGTCACCTTCTACCAGCCATTCACATGAAATGATATCATATACATGCTTATTATTTACGTTCTATATCACTATAGACTCAGTACCAGAGCTGATCCACATAGCCCATTAGCCATAATAAATGGCCTCCCACCCACATGCTCCAGTTCTAGAGGCATTATAATGTAGCCACAGCATGAAATGTTTAGATGTCTTATTTAAACACTGAAAATGTCTGGACAACAGAACAGCTTTACTGTTCCAACAGGACTAACATCCCTATGTTGGGTTATTCTGGGTTCTCCCATGTCTATTATATTTTATTGACTATTATAAAATATTATACACAAACAACACCCTCTCAACTACTGGAACAGTGAGAACATCATTAGGACCACAGTTAGCCTGAGGGAACTTGGCCCCACCAAAGGTGGTTAAACTTAACAAATATTGTTGAACGTAGGTTGTAAAAATGACAATAACAGTACAGTAACTGCTGTTTCATTTGTCCCCAGTCACTATGCTGTCTGTTTTGATTAACTTGTTTTTGGTTGATAGGTTGCTATTTAGTGGAACATGTCTTCACACTAACTTGTCTTATGCCCTCCAAGTACCTGGGTGTATGATGATCTGTGTATGTGTGAGTATCTGTGAAATAAGAGCTAGGCCTATAGAAAACTCTTGTTGCAGTTCAGTGGAGGTATTGCAGCACAGGAGCTGACTGAAAATAATTCCTTTCTTCTTCGAGCCCTCTTTCAGGAAAAAAAACACCCACCTCTCCTCACCTCTTCCTGCCTGGCCTTGTCTGGCTACAGTACCATCACATTCCTCACATGACTCCTTGTTCACATCCCACTGAGCTCTCCTGTGTGTCACCGTCAGTCAGGCTTATCAGTACAAGCTGTTAGACTGATCCTGTCCATCCACACAGGTGGACAAGAAGCTAAATATTACCCCAGTGTCTGTCAAAGTCTAATGAGTAGAGCCCAATCAAATCTACACAGTGGTTGAGTTTCCTTAAGCCATTAGAAATCAAGAATACTGGTTGAATTCATTCACATCAAACTAGGCAGTGTACTGCTACATGTATAGCTAAACTATTATTGACTCAATATGCAGACAATGTTTTTAATAGACCCTTTCTACACACTAATATGCCTCTGTACATTTTCATTGCTGGATCTTGTCCATTATCACTGTAATATATGTATGGGTGTTTGATCCTGTGCATGAAGGATGTTGTGTTGGGTCTTTTTGTTTTCATGTAAATGGGTGTGTCTGTGTGGGTGGCCATGATGGTGCCGGTAAATGCGGTTGGATGCCACCTGTTCGTCCATCAATCACTCACCCTGCTGAACATTAGTGCTCTCTGGGCCTTTGTGAAATCTGAGATGGGACAAGGGCTAGTCAATGTGTGGCAGAGCAGATTTCTACTCCATTGTAGACTGTATGCGTGTTCTTGTACGGGTGTAGGCTATACGAGTGTGTACATATGTCTTTTATTGAATTCATGCATACATTTGGATGAGAGAGGGTTGTTGTAGGCTGGCAGTGGCCGGGAGAGCATGAGGGCTGAGTGCTGGGTTAGTGGTCTGGAAGCCATCTCCCAAGCAGATGGGCGTCATTAGTGACAATGAACATTGAACTGCAACGGCCAAATGTAATAACGGGGAATCTATTTCCTGCTTGGCTTTCACTGAGCGCCAGCCAAACTGGTATGAAGCTCAAGCTACCACTTTCTCTTCATCTTCTGTTTGGCTATAAAGTTTTTCCCCGGTCCAGGTCCAAGTTTTTCTTTTTCTTTTTTTAACACTACTGAAAATAGATAAATAAATGCTTTAGAGGTCTGACACAAAAAACACGCACATGCAAACAAATGTGAATGTTTTTGATTTAAGAGTAAGAGTAAGGTTAAGAACAATGCATTTTTCTCTCGTGGCCAACACTCAAAATACGCAAGTAGGCTTTGCTACAGTTTCTTAACATCATCTTTTTTTCATTCAAAACAACATTGTAGGCTACTTTGTAAGTCGTGAAGATCTAAATGCATATCCCCATGAAACTGATTGAGCTCAATTGGTTGGTATGCAAACTTACAGAATTATCATTCACGATTGACAGTGATAGATGTGAAGAGTGGGTGACCACAAAAATGTGTGTGTAAAGCAGAGGTAAAGAAACGTGCAGAATCTTCAGGAACTTTAGTCTGGGATTAAAAGGTCAGGGAAACGTTGGATTTGCAGCCACTCCGTTTGATTTAACTAGGATTCCTTCAAGAGTGCCTATGTTGGCCTTTGTTTAGAACAAGGGTGATTAAATTATGTTCCTGTTAATTCATTTCAATGCAATATGAAGGTCGTGAGTATGTTATCCCAGGATAGGAACCTATGTGAATAATATTTGTCAATAGGAAGTTGATGCACAGAGGTAACTGTTTTGACTCTTTGTAAGAGCCTAAATGCATAACCGCTTTTATTGTAATCATACTGCATTAGACACAAGTTGCTCAAACACAGACCGTTTTAGTGAAACAGGAAACTGATACATTTGTCTACCTGTCTCAACAGAAATGGGAAGAAGGAGTCGGACCTGGAGGCAGCTCTGGCCCGGCTGAGAGATCTGGAGGCTCTGTTGAACTCTAAAGATGCCTCTCTGTCCACCTCCCTGGGGGAGAAACGCTCTCTAGACGCTGAGGTCAGGGACCTGAAGGCCCAGCTAGCCAAGGTAAGAAACTAGTGTTAAAGGCCTAATGGATAGCTGTGACAACTCTGAATTCTACACATACGACATGCTGTCTCCTCAGTTACAGGGTTCAAACTGCATATAATTGGATGGAGAAAAAAACTATTTTTTTTCTCCATTGTATATAAAGAAAAATGGTTACATTTAAAGAACTATCAATTGTGAATGTGACTTTTGGGTAAGTGCTGTAACAAGTTCAGTGCATCACCATGGATTGTTCTCAATGAACTCCGAAATGAATATAGACCAAATAATATTCCTACTCCACCTTCTGGTCACATAAGTAAACTACAGTTTCATCCAGTTATGAGTTGACATCCTACATGCAGCTCCTCCATTCCTCCTCGCCAAAGCGATGAATAACCAAACAGTTGATTTTAAATCAACAAATGAGTCATATTTGATCTAATCTAACAGAAGCCTAAAGAAACTTTAAACTCTCCGTCCCTCAGCTGGAGGCCGGTCTGAGCGATGCCAAGAAGCAGCTTCAGGATGAGATGCTGAGGAGAGTGGACGCTGAGAACCGCCTGCAGACCCTCAAGGAAGAACTGCAGTTCCAGAAGAACATCTACGGAGAGGTGAGACTCTCTCTCTTTTACCTCACACTCTTACCCTCTATCTCTTCTTTTCTCCCTATACCTCTCTCTCTCTCTCTTTTTTCTCTCTCTTCTCTTTCTTTCTCTCTCTCCTCCTCTCGTTCATTTTCTCTCCCTTCTTTTGCTTCCTCGTCTGTACTCTTCACTAGCCTTAAAAACCAGCCTGATGGAACACCGAGATCAGTCTGGTTTATTAGGTTCACCCCCCTCTTCTATAACTCAAGTATGCCTGTACCGTCTGTCTCCCTGCAGGAGCTGAGGGAGTCCAAGCGCAGGCACGAGTCTCGCATTGTGGAGATTGACAGTGCAGGAACAAAGCAGGATTACGAGAGTAAGCTGGCCGAGGCCCTGATGGAGCTGAGAGCTCAGCACGAGGAGCAGGTCCGCATCTACAAGGAGGAGATCGAGAAGACCTACACCTCCAAGGTAGGGAGCACAACCCACAGGTCCACACTGCCAGCCTGAACGTGGACTAGAAGTAAATCAGTTTAAATCGGGAGTGTTTATTTCATTTTTATTTCACTAAGCTGTCCATCCAGTTGAAATCAGTAGTACTGTCCATGCATCATTCAACATCCTTTCACTGGCCCAGTGCCAACCTAGCACAGACACATGGTTTCGTTCTGACCTCTCTGGCCCTGTGTGTGTCTCAGCTGGAGAATGCCCGTCACTCTTCAGACAGGAACAGTACCCTGGTTGGGGCGGCCCACGAGGAGCTGCAGCAGACCCGCGTGCGTATAGAGGGCATGTCCTCCCAGCTCAGCCAGCTGCAGAAACAGGTACGGCTGCACCCTGTCCATCTGTCAATCACACTGTCAATCACAGAAGTCTCTTACCGTATGTCTCCGTACTGTGGAGCTCTGACAGCTGTAATCTTAGCTCTAGTGTTGGCTCTCTAATACAAAGTAGTAGCACAGTTAATCTCATCTCTGTCAAATATGGCCATTTGGTTGGTCTTACTGGCGTATCAACCCTCTGTGTGTTAGCTGGCGGCGAGCGAGGCCAGGGTGCGTGAGCTGGAGCAGTCTCTGACCCGTGAGCGGGACATGATGCACCGGCGCCTGGAGGACAAGGAGAAGGAGATGATGGACATGCGCATGCGGATGCAGCAACAGCTGGATGAATACCAGGAGCTGCTGGACATCAAACTGGCCCTGGACATGGAGATCAGCGCCTACCGTAAACTGCTGGAGGGAGAGGAGGAGAGGTGAGGAGACGTTACCCTCACACACACTGAAGTAAATTAACCCACACTAGATTTGTATCAACAATCTTCTTCTCTGCCTCCCCCCAGACTGCGTCTGTCCCCCAGCCCTACCCCAACCCGAGTCACTGTGTCCCGTACCACCGGCTCGGGCTCAGCACACACCCTTACCACCCGTACCTCCGGCTCAGGACACAGCCACAGCGCCCGCGTGGTCCAGTCCAGCAGCGGCAGCCGCAACTCCTCAGGCACGGCCAGCGCCAAGAAGAGACGGCTCCATGACAACGACAGCGAGACCTCCAGCCTGGCGGGGGGCGCCGTGACCCGTACACGCATCGCCCAGCAGGCCTCCGCTAGCGGCCGTGTCACCGTGGACGAGGTGGACCTGGAGGGGAAATACGTCCGCCTCAGCAACAAGGCCAACGAGGTATGGAGTAAATCGTTCAGCTTGACATACAATGGGTGCTTTCTGCTACGATGTGTTGCTACTTTCTGTTATCAAATCACATTTGATTGGTTACATACACATTAATTGCGGGTGTAGTGTAATGCTTGTTATGGTCAAATGCACACGTTTTGTAAGAAAGGTACTGTAGTAAAAATACCATGTTGGCGGATGTTGTAAAAGGGCAATATCACTTTTCTACTTAGTGATTTTTGTTGATGTTGGCTGAAACAGGAGTCGATTATTCCAAACTTGATGCTTATCTGTTCTCCTTCAGGACCAGCTCCTGGGCCACTGGCAGGTGAAGAGACAGGTGGGCACCAGCACCCCCATCATCTACAAGTTCCCCGCCAAGTTCACCATCAAGGCAGGACAGACCGTCACAGTGAGTAGTGTCATCAACTATGTTTGTGTTCAGTTTTTTGTACACGATGATGAGAGAAGTGTCTATTTTAACAGTGAGTATCATGTTTGTCACAATGTGGGCCTGTGTGTAAAGTATCTATAGTATGTGATCAGGCCATAACAGACCATCCTGTACCTCTTCCCTCTGTAGATTTGGGCTTCAGGAGCAGGCGGAACCCATAACCTCCCCTCAGACCTGGTGTGGAAGTCCCAGAACTCATGGGGCAGTGGAGACCAGTTCCAAACCACCCTGGTCAGCGCAAATGGAGAGGTGAGACACACCACTTGTATACAGTGGGGAGAACAAGTATTTGATACACTGCCGATTTTGCAGGTTTTCCTACTTACAAAGCATGTAGAAGTCTGTAATTTTTATCATAGGTACTCTTCAACTGTGAGTGACGGAATCTAAAACAAAAATACAGAAAATCACATTGTATGATTTTTAAGTAATTAATTTGCATTTTATTGCATGACATAAGTATTTGATACATCAGAAAAGCAGAACTTAATATTTGGTACAGAAACCTTTGTTTGCAATTACAGAGATCATACGTTTCCTGTAGTTCTTGACCAGGTTTGCACACACTGCAGCAGGGATTTTGGCCCACTCCTCCATACAGATCCTTCAGGTTTCGGGGCTTTCTCTGGGCAATACAGACTTTCAGCTCCCTCCAAAGATTTTCTATTGGGTTCAGGTCTGGAGACTGTCTAGGCCACTCCAGGACCTTGAGATGCTTCTTACGGAGCCACTCCTTAGTTGCCCTGGCTGTGTGTTTCGGGTCGTTGTCATGCTGGAAGACCCAGCCACGACCCATCTTCAATGCTCTTACTGAGGGAAGGAGGTTGTTGGCCAAGATCTCGCGATACATGGCCCCATCCATCCTCCCCTCAATACGGTGCAGTCGTCCTGTCCCCTTTGCAGAAAAGCATCCCCAAAGAATGATGTTTCCACCTCCATGCTTCACGGTTGAGATGGTGTTCTTGGGGTTGTACTCATCCTTCTTCTTCCTCCAAACACAGCGAGTGGAGTTTAGACCAAAAAGCTGTATTTTTGTCTCATCAGACCACATGACCTTCTCCCATTCCTCCTCTGGATCATCCAGATGGTCATTGGCAAACTTCAGACGGGCCTGGACATGCGCTGGCTTGAGCAGGGGGACCTTGCGTGCGCTGCAGGATTTTAATCCATGACGGCGTAGTGTGTTACTAATGGTTTTCTTTGAGACTGTGGTCCCAGCTCTCTTCAGGTCATTGACCAGGTCCTGCCGTGTAGTTCTGGGTTGATCCCTCACCTTCCTCATGATCATTGATGCCCCACAAGGTGAGATCTTGCATGGTGCCCCAGACCGAGGGAGATTGACTGTCATCTTGAACTTCTTCCATTTTCTAATAATTGCGCCAACAGTTGTTGCCTTCTCACCAAGCTGCTTGCCTATTGTCCTGTAGCCCATCCCAGCCTTGTGCAGGTCTACAATTTTATCCCTGATGTCCTTACACAGCTCTCTGGTCTTGGCCATTGTGGAGAGGTTGGAGTCTGTTTGATTGAGTGTGTGGACAGGTGTCTTTTATACAGGTAACGAGTTCAAACAGGTGCAGTTAATACAGGTAATGAGTGGAGAACAGGAGGGCTTCTTAAAGAAAAACTAACAGGTCTGTGAGAGCCTGAATTCTTACTGGTTGGTAGGTGATCAAATACTTATGTCATGCAATAAAATGCAATTTAATTACTTAAAAATCATACATGTGATTTTCTGGATTTTTGTTTTAGATTCAGTCTCTCGCAGTTGAAGTGTACCTATGATAAAAATTACAGACCTCTACATGCTTTGTAAGTAGGAAAACCTGCAAAATCGGCAGTGTATCAAATACTTGTTCTCCCCACTGTATGTTTGAAGTTGTACCTTTCCATTGTCCTGTTGACTGTTCAGTCTTGCTCTTGGCAACATCATCCCACTTCCTACATATTTGAATGCATGTGAGGTTTGGTAAATTACCTTATGGCATAGCCAATTGACAAACTGACTGTTCTGCGTCTCTTTCCCACAGGAAATGGCACAGAGGAAAGTTACACGCACCCTGTTCCAGGAAGATGATGGCGATGACGTGAGTCTCACTGTTTATGAAAGACGCTCAGGATGATAAATAAACTCCTCATACTATACTTGCTATTGAGCCAAAACATTGTTCATGATCCTCTGTTTTATGTATAGTACGTATTTAGTCACCTAAAGACTTTTCTAAAGGGTGACAAGAAAAATGGAAAGACAGTCGTGGCCAAACGTTTTGAGAATGACACGAGTATTGGTCTCCACAAAGTTTGCTGCCTCAGTGTTGATGATGGCAATTTGCATATACTCCAGAATGTCATGAAGAGTGATCAGATGAATTGCAATTAATTGCAAAGTCCCTCTTTGCCATGAAAATGAACTTAATCCCCCAAAAACATTTCCACTGCATTTCAGCCCTGCCACAAAAGGACATCATTGCTTTGCACAAAAAGGGCTTCACAGGCAAGTATATTGCTGCTGGTAAGATTGCACCTAAATCAACCATTTATCGGATCATCAAGAACTTCAAGGAGAGAGGTTCAATTGTTGTGAAGAAGGCCTCAGGGCGCCCAAGAAAGTCCAGCAAGCGCCAGGACCGTCTCCTAAAGTTGATTCAGCTGCGGGATTGGGCCACCACCAGTGCAGAGCTTGCTCAGGAATGGCAGCAGGCAGGTGTGAGTGCATCTGCACGCACTGTGAGGGGAAGACTTTTGGAGGTGTCAAGAAGGGCAGCAAAGAAGCCACTTCTCTCCAGGAAAAACATCAGGGACATACTGATATTCTGCAAAAGGTACAGGGATTGGACTGCTGAGGACTGGGGTAGAGTCATTTTCTCTGATGAATCCCCTTTCCGATTGTTTCGGCAATCCGGAAAACACCTTGTCCGGAGAGTGAGCGCTACCATCAGTCCTGTGTCATGCCAACAGTAAAGCATACTCAGACCATTCATGTGTGGGGTTGCTTCTCAGCCAAGGGAGTGGGCTCACTCACAATTTTGCCTAAGAACACAGCCATGAATAAAGAATGGTACCAACACATCCTCCGAGAGCAACTTCTCCCAACCGTCCAAGAACAGTTTGGTGACGACCAATGCCTTTTCCAGCATGATGGAGCACCTTGCCATAAGGCAAAAGTGATAACTAAGTGTCTCGGGGAACAAAACATCGACATTTTGGGTCCATGGCCAGGAAACTCCCCAGACCTTAATCCCATTGAGAACTTGTGGTCGATCCTCAAGAGGCGGGTGGACAAACAAAAACCCACAACTTCTGACAAACTCCAAGCATTGATTATGCAAGAATGGCCTGCCATCAGTCAGGATGTGGCCCAGAAGTTAATTGACAGCATGCCAGGGCGGATTGCAGAGGTCTTGAAAAAGAAGGGTCAACACTGCAAATATTGACTCTTTGCATAAACTGAATGTCATTGTCAATGAAAGCCTTTGACACTTATGGAATACTTGTAATTATACTTCAGTGTACCATAGTAACTACTGACATAAAGATCTAAGAACACTGAAGCAGCAAACTTTGTGGAGACCAAAACTTGTGTCATTCTCAAAACTTTTGGCCACGACTCTATTTACCGTCACTGGGTCCCAGTGCTAGAAAGTGTAGGAACCACTGCCTCATGGTGGCTACAGTTTGTATTTAACTGTATTGTTGGAACCTTCTGTTCTGTCGCCCTCTGCAGGGCAACCACAGTGCATGCGGTGGGGACAGTGAGTACAACCTGCGGAGCCGCACAGTGGTCTGTGGCTCGTGTGGCCAGCCGTCTGATAAGAGCTGTGCCACCTCAGGGGTGTCCAGCGGCTCCTGCTCCATCAGCAGTGGAGGAGGTCTGCCTGAGGGTCTGATATCCCCCCTCTTTATAATGGGCAGCAACTCACCCAGACAGGTACTGTAGGACTCCATCATCTGTTTGATCATGCATATCGTTTTATATGCATATCGTTTTATATCCCCCCTCTCTCTCTCTCTCTCTCTCTGACACACACACGCTCATACACACAGCAACACTGTTATCCCAGTTTTCCTGTTTCTTCTCCCTCTAACCCCCCTATGCCACTTCCTGTTTTTCTCAGGGAGGTCCTAGACCGGAGAACTGCTCCATCATGTAAAGCCAGGCAGGGACCATCTTACCTGGACAAGAACCTCCCACACCACACGTAGATGGGACACATTTTTTTTGTATTACTTTTTATTTCCTTTGTTTGTATAACATAATCTGCAGGTTAGATTGGCTTTGGTGTTTGGCAAAGGGCTTAGGAGCTGCGTATTCACTTCAGATATATGAGCTATATTGTTATATTGCATGTGGGCTGGGCAGATGCTTGCACTGTTTAGGGCCATATCTAGGGAGAGAGGCACAGAAAGCACCTTTAACCATTACAGTGGACTTTGATCCATAGTGGGCTTTCGCGTCTCGTGTCTAAGCTGTCAACACTAAACACGCACAGCAGCAAACCCTGCTATGAATCAGTGGACATGGGGGCTGGAACCAGGGATCTCTGCCCTGGTATTTCACATACACTTCCATAGAATGTCCTGAATGTCACTTAATAGTGATGGAGTTAACCCCCTCTGACCCCTAGAGGATTATGGTGGTTTTGTATTAGACTGAGCGATGGAATGATGGGATTGGTCATTCTAAAGCCATATTTACAAAGGGGAGCTCAAACTTGACATTGCCATCAAGTGGTTTATATTTCTGAATACAAGACAGTAGTTTTTAAAATCTATAATAGTACTCATGAAACAATCAGACAACTATGGTGATATGGATATAGGTTCCAAATTGTGACTTGTTTTCACAGGCTTGAAAGAGGTTGTCTGACCTCACCTTTGTCTTGTATGAAAAAACAAAACAATTATGTCACACTTTTTTTGTTTAGCTAGTTGTACTGTAGGGTAACTAATCAGATCTAGACACAAAAATATGTGTCTAAAATATTTTGCTACATTTTGAATCTGAGACAATTGACAGATGGATTATAGTAATGTTACTGTAACGTTTTATTACGATTTTGCATGTTTATGGATGAGGGTATGAGGCATCATGAGAAATAGATGTTTTGGTTTGTCAGACACTAACGATGATTTTAAATGAAAACACAATACTTACCTTCTCATGACAGCAGTGTACCTTTGTTTGTATCAGGTGTAGTGTCAGAAAGAATGAGTACGGATAGTTAGTAAGTAAGCCTTGCCCGAGCCTGAACGGGGTAGTTAGACTATATGGTATTTCCGGGCCAAAAGATTACTTTATTAATTAACAACAGTATGTTGCATTGGCAAACATGTTGGCGCCAATATTCCCTCATAGCATATTTTCAGTGTAATCAACTACTGTTTAACATTTACATGGTGCATAAGAACTCTATCACTTTAACAATGTCAGAAAGAGTATTTATTTGAGAAGAAAGAAATCTAAATTAAACTTCATCCATCCATTCCTCCTGACATGATGCCAATTTTACATTGACTTATTTTTGTCCTCTGTATTCACGTATTGTAGTCTTGAGACTATTGTCCAGAGGCCTCTCTCCCACTAAAAGATTATAATGGCTGTTTTTCTGAGCTTAGTGGCGTTGCTTTTGGGCATGTTTATGCATTTTTTTGGGGGCGGGGGGGGGGGGGGTTGGGAGGAGAGGTATGAAGGCTTCTTATTTCTTTGTCAAAAACCAGCTACAATCATCAACAAATCTTTATCCACTGCATATTAACAGAGGCATGTACAGTAGTCTGGCAGCCTGTTATAGGATGTATAAGAAGTAAAGATTTTCTGAGAATACTTGATACTTTTTGCAACATTGTGTTTTTGTACTTCATACACATTTCTATCACTACCAAATAGGAGAAAAGGTGATTATTCTCACTGTCCCAGACATACCTGAGAAAAGCTCAATAATGTTTTTTACTTGACATAGTTAATTCATTTTGTCCCTTTTTTCAGTATATATTTTTTCCTCATCATGTCTCAAGTGCCTTATTGATACCTGCTAGTGATCATTGGATGTATTCTTGCATTATGAAAAGTGTCAATTGCAAAGATATGCAATATTTTGTCTTTTAAGACATTGGAATTTATAGATTTACAAAGTATGTAGGCTATATTTGCATATTTGTATGGAAATTGTCCTTGTACATAATGCTCAATTGAATTTGTAAGAAATTATTATGACTAATATGGAAAAGCCATGCAATCCAAGTAGAATGTAGTAGTGGTTATTTACTATTTGTTGCCTTTTCTGTTCAAGAAGTAAAATTATTTTCCCAACACATGCTGTCTTGTGGTTGACTTTTCAATCAAATTTAATCTGTGGTTTGATGTGTGATACTAGATTTCAAGTATCTACTTGAGTACAAAATACTTCTGAACAAGTGCATACAAAGTTCAGCCATTTTATGTACATTATATACAGCATATTGCATGATTACATTGAAAAACATTCTGAGGAGCTAGCTGTACAAATGTCCTCTGGATTTCCCCTAATTGGAAGCTGACAATCTAGGGACTATAAGGGGTTTGAGAGGACATCGTACTAAACTACTGACATCATGGAGGTATAAAAATGCCTTGGAATTGCCGTCCCGGTTTATGCAATTCTGGTCAAAAGGCTTGTATGCCAAATCACATGCTCTGAAAACCAAGTCCCTTCAACTGCAGTATGAAAATAACATTTGAAGGAATCCCAAGTTTGGTCAAACTCAAATGTATGCATGTATGTCCTCTAACTGCGATACTGGCATCTTCAAAGCTTGTCCCCACAGGCCTTGGCCCTCGAGTCTGGATCCCAAGCATGTAACGGTGGAGAAAATGCCACCTTGATCCACCAGGGGGCAGTGTTTAATATGTAAACACATTGACAGAAGCATCACCGTAATCTGCCGACTTTGTCAGGTTGCCCTGACTGTCACAACTGGCTGTCACAACCCGAAGACAACTTCCTACCAACGTTTTTGAATGGCAGTAAAGTTTTTCTTCTGATTGTGATGCTCAGAGTAGGGCTGGTGTCATTGGGGCAGTCTCCTGCGTGTGGGAGAGGGTGGGCGGCGGACAGGTGGCAGGTCGTAGTGTCCTGGGATGTGGCTGTTCACAGGTAGGTCATAGTGATTCTGGGACTCCTGCTCTGGGACCTGCCCAAGGGAACTGCGCTCTGAAAAATTCAAAATAAACATATTGTAAGTGTAATTGTCATCCATCTACAGGAGTTTATATTTCTGATTGTCTTACGTTTATTGTGCATGCTTAATGAAGGCTAGTATAACCCATAGGACATCTCCTCTGTGGCTTAATATAAATATACAGTATGATTCTCCTGGCCTGTTGGGAGGAATGAGGTTATTGCTATGGTCAACCCATTCTCCAGCCCTCATGCTAAGACTTTCCAATCCACTCCAGTAGTTTCCTCCCCTCTCCCTTTCTCACATGAACTCCTTTCATTCCCATGAAAACAGTTCTGCCTATTCAACAATGTGTTACGGAAACCCATCCATCTCATTTGTCAATCCAACCCACAAACCCTTGTCTATTTGCACAGTCCCGACATTTATTCATTTTCGTTTTACATAGTGATAGACAATTTTCCATTGATTTGCTGTTTTACATGCAAGAATAGCCAGATATTCTGCACATACTACTGAATTGGAATGATCTTGAAGGGTGCTGAACAACAGTACAGTAACCCACCTCTGCGTAGTGTGGCTGTGCTGAATGGTGGAGGGCTGATCTCGGTGTAGGACCTCTCACGGGGCATGGCCGTCCTCATCTCCATGTAGCTGCTCTCAGGAGGGCCAAAGGGCAGGCCGGGCAGGTCTTTAATGGTGGCGTAGGGGTTCTCACTGTTCAGAGAACTGCTGCTAGCTGCCACCACAGTGTCCTTCAGCTCTGTCACTAACAAGGGACAGAGTGTAAAAGTTAACAGAGGATCTGATTGGCCCTGGGTCAGCCAGGTCACATGTAGCTTGTAATCTGGTGATGGGTCAACAGACATAATTTATGTTAAATATTCTGCAAAAGGAAGGCAGGTGTGAAAATGCATTGATGGAAACGTTGCTAGATAAAAGCAAGCATATTTCATGTTAACTTGGAATTTCTGGAAATGAAGGAGAAAAGATGGAAAACTACCTTTGTTGTAATATTTCCCAAGGCTGGCACTGTAGCTATAACTGCGGTCAATGCCGAAAGCTCCTGTAAACATTAAACACACGTTTGGCATAATCCATTTTATGGAGACATAAATATACATCAATACCAGGTGATGAAATGGCTGAGGATGAAAGTTGGCGAAGAATGGTCAGAGTTTGAAACAGGCAGTAAAAAAGACGGACCTGGTTCTTTGCGAGCCTCATGGTGTTTCCAGTCTGCAGGCAGAGTGGCTTTGCTCTCCACCCCAAACAGGCCTCGCCCTCTCTCCCTCTCCATGTTCTTCACGTTACAGAAGAGCTGGTTATTGGTATTCTGCTTGAAAGACACCAATATTAACCAATCAAATCATACAGCTCCTCTCAACAAGTATATCCAGTATAAAGGACACGGGTGTAACAGAGTTGACTCGAGGCGGAGGGGACGGTAATGACACTTGCCTTGATGGCGCGGTCCTGGTTGTTGGGTACGTGCGGTAGAGGGGGTCTGCCCCCAGTCAGTGTGTGGTAGCTGGGGTTGGAGTAGTAGTGGTGGTAACTGTGAGGAACATCTGAGGAGCAAGAAGGGACATGACATCAATAACCAGCACTGTATATATACATTACTGTGTATGAATCCTAACCAAAAACTATAACATGTATGGATACAGTATGGATACATTATGTGGTCAAACTGTTCGCAAAATGTAGTTTCTTATCATCTTTTAAATCAATGCTGTATCAATACAGTACCTGGTATTGCGTATTCGGAGTTGACCGTGCGTGAGGTGGAGAAGGAGACTGTTGGTGTGTTGGCTTGCTTGTCTTTCTGCCGGCGGCGGTAGAGCAGTAGCAGGGCCAGCAGCAGCACCACCAGGATGACCAGCACCACGATGCCTGTGATGGCCCCCCACGAGTCCCTCTCCCCCGGGGACACGGGCACCATCATACTCACAAAGCGTTCTGTGGAGCACAGAGAACATGGGTCATCACCGTCACAATACTTAATGCTGAATGGCCTTAGATAGACAATAACCAAAGCGTCATTACCGTCTTATTTAACTGGATTGTAGCAGATTCAATAGACAACTATTATAGTCTTGTAGCTATGGGCAACATTGTCATTACTAGCTTGTACACAGATGTATGGTTAGTAACTGTTCGTTTGGTAAAGGGGATACCATACCATACCTTTTTTGCAGTCGATCCCTGGTCCTGACTCACACACACACTCCCCTGTCTGTGGGTCGCAGTAGAAGTTGGGTGGGCAGGAGCAGACTTGGGCACAGTTAAGGCCAAACATCCCAGGATGGCATTCTAGAGACACAGGCGGAGATTCAAAGTATGACTCATAATGAATTGGAATTCTTTATATAAAGAGTTCATTGATTTCAATCAGCAAAGGTCAAGTTGGGCATATGTTGTGATATAGTGTATTTTATTTCAAAATCCATTGAGCCAGACTTACGTAAAGTACAGTCAGAGCCTGTCCATCCTCGGGGGCAGTGGCAGGACCCATCCTGATGGTGGCACGATGAGTTGTGGGCACATCTACACACTCCAGTACACTGCTTACCATAGAGACCCACTGGACAGGCTAGGAGTTACACCAAAACACACACCAAGGTTAAATATAATACACACATCAAATATTCAACATGTAAAGCAGCAAAGTATGCCAAGATGCTGCGGGTCTTC
This sequence comes from Thymallus thymallus, assembly GCA_023634145.1. Classification (NCBI taxonomy): domain Eukaryota; kingdom Metazoa; phylum Chordata; class Actinopteri; order Salmoniformes; family Salmonidae; genus Thymallus; species Thymallus thymallus. The sequence continues at coordinate 24,289,537 of CM042416.1, read as the reverse complement.
TACATGTATGCTAGTTTGACTATAGGTGAGATATGGGTTAGTGCTGACCTTGTTCACAAAGGGCTCCAGTGTACCCGGGGGTACACACACACTGGCCTGTGACATGGTGGCAGGAGGAGGAGTGGGCACAGGACGGGCATGTTATACTGCACTGGTCACCATACACACCCGCACCGCACACTGAGAGAAAGAGAGAGATTATGATGATGCATAACAATTTAGCAACTTGACCTTCAACTTAGCATAAGAATGAGATTGACGGTGATAGAGTGACATTTTCTACTTATTCATAAAGGCATCAATATCAAGCATGTTCTCTACTCACTATGTTGACAGGTGGGTCCCCAGTAACCAGGGCGACAGACGCAGACACCGCTGTGTGGCAGACAGGTGGCGCTGTTCTGACAGAAGCAGCTCTGGTTACAGTGACGTCCCCATGTACCCTCTGGGCATGTCTGGGCACAGCGGGCACCTAGGAGAGAGAGGCACACACAAGACAGAGAGAGAGAGAGAGAGAGAGAGAGACAGAGACAGAGACAGAGACAGAGACACAGAGAGATAAAAAGAGAGAGAGAGAGAGAGAGAGAGAAAGAGACACAGAGAGAGATTAAAACCTGTAGATCACATTGGACTGACTAATTTCCAGGTCCACATCCAAGCTGACACAAACTCAACGGGGGCGTCGGTGCTTACCAGTCCACCCTGGCAGACACTGGCAATGCCCGCTGGCACCCTGGCAGCCGTCTGCATGGAGGCAGTCACACCTCTTCAGGCAGCCTGGCCCGAACGTGCCCATCTGTACAGCAAACACATGCCAACAGCGAAAGCATCGTCAAGGGAATCCCTGAAGCATTTGGCCAGCACAGTCAGAGTTAAGCAAACTGTACTTTGGCAAGATACACTGTGAATACATCATAGCTGGCAGATTAGCCTCGTTGAGGAAGAGGAGGACTGAAGATAAGGTAGTCCAGAATATAGCCTTATGGATGCACAGAATGAGCTACAGTAAAGAGATAAAACAGTGATTATAGCGTGAGTAACATTACTAATATATGCATTGAAAGAAATCGCATTATGCCTATGTAATGTTGGATTATGTTACCTTTTAACTAATGTTATAGCTACACTGGCACTTACGGGGCATGGTTGGTCGCACAGGGGCCCCTGCCAGCCTGGAGTGCAAGTGCAGGATCCGTTTGCTGGGTTACACAATGCCCCATTGGCGCACTGGCAGGTGGCGTTGCAGCCGAGGCCCCAGGTGCCCTTAGAGCAGGGTATGGAGCAGTGCCGCCCTCTCCAGCCTGGAGAGAGACAGAGATTTTGTAAAGGAATCATACACGTCTGTGTCTGTCAGCCTGTATGTTTGTCTTACGGTCTTTCTATAAAGAGGAGCAGCCATTTTGGAACAAAATACAGGTCTGCTTCTGAGACCTAGATCGCGCAATCTGTAACGCTTCAGCGATACAGATGGATTCGAGCCCTAACTGACTTGTTCAATCAATAAGGTAGCCACAGACATGCTCACACCATTGAGTATGTCTGTGTGTTTGTTTGTCCCATCTGAGTAGGATATTATGACTATTATCTCTCAGTCAGACTGCCTCTATCAGTGACTCACCCTCTTTGCAGAAGCAGGTCCCATCAATGGGAGAGCAGTCAACTGAGTTGGAGCAGGAGCACTCCAGAGAACAGTTCTTCCCATAGGCACCACTCTTACAGGGACTCTCACAGTGAACACCCTACGCAACAGACATAAGCAGGTCATACCAGCACACAACAGCAGAAAAGCAGAACATATGACATATGAGTATACATTTCTGCATGCATGTATATTATCTTAAGTAAATACCCCAAATAAATTATACTTTAGTTATTGTCAGTGCCATCCTGTGCCCCATTCAGTGCTGCCCGTCCTAATGACTCACCGTGTACCCAGGGGCACAGTGGCAGCGCCCGCTCACGCTGTCACACACCCCTCCGCTGACACACAGGCAGGGCTCCAGGCAACCATGGCCGTAGTAACCACGGGCGCAGGTCTCGTTGCAGTAAAGCCCCGCCCAGCCTGGCTGGCACGTGCACTCGCCTTTCATTGGGTGACAGCTAGCCAATGGACAGAGGGAAACATGGTCACATGGGTGAGCACAATTAATACGGAATTAAACTAGTCTAAGAATTCTAAACAACTAAATAATTTGTGTATGTGTGTGAATTGTTGTGTGTGGCAGTGTGTGTACTCTTTGTTGCTCCATACCTGAGTGTGTGTGTGTCATGGCAGAGGCAGGCGCGTTCACACTGAAGGCCGTAGGTGCCGTGCGTACACATCCTCTCTCTGCACTGGGGTCCTCTGAAGCCAGGCTCACACAGACAGCCTCCGTCTATGTTATAGCAGCGAGCCCCGTTGGCACAGTCGCACATACCTTTACAGTCCTGCCCATAACTACCTACCTGACACTCCTCACTGCATCTGTGGAGATAGAACACAGGCAACACAAATCAGGACATGCTCCGATCAACCAAAGTGGAATAACATATCTCTGGCTTGAACTGTATTTTATTTTTTATTATTTAACCTTAATGTATCCTTTTTAATATCCTGTATGAAAGATACATGAACTGTATGATATAAACATCTTATACCCAACCATGGGTGCAGGTTGAGTATATTGCACATGTATCTGTCCCTACTGCAGTAAGTTAGATAAACACACACACCTGTTTCCAGTGAAGCCTTCAGCACACTGGCACTGGCCTGTCTCAGGGTCGCAGTGGCCCCTGTTATGACACACACACTCCTGGGCACAGTTAGGACCAAACCTGCCCTCTGCACAGCGCTCTGTACACACCTCACCCTGAGAGAGAGAGAGAGCGAGAGAGAGAAGAGAGAAAGAGAGGAGAGAGATAAAAAAGAGAAAAGAGAGAAAAGAGAGAAAAGAGAGAAAGAAGAGAGAAAGAGAGAGAGAGTACATGGTACAATGACATTAAAACAGGGATCAGATTGATAACCTCAAAGACAAAGATTTCCATGTTGACCCACTGATGCTGTGCTTGAGTCAGTGTAGGGACCAGGAAACGTACCGTCCACCCAGGGGGGCATGCACAGATCCCCTTCCCTTGGCAGATGCCCCCATTCTGGCATGGGCATCGCAGCGGGCATCGACTCCTTGGGCATGCCTTCTCACAGCTGAGGAACATGGAGGAAAGAACTCTGAGTGGCAGCTCAACTCAGATTGTGTTTATATTTCAATTTAGGGTAGAAGTTAACGAGTTCCTATAATTTTAAATTGAGTGGAATCTCTTTGCGATACAGTGCATAAACATACAGAGAAAGTTGTTTAAGGACAAATAAAATGACTGCACTTGCAACAAATACTCAACTGTACACAGTAGAATTTATCAGTAGTGGTATGTTGCCAAACACAAAGGGCCACCCACCAAAAAAATGCTTCAGAAAAGATATTCTGTGACCCAGGAAACATCATTACTTAGACAATTGTATGAATATGAACACTGTGTGGTTCAAAACTTGTAAAAGTTGCACATTGCTTAAATATTATAAATCAAAGATAACATTTAAAAAATCATAGCATTTTGGGTAATTTCCTCTAGCAACATAATGAGGTTGCCATGTTAACCTTGGTTGCATTTGTTACACAAGTTCCGTTGTCCATGCTTGCAGAAAGCAACTTATGTACCGGACTGGAGAAATCCCAGAATAATACGAGATAAGCTGTTAAAAGGTGCTAAATACATTTTTTCTCAGATGCCAGAACAGTGCATTATGTAGCTGTAGGGATCTTGAATGTTTTGAGAGCTGTGTTAGCTAGCAAACGTTGTGCTGTCTTTAGTTTGGCTAGTCTTTAGTTTGGCTTGCAGGCAAAAGCAATGACGGCCCTTGTAAGCTAAATACAGCTGACAAAACGTCTTATACGGGTTCATCTGGTTCAGTGAAGGCACAAATAGTTCTGTGCACCAGTGTGCAACAAAAGTAACCAAGGTGAAACATAGCAACGTGGATATTAACCAAGACGCGCTATGATTTTGATGCAAAAAAATTAACTTTTATTAAAAATAACAAATGAATATGCAACTTTTATAATTGTTCAAATTCATAAGATGATCTACTTAGTTGTTTACATTTTGCAGTTTTGTTTCCTGGGTCATGGGTCAACTCATTTTTGGTGGGTGTTAAAGAGTTTCTAATACCTAGCGGTTCTCTACTCATCCTCAGGGGCTTCTATAACACAGGCTGTAACTAATGACTCATGCTCTAACCTAGTGTTTTCAAGAGGGGCTATTTTCCTGCATTGGTAGGATGGAATAAGCCCATAGGATATGGAATAACAATTAGTCTACTGCCTCTGCATTTTATCTTTCCAACCTTAACATACTTTATTTGAGAGAATGTTACTTCTACTACTCACAATGTCCCAGTGAAACTTTCTCGACACAGGCACTCTCCGGTCACTTTATCACAGGAACCCCCAGTTCCACACTGGCACTTCTGAAGACAGCCCTTGCCAAAGGTGCCTGGTGGACAGGGGTCCTCGCAGCGGCGCCCAATATAGCCTGGAGGACACTGGCAGGTACCGGTCACAGGATTGCACAGGCCACCGTTCTCACACTTACACAGCTGACCACAACCTGGACCCCAGTGTTTGTCATCGCAGGCTGGAAGACACACACAGACACAGATAATAACAGACACATCAAAAAAGAAACCACAGGAAACAAAATATATGTATGTATCATATGCAAATGCAAATGTATGCATAAACCAGTGGACTAGTGGACCAGTGTACAATGTTTCCCATCCTTATATTACCCTGATCTGATGTAGTTGCATGGTGATACCCTGTACACTGTATGTGATGTCATTGCAATGCACATGAACAAAAACTAATCCAATGAAATTCCATTCCATTTGGACCAGTGGGACTGTCATGTTTCACCCCAACAACAACAGCACAGGAACCAGAGTAGAAGACAATGGTAAAGATCACACCCCCAGGGACAATATATATATCCATGTATAGTCATGAATTTCCAACAAACAGAGACATAGTCTGTCCAACTCTAGCCCTAATAGCTCCAGAATCTCATGTTACCGACTTGTGATTCACGATTGACAGGGCGATTTGCATGGAGCCAACAAGATGGAAGAGGTTAAAATTAGGAATTTTACAGTGGCCATTGGGGATGGCTCCGGCGGTTATCGCCAACCAGTGATTCGCACAAGGTTTGGATTTCATCCAGTGTTAAAGAGCATCAGGGGGATCATTCCTGATTCCATAAAAACCCTGATCCCACATGGACACACACTGACTCCTCCAATGTCTCATCAATAACATGGACTGACTGGGGCACAAACCCTACTCAAGGGAAAACAAGATATCCAATACGGGTGATGTAACTGATGCTTTGCACACAAGTGATGATCTCACTAACTATCATGATGACAACCATTCAATGATGGATTGATACTTCATTGTCTCATTGAGGTTTGTGGGGAATGACATACAGTGTGAATTACTACAAAACAAAATCATACCGTTCTATGTGGATTCTAGTGTGCTTGCTTCAGTCACAACTACTACTGCAGTAAAAACTACTACTACTTCTTCCACTATGATAAAAATACTTTTAGACTGCTGAAGCAAGCACACACATTTCTACAGGAACTGTACCTTTTCTACTTAGTTTATTATCAGATCTTCCACCCACCTCTCTTTCCTTCAGGCACATACAATACGTACTGTGTCACAGTTTCAAGCAGGACTTCTTTGACAATTAAATGGAAGGTACAGTGTGGTCGGATTAGGGTTTGGAGCAAAAACTACCATATAGCACAGAAATGTTTATTGCTCTGACTCAGAACAGGACCTTTTTTTTATTTTCTTTGTTTAAATTAATCAAACGTTTACTCGTTCCCTGTGTGGGCATGCAAGACACGTTGAGAGGTTGCAGTTGGAGTGTGTGTCACATTGAGTTATAGGAAGCTCAGCTGGAGCAGCAATAATGTTTACACAGGCGTTCTCCAGGACGCCAATGGAGATTTAGTAAAGGGCCTGCAGGGTACTAGGCCTTCTACTATCTGCTATCATAGTCCAGGCCTGACAAGGCCAACCATGAGTGTGGGTGAGTGAAACGTGATGGATTGGACACCTAGGCTTTGAAGAGCTGTGCTAGGGTCTGCTGGATGTGTCCAAGCCTCTGCACTTACCCAGACCTGTTCTCACAGAAATTGTCCATATGTTTGTTTACATCTGATCAGGGTTTAAAAGGGACATTTTTCTGATTGATGCGCTCTTAAAAAATGGCAAGTCTCCATTGTACTGTAAATGGAATGCATTAAGATATGGTGGGAAAATTCCTCTCTTTCCCCAAGTGTATTGTCTGAGTGGTGGTGGAGGTCTTGTCTGCATCCAACCACAGCATTATCTCCCACATATCTAACTGAACCACATCAGTCCTTCTTTCCCCATACCCCTCTTTCTCACACACCCTTCTAAAGTATATCACTCTGTTCTTAAGTATCAAAACCATTCTTAATTTCTGTATCTAAACCCCCCAACCTCACCCAACATTAACTATTCCATCCCAATCTCTTATTAAACAAAATGTATTTATTTCTCTCTCTTTCTTCCTCTCTCGTTCTCTCTGTCCACTTCTCTCTCTCTGCCTCTGCCCCCCTCCCCTCTCCCCCTCTCTCTCGGTCTCTAGCTCTCGCCTTCTTCCTCTGTCTTTCTCTCAGCTCTCAGTGCTAAACCTCATCCTCTCTCTCGTTTCCCACAGCTAGCTCAACACACAGGCATCTATTCCAGGAAGTGTCAGCTCTCATTCTGCCAGTGGGCTTTATTATAGGCCTCAGCAGTATGGGGCCAAGGCTATCCCTCGTTTGCCCAGAGAGAGAAGGAGAGAGAAAAAGAGTGAGAGGGGTAACATTTTCCATTTCCCCATCCCATCATCCCCTCTGAAGGCATCATACACCATCAGTTTAAGTTAAGCACTCTATTCAGCGCTGTACTAGTGACCTGGTTGAGTTCAGAAGAACAACACTGGCACTGATCCATTGGGAGTTTCTAGGTTAATAAAATGTTTCTGGGATAAATAAAATGTAAAACATTAATCATGTGCTAAGATAAAGCTATTTTAATTAATATGCAAACTATAACAATTTTTTGCATAGGATTCCCAGAGTGTATACTTGCTGAATATGTAAAATATTGATTTACATCCTGGGCCTGGGTCTAAGCGTGCAGTATACACAGTTACATACTTGATGTAGTATAAAATGGCAAGTGACAGGAAGGGGAGGGAGTGGGACATAGTGTCCTTCTGGTCTAATAAACAGTTTTACTTCAATGACGCATCACTGTTTATTTGGTAATAATCCCTTGCTGTTTCCATTGGAAAGCCCTATTTGTGATTGAGTGTTGTGTGTGAGGATCCGTTTTTAAGTAATGGTCACTTGTAATTTCCAGCAGTGTGTGTGTGTGTGTGTGTGTGTGTGTGTGTGTGTGTGTGTGTGTGTGTGTGTGTGTGTGTGTGTGTGTGTGTGTGTGTGTGTGTGTGTGTGTGTGTGTGTGTGTGTGTGTGTGTGTGTGTGTGTGTGGTGTTGATGTACGCACCACTGGAGCAGTCGTCGCCACGCCAGCCTCCCTCACACTGGCAGCGATCTGGAGCAACACATCTCCCATGGACACACTCCTTAGTACAGCGGGCTAGTGATGAAAAACACACACACAAAACACCTTCTTTAGTAGATTAGAAGGTCGTGGAGCGTATAAAGAACAGTAAAAGAAAATATTATTATGTAAGTCATGCATGTTAACTCTCCAGAATGTAACCAACTCAGCAACCAAGCACCAAATAGGATGAATTCTAGAAAACGATGTCAAAATGTCAAAATGTAATTAATTGAAATGCTACTGATGAATCCAAGTGAATCTTCAAAGTTTGTTTTGATATGCTAATAAAGAAAAGCCATGCCTTTAAACTTACGGACACATTTGTCTCTGCTTTCGTAGTAGCCAGGGCAACACTGGTACCTCCGGCGGTAGTCCATCTTCACCGCCTGTCTGTATGCTGTCTTATAGGTGATCCTGGCCAACACGTAGTCAAATAGAGATTACTTCCTGTTACCCTCTGACCTTATGGACATAACCAGGAAGTAAACTGGAAGTGAATCGGCAGACTGTGTTACCTGTGACGGGTGCATCTGTAGGAGGTGCGTGGCTCAGAGCAAAGTTCCTCTGACACCTGGTCATAAGGGTGGGCGTACGACTCCTTCACTGAGGTTGTGAAGCTGCATGAAAGGACAAAATGTACTCAGAGATAATAATATGCAAATGCAATACATTGACAGAACGGACCAATCATGGTCTAGAGTTGAGACAACCTGAAGTTCATGCTACATATTCAATGATAAGTGCAACAACAACAACAAGTTAGTTACAATGAAACCTGCTGCTGCTTCTAATTCTTTCTCTCACACTAAACAGTTTAAACAAAACATGTGCTCTGTTCTATTCTGGTACAATGAAATGAGATGAGCTACACTGACTTACCTCTCCCATAGGCTACACACGTTGGGATCCCTGGGGTTCAGAGACCAGGACAGGCCAATCAGAACGCTCAGAACCAGCAGGGCGGTACAGGTCTGCAGTGACTGCATGGTCCTGAGGAGAGAAAGAGAGGAAAAAGGTTATGGAGGAGAGTTATAATGCCTATCCATTGGAGCTATGGCAGTGATACTAGGCTACAGATCGAAAGCATGAGGACCGACATTTGAGGAGAGGGTTAGTTATTAAGGATCAGGTTATTAGCAGGAAAGAAAGAAATACCTATATGTTTTATTTCCTCATTAAACAGCAAATCAAAGATATCAAACACTTCACAATGTAAAGAATATGAACATTTATCTGAAACCTTCCCGTAGTTTCACTCCAAGGGGAATCTAATGATATTCTCAGCACCTATAAAGCATGGTAAGTATTAAACACTGAGCAGAGGTAAGGCAGTGGGCCAGCATTGAACCGTTTACCCAAACCCTCCCCGTCGCACTCCCTATTCTCCCCATATGGCAACTTAGAACAGAGGAATCTGAGCAGTGGCGTAGACTACTTAATTAAAAATACTTTAAGGTAGATAGATAGATAGGTACTTTATTGATCCCCGGGGGGGAAATTTCTTTGCACGAACAACGGGAGCTGCTTAACAGGCGACCACTCAGGGCGGCGCCAAACAGGGATGATACTACTTAAGTAGTTTTTTGGGGTATCTGTACTTTACTATTTATATTTTTGACAACTTTTACTTTTACTTCACTACGTTCCTAAAGAAAATAATGTACTTTTTACACCATACATTTTCCCTGACACCCAAAAGTACTGAATGCTTATCAGGACAAGAAAATTGTCCAATTCACACACTAATCAAAATCCCTGGTCATCCCTACTGCCTCTGATCTGGCGGACTCACTAAACACAAATGTTTAGTTTGCAAATTATGTCTGAGTGTTGGAGTGTGCCACTAAAAATTGTGATCCGTAAATAATCAAATAAAAAACATTGTGCCGTAATATAAGGAATTTGAAATTATTTTGTATATTTTAGCAATTACATTTACTTTTGATACTTAAGCATATTTAAAACCAAATACTTTTAGACTTTTACTCAAGTAGTATTTTACTGGGTGACTCACTTTTACTTGAGTCATTTTCTATTAAGGCATCTTTACTTTTACTCAAGTATGACAATTGGGTACTTAATTCCACCACTGAATCTGAGAGAGAGCGAGAAAGAGCGAGTGAGCGAGAGAGAAAGAGAGACAGAAATGCGACTCCAGCTAGCATCCTAGCTATTATCAATCAGAGCTGGAGAGAAGACCCAACACTCTTCCGCCATGTCTACTTCCACATTCACACCATCTGGATCCAATCAAAACGCAGACCCAGGGGAACGCCTAGCGATGGGGACCGGAGCAGGCTCTCAGGGAGCAGCAGGGAGGCCGGCACAGAGAAAGTGGTCTTTTTCCCTAAAACACTCCCATGGACATTTTGGGAAGTTCAGGAACACTACAGCATGGGTCGACTGAAGGGCCATTCCCCTCAGCGTGGGAAAGGGACGGTCTTTGGAGGATGGACTCATGTTGACATGAGAATTGGTCAAGGATATTTATTTCCTTCTGTTTTTGTAATAAGTCCCCCTGACAGAGTCAGTGTACTATAGCTTCACATGTCACCAACGAGCATGAAATAAAGCTTGGGGTATTCAACTATTTATATGACTATTCCAATGGAGATATTTAGAATTTTGTGTTCAGCCAAGCAAAGAAAGGAACAAAAAGGCACTTCAATAAGGTTTCTTCCTCCCCTCACAACGTAAGAGTGTGGTTCTTTAACAATGCCATGCCAGGATCCCTTTTAATGGCTTCAGCCCAAGTATTTTCCTAATGATCACACTAAACCTATAGCTGTAGCTGTGAGTTGGTTTGGCACAATGCTCCTGGTAACATAAATCATGTACATTCACTGATCTGCTGCTTTCGATATATCACCCCTCACAACCCTCCTGTCCTCTGTGTCAGTAGATAACGGTCACTCTGGCACACACTCTAACACCTTAAAAAGCTGCACCACAAAAACAGAAATGTACAAGAACAGGCGTATGGTTTTTATTAAGAGGAGCAATCGACGTTAGCAGCCACTTCGTTGGACTGGAGTAAATATTTTTCATGACCTTTTTTATTTTTTATCGAGCTTCATTAGACAAAGCCTTGAAACCGCATGGGTAGGCTTTTATGTGCTACTCCACCCATACATGTGTTATTTGCTACTCCACCCATACATGTGTTATGTGCTACTCCACCCATACATGTGTCATGTGCTACTCCACCCATACATGTGTTCTGTGCTACTCCACCCATACATGTGTTATGTGCTACTCCACCCATACATGTGTCATGTGCTACTCCACCCATACATGTGTTATGTGCTACTCCACCCATACATGTGTTATTTGCTACTCCACCCATACATGTGTTATGTGCTACTCCACCCATACATGTGTTATGTGCTACTCCACCCAACACTTCTTCTGTGTTGCTTCAAGCAATCAATGTAAGATAAAAAAATACAGAGATGGCAAAATATATTTATCATGTTACACGTGGTGTAGCATGGGCACCAGATTTGGCTCTACATATACATCATATTAGCTCTGGTCCAGGGTGTAGTCTGGACCAGAGCTACATGTATATGTATTACATTTTTTATTTTATTTAATTTAACCTTTATTTATCTAGGCAAGTCAGTTAAGAACAATTTCTTATTTACAATGACGGCCTACCAAAAGGCAAAAGACCTCTTGCAGGGACAGGGGCTGGGATAAAAAATAAAACGTTTATAAAAATAAATAAAATATAAATATAGGACCAAACACACATCATGACAAGAGAGACAAAACAACACTACCAAAAGAGATACCTAAGACAACAACATAGCAAGGCAGCAACACATGACAACACAACATGATAGCAACACAACATGGTAGCAGCACAAAACATGGTACAAACATTATTGGTCACAGACAACAGCACAAAGGGCAAGAAGGTAGAGATGACAATACATCACGCAAAGCAGCCACAACTGTCAGCAAGAGTGTCCATGATTGAGTCTTTGAATGAAGAGATTGAAATAAAACTGTCTAGTTTGAGTGTTTGTTGCAGCTCGTTCCAGTCGCTAGCTGCAGCGAACTGAAGAGACGAGCGACCCAGGGATGTGTTTGCTTTGGGGACCTTTAACAGAATGTGACTGACAGAACGGGTGCTGTAAGTGGAGGATGAAGGCTGCAGTAGATATCTCAGATAGGGGGGAGTGAGGCCTAAGAGGGTTTTATAAATAAGCATCAACCAATGGGTCTTGTGACAGTTATACAGAGATGACCAGTTTACAGAGGAGTATTGAGTGCAGTGATGTGTCCTATAAGGAGCATTGGTGGCAAATCTGATGGCCGAACGGTAAAGAACATCTAGCCGCTCGAGAAAACCCTTACCTAGGGATCTATAAATTATGTCTCCGTAATTTAGCATGGGTAGGATGGTCATCTGAATCAGGGTTAGTTTGGCAGCTGGGGTGAAAAGGGAGCATTTACGATAGAGGAAACCAAGTCTAGATGTAACTTTGAATGGTAGAGAGTTGGTTCTGGACCTCTAATGCTACAGCCTGCACTAGAATGATGTTGGGTTAGTTTCAATGAGCAAAGCAGACCATCTCAATTGGACTTTCATGTGGCCCAATAAAACAATTGAGTATAGGAATACACAGTACAACGCACACACACGCACACGCACACACACACACACACACACACACACACACACACACACACACACACACACACACACACACACACACACACACACACACACACACACACACACACACTTTCTAATAATTTAATCAACAGCTCATTTGTTTTTCATGTTCTTAAAACGTCCCATGAACAAAATGAGTCCCATACGTTGAAACGAGTACACAGAGACTATTTATAGTATCTGAGTATATTAGCTAATTCATTGGCTCACAATGTCAAGAGCCCCAGAACTAAACAAGTGGCCCACGCGTGTGCAGACCGTACCAACTGGAGAATGTCCTAATGTTTAAAAGGGCCTCACAATGTACTCGTGTCACATTAATCTGGCAAAACCGAGACACTCTTTTGCATGTTTCTACCATTCAATTTCAGTCATGTCTTGCAAAAGGAATGAGACTAAGGAAAAATATTTGATTTGGTTGCACACATATGAAAACTAACTGTGCAGATTGCATTCACTGTTTTAATTTAATGACAGCTCTGGAGGTTACTCACACAAATTTACTAAAACTCCATGCTCATCTTTTATTATTATTATTATTATTATTATTTAATCTTTACCATCATTTGAACCATGCAATATGCATGCAAAAGCGATTAATTCACATTCACTGAGCATGCTAAAGCTTCTTGTGTTCCAAGACAATCCAGTCCTGAGTGGGGTGGGGTCTTAATGGTCGCTATTGGATAACAAGCTCCTTAAATAAGAGTAGAGAGTGTTTTTTATGATGTTAGTAAATGGTGTGGCACTGTTTAAAATGTTGATTGCCTTCTTCCCTCCCCTCCAGTTCTCTCTCTCTTTGGGGTTGAAATGTTAATTGAGGTAGAAAATATAAGTCACTCTTTGGAAAAGAGCGTTGCAAAGGAAAATGAAATTGAGAGAAAAACACATTGGCTGTGGATTGGTGACAGAGCGAGAGAGAGAACGAGAAACTAGAAAGGGAGCAGACAGAGAGAGAGAGAGATAGAGAGAGAGAGAGAGAGAGAGAGAGAGAGAGAGAGAGACTTTTAAGATCCTTTATTAACCAAAAACCATTAAAAAGGTAAAAACACAACATAATAAAGATTCATCAATATTATATCCTAAAAACATCATATTTCCCTTAAAAATAAATTTTATCTCAAAAAAAGGATCACAATAAAACAAAAAAATACAATTTAGAACAAAACCTGGAGCTCCCCTTCCTCACTCACAGCACATAAGGCATTTCCCACACACCACCTCTCCTGGAAGTCTTCCAGGTTATTATTTAGTTAAAAAAACTCAAAATCCACTCTGATCCGGCTGACCACCAGCACCCTGAACTGCATTACAACATCAGTCAACCCGGCCCCAGAGATGCTGTTCTTCCTAGATTTTAAAATGGCTAGCTTTGCCTGCCAAATTATAAAATTTATTAAAACACACCTGTTTCTCTTTTTAAAACTGTAGGGAACCCCAAAGATAAAAAGCTATTTTGTGAACTCCTCGCCTAAGCCCTGCAGGAGCTCCTGTAGGAGATGGAAGAGGGGTCTTAGCCTGACACACTCACTATACATATGAAACACTGTTTCCTCTGCAGAGCAGAAACAGCACTCTGAGTTAAAGCTAGCATCAACTCTGTGGAGAAACCTGCCAGTGGACACAATACAGTGCAGGATCCTCCACTGCAGATCCCCCTGGTGAGGGGCAGTTTATACAATACCCTCCACACTGGCTTGTGCCCCTCCTCTACCTCCAGACATGCCCTCCACCCTAAATTCACCAGCCCCTTCAACTGATTAAAATGAGATGCTTTCACACACAGCTGGTAGACTTTCTTACTTCCTGCTGTGTAAAAATTAAAATCTTTAACTGTATTTAAATGTAATAGTGTTCCCTAATTTCCTCCATCCCCCTCTCCTTCACCTACTGCTGGACACACTAGCAGACCTGGAAAAATGAAATCTGGTCTCTGCCCTGTGCCACTGGATACTTCCTCCCTCAAAGCCTCCCTGAGCCTGGGGGAGAGAGAGTTTCTCAGCTCACTAACCATCTTCTCTAACAGCCTAGCCGCCCAGCCAGCTGTGTAGCAGTCAGCCAGCAGGAGAGCTCAAAATTTATCAGGTGTCTCAGCCTAGTCACTCCCGCCTTCACAAAGCTGGTACAGAGCGTCATTGACTGAAGAAAACGCACCGGGAATAGTGGGTTCAAGAATAGGGGTTCTTCCAACAAGACCATGCCTCCCCCTCATCTCTCTCCACCCTCACTGCTCTCCAGGCATCTAAAACACTCAAATAAAAAGAAGGGAGACCAGTTTTAGCTAGTCCGGTACTCTTAATTAAAAACAGTTGTTTATCTATCCCTGGCCCCTCTACTCTGCTGAGGAGAAAGCAATGAGCCTCCTCCCCAGCGTACAGGAGCCTCTGAACCGCCTGCAGTCTAAAGGCTGCCACCCTGCTGGCAATGCTGACTAACCAGCCGGCCCCTCAGCAGGTGCAGCAGGGGCTTAATGGCCAGCAAATAAAGCATGCCAGACAGGGAGCAGCCCTGCTTAATACCCCTGCATACTGGGAAAGGCTGACTCAGCCCATTGTTAATCTTTAAAATGCTAAAAACATTTAAATATAAAAGCTGGATATATGAAATAAAAGCAGAGCCAAACCCGAAGGCTTCCAGCGTTTTAAAAAGGTATGTGTGGTCAACTCTATCAAATGTTTTCTCCTGATCTAGAGAGACCAGTCCGACATTCAAATCACATTCATTAGCTATTGATAAAAAATCTCTAATTAAAAACAAATTATCAAAAATTGAACGTCCCGGTATACATTATGTTTGGTCCATGTGGATTACTGCTCCTATACACCTTTTGAGTTTATTAGTCAGACATCTGGAAATTATTTAAAAATCTGAGCATAAAAGCGAAACAGGTCTCCAGTTTTTAAGTAAACAAAGGTCTCCCTTCTTGGGCAGCAGTGTAATCACTGCCCTCCTGCAGCTGAGGGGCTGTTCTTTATCTTGGAGGCTCTCCCCCAGCACCAGCACAAAGTCCTCTCCAATCACTGTCCAGAATTTTTTATAAAATTCAGCAGTCAGTCCATCAATGCCTGGCGCTTTTCTATTGGACAGTTGTGTAACAGCAGCGGTCAGCTCCTGATAAGTTAAAGGTTGGTCTAAAGTGCTTTGTTCTTCTTTGTTCAGGCTGGGCAAACCCTGGAGCAGTAGGTCTGTCTCCTGCTGATCACATGCCTCTTTTCTATACATTTCAGTATAGAACTTTACAGCCTCCTTGCTGATCTCCTCCCTGCTGTACAGCTCCCTGCCACAAGGTGTCCTGATGCAATGCATCTGCCGGCTGACCGCTCTCCGTCTTTCCAAGCCAAAAAATAAGCTGGAGGGGGTGTCCATATCCCTAAGCTCCATGAAGCGAGAGCGCACCAGCGCCCCCTTCACTTTCTCCTTCAGCAGGCTGCCCAGCATGTGTCTCTCAGGCTTTCCAGGGTCTGCTCCTAGTGCTCAGTGTCCAGGCTGCTCTCTAACTGGAGAACGTTATCCTGCTGCGTTCAGTGACCCGGTTGAGTGTGTACTGCTGGCAAAATATCTTAATCTGTCTTTTGCCGATGTCCCACCACTGCCTCAAATTTTTTAAATTATTTTTTCTTTTTTCCATATGTCCCAAAATTGATTAAATTGTTTTACAAAATGTGTGTCTAATAATAACTTTACATTAAAATGCCAGTAGGAGGTATTGTGAGAGTCAGGGGTAAGCATTACTGTAACTAACAGACAGTGGTGATCAGAGAGGCTACTGGGGATGATGCTGGCTTTAATAAACTTATTCAGGTGAGTGTGTGATGTATCGAAGCGGTCTAACCTGGCTCTATATATTTGTTGTGCTCGACAATGAGACCAGGTGTATTGTCTTGTGTTGGGATGCAGACACCTCCACACATCAACCAGGCCAATGAACTGAAAAACTGCAGCTAATTCACGCGAGGATTGGGGAACTAGAAAGGGAGAAGACAGAGAGAGAGAGAATGAGAAACTAGTAAAGGAGAAGAGAGCGAGAGAGAGAGAGAATGTTAAACTAGAAAAGGAGAAGAGAGAGAGAGAGAGAGAGAGAAACAGAGAGAAACAGGGAAACAGAGAGAAACAGGGAAACAGGGGTACAGAAAAACAGAGAAACAGGGATACAGAAAAACAGAGAGGTAGGAAAGGAGGGAGAAGGAGAGAGGGATGCCAAGCACAACTCGATTTTCATGTGGAGGGGTGCAATATCTAAACCAGACTAAGTAACTAGGCTACACAATATGAAGTCTCACGTTCACAGTAATTTACTCCTGGGAATCTCCTGGCATTGTAAAATGATAGAATAACATTACATTATCAATAATATGAATACCATTTCATAATACTTTCTTCTAAATGTCCAAATGTTCCAAGTTATTAAAGCCAAAGAGAGAAAAATAACACAGGAAAAAAACAGTATTCACTTCAGTATTGCATTCGCCACGTGTGCACTGCGTCAACACTTTGTAATGAGGTCGATATCCATTCAACAGCCAACTCCTATTCATGATTCTATGATACTTATAATGTAATAACAACCAATCAAAGGTCAATGTCACCAGCTGCACTGTTTTCATGAAAGATTGTAGTTTAACATTATACAGAAAATACTATTTAAAAAAGCTTCAGCTAAATAATATATGATTTGGTTAACAACCAAAACTTGTCAACATGATATAATTTACTGAACGCTTCTGATTGTCAATTCCCATGATTGGTGTATCAAAGGAGCCTTGTTAGGAAAGATATAACAATTTCAAGCTTTAGACTTTGTGTCATCAATTTACTTATCAACTGTAAGAATAACAAATCCATAAAAGTGCACTCAAGCTAGGACTGACAGGCATTGCCAGTTGGAGTGAATAAGATGGAGAGCTTGATGTGTCACTCTAACCACAGCCTACAGTCCTGACTCTGCAGCATTAGCCGCCACCCCCTATCCCCCCTCTACCCTCCATTAAAACACAGTTACTGTAAACTGGCTATAAAAAACATAATCCTTTGCATCTGGGATTTCTTCATGGCGTGCATGAGAGATTCGGCTCCTTCGACCACAGCTAGGCTGGCACACACTCCTTAGTCGCTGTAATGCCCATCCTTTTGTTATACTACCACATGTTGGGTGGATGGGTGTGGGGGGGAAGGGAGTAGGCACCATCAACAACCCATTGGGAGAATGTGGACTTGATGGAACTACACACCACCCCACACCCAATCTTTCAAATTCATACTTTCAGAAACATTAGTTTTTTTGCAAATCAGAAATATATTTGGTGCATAACTGTTGATTTGGTAAATGTCTCTCATTTATCCATTACATTTTTTATTGTTTCTTGAACATGACACTTTTTATTTGTATTTACAGTGAGGCTTTGTACATTAAGGGTGGTACCGAACCACAAGTCTCATCCACCTCACACTGGAACATTGTGAGCGGAAAGTCTTGTCTTGGCAGTTTATATGCTGTTGATGGTTGTTGTGGGATTTGCGTGACAAAGGGATGATCTGGAGGGAAAGAGGATGGGTTCGTCTTTTGGGGAATTACTTCTCGGAAGGCTGTATTTTGCTGAGTGAGATTGGAGCTGCAGGGTGTGCTGTCTTCTGTAGGATTAATGTGAATGAACTTTGACCTTTGACCTGAGAGAAAAACAGACACCTTTAACATTTGGGTGTCTGCTTCTTTCATCTTCCTTTTACAGACAAGTTCAAATTGTTATTGTATCTCAGCAAATCTGTTTGACGCTTTCATTTTTGCTGAATGTTCTCGAAAAAGCACAGACATAAACATTTTGGATGCGATTCAACACAACACAGCCTCTTCAATACAGTTCGAGTCTTATAACATCTCTCTAATGCTTCGTTAAATCAGGGTAGTTGCTATGGAAAGACAAATAAAATGGTCAACTATGTCAACTCTATGTCATCCCTACATTGAATTTCCTCAATCATAATGTTGTACTTCATGCTCTTTCCTTATTATCTTCACGTTGTCTCTTTAACTCTACTTCTTTCTCCCTTTGGGACCAGAGTGTTGTGGGAACCTTTACTTGAGTGAAGTATTATTGATTATGTGTATCGTCCTCTTCTCATGACACTGCCAGACATAAACACTCAGCTTTTACACATACACAACAAGGCCAAGAGGTCACAAGCCTTTGAAATCTTTAGTGGACCATCAGAAAACAAAAACACTTTGATGACCAATGATTAACAACTGACAAAAGCACTGGTGTCTATGTCAGATCAAACCCCTCCATCCTAAAAAATATTACATATATTTCAAACTCAGTCGGGGTCTCAATTTTCTGTTGAGAGTTAGAATAGTATAATACACCATTTTGAAATTTGGTCGTGCATCAGCTGTTTTTCTCTTGTTATGTCAGTCACTGACAGTCACTAATTTAGCCCATCTCATCTAGCCAGCTATCTAAACTAATAGTAATCATAGTTGAATTACAGACCCCATTGATGTTGTTAGTCACTCTCACTCAGATATCATTAAAAACTGCTAACATTTCTCTCCACCCTATAGCAAAAAATGTCACTTAGGGCCCCAACAAAATGTCACTTAGGGCCCCCAAAAGGCTAGAGCCTGCTCTGACTGCATGTGTAAGTATGGATGTGGGTACAAGCCTCTGCAGCCCCTCATGATGACTTCAGATTTTTGGTGGCACCCACATCCATCTAAGTTGCTCATCCCTGGTCTATGTTATCAACTTTTATGCCAAAAGATAAAAGACAAAACATTTCTTGAACTTGACCTGTTTTTAACTTTTGGGTGTCTGTTTCTTTAAAACTGTTATTGTACCTCAGGAAATATGTTTCATGCTTTTGTTTTGCTGAATGTTCTTGAAAAACTCACAGAGGTCAACATTTTGGATACGATTAAACACAACACTTCTCAGCAACAGCCTCTTCAAAACAGTGACATAAATCAGGGTAGTTGCTATGGAAAAATAAAATAGAACCTATGTCTGTATGTCAACTTTATGTTATCCCTATGTGTCTTCTTCTGCCTCACAGAAAGGCCCTGGACTCGTTGCCTACACAAAGTAACAGGGTGTGTGTCCCCCGCAAAATGCGTAGTATTGCTGAAAATTATCTTTAAAACTGCTAAACGTTCTCTCAGCCTCATGGCAAAATCTGAACAAAAGCATGAGATGAGCTATAAAACAACATGTTTTCTTCTCTGCCCCATTGCAAGAAGAATAGAATTGAAGGAAATTCAATGCACCGTTTTCTCTTAGCCTCATGACAAAATGTGTAGAATAGCATTATAAAACTGCACATTTTTCTTTCTGCACCATGGCAAAATGTGTAGAATAGCATTATAAAACTGCACATTTTTCTTTCTGCACCACGGCAAAATGTGTAGAATAGCATTATAAAACTGCACATTTTTCTTTCTGCACCACGGCAAAATGTGCTGAAATCCAGTAAGTTATCTTATTTCCCGGTCCCCAAATGTGGTAGTCCGGCCCAGTGTGTGAGCAGGGCCGGATTACCGAATGGGCATTCAGGGCACACATTTTGCTAACAACCCGTCCAAAAAAGGGGGTTGAGGGTCCCCCAGATACCAGATGACTGGGTCAGGAGGTCTACGTGATGGCCACACCTTTTCCTCTCCTCCTACACAGCAGCTCTAGCAGTCCGATAAACCATAGTTGGGGTGTATTTGTTAGACTCTATCCCTGTGATGTTGGTCATGTGGTTCTGGTGTAGAAAGATTATGTCATAGGCACTGTCGATAGGGCGACTGAACAGACTGAAATAGATAACGGAGGCAGGGTTGATAAGGGTACCATGGTAATGCTGTTGTTTTGGGCCTTATGAGGCTATCAACATGAGCTCTACACATGGCCGAACCGTCAGCCATGGAATATATGCCTTACGGTGTTGTTGAGCTAATACTTGAAGCTAGTTCATGTATGGTCATTCCGACCTAATATATCCATATGATAAGGTTGGTATGAATGCCTGACAAATTGAAACGTGTTGTGCTGAAACTCTGGAAACACATTCTCTTGTTGTGTTGGGCGTTTGGCCAAGTTGAGGCCTCTCTCTCCAAGTTGAGTCCATCCCTGTGGCATTGCTACACAGTGAGGGCTTCTGTGTTCTCATGGGCAACCAGCTAGCCACATAGTGTAAACTGCCTCTAGGGCCGGCACACTTCAGACCATAACCACAGGCAGAGTGACTGTGGTTTCGTCGGTCAGGGAAAGTGTAGAGGTACTCACAAACACAAACACTCCGGAGTACTCTAGCCAGAACAAAAACACATGCATATGTACATGTACAGTACACCCCAAAACACTCACCTCAGATTAAAAAGCACTGTTCAGGGCCTTAAGAGTATTTTTTATGCAAGCTTAACTATATGAAATGGTGGAAAACCTAAAATGGAGGCCCTGGCTGAGGTTTTGGAGGGACATGACCATACAGAGCAGTAATTATATGTGCCATAATGTACTGGGATCATAATGTGTGCAGAGACACATGGGCTTCTAGTAAAAAAAAAAAGGCTTTCCACAAACCATAACCAGAAAACACAGGCTTGATTGTAAACGCACACAGCAAGAACACGGTCGAAAGACCACACTGTTGGCATTATCGTGAGACCATCACTTAGAATGCTCTAGTAACAGTTCAGGACTCTGGACATAGAATCAAGTGGTATTTTTCTATAGACCACATGTAATTACCATAGAATCAAGTGGTATTATTCTAGAGACCACATGCGTGTACAGTGAGCTTTCACAGTGAATGAACCTCCAGCTGGAGACAAGTTGTTTAGGACAGTTTATTGGTATAAAATAACAATTCACTAAATGGTATAACCCTATTCATAACTGAATCCTCAGCTGTAGATGAATATTTACCATAACTATCCTCAAGAAATACTGTAACATCCTGACATACAGGTCTTGAATAACAATACATTACTAAATAATTTGAGAATTTCACAATTACACAATTTGTCTTATTACTTCTAGATATTCTGCTAATCATGAAACATTCACAGGAATGTTGATTGTTCTGGTGTCATCATCAGTAGCTTGTTTGTTCAGAACTACCCCTTCCCTTTCTCTTCCTGCCATAACCTGTAGTGAAATCACCTCTCCTACTACAATATGGTGGTGACATTACAAAAGGAAGTTCCCTATAGTCTGAAGGTCTCTGTGAGTCACCCTGTGGGGCCCTGGACTCCATCCTATTGTTATACTACCAATTGAATCACTTCACACATGATGCCATGATCATGATGCTTGTCCAAGTCATTGGATGAAAGTTAGAAAAAGGCCTTGGCACCTGACAGTGAAGAGATATGAGTCTGTAAGGTGTCAAGGTTGTTTGTGTACTAGAAAGAGGGGTTATAAACTCAGACACCAGTCATATCTCTACACATCCCCCTCCTCGTGATGTCACACTACACATATGAGTGTATGTAATTCTATAAACTTCATCATAAAGAATGTGTACGGTACCTTATAAACACAAGTGATCGTACTATACACAAGGTCGGACATCAAGCATACACGCAGAACAGCTTAACATACTTACATAAACGCACTGGATGGACAGCCAGTGACGACAATAACATAGTAACTATGACCACTGCCAATTTGAGCTTGACACTGCAGATTGCAGTCTTTCATTATTCTTCTAAATACCCTCTACCACTCTGTGTCCCACATCATATCTATTTTTCCAACATTTCCACCACAACACCAATCTAATTTCCTCAATCACAATGTTGTTCTCCATGCTCTTTTCCTTCATGCGTTCACTTTCACTCAACTTCTCTGTCCTTTTTAGCGGCCCAGAGTATTGTGGGAACCTCTTGAGTGAAGAATTCTAGATGATGTGTATCATCTAGAATCTTCTCATGATACTGGCAGATATAACACTCGGCTTTTCATCCATGTTTGTTTTCTTCTGGGTTCTTCCAACATACACACCAAGGCCAAGAGGTCACAAGCCTTTGAAATCTTTAGAGGACCATCAGAAAACAAAAACCACCCCAGCTAAACACTTTGACCAATGACTAACAGCTGACAAAAGCACTTGTGTGTCAGTTCTTCAACTGGCCACTAGGTCAACCTTATGTCAAAACATAAAAAGACCAAAAGAGAGTAGTAATTTTATCTTGATCCTCAAATGATGTTTGTTTTTTCTATAAGCACTTCACTTTTGTTACGACATATGAATTCAATCCTCCTCCTTATGATCATCCAAGTCTTGAAAAACCATGCCTGTTTTATGACCACACTGTTGTCTGAAACTCCACGTGCACTGTGGATTTACTACACTAGCGGTGGTAAATAAAGATCTATGCCTCTCGTACTTCCTCAATTTTGCAGTCTGTCAATCAATCATTGGCCGAAGAGCAGCACTAGTACTATTCCAATAATGTCTTGAACTGTATTTTCCCACTAAGGGAAACAGCCAAGCAGAATGTACTCTAACAAAAGGAAATGCTGAACTGATCTGGACTACAAAAATTGGTCTGGTCATCAAAAAACCTTTCATCACACATCCACATAAACACAGATGTGCACACAGAGAGACCTACAGTGACTTCATGGAGGCCTCACATGCCCTCCCCCACAACAAGTGTGTGCATGCACACTTTCCATCCCCAGCCACTATCCCCTTCCCCTTGGTTGAATCCCATGAAGATTGCGTACTACTGTAGCACAGGGTGTGGTAGCAAACTCCCTCTGCCTTGGCAAACACTAAAGATAACAGAACCATGGTCTCAACACGACCCACAGAGGCCCTAATCGGTTGTAGTAACACAGATTTGGATGTTACAGTATACCTTAGTTTAAGTATTTCTCCAATACAGGTATGGTAATGCAGAACTTTAGAAAAACTAAAGATGCCCCAAGGAATAAAAAAAGATTTTCCACATTTAGTTTAACATGTACATTCATACACTGATCCTTCGGTATCCCATGGTTGAGTATCTGACTCCGTGTCCTCTTCAATAACACATGGTTCAAGCACCACACATTTCATGCCATGGGCAATAGCTTTAAAAGCCCAATGAAGCCGCTTTATATCAATATCAAATAATTTCTTGGTAACAATTAAATACCTTGCTGTAATAGATTTCCATTCAAATGGCCAAAAATAGCGTTTTAGCAAAAAACTATTCTCAAGCAAGAAAATTGCTAGGACTGAATGGTCTATGGGAAGGGGAAAACTGAAAACTAGCTGTTATTGTCAGAGAGGTTTGGAACTGTCTTTGTTATTGGTCTATTATCCAATGTACTGCCTGGTGATGTCACCATGGAAAGCCAAAACTCTCTCCCATGCAAACCTGCTGATTAGAAGGTCCTGTGTATATTGTATTTTCAACCAGAAACTATCAGGAAATAACACTGATCACATTTGTTCATACTTTTACAGTGTTAGTTTCATCAGCTGCAATATGATACAAAGCACAGGAAAAACTGAATTTTGACTGCACTGGGCCTTTAATGTTTTTTTTTTACTTCACAGTTCCATAAAACTGAGATCAATTTACGATAACAGACTACGGACATGCAGCATCTGCTTTCAATTAAGACAACACTTCTAATGTAACTAGCTGGCAAGTTTATTTGCAGTCAGTGACGCACACAGCAATTTGGGTAGCTGTTGGTATATATTTTTTCTGTTGTTCTTCTTCTTCTTTACAGGATGAGCTCTGGGCATCATTTCCTGTTTGGGGAGTAATAATTGTGTCCCACCTGGGTATTTATTTACCTCATGTAGCCCGTAAGTGTAAAAAACCTGCAGGGTATACAGTTGAAGTCGGAAGTTTACATACACTTAGGTTGAATCTTTCAACCACTCCACAGATTTCATGTTAACAAACTATAGTTTTGGCAAATCGGTTAGGACATCTACTTTGTGCATGACACAAGTAATTCTTCCAACAATTGTTTACAGACAGATTATTTAACTTATAATTTATATCAAAAATGATGTGATGGCTTTAGAATCTTCTGATAGGCTAATTGACATCATTTGAGTCAATTGGAGGTGTACCTGTGGATGTATTTCAAGGCCTACCATCAAACTCTGTGCCTCTGCTCGACATCATGGGAAAATCAAAAGAAATCAGCCAAGACCTCATAAAAAACATTCTGTCTGGTTCATCCTTGGGAGAAATTTCCAAACGCCTGAAGGTACCACGTTCATCTGTAAAAACAATAGTACGCAAGTATAAACACCATGGGACCACGCAGCCGTCATACCGCTCAGGAAGTAGATGTGTTCTGTCTCCTAGAGATGAACGTACATTGGTGCAAAAAGTGCAAATCAATCCCAGAACAACAGCAAAGGACCTTGTGAAGATGCTGTAGGAAACAGGTACAAAAGTATCTATATCCACATTAAAACAAGTACTATTTTGACATAACCTGAAAGGCCGCTCAGCAAGGAAGAAGCCACTACTCCAACACCGCCATAAAAAAGCCAGACTAAGGTTTGCAACTGCACATGGGGACAAATATCTTACTTTTTGGAGAAATGTCCTCTGGTCTGATGAAACAAAAATAGAACTGTTTGGCCATAATGACCATCGTGATGTTTGGAGAAAAAAGAGGGAGTCTTGCAAGCTGAAGAGCACCATCCCAATCATGAAGCACAGGGGTGGCAGCATCATGTTGTTGGTGTGCTTTGCTGCAAGAGGGACTGGTGCACGTCACAAAATAGATGGCATCACAAGGAAGGAAAATTATGTGGATATATTGAAGCAACATCTCAAGACATCAAGTCAGGAAGTTAAAGCTTGGTCGCAAACGGGTCTTCCAAATGGACAATGACCCCAAGCATACTTCCAAAGTTGGCTTAAGGACAACAAAGTCAAGGTATTGGAGTGGCCATTACAAAGCCCTGACCAATCCTATAGACAATTTGTGCTATCTATCTATCTATCTATCTATCTATCTATCTATCTATCTATCTATCTATCTATCTATCTATCTATCTATCTATCTATCTATCTATCTATCTATCTATCTATCTATCTATCTATCTATCTATCTATCTATCTATCTATCTATCTATCTATCTATCTATCTATCTATCTATCTATCTACTATCTATCTATCTATCTATCTATCTATCTATCTATCTATCTATCTATCTATCTATCTAATAAATCATTCTCTCTACTATTATTCTGACATTTCACATTCTTAAAATAAAGTGTTGATCCTAACTGACCTAAAACAGGGAATTTTTACTAGGATTAAATGTCAGGAATTATGAAAAACTGAGTTTAAATGTATTTTGGCTAAGGTGTATGTAAACTTCCGAATTCAACTGTAGTCAGGTCATTGTGCACAATGCATGAAGAGACACAGAGCTAAACCCTAATCCTTTGTCTGCATATGGCTGAATGACTGCACATCAGAAAGGCACTGTGACATGCTAGCAAATAGAACACAATGGGACAGTAACCAGGGGTAGAACTAAGAGGGAGATGCGTATCATAAGGTATTTGTCTCTTTCTTTCTGTATCTCTGCTATCTCTCTGTTTTTCCAGGAAGTCCAGCCTGGGCCAGTAAATTCCTCTCAGTTAAACCCCCTTGATTTACTGGCCTGCCTCCGCACTGCATTTTGAGGCTGAGGAGGAAATCTGCTCCTTATTAATGTGATCCTTTTATCACAGCTTTTTCTTCACAGAACCAAAAGATCTCCCTCTCCAGATGGGCTCCGTTCACTGGAAGTGAAAGACCAAACAATTTTATTTTTTCACTTTAGAACTCTAGCCACGTGTGCTACCCTGGAGTTGAACCCTTAAAAATGTTCCTATGCTTTGTCTTTGCGACTATGCTTTTCACAGCAATGGTGCTGTAACCTATTTTGAGACCCATAGGTGACAGCATGACTTTTTCCACATTGGCTCCAAAACAGAAAAGCAATAAATTCAGCAAGAAGCAAGAGCTAAATACAGCCATGTGGGGGTTATACATGACAAATGTAATAGTATGGTGAAACAATTTTTTGGTGTCACACCTGCAGGTCTGCTCGACAGAACAGGAAGGCAGGGGGCAACTGGAGACAAGGGCCAGATGCACCCCACCGCCACCACAGAGGACGTCCTGGGCAAATAACACGGGGGGCAGGCAAGGAAGGTGGGGCCAGGAGCATCCCTTCCTCTTTGAGTATGATCTCCCCCAATCAAAGAAACGGTAAACGAATGTAACACTTTCTTTTTCTGTGTGCAAAGTGGGAACTAATAAGTAGAGATCTGAACTGATGTAAAAAAATAAGTGGAAATTCGGCATGCTCTAATGGTAGCCTAACAACTAATAACTATACATTTCTATAGCTGTGAGTAGGTACTAAGTAATTTCCTTGTAGTTAACACACTGTAAACGTAAGTGTTACTGCTGCTTCCTTTCCTTCAGCACTAGTCCAAAAGCATCCTGTAACTGGGGTCTTAATCGTTTAGGTAATTCTACCGTTTAAACAAGATGTCTACTAACTCATGAGCTCACCTCTTATAAAACACACGGGACAAGCTGTCTCTTGACCCAAATAGTTTGTTTATTCTGCTCTGTT
Organism: Thymallus thymallus; assembly: GCA_023634145.1. Lineage (NCBI taxonomy): Eukaryota > Metazoa > Chordata > Actinopteri > Salmoniformes > Salmonidae > Thymallus > Thymallus thymallus. Next base: position 24,262,570 of record CM042416.1, on the reverse strand, counting down.
TCTCTGCCATGGTGCAAAAATAAAACTATGTTAAAACATCCCAGTCTCCCAAAACCCCAAAAGTCCACATTCTCCTAGCTCTTCCCCTCGCTCATCGCTGTGGAGCGCAGGGAGACAGAACTAGGACAAACAATAGGAAACGGATAGGAAACATCTTGCCTGTAAACCCAGGTCTGCATCCCAACCTTCCTTTCCTCTGACAAGTAAACACAACTGAAGTGGGATTCTGGCTGGTAAAATAAAACTCTCCTCTACAACACCATTATACCCATACTGGCATTGCTGTCCCCAGATATTCCAAGAGCAAATCCAATGGGATGCTAACATAGACTGGTATATTGTTTTGAATAATGGTGATGTTGACGAGGGATACTTTCTTATTCTGCTTTTCCTCATGCTCTGTGACTAACTCTCCTTTTTTTTACCTGACCTGAATGATGGAAATACTTGTGAGGGGAGGGGATCTCATAAAATGCATGATGGAGGGCCATGGAGTCACTGCTCCACACAGCTGGTGGACGACTGGGTTGGCTCTAGGTCGAGAACTGGGACTCTACCAATACGTGTCAATGGAGTGCCAATAATGACATAACAGTTTATTTTCACATGCAGAATTCACATTATATGGTAAATATGACATCATATCCAACAGTTGAGAAAATAAATGGCCCTGGCTTCATTTACATAAATGACCTCACACCAGCTGCTGAAAACAACGAAGAGTGGAAAAAACACAACCATTTCATCAAGATGGCCTGCTAAAGCAATGGGACATTCAAGGGGCTACATTTCCTCCCTCTACAGCTCAGGTTTCTGTTTGTTATAGCCTTCCTCTGTAGACACCGCATGAACCGAGAGGCACCAGAACAGGCCCCCAAATCTTAATTACACGTCTCCACCACCCCTCCACAATACCACCCTCCCTACCCAACATCACCCACCCACCCAACTAACCAACAACACAAGCAGTTCCAAGGACACTCACCACAGTACAAGTACTCTGTGGTCACTCCATTAACCCCTTCCAGTCTCCTCCCCCTCGATCCTCTATCCAAACCAACTGTTGTTTATGAAGGTTTATTACAGACAGAGCCTATAGTAACTGTCCATGTTCCACAGCAAAACCAGTCCAAAACCACGTCTTGCATGGCTGCAGTCGTATCTGATCCAAATTATCTGCACGGCTGTGGAGCATATGGGGTTGAGAGACTTATACAAGCATATGGTTGGAATATTACATCTCTGTCACTTTCTTTTGAACGTGCCATTGCTCTTTGGTGTTTTCCATTACGATGATTTATCTGCACAAAAGACTGAAAAGACGAGATTGACCAATCATCAAATCAAGTCAAGTATTCATTGTAATATTGACGATCATTTTGGCTGGAAAAAAATACACATGAATCCCTGGGAGGTTTCTGAATCAATTGGGAGATTGCTGTGTAGATTTGACAACATAACATTTGCCAGACTACGATGTTAAAAAAAACCTCGTAAGAACCATTAATCCATCTACTATTACTGTATAAACAATGTTTTGAGTCCAGAAAGTGTTTGGATTAAAAAACAAGCAAGGATCCACAACTACGATCTCAACTCAATAACAACACAGAAATGGTGTGTGGCCTGGTATAAACCTTTCGTGAAAAGCCATGGCTTTCAAAAGAAAACACATAGAGACCCAGTGTATTATGTGGCGTTACAATAAACCTTTATAAACAGAGGGTTTCTGCCATTTGGAAGATCAAATTAACATGACGCAAATATACTATAGCAACATTTACCTCATCTCTACTCGTTCTATTTCTATTTCTACCTCGGCTCTGGTGTGTCTGGCCAGTGTCATCCCAAACCAAAACATATCCGATGGCTCACCAGACCTTCAAACTTCACCTCTTGGATGGAGAAACAGATGGTCATAGAAGGAAGGCCAGTCAGAAGAGAGCAAGCCGTTTGATTTAAGAGATGAATCTGTAGTTAGACCACAGACAGTAAAGAGATCACCAAATCTACATACAGTACTCACTGATGGCAGTAACAGTCTGTAGATGGACAAACATGTATCCAAGAGGTGTACTGTAGATATGCAGAGGAGTATGTATGGACCTCAGACAGAAAGATCCACACGGAATCTCCATTTACCCACTGGGCACACACTGGTTGAATTAATGATGTTGAACCAACGTGGAATAGATGTTGAATTGATGATGTCTGTGCCCAGTGGGTATCTACTTTTATAAAAAGGTCAGCAGACTACAGACAGATATCAATGTGTTTTACTGTGGATTTTGGTGAGCTGCCTTCGAGAGCACAGTAGATGGGATTTTAGGTGTTGTCAGGTCCAGGTTGCAGTGGCTTACTGTGTAAATCACATATCCTATCTTTCCTTTCCAGGTGTTGAGTGTTCTATGTGCAACAGCGCCAGGTTCTCCCAAAAGCCTCCATTCACAAGTTCTCTTTGGGTACTACACTAGAGGATTGTTGGCCAGTTTGCAGTCCTAAGGTAAAGCTGGCTGAAAAACAAAGACATATACAGTACCTTACCTTTAGAGCAATAAGAAATAGCCATAGAAAGAGTATATGTGTCATCCAAAGAGAGAATGTGCTCCACATTGATATGAAAACCACCGGTTGTGTCAGATCCACCAGGACTCACTATGATTGTCCCATTTGGTACGTTTTCAATTTGACAGACTAGACACGGAAGAGTGTTGAAAGTTGACTCAGTCACTCAAACCATGTGACAATGTGTCACACATTGCTAGAAGTGACAACCACCTCATCTCCAAATGTCGGTGCCATTAGTCATGAATCTTGCCTTGCCGCAACATAGGCCTTAAGGTAAATTAAGATCTTGGAATACCACCAGAGGTGCTTAATAAAATAAAAAGTGTCTTCTAGCCTACGTCTCTGTTATGAGTTTTTTAATTACGGTTATATACTGTATCTTGGTATTTAAGAGTAAGACTACAGTACCATTAATGCACTTATAGTCTTTATCACTAATATAATTACAGTAACTGTACCCAATGTGATGAAAATAAACATCAGTAATAAACATGAAAAATGTAATATATATCTAACAATATGCAGGTAGAGGTTCACATTTGTGTCCCTCAAAGATGAAGCACTTTCGTGTGGATGATATCTTGCAGTCCTCATGACAGGCAAGTGGCACCATATTTGAAACAACTTGAACCCTAAACCAAACAACTGCAAGCCTGATCAAACAATACACATTAAGATGGCACTCTATGTTAGTCAGATCATGTTTTGCATATCAAGACTATAGGCTAATCCTTCTAGCAAAATATGAATTGACACAGTTTAGTTATGAAGATTAAGGACATGGCTATGCCCCAGAAAACCTTCATGACAAGAAATACTCACAGAAATAGCATTCCCAATACAAATGTTCAGTATTCACGTGCTATTTTCTATTTACTAATATCTATGGTAATAAGCAGGCATGCCAGGATTTATTACTGTATGTGCTGTACCTCAGAGAAAAGAACAAGAGAACAGTATGGGGAAAAAAACAGATACAGATCTAAATATGGCCGTTACAGTTTGCATAATCTGCAAATAATCAGGCATAATCGTAATCTTTGTTTTACAACAGAGACTTTATCGTTTGTTTTCTAAACACATATGTTTGCTGTACTCACCTGGGTGAAAAGCATTTGTTGTTAATCCACTGTATTTGCGATAGTCTATATATGCGACGAAAAATATAGAATTAGGCTGCCTCAAGATATTGTTTAAAAAAATTCTGGGTTGGAAAATGACTTCCACATGAAGTCAGTGAAGAAAGAGCAATAGTATAACTTCACAACTTCAGTGCATTGGTTTCTGTCGCATCCTTCGGGGGAGAGCCTGTTAGTCGCAGATTGTCGACTGAGAGGAGGAGAGCCAAGTAAAGTTAGCGAACTGAAAAACTGACATGAAAGAAGAACGAGAGAGAGAGAGGGAGAGAGAGAGGGACGCCAAGGCTATGCAGCTACACTTATATTGTATACAATTATAGAACAGTAAACATTTGATGGCAATTAGACTTTTCACAATAAACAACAACTATATCGTCAAATTGATTTATTATCTTGTTGTCGGCCTAAGGTATATATATATATATATATATATATATACATTTTTAGTGGGATTGAACTAATAGGTGATGACGTCAAAGTGCACATTATAGTTTTATTCAACTCTTTGTCATACATGATCGCTATTCATTACAGTAGCCTAGTTTAAGATCTGAAGAAGTGGATGAGGAGATATGGTCAGGAATTTGTGGTTCCAGATTGTAAGAAGTAAGGACCAATCAGCAATGACTACTTGATGGAAAACAGAAGAACTCATTGCATGCTAGATTAGGTCTTTAGTGCAAGTAGACAGTTTGCTACCACTGGCTCATATGGAGGACAGGCCTAGTGCATCAGTGACATGTAGCCGCGATGTTTGATGAAGGCATCTTTAAATAATTTTTCACCATTGTACATAACTAATAATTCAACATAGTTGGCCTGGTGTTGTATACAGTAGGCTTAGTCATGTAAATGTACTCCTGTTGGAAAAAGACAATATGCATACTGCACATCCTCCATTGTTCCTCTTCTTTCTTTCCCTTGGGGTTTTCCCCTCCCCAGTAGGTCACTGAGTTTCAGCACAGGGATGTTGAACCTTACCAGACAGTGGAGACACATGTTTTATTGACATTGGGTATTTCTGGCTCACAATATATGTTGCGACTGCTGTGTTAACTGTGTGTCTGGGTGGTTTATAGAGACTGGAAGGCAGCAAAAGAAGAGTTTCCTGGTTACCAGTAGGCTGGTGATGATAACTGGGGACTTTAGGATGTGTGTTATTCCTGCCGCTGAGTGTTCACACAGATAAACAGCGCTGCATGGTGGGTTAATGGTGCACACATCCTTGTCATGAGGAAACCAAGAGTCCACAGAAAACATAAAATAGTTTCCTGTAGGCTAGAGTGCCCAACCAGGGTCCTCTGAGGCAAAGCCTGACTGGACTGCTGTTTGATGGAACTAATCATGTCCACCAGCCGGCTATGCACTAATTGAGCCTGGGGACGCAGTTAGAATAAAACTGTAGCCTATGTCTCTATGAAAACTCAAAAGCAAAGTTCAAATCAAATGAGCTCATGTACTGCAGAGAATCATGGAATAAGACAAATGACATATTATGTAAAGATTTGCTTGACCCTGTTGATTTGCAGATTGCTCTCTCTCTAGCTATCTCATATGACCCCTGGTGGATTATGAAAGCCTTACTCATGTGGCAAGCTGCTGCTTTAAAATATTAAATTATTGATAAAATATTATATTAATTTAAGAATCATTTACATTTTCAAAGCATGATGAGTAAAAAAATGTACAATGTCTAGATGGCTTCCCAAAGACCCCAACATGGGGTTTCTCCATTGCGGCTCTAGGGGCAGGTTTGCAAGAACAAGGGGGCAGGTAGGCCCACTGTCAGAACTGTGACAGGCTAATCAAGAGTCCACTCTTGGAAGGATATAGGGCACATTCATTTCAAAGTATTGTAGTTTCAACACAGGAGGTTGGTGGCACCTTAATTGGGGAGGACGGCTTTGTGGTAAGGACTATAGCGGAATCAAATACATCAAACACATGGTTTTCTATTGGACAAATTCAGCTTGGTCCCTCCCGGTTTCATTCCATTTGCTTCTGTTTAAGAAATGTAAGGAATACACCCAAGGTGATGAATGGTGCTTAGTCACTTCAACTGAAGGGGAAGATTCCTGGTGTTTGTGATGCTCGTCGTTTGGTGCGATGCAGACAGGGTGAAACAGAAGAGTCGTTCTTTTGCCTGACAAAGTGATGTTAGGATATGTAAGTTATCCTGTACGAGCTTTTGTGCCAAATACATTACGTTGTTACAGGTGTCAAGCTTATGGGCATGTGGCAGCAGTGTGTAGGAGGGAGGTTACTAGGTGTGAGAAGTGTGCAGAAGGGCATGAGGCAAAGGAATGTGTAGCATTGGGGAAAGTAGGGGTATGTGCTAAATTGTAGCGGTGCCTATGGAGCTGTGGATCAGAAATGTCCGGTGCGAAAGAGGCAGGTTGAGGTTTCCAGGGTTTGAGTAGTACAGAAACTGTTGTATGCTGAGGCAGTGAAGAAAGTAGAGGAAGGTGGGTCAAGGGGGAGGAATCCCGAGATGAGTGGTGTGAGTAGTAGATCTGTACCAGTAGGCCTACAGAGGGATAGGCCAACAAGTGATATGCTTCAGTAATATTGGATTTTTAACGTTTATAGCAATGGTTTTCAACTTTAATGCAGGGATGGAATGTAAGTTGCAGGAAATGTTATATTCTGGTGGCAGCTGCTGAGAGGTATTTGGGTGTATGAGACTTAACGTCAGAAGAGCTACAGGGTGTGTTGAGTGGTGGTGACCCATCCTTTCAGACTGTTGGCCTGATGTAGGACTAGATATATTTAAATAGTGGAGTAGGGTATTGAGTGTAGGGTTAGATGGTAGGTTTTGTTGATTTATTTTGTATTTTCAAGCGAAGTATAATGGCGTTATACTCCAGTCTAGTAGATGGCGGTAATGCAACATTTATTGGATGCCAAACGCTGTTAAACCTCATCGAGGAAGTTAGTCACTTTCGGTGTCATATCAGCTTGCTGAATTTACCGCATGGCTCCTGTAGAACTGTGAAAACGTTTTCATTTATCTCTTTTGAACGACTATGTGAGGCGAAATAACCAGACAAAAGGTACAATAACTAGTTCCATTACCCCGGTTGTTGTTTAAGATTTCATAGCCAGCTCTTATTAGCACAGTAATGACTTGCATTCAAGTGTAAATGTTCTCTTAAAACTAGCTAGCTAACGTTAGCTAAACAAACTGAACTTTGACAGAGCAGTCTTCTTGCAGACTTGCGAACTGAATTTGTATATTATATTTGAGAAGTGTGTTCTTTGTGCATTATTGTTAATACATAAATCTGAGACTGAAGACCTGCCAAATGCATTGTAATATAGCTAGCTAACATGTTGTTAATTTCTTTAGAAATAAATGGCAGAAACTGTTCAGGAAAAGAGCCGTGGAATGAAGTTTGCAGAGCAACAGCTACTGCGTCATGGCTGGGAACAAGGTAACTTTAATGTTACGTTTTCAGAAATGTTTAGTAGCAGTACAGTATAGTCAACTAATGATGGACAATATGCTAGCTAATAAACATCTTAAGATTACAGGAAGGAGTTTGTATATCAAGTGTACACATGTCAGCTTGAACGTAACAGCTATTAAGTTAGTAGGCAGGGCAAACCCGTTTTGGTGACTTCTGGTATATCATCAAAATAAATCCATCACAGCACGTTTTTGGAGTCATTCAACAGTTTTTGCCAGATAAAAAAAAAAAAATGCAATACCATTGGAAATGAATGTTGAAAGTTAAATTTATATTTCTAAAAATGATGCTGTCACTGCTTCCTGTTGACAAGACATTTTGATAAATAGCCCAATGTCAAAACTGTTAATGTGTCCAGCTCAATAACCAATATGCAGAAACAGTTTGATATCTTGAAAATATAAAATATACTATCATACATGTGCAACAATTAGTAATCATATTACTTGTATTTTAAACAGGCACTTTTATAAACTGCACATGCACCAAAAACCCTGTCGTTTGACAAATTGCAATAAAGCACTGCTATCGATTAGGGGGGAGATCTGGTTGTACGCGCTGTTGAAATTTAAAAACCACATGAAAACTGGAGATATTTGATTCACTGGTTAGAGAACAACCTACAGAAGACAGTGGGCTACATTGGGATGATGCATTGTGATTTGGGGGTCGCCAAACAGAAAGAAACGCAACACTTATTTGTCAATCCCTCATATCGAAAACCACATGGAATCTGGGAAAAATGTGTACATCACTGGTTAGAGGACAATTTGTAGAAGACAGCTAGCTACATTTTGAAGTGTTGAACAGGGGGCAAATGTATGGGGTGTAGTGCTGTTTAAACTAATACTATTCAAATAATCTTTCAATGACCTGTACATGGTTGGTTAGATGAGCACTTGTAGAAGGCTTATATCTATATGTTGGATGTTGATTTTGCAGGGCTGTCATCACAAAAAAGGGAATAAACCACTTTCTGTTAACTTAAATTCATCACATTTGGGTTATCACGACCCATAGGGTATCAACGGTGACAACGGTTGGCTGTTATTTAAGTGATAGTTTGACTGTCAAATCCATTGGTGTGGCCAGCGACTTTTATAGAGAGACTGCCCCAAATGTTTCGTGACATTTCATTAACGCCACGTTCTGCGCATCCCGGCACGTGTGACAATCAACGGTACAAAACCAAAGGTATTGATCTGTTTTAAGCAATCAATCTTATATCATCGTGATGACTATATTCTTTTATGCTAATATCGCCAATCTGAGGTAAAAGGATTGTAATTCCACTCAATTGTATGGGTTGGAATGCAAACTAGTAAGGTAGTAACAAACTGTCCACATTAGGGAAATTTAAACATGTCAATTTAAGGTGGTTGTATATGGGGCCCACTCACAAACTATTGCAACAATGACATCTATTTCTCAATAATTTAACCTAGAGGGTTAAAAAATGCTCTTAAACACAATTTAACCAGGTGCTCTAGACTAGGTAGTTGCCTGTTGTATCTTATTCTGTGTTATGGATGGTAACTAGATCTAATGTTCTTACTCTACCACTAATAGAAGACCCCTCACTGTTCACAGGTAAAGGTCTTGGTCGGCAGGAGAATGGTATATCGGAGGCTATTAAAGTCAAAGTGAAATGTGACAAGGGAGGGGTGGGACATCGTCAAGGGGAGCAGTTCACCTTCCATTGGTGGGACCATGTCTTCAACAAAGCGTCTTCTAGCCTGGAAGTGGAATCTGGCGAGGTAAGTCCTCAGAAGTGGTGTGTGAAATGAAATAGATAATTTTACCACTAGGCCACGCATATACACATTCACACACTTACATTAGGCCTAGGCTACATCTCCACCTTTCTGTTCTAGAATGGTGTGCAGGTGAAGAAGTTGGTGGAGGAGGAAGAGGCTGGAATGATCTCCAACAAGAAGCCAACCAAAGCCATGCTGGGAAGAGACAAACTTTATGGATGCTTTGTCAAGGTACAGATGGACAAATACAAATGGAACATACTTCATTATCTGTGCCAATTAGCTCTCATTGATAATACAGTGAGGTACTGCACTAATGATATGGACTGGAACGGTTGTATTTCTCTTCTCTCCTAGTCTGCCACCCTCCTGGCAGGACTGGAGCAGCCGGAGCAGAAGTCCTCCAGTACAGATGACAGCAGCAGCTCTGACGATGAGGACCAGAGACTGGACCTCTCCAGCACCACCAAGTAAGAACCTCACTCCCCAATACCATCCACCACCATACAGGGATTCATATTAGTTTGTGAAGCTTATTTGTGTTCATATCATCAATGTGAAGATTAAACCTATAGTGTTAACTACAGTGGTTTTATGCACTCACAAGGTAAAATAATACATGCTATTTCCTTCTCCCTTTGCATAGGCTATCAGACGCTGACCTGGTGAAGGCTTGTGGAGGACGCACTGCTCACAAGTAAGTTGCTTGTCACCAATAGGTTTGTATTACATGCTGTGTTTTTATAAACAAACAAATAATACAAATCACGTGAATGTGTGTGTTCTATCTTGGTACAAGCTATTGGTGAAGGGCTTGAACCTGGTCTTTCATGTCTTAATAAGGAAGCTAAACATTTTGTCCCTATTCCTGTTCCCAACAGAGGAGCCAGACACGGTCTTACCATGAGTGCCAAGCTAGCCAGACTGGAGAAGCAGGAGCAAGAGTTCATGGCAAAGTATGGAAAGAAAAACCAACTAGTGGCTGCAACACCAGATAGCGTCGTCACCACCACCCAGCCAGCTGCCCAGATCCCTGAGGATGAACTGAGGGACAAGACCCAGGGGAAGAAGGCCAAAAAGAGAAAGAGGAAGAATCTCTCAGAGGATACCCGCGAGAATACGGCTGAAGAGAATGCTGAAGCTGTGGTCTCTGGAAGTACCAACATGGATGTAAAGGTGAAGAAAAAGAAGGGGAGTTCAAAGGAGAACACTGGGGCGGTGGTTCCTGTAGAGGAAGAACCAATGCCTGTGTATAATACAACAGACATCGCTCAGCCAACCAAGAGGAAACATTCAAAAAAGAGGAATGTGTTGGAAGAGGGCGAGAGCTGTCATCTAAATAGAGAGGTGTGTGAAACTGCTGTCGTTTCTATAGAGAGTGATGCCGGAGGAGTCAGTGAAGAGGCTTTGAAGGAAGAAGGTGCCTCTCAGCAACAGACTGACTCAGACACTATTACCAAAAAGAAGAAGAAGAAGAAGAAGTCCTCCAAGAACAAAGATGTGGCTGAGGAGATGGAACACTTAAATGATAGAGAAACCAACCAATCAGAAACTGTGGAGGATTCTCCTCCAAACAAGAAAAAGAAACGGGATACAGCAATAGAGGAAGTGAGAACAGTGGAGGAGGAGCCTAAAAAAAAACAAAAAAAAAAACAACAGACAGTAGAGGACAGGTTGCATGATGTATTGGACTCCATACCCCCCCCCCCCCCCCCCCACCCCAAAAAAAGAAAAAAAAGAAGCTAAATAACAGGAAGCCGATTGAGGACTAGTGGTTGCCTTGTTGGAGAGGAAACAGTTAAGGGATTTGCGTCAGCGCTCTAATACATCTCATAGACACATGAAACCATCTAATGAAATGCTGTATATTTTTAATTAACACTCAATGGCCATTATTGCAACACCATGGAAAAGCATAAAGGATGTTTTGTTTCCTGTCAACATATTTATTTGTATGGAAAGATTCAGCCACAGACTATATATATATTTGTATATTTCAGCGTCAACTGGTGTTTTTATACCTCTTGTATGGTGGGCCTGTATTTTTAATATTCTCAACAGGAATGTTTTAAACAATGTGATATGAACATCAGATATGAGGTTGTCTTTTCTTTGCTCAATAAAAGTTCCTTATTACTCTCTGTGATGAGGTACATTTGCATGATACTTAAAGAGGAATTTCCTTAAGTGTCAATTAAAGCTGCTGGTTTAGTATTGCATCGTTTATAAAAGGGATTTTATAAAAAACGTAACCTATGAAAGCCCTACACAAATTAGTATTTTATTTTATACACTGCTATACAATGGATATTTTGACTGTGAACGTGGTTCAATTTATCCTAACCTTTAATAATGCTCTACTCACAGATCCATCGGTTTCTGTGGCCGCATAATGCAGCATTCCAATCAGCCAGAGGTGCATTGTTTGGGTTAGTTAAGGCACAATCATGACCCCACACAAGTTGACGCTTCCAAAACCTGTGAATAGAACTTAGGCAAATAAAATAATGATTTAGGGCTGGATTCAATCCGTATCGCGCAAGATCCACGTTAAGATTTAAAGGTAACACATATGCTTTTCCGTGAATACAGTCTGTGAATGTGGAAACATTGCTTTTACATTTCAATCGAGCTATAACACGGATCTTCCGCGATACGGGTTGAATACAGCCCTTGGGGAAGAATTGTTTTAGGCAAAATGCTTCCTTGTTGTGTTCACACTGATTGGAATGTCCTTATCCATCAGTTAGATTCTGATTACGTCCATCAAACTAAAGCCATTGACTGTCTTCAGCTATGTCAGTCAGGCCGATCCAGTACCCATGATCTTCATCTTAGTAGGATTAAGTGTCAAGAATTATATATATGTAAATGATTCCAGGCTGTATCACAATCCGGCCGTGATTGGGAGTACCATAGGGTGGCGCACATTTGGCCCAGCATCATCCAGGTTTGGCCGGGGTAGGCCGTCATTGTAAATAAGAATTTGTTCTTAACTGACTTGCCTAGTTAAATAAAGGTTAAATAAAATCCACTTTAATCAGTGTAGATGAAGGGGAGGAGACAGGTTAAAGAAAGATTTTAAGCCTTGAGACATGGACTGTATGTGTGCCATTCAGAGGGTGAATGGACAAGACAAAATATTTAAGTGCCTTTGAACGGGGTATGGTAGTAGGTGCCAGGTGCACCAGTTTTAGTGTGTCAAGAACTGCAATGCTACTGTTTTTTTAAATACTGAACAGTTTCCTGTGTGTATCAAGAATGGTCCACCACCCAATGGACATCCAGCCAACTTGACACAACTGTGGGAAGCATTGTCTAAGTGCATGCTTTTCTATCGAACGCTGCCAGCACCCGCCCACCGGACTATCATCACTACTCTCGACGGGTCCGAATTAGAATACGTGGACACCTACAAATACCTAGGCATCTGGTTAGACTGTAAACTCAACTTCCAGACTCACATCAACCATCTCCAATCCAAAATTAAATCCAGAATTGGCTTCCTATTTCGCAACAAAGCCTCCTTCACTCATGCTGCCAAACATGCCCTTGTAAAACTGACTATCCTACCGATCCTTGATTTCGGCGATGTCATTTACAAACTAGCCTCCAACACTCTACTTAGCAAATTGGATGTAGTCTATCACAGTGCCATCCGTTTTGTTACCAAAGCCCCATACACTACCCATCACTGCGACCTGTATGCTCTCGTTGGCTGGCCTTCATTATATATTTGTCGCCAAACCCACTGGCTCCAGGTCATCTATAAGTCTTTATTAGGTAAATCCCCGCCCTATCTCAGCTCACTGGTCACCATAGCAACACCCACCCGTAGCATGCGCTCCAGCAGGTATATTTCACTGGCCACCCCCAAAGCCAACACCTCCTTTGGCCGCCATTCCTTCCAGTTCTCTGCTGCCAATGACTGGAACGAATTGCAAAAATCATTGAAGCTAGAGGTTCCTATCTCCCTCACTAACTTTAAGCATCAGCTGTCAAAGCTGCTTATCGATCATTGCACCTGTATATAGCCCTTCTGTAAATAGCCCACACTACTACCTCATCTCCATATTTATTTTTGTTATTTTCACTAATCTTGCACTCCAGTATCTATATTTGCACATCATAATTTGCACATCCTTCATTCCTGTGTTAATGATGATAATCTGTAATTTATTTCACCACTATGGTCTATTTATTGTCCTACCTCCTAACCTTACTGCATTTTGCACTACATTTTGCACTCTGTATATAGATTTTCTATTGTGTTTTTGACTATGTTTGTTTACTGTGTAACTCTGTGTTGTTTTTATCGCACTGGTTTGCTTTGTCTTGGCCAGGTCGCAGTTGCAAATGAGAACTTGTTCTCAACTGACCTACCTGGTTAAATAAAGGTGAAATAAAATTGTCAACATGGCATCCCTGTGGAATGCTTTCGAACACCTTGTAGAGTTCACGCCCCGACAAATTGAGGCTGTTCTGAGGGCAAAATGGGATGCAACTTAATATTAGGAAAACCACTTTCATACCGTATAACAAAGAGCACAGTTCCAGCAGTGTTAATGAACTTCATGTTATGAGGGGGTTTCCTTTCCAGCAGTGTTAATGAACTTCATGTTATGAGGGGGTTTCCTTTCCAGCAGTGTTAATGAACTTCATGTTATGAGGGGGTTTCCTTTCCAGCAGTGTTAATGAACTTCATGTTATGAGGGGGTTTCCTTGAACATACAGTAGCTATATATATCACATATTTTAATATTTTTCCTATTTCACTTTTTGGACATTTGTATTGCTTGAGTAACCCTTTAAAGGTTGTGTGAATCTCCCTTAAAACATTTACCTGTAGCATTGTCCTACCTGTTCTTCTTGGCTGCCTATGTCAACCAAATCGGCATTGTTGTTTTTGCAGTGCTGTCTGCTTCCTTTCAGGTCCTCCAAAGGTGACCAAAGTGGACTAATGTGCAGAAACTGGTAACAACTGGATTGGAACAGCACCCAGCCAACTTTACAAGGTTTGCACTCTGTGTCTGTGCAACATGAAACATGCAAAGTAATATAATAATAATAATAATAAAAATAGCATTTAGCAAATGCTTTTGTCCAAAGTGACTTACAGTCATGCGTGCATTCATTTGTTGTACGAGTGGTCCTGGGAGTTAAACCACTATCCTGGCATTGCAAGTTCCATGCTCTCTATCAACTGAGCAACAGAGGACCACTATGACCAGCTACATATGACCAATGTTTTTTACATTTAAAGTAGCATAAAGCATCACTGTGACATATATACATTCTGGACCGTCAGCATATTAACTAGGATGGAGTTATCAACTGGGAAATTCTTCAACTGAAATATGACCCCAAGAGTCCAGTTGAGCTCATCCCTGTCTCTTGACAAGTTCATCCTCTCTGCCTTCAGTTGCTGGTTTTCAGTAGACACATTGATGTAATCACTCTGCAAAATGTGATTGGCTGCACTCAGCTTGCAGTAGTGATTCATTAAGTCCTGATTGACTGCCAGTAGGGATATATGCTCATCTGTTAGCTGCTTCAGTTCCTTCACCAAATGTGTGCTGTGCTCTGAGAGGGCAGTGCTGACTGTGGAGAGAGAAGGACATGCTTACTCAACCTGCACCTCTCCAAATTCCATATTATTCTGTCTTTATGATCCAGATACCCACAGTAGACACAGAGAGGTATAATGGCTGACACAAAGAACCCCCAAACACACTGCCACTCCTGGAAAGTGTTGAGAGTGGGGAGCAGGGCCCTCCTCCACTATGAATAGCAAAGATAGGAGTGCATTATTATTACAGCCACATTTTAATATGCTTCACTAGTGAATCTGACAGTATGCCATTATTTGAAGTAGCCTAGTAATTGAACAATAAATGGTGGAGATTGATCTCTTATTTAACACATGCTGTGGCAGGAACAGGTTGACTGGATGCTCTCCTTGCCTTTACGTCCACATATAGTATGTTCTTCCTTTTTCTCTTTTTTTGTGGGAGAGAGAGATTATTAATTTGTTTTTACTGTGGTAAGAATGTAACGTATTACAGGGAGGTACTTGTTTAAACCTTAATTTACAATGCAGTTGGAATCAATGTTCTCCAACACAGAACTGATAAAACAATAAAAATTACCCGGAATAAATTCGCTTGCTTTAAGCATCCATCAATTTGAATATTTAAAAACATGGTGACTTAAATAAAACAGTTTTAGTGCTGGGTCTGGTCGTGAGAATTTGATAGAAATGCACAAAAAAAGAGTAAGAGGAGAGAAAGAAATGCTAAGAAAGATTTTGATTTTTTAAAACCACCGTGGAATAATGCAGATCTTCTGGCATCCTTCAAATAAAAATATAGACTAACCATAAATCTCTGTCTGCATTGAACTATTTTATTTAAAGCAACATTCAAACAAGCTTAAGTTTCAGCATTGGACGCCTTCATAAGAGTTTTTTAAATTTTTTTAATAATATGTTATTATTTACCCGTTGAAGTGTCCAGGGTTGAGGAATGCTTTTCTGGATGTTCAAGTCCCTCAATCAAGCACCTGATTCCCTTTTTTGTTTAAGGTGGGCTGAAGCATGTTTGGGTACGCTTTCTTTCTACAAGTGTGACTACTGTTGTTATTATCCCCAACAGGATCTGTATAAGTACTTCTGGGTTGACTCTGGTCTGCATGAATTACTCTCAGATAATTTCCACCCAGCCGGCTCTCTCTTTCTATAACAATTGAGCCTGGGGATGCGGTTACTTCACAGACAAAAATTGAATTATACAGATTTACACATCTGACTCAGAGGGGGAAGGTATGTTTAAATGTCATGATGGCATTTGTGACCCGTCATTCAGGGCAGGTGGGGCAGAGAGCCAACTGTTTTGAGCCCACCTGTTAAACATAATATTACTATTATTATTATTGTTATTATTATTATTATTACTACTATTATTTGCCAGTTTTGCATGTAATTTTTGCATAAATATTTGTCACATATCAGTTTGCAAAAAATATAAAAATATATAAATTTAGTTAATAAAGCTGCATTTTTGCTTTCTTGAGTAAGGCAGCTCCAAAATGCAGGTGTTTCAGCCTAGCTCAGTGGTTTCTATGGTGGTGGGACAGCCATTGGAAAATACGGTAATGTTCTCTAGTTGCGCCGTGATTGGCTCAGGGTTCTGTCACTCATGGGGACACTACATCACCTCAAAATCTACGGGGAGAGCTCGAAAATTGCTGCCATAGATGTACATTAGAAGTGCCCATCCAAGAAGGCTCAAGGTCATTGGCCACAGATAAAATGATATCATATCACGTTATGTCTCCCGTAGTTTTGATTGGACTTATCATGTCAACATCATACTTTCAAAATCTTAGCTAGCAAGCTAGACAAGCAGTCATCATCATGAATCAAGTTATCAATCTACTGGCAAATCCTTTTCAATCCTTGTCATAAGCAATCACTAGCCTGCCATTCAGTGGAGTGGGTGTGTGGTCCAAGTCTGGGTTTAAGGATCTCTTTTCCAAGCTTAAAAGGATAAACATTCACATGACATTCGCATGACTTCTGCCGCATACAAACAACTGGAAACTCGTAACTGGGAAATCTCAGACTTCAGTGAGTTCAAGATAACGGGGAAATCTGAAGAAAACGAGCTCCGACTGGATAAAATACGTTTTGAACGGTCATCCAACTCAGAATTCCAAATCGGTAACTCAGGCCTCTTTCTAGAGCTCCGACCTGAAGATCAATAACGGCATGATTCAAACTTGTTTTGTTACGAGTTCCCAGTTGTCTTGAAAGCACCAGAAATCCAGATAATGCAAAATTTGCCCACATGAAGGATTGCTGTGCCACCTTCCTGTTCAGGTGAGCACAGCACAACAAGGTGAGTCCAGAAAAGTATTGTATGCTGCTGCATAAATTATGTAATAATAATCAGACCCTTACAGCCTTATTATAAAGTTACAGCCTTATTATAACATTTATTTTTAAAGAAATGTCCCTCATCAATCTACACACATTATCCTACAATGACATTATCCCACAATGACATTATCCCACAATGACATTATCCCACAATGACAAAGCAAAAACAGGTTTTTAGAAATGTTTGCTAATTTATAAAAAAAAAAAAAAAATGAAATATTACATTTACATAAGTATTCAGACCCTTTACTCAGTACTTTGTTGAAGCACCTTTGGCAGCGATTACAGCATCGAGTCTTCTTGAGTATGAAACTACAAGTCTGGCATTTGGGGAGTTTCTCCCATTCTTCTCTGCAGATCCTCTCAAGCTCTGTCAGGTTGGATGGGGAGCGTTGCTGCACAGCTATTTTCAGGTCTCTCCAGAGATGTTCGATCGGGTTCATGTCCAGGCTCTGGCTGGGCCACTCAAGGATATTCAGAGACTTGTCCTGGTGCCACTCCTGTGTTGTCCTGTCGGAAGTTGAACCTTCACCCCAGTCTGAGGCCCTGAGTGCTCTGGAGCAGGTTTTCATCAAGGATCTCTCTGTACTTTGCTCCATTAATCTTTCCCTCGATCCTGACTAGTCTTCCAGTCCCTCCCACTGAAAAACATCCCCACAGCAGGATGCTGCCACCACCATGCTTCACTGTAGGGATGGTGCCAGTTTTCCTCCAGACGTGATGCTTGGCATTCAGGCCGAAGAGTTCAATCTTGGTTTCATCAGACCAGAGAATCATGTTTGTCATGGTCTGAGAGTCTTTAGGTGCCTTTTGACAAACTTGAAGCGGGCAGTCATGTGCCTTTTACTAAGGAGTGGCTTCAGTCTGTCCACTCTACCATAAATGCCTGATTGGTGGAGTGCTACAGAGCTGGTTGTCCTTCTGGAAGGTTCTCCCATCTCCACAGAGGAACTCTAGAGCTCTGTCAGAGTTACCATCGGGTTCTTGGTCACCTCCCTGACTAAGGCCCTTCTCCCCTGATTGTTCAGTTTTGCCGGGCGGGGAGCTCTAGGAAGAGTCTTGGTGATTACCAACTTCTTTCATTTAAGAATGATGGTTGGGGACCTTCAATGCTGCAGAAATGTTTTGGTACCATTCCCCAGATCTGTTCCTCGACACAATCCTGTCTCGGAGCTCTACGGACAATTCCTTCGACCTCATGGCTTGGTTTCTGCTCTGACATGCACTGTCAACTGTGGGACCTTATATAGAGAGGTGTGTGCCAAATCATGTCCAATCAATTGAATTTACCACAGGTGGACTCCAATCAAGTTGTAGAAACATCTCAAGGATGATCAATGGAAACAGGATGCACCAGAGCTCAATTTCGAGTCTCATAGCAAAGGGTCTGAATATTTATGTAAATGTGGTATTTCTGTTTCTTATTTTTAATACATTTGTAATAACATTTCTATATACCTATTTTCGCTTTGCCATTTGCGGTATTGTGTGTAGATTGCTGAGGATGTGTTTGTATTTAATACATTTTACAATAAGGCTGTAACGTAACAAAATGTGGAAAAAGTCAAGGGGTCTGAATACTTTCCGAAGGCACTGTATGTATACTGTAGCTAAGAAAGTAATACTAAGTTGTATGTTATGAAGTAAGGTGTTAGTAGCCCATGTGCCTCACCCTAATAATTTGGTCCGTTTCCCCCTCATAACTTGGTGGTGCACATGTTTTAGAGAAATGTAATCGTTGCATATTGTAAGAGCTTTCATTGTCTTTCATAAGTCCCCTTTATTTAGACTTGGTGTACATAGTGAATACTGTAAGAACGGCCCATGTTCTGAATTCTGTCGCTGTACATTTCATAAGTGCTGAACAAATAGTTATATTGACTACGTTGCGTCCTAGCTCGCTCATTAATGTCTTAACCGAAATTATGGACTGCCACTTATTCGCAATTCGTTCCCTTATGCCAGTTTGTACATCTCAATGGAAACAGTGGAAACCACATTTGTTTAAGCAAGTCAGCCATATCAACTATGTTTTTTAAATGAGGCTGAATTAACTGTTTCACTAACAGTCAAGGCTCCGCTGATAGCCAGGTGTAGCAGTTGTAAGGATTCACTCCATGGTGCTGAAAAGAAAGCTCTGCTGTTGGGACAGCTTTATGTAGGTCCTAACAGTTTGTGTGCACCATTTGTCACTGTTATAGTGCTTAGTGCTGTGTTGTGTTGTGTAGTGGCTTTGCTGGCATGCATCAAACATTTTTGGGGGGAGTTTGCCCCACCAAGATTTACATGAAAAATCGGCACTGCATGATGGTAACATCGTTGTGTGGTACTCAAAATGGAAAGCTGTACAGTTGTGGGAAATATAAATAACTATGTGCAGAAACATAAATAGTGTGAGGGGAAATGTATGTTTGTGCTTTTATAATAACCAATTTGACTGGGTTCATGCAAGTGACTGATCGATCGTTCCTGGGAGGAATCCTCACTATCAGTATAAGCAATTTGGCAGCATTTTCAGAGAATTGCTATGATAACCGAGAGTGGTATCTCAGTTTCAAGGTCTCAGCTTGGAGGTATTGGTCGGTCACATGCAGGAACCAAACGTTAAACAAATTAATTAGGAATAATGAATAATGTAAATCATGCAAATAGAACTTGTCTGTGTAAGCAGTCTATAAGAGAACTAACGCGACGGCCCCGGCCGAGCTCCCGACCAACGTGTACTATTGGTGCATTATGTTTGTTGGAACCTCTCCAGCTTGCTGATAACAAAGAATGATTCATTTATCTTTTGACTTCAGGTGTCCCTGGTGGTAATTTCCACGACAATAGGATTCTATTTCATTGCTCTCTTGTTTTAGTGTGAGCATACCTCTGAAGACTTGCCATACCCTCTCTATACCCTCCTGTCACTGGTTGATTTATAAGTTGACCAAGCCATATTGACTGGTTACAAGTTGAAGGAAATGCTCTAACTTGATAAGGTGTCAAAATGTAGTAATCGGTTTCCCATTTGTCTGTAATATTAATTAAATTTCCCATATGAATGCAATAGATCTTCAGTACACTGTTGAGCCAACCCTAGGAGGTTGAATGGAAGCGGGGTTGCTACAATATGGACATGGAACAGCTGAGATGTTGAATTGCTGTCACCAGAGGGTAGTAGTGAGGTCAAAATGGATCAGAGAAAATATCTACACCACTTGTTTATTCAAGATGGCTAAGGAGATGGAACACACTAATGATACAGAAACCAACCAATCAGAGACTGTGGAAGACTCAGAAAATAATTCAAACAAAGTAACACAACGCAGCAATTGAGGAGAGAGAGACAGGGAGAAAAGTGGAGGAGAAGCAACAAAAAAAAGGTACAAATAAAAAATGCTAAGTGGACAAACAGACAGTAGTTGACAGAATTTGGGATAAGATTGACAAGGACTTTAATGGTTGCCTAAAATTGTTGGACAGGGAAAGGGGCCAGGCATTTGAGAGAGTAGAGTAGAGTAGAGTAAAACTTTATTAATCCCAACATGGGAAATTGTTTTATCACAGCATGCATCATCCATGACTTACAATGACAGGACGCAACAATGACCAACACATAATACAACATTAACCACATAAACCACATATTAAGACACATAAAGGCCCATGCACCATAGTATCCCTAAAAGTACATGTCTGATTCAAGTGCTGTCTTCTATCCTACTCTGGGGAAAAATGGGCAACAACATTTTCCAAAAGAAAGACCTCATAAAATAGTTAATCAATTACACTCATTAAAAAGCCTCATGGCTGTGGGTAAACGTTACACTCTAAACCTCTCAGTGGAACATCTGGGCAGGATGAACCTTCTACTGAAGCTGCTCCTGTGTTGCAGTAGAGTGCTGTGGAGTGGGTGTGTGTCATTAGAGTGCTGTGGAGTGGGTGTGTGTCATTAGAGTGCTGTGGAGTAGGTGTGTGTCATTAGAGTGCTGTGGAGTGTGTGTGTGTGTCATTAGAGTGCTGTGGAGTGGGTGTGTGTCAGTAGAGTGCTGTGGAGTGTGTGTGTGTGTCATTAGAGTGCTGTGGAGTGTGTGTGTGTGTGTCATTAGAGTGCTGTGGAGTGGGTGGGTGTCAGTAGAGTGCTGTGGAGTGGGTGTGTGTCATTGTCCATGATCATGTGTGTCATAGCATGTAGCCTTTTTATGAACATGTCCTGCATTGATTCCAGGCTGCAGCCAATTGTAGCACTGGCTTTCTTAATGATTTTGTCACGCTTGTTTAAGTCCTCCGTAGCTAAATTCCCTTTCCAGCACACAATGGCATACGTCACTACATTGCTATAGAACATACAAAGCATTTTGTCACATACATTAAAAGATCTAAGCTTCCTTAAAAAGTACAGTCAGGATTGGGCTTTTTTGTAGACACTGTGAGAATTCTCCTTCCAGTTCAGTTTGCTGTCTACTATTACAGCCAAGTACTTATAAGAGTCAACAGTGCCAATCTCTTCACCATTAATAGAAATGTAATTAAAAACATATTTATTTTTCCTAAAATCTATGTTTGTGTTTGTACATATCCGATCTGATACTGCCTGGTTCAGTCTAACAAACTGTGGTCTATTGGTCAGATCACAATCCATTTGATTGCGTGTGGATTTACATGCATGTCCTTTAGCTTTTGGGCCAGCAGGTGGGGCTGTATGGTATTGAAAGCACTGGAGAAGTCAAAAAACATTGTTCTCACCACAGCTGGGCTTCTCCAGGTACGCTGTATACTCTGTAGAGGAGGTAGAGTAGAGCGTCTTCTACACCAGTTTTTGGGCGGTAGGCAAATAGCCAAGTTTCCGTAAAACATATCAGACTTGTATGCCGATGTAATCTCATATATGAAGTTGTTGACGATAGTTCATCCATCTTATTTACAAGCGAGCGGACGTTTCCCATGATAATGGATGGGAGATAGGGCTTATTTCTTCTTCTCTTGTTTTGTAGTCGTACACCTCCTCTGCCTTCCCTTTTCCTTGGTTTCCTCTCAGGGGGCAGCTCTAGCTGTAGTAGGCCAACTTGACTTGGCTGTAGGGCATAGACTATGTTATCAAGGCTGTATGTTATCAAGGACTCTGTATTATCCGAGTGCTTGGTACACTCCACAGTGGGAGCCTGTGGTCAGAGGTACAATGTTCAGTGCATCTCATTTGCATATTTCTTAAAAAGGAGCAATCTGCAGTTGCTACATTCATTTTTGGACTTATAAACGTATGGATTAGTGTGTGTATGTACCCATTGGATAAACGTGTATGTACCCATTGGATAAACGTGTTTGTACCCATTGTTTTTTGAAGAATATAACTTATAAATGCCTCGCTTAGTTCAACTGTCTTTCCCAGAACACAAAATATAAGCGTATGTTTCTCTAATATTTGTATACAAATGAAATGTATACAAATACTATTTAGCCTCATAATATGGTTAAAACTATAATGTTTATATCATGGAGCCAGTCCTTGCATCCATAGCGCTTTCTATGATTTTGAGAGTGGTTCCATTTCTCCAGCCCCATCCCTCAGCTTTTTACCAATTTTATTTATTTATTTAACCATTATTTAACTAGGCAAGTTAGTTAAGAACAAATTCTTATTTACAAAACAGGGGCCAAAACAGGGATGGGGAATTGGCTTCATTATTGTTTCAACTGCTGATTGCCACTTTAAAAGGTGAATGTTATGTGCCTAAAGCTGCTGATTTAGCAGAAATATTGCATAGTTTATAAAACTGAGTGATTTCATTAAAAACTTTAAACTTCCATTCCATGTATTAAACCTGTACTTCATATACTAAGATCTTTCAAAATTGAATGAAGACAATCTTGGAAGACAAGTCCTGCTTTGCTTTGTAAACTGAATATTATATGATTTCTGATCTATGAAAGGCCAAAACAAATGTTATTCTAAAACACTACTATACATACAGTTGATCTTTGATTGTGAACATAAAAACAACTGTACAGAACATAATACAATAAGACAATAGAAGAAGATTAATTTATTGTCATAGTGAAAATAAAATGTGCCTGATTTATATGAAAGCTCAAAACTGAACATTATTTTTTTTACTTCACTTTAGCTACTGTACATTACAACAGATCTTTGATTGTTAACATATCAAAGACGTATAAAACAGACTCGTGTTGGGGTCAGGCAATTAAGGTTTTCCTGTAGATTTCATATAAAAATCACTTCCTGAATTGAGTGAATTCGAATTGACCCCAACAAACAGATGCAGAGGTCCTTCAATT
Source organism: Thymallus thymallus (assembly GCA_023634145.1). Classification (NCBI taxonomy): domain Eukaryota; kingdom Metazoa; phylum Chordata; class Actinopteri; order Salmoniformes; family Salmonidae; genus Thymallus; species Thymallus thymallus. Next base: position 24,239,415 of record CM042416.1, on the reverse strand, counting down.
GTTCATTTGAAAAGCCCATTTGCGACCAAGCTTTAACTTCCTGAGTGATGTCTTGAGATGTTGCTTCAATATATCCACATACATTTCCTTCCTCATGATGCCTTCTATTTTGTGAAGTGCACCAGTGCCTCCTGCAGCAAAGCACCCCCACGACATGATCCTGCCACCCCTGTGCTTCATGGTTGGGATGGTGTTCTACGGCTTGCAAGCCTCCCCCTTTTTCCTCCAAACATAACGATGGTCATTATGGCCAAACAGTTCTATTTTTGTTTCATCAGACCAGAGGACATTTCTCCAAAAAGTATGATCTTTGTCTTTTTTATGGCAGTTTTGGAGCAGTGGCTTCTTCCTTGCTGAGCGGCCTTTCAGGTTATGTCGATATAGGACTAATTTGACTGTGGATATAGATACTTTTTTACCTGTTTCCTCCAGCATCTTCTAAGGTCCTTTGCTGTTGTTCTGGGATTGATTTGCACTTTTCGCACCAAAGTTTGTTGATCTCTAGGAGACAGAACACATCTCTTTCCTGAGCGGAATGACGGCTGCGTGGTCCCATGGTGTTTATACTTGCGTACTATTGTTTGTACAGATGAACGTGGTACCTTCAGGCATTTGGAAATTGCTCCCAAGGATGAACCAGACTTGTGGAGGTCTATATTGTTTTCTGAGGTCTTCACTGATTTCTTTTGATTTTCCCATGATGTCGAGCAAAGAGTTTGAAGGTAGGCCTTGAAATACATCCACAGGTACACCTCCAATTGACTCAAATGATGTCAATTAGCCTATCAGAAGCTTCTAAAGCCATGACATCATTTTCTGGAATTTTCCAAGCTGTTTAAAGGCACAGTCAACTTAGTGTATGTAAACTTCTGACCCACTGGAATTGTGATATAGTGAATTATAAGTGAAATAATCTGTCTGTAAACAATTGTTGGAAGAATTACTTGTCATGCACAAAGTAGTTGTCCTAACCGACTTGCCAAAACTATAGTTTGTTAAGATGAAATCTGTGGAGTGGTTGAAAAATTTGTTTTAAATGTAAGTGTATGTAAACTTCCGACTCCAAAGGAATAAGTATATATAATACATTAGAGACAATGTATTAATTCATATTTCTCAAGCATCATGGACTCAATGTATTGAGAATTATATCCATATGTAAACTAGACCCTTTAAACATTATATTTACAGAGAAAATATTTTTGAATTTCAACAATTTGTTTTTAAAGTTGTTGAATACGGACTTCTGGTGCCAAATTTGTCTGTAAAAGTACATCTTGGAGAAATATGCTTGTGATCTTGTGACCATTTTGAGAAATCATATGAAACTTCCCTAAATTATATGATAATGGATAATCTATGAAACATTTGATTATAAGTACAACTTTGACTTTCTGTAGAGTACAAGAAAAATATTGTGACCCATGAGATTAAATGGGTTAAGAATGTAATTGTACTTGATTAAAACATAATGGCAGAGTAGATTTGCATGATTCAGCAGAGAATGGAAAACAGAAATGGTTTTCTACAGAAAGAGAAATCGGAGTGTCTCCCATTCTCTGCTCACTTGTTTTGGTGTGAGGATACCTCTGAAGATTTGCCAGTGGTTTATTGAGGAGTTGGCCAATCCACATTGTGTTTTTTTTTTTTTTTTTTACCTTTATTTAACTAGGCGAGTCAGTTAAGAACAAATTCTTATTTACAATGACGGCCTACACCGGCCAAACTCGGACGATGCTGGGCCATTTGTGTGATGCTCTATGGGACTCCCAATCACGGCCGGTTGTGATACTGTCTGGATTCGAACCAGAATGTGTGTAGATAGATAGATAGATAGATAGATAGATAGATAGATAGATAGATAGATAGATAGATAGATAGATAGATAGATAGATAGATAGATAGATAGATAGATAGATAGATAGATAGATAGATAGATAGATAGATAGATAGATAGATAGATAGATAAAATGTAGTAATTCCTTTCTCAGTTTTCTGTAATAGATCTGAATTAATTTCCCATATGTCTGAATGGAAGTGGAGATGCTACGATATGGATGTGGGACAGCTGCAATGTTGAAATACTATCACCAGAGGGTAGTAGTGAGGTCAAAATGGATCTGAGAAGTAGCTACAACACTTTTTGTTTTATCAGGATGGTGTCCTATCCTTTATTCAGTCAATAATTTATCCAACTAGATTTCTAAACATACATCACATGTGTGACAATCAGAGTTGTCTTAGAACAAATACAAATGTTTCCTCTCTTGGCTTCCTGTCAAGTCTCTCCATTTACAGTGCTGTATTAGAGTATTGTATTCATGCTATTGCATTTAGCTTTACATATTACATTCAGTAGTCTCACAATTACGTACGATATGTGTGTATCAGAAAAAAACGGGTGTAAAGAAATACATGACTTCATTAAAATAACAGAATATGTACTTGTAGAGAAAACCATTCAATTCAATCAAAATTTGAATTTCTTCCAGCGAAGAAGCAGAAGACATTCCAGCAATGCTAGAGTTAACCCCCAAATGACATCACTGCTCACTCCCACCTCCCTCTCCTCCTCCCTCTCCATCCCTCCTCCCCTTTCTTCCCCTCTGCCCTCCCCCTGCATTAATTCAAGTATGAAAGGAGAGTCTCTCACCAGCAGTCACACTAGAGGAGGCAAGCAGCCTCACAGCACATTCTGACCCTCACACACAGGCTTGGAAAGAGAGACCCAATCAGCACCTCACACACATTGACAAAAACTGCTTGCTCCAGAGTGAGGCTCTCTTTACTCAACCAGCATCACTTTCCTCTCGCTCTCTCTGACATGGAGCTCCACAATATCCGACACCACCACAGCCACCGGACCGACGACAAGCTCCAGATGCTGAATCTCAACCAGCGCCTGGAGACCTACCTGGGCCGAGTGAGGCTGCTGGAGGAGGAGAACAAGCTACTATGCCAGGAGATCCAGGCCCTGAGGGGCAGCGGCCAGGGGGGGGGGATGGGCCTGGAGGACAAGCTGAGCCTGGCCAGGCAGGAGGTGGAGAAAGCCTGGAGGGAGAAGGACCGGGTGGAGCTGGAGCTAGGGAGCCTGGGTGAGGAGCTCCAAGCCCTGGGGCTGCAGAGACAGTGGGAGGCGGACGCCCATGGGGAGGTGAAGAAGAAGCTGGCAGGCAGCAGGAAGGAGATGGAGGAGGAGAGGAGGGCTCAGATCTGGTTAAGAGAGAAGGTGAGCCAGCTAGAGAAACAAATCCAGTTCCAGATACAAACCCACCAGGAAGATGTTGCCGGCTTCCAGGCTACACTAATCCATGTCAGACCTGCACCCCCTCCACCCCAAAGGGGCACCCAGCTGCCCAGCCTCCAGGAGCTGGGTGAGGAGTACTCCCAGATGGCGGTCAGGGCGTGGCATGAGGCGGCCATGACGTTTCAGGGCCAGGTGGACAGCCTGGAGGAGTCTCTAAACCAGGCCAGAACCCGGTTGGCCCAGGTGGGCCAGGAGAAGATTGAGAGCCAGCGGAAACTTCAGGCCCTGGATAATGAGCTGGCATCAGCCCAGGATAGAAGGCAGTATCTGGAGATGAGTGTGGCCAAACAGAGAGACAGGCAGAGGCAGGAGATACAAAACCTGCAGGTAAGAACAGTTAAAGGAGCTGACCCCTGGTGTCTGGTGTGGGCGTGTTTATAGGTGTCGGTTTATTCACGTCAATATCTCATAGGTAACTTTGTTATAACAGTGTAATTTGCCAATTCAATCTTATAACAGTATAAATTGGATTATTTAGAACTCCTGTTCACCTGAACTGAGACTGAAGCCATAAAAGATTCCTAACCATAATATTAAATATTGAGTGACGCTTGAATAATCATGCATTGTTTAAAAGGTCTTGAGTGTTACTGCTGTCTGGGATTTAGGACCTTCAAATGATTTCAGTCTAAAGACAAATGACAATGTGCTTGTTGTGTATCTTGCCAGTTAATCCAGACAGCTAGAGCTGCTTCCAGTTGCGCAAACCAGAGCAAAACAAGACCTTTGAAATGTCAGTCATAGCAGAATGTTTTTCAAATGGACATGGCCCAAAATAAAAACTGGGAAAATATGGTAATTTTATGAAAACGCAGAGAGGTGTTTTTGTCCAAATGAGTCTGATGATAACTATGACGTAGAAACATACCAACGCAGTATCTCTGAGAAGGCTTATACTGTGCTCACTTTCATTTTAAATGCTAATGAAATGTTGGTGGACTCTGCATAGGTTGGGGCTCTGGGAATTAGTTCCAGGTCATAATTTGTCCAGAAAGGTAAAAAATCCACACTGGGGCCCAATCATAAGATGCAGGGAACACAACATTGAACATTCTGGGCTCTATGCTGGGCATAAGCTCTTGCCATGGGGCCAGGAACCAGAATTCAGTGCCTTCAATACCTGTTCATGTGCTATGGTTGGATGACAACAATGCCATTTCTATTAGATTCTCTTCGTTTTCCCTGTTCCACAGGCCCATCTGGAGGTGTTGGAGATGGAGAAGGGGGCACTGGGAGATCAGATTGACACTCTCCTGATAGAAAGTAGGGGTCTGCTGCAGCTGAAGATGTCTCTAGGCATGGAGGTGGCCACATACAGGTACGGTACATGTCTCAGTATAGCCATCATTATTAGCCATCATTATTAGCCATCATTAATGCCAGTACTGATTTAGACGTCTAGTTTACCACATTCAAAGATGCCTTTTCAACTGGGAGTTCAGACTGAGCCCCATCACCCCTCCCCCTGTCAGAATGTGGAACAATATGTAGATGTCCAAGGTCATCCGTCTGGCCTAAAGGTCATCCCCTTGAAAAGGCCAGTCTCAGCTGTCTTGAGCAGGGTAACTTTATATGGGCCTCTATAGTGGCGCCTCTCTCTTTCACTTGGTCTCGTCCCCCTCCATAGTGACCCCAAGGTATCAGCAGGGAATTACCAACGTATGAGCTATGGGAGTCTAGGGTATAAGGAATAAGAGACAGAGGGAGAAGCAGAGAGCAAGACTTAAAGAGATGAACTAAATTCATCAAATTCCTGCACCTATACAGTACATTCCAACACTCAATACAACACATTGAGCAACACTTGCAATGTCATTCTGGGATGATATTGGGATATTCATGTGCACCAGTTTATAAGTATTATAAGCATTGTTTCATTAGAGATGCTGGTGTGAATATGTGTTGGAATGGGTATGGTCCACATCTGTGAATACATTTTTTAATAATCAGTATCTCAGGGTGTGTATGCCTGTATTTTAGGCTGTGAGTATGTGAGAGGGGGAATTGATAGCAGTGGTGTGCACTGCAGATGGCTCGTCAATGACAATGTCGTCCCAACATTTCCATAACAACAGATCTCATGTTGGCAACAAAAGCCCTCCCACTTCACTCCTCTCACCCCACTCTATGACACATCATTTCAGAATACCCCCTAGTATGGCCAAACTAAAATTATTTTGGTTATTTGTCATACTAGTATTCAATCTGCTTCTAACCAGGACATATTATTTTTCTTATGATGCAAAATAAAACATTACATCACTTTCCCTTTTTGAATCCTTCTCTCATTTGTCTGTTCTTTTTCTTCAGAGCTTTACTGGACAATGAAAGTCTGATGGGGGATTTCTCTTCAACAAATCAGCTAAGGAGTACCTACATATCCGGTAAATGATCACCATGCAGAAATCAACCAGCTATATCAGTGATTGTCTTGTAGTACAACATGCTATTGATAGGCGTCAAAGCCGTCACCTCCATGATATGTACTCCTGTCACTGTATAATTTTACTCAAAACCAAGAGCCGCCTTTCTTATTCTCAAGGTAGGCGAGTCCTGACTCTGTATTGTACTCTACAGAATCACATTAGACCAAAAAATAGTGGGGGATGGTGTGGGGTGGTTAGGGGGCTGAGCTATAGGCACTTTGTGCTCTGTAACGCAAGCTACCTAAGAGGGTCCCCCAAAGGTCATTGAGCCATATGGCTTTGCTTTCCGGTAATTCAGACTGGAGGGGAAAGAAGTCATGATCAATATCTCTCCATTACTGTCTAACCTCTGTTCAGGAGAACATGTCTCCTAATATTGCCTTTGGGATGGGGTTTCGAGATCTCTGTCAACCTAAGAAAAAAAACGGAACATTTTGGAATAGTCAGAGATTTGCAATCAAAAAGCAATCAAAGCATTGGTGAATGATTCCTGGTCAAGATTATTACAATTTTGTCATATAGCAGACGCTCTTATGCAGAGTGACAGTAGTGAGTGCATACATTTTAGTACTTTTTCGTACTGGTCCCCCGTGGGAATCGCCATGCTCTACCAACTGAGCCACACGGGACTCCAGTGTCAGTGTTATTTTAACTTTATTGATGTCTATCTACAATAGTCCCTGCCCTGTGGACTACCCATTACCATTATGCATGTTATACCTATTCAATAGCTCTTCCCATGTCATTCACAGATGGAGTGCCCAGCTCTCGAGGGGTTAAGCAAAGCTTCCAGACACAGCTGGCTGCCAGTCATATGAGCAGGCCTGTCTCTACCATCCATGGAGCAAGCCCACGATCCAATGTAAAAATGATGTCCGCATCCCCAATCTGGACTCAAAATCGGCTAAACCTCAATGAAACACCTGTGAGTTGTCGAAAGACAGAGGAAGAGCCTGTTGACTTTGGCGTAGGGTCCATCCAGCAGGTAAGTTGGTCAACGCCTTACCCCAAAGTACCACAGGATGGAATTTCAGTTGACCACTTCAGACCCCAAGATGTCCACGAAGAAGTCAACTATGCTGAACCTCTCTCACCTCCCACTGAAGAGGCAGGAGCTGATGTTGTATCTTGGCTTGGATCTAACCATCAGGAACAATCCATGTGGGATATGGAAAAGGAGGAAGAGTATAAGAACATAGTCAGAACATGGGTTGCTGAAGAGAAACCAATTATGGAATCTGCCATGAGCCACCAGGTTGAGACCAGCTTCAGTATGCCAACTGTGTTCAGCACTGATGCTCAAGAGCTCTACAGCCCTTCAGTGAGCTATGAGAGAGCAGGATCAGTGACTGGGGAACATTCTGGTTTCTCAGCAAATGATGATAATGATGTACCTTTTGAAATGTCTTCTGAAAAAGAGGAACATCTACTAGATCTGCCTTCCGGTCCCATGAATGCATTGGAGGACAGAGATCTTGAAACAGCAAGAAAAGATGCTGAATGGGTGGGAAATGAAGGCTTGGAATCTGAAACTGCATCAGTGCTAGAACCAGAATTTGAGACCTCCACAAGCAGTCAAGCTTTTGAATATGGTTTGGGGAAAAGTGGTTACAACAATCCAATAGAGGTCAACCAAGAGGACCATATGTCATATGAATCCGCTCAAGCCTCCCACGGTTCAGAAGAGGCATTTCACCATAAAAGAGTGGAGGAAGATGTTATTAATCTCACAAAAGAGGTCAATGAAAATGATATTTCCCAAAAAAATGAAGAGCAAATGGAAGATGAATTGCACCCCTATGGGTATGGTAAGGATAATTGGGAAAGTCTGGGAGGGTTCAGTAAGGAAAATTATATGACAGAAAGAATCGATGAGTTCAACCAAGAGGAGATTATTATTAATCTCAGAAAAGAGGATGATGAAAATGATATTTCTAAAACAAATGAAGAGCAAATGGAAGATGAATTGCACCCCTATGGGTATGGTAAGGATAATTGTGAAAGTTTGGGAGGGTTCAGTAAGGAAAATGATTTGACAGAAAGAATCGAAGAGTTCAAACAAGAGGAGATTATCTCATATGAATCTGCTCAAGCTTCTCACTGGTCAGAAGAGGTATTTCACAATGTTGAAAGAGTGGAGGAAGGTGATATACATTTCACAAAAGGGGATGACATAAATTATATGTCTAATAAACATGAGGAACAATATGCAATGCACCCCGATGGGGATGTAATGGATGAACGGGATAGAGTGGGAGGGTACAATGAGGAGAATGGAATTAGAGAAAGAATGGATGATTGGAAAGAAGGAAAGAATCATATGAAAGAGGAAGAGATGTGGAATAACAGAGAAACCCAACCCAATTGGTCTGATCAAGAGTATATACCTTCAGGCGGAGAGAAACTGAATCAATCTGAGCAAGAGTATATACCTTCAGGCGGAGAGAAACTGAATCAATCTGAGCAAGAGTATATACCTTCAGGCGGAGAGAAACTAAATCAATCTGAGCAAGATTATATACCTTCAGGTGAAGAGAAACTGAATCAATCTGAGCAAGAGTATATACCTTCAGGCGGAGAGAAACTGAATATGTCCGACAATGACAAAGAGGATGATGATGAGGCAAACTACTCTCAAAATAATTCTGTTTCGTGGAGGGCTGAGCTAGAAGGCAACAGCTACGCTCAGGACAACACACTGGCCGACACACACCCCCTGATCCGTTACAAGAGTGACGAGACGGATGCTAACACTCAGGCTTCACACATTGGTGAAAGTGACTCTAGTGATGGTGAAGAGGACAGGGAGGTTGTCCAGACAGGAACAGGCACCTGTGGTGAAGGCAAGTCCAAACAGTTTGACACCATGGTGGATCTGTATGAAGAGTCAGATGGGGATGTCATAGATCAGGAAAGTAACATGGGCTCTGCTCACAAAGAGGACATGGATGCTAGCCAAACAAAGGAGCATGCTACACAGGAGAACAATGAGGAGAATGCTGTAGATCAGTGGATTCAGAAGGCAGAAGAGGAGCAATCCTATGAGGAACTTACAGAACCTGGAGAGTACTCAATGATGTGCTCTGATGAGGACTATAATGAAACAAGCATTGATAGATTGGTGGAGCAAGAGTTAGAGAATTTATCTATATCCAGTTACAGTGAACACTTTACTGGAAAGATGATTGAGAGTGAGTCTGTACTGAGTCTTCAAATTGAGTCTCACACTGAACTTTCCCAGACACAAGACATGCTATACAGCGAGGAGATAGAGCAGATACACTCAGAGAGGCCGAATCAATCTGAGCAAGAGAATATAACCTCAGATGGCGAGAAACTGAATCAATCTGAGCTAGAGAATATAACCTCAGGTGGCGAGAAACTGAATCAATCTGAGCAAGAGAATATAACCTCAGGCGGCGAGAAACTGAATCAATCTGAGCACGAGAATATAACCTCAGGCGGCGAGAAACTGAATCAATCTGAGCAAGAGAATATAACCTCAGGTGGTGAGAAACTGAATCTATATGAGCAAGAGAATATAACCTCAGGTGGTGAGAAACTGAATCAATCTGAGCAAGAGAATATAACCTCAGGTGGCGAGAAACTGAATCTATATGAGCAAGAGAATATAACCTCAGGTGGCGAGAAACTGAATCTATATGAGCAAGAACATATATCCTCAGACGGAGAGAAACTGAATCAATCTGAGCAAGAGAATATAACCTCAGGTGGAGAGAAACTGAATCAATCTGAGCAAGAGAATATAACCTCAGGCGGCAAGAAACTGAATCAATCTGAGCAAGAGAATATAACCTCAGGTGGTGAGAAACTGAATCTATATGAGCAAGAACATATACCTTCAGACGGAGAGAAACTGAATCAATCCGAGCAAGAGAATATAACCTCAGATGGCGAGAAACTGACTCAATCTGAGCAAGAGAATATAACCTCAGGCGGAGAGAAACTGAATCAATCTGAGCAAGAGAATATAACCTCAGGCGGAGAGAAACTGAATCAATCTGAGCAAGAGAATATAACCTCAGACGGAGAGAAACTGAATCAATCTGAGCAAGAGAATATAACCTCAGGCGGAGAGAAACTGAATCTATATGAGCAAGAACATATACCCTCAGACGGAGAGAAACTGAATCAATCTGAGCAAGAGAATATAACCTCAGGCGGCAAGAAACTGAATCAATCTGAGCAAGAGAATATAACCTCAGGTGGCGAGAAACTGAATCTATATGAGCAAGAACATATACCTTCAGACGGAGAGAAACTGAATCAATCCGAGCAAGAGAATATAACCTCAGGCGGAGAGAAACTGAATCAATCTGAGCAAGAGAATATAACCTCAGGCGGCAAGAAACTGAATCAATCTGAGCAAGAGAATATAACCTCAGGTGGCGAGAAACTGAATCTATATGAGCAAGAACATATACCTTCAGACGGAGAGAAACTGAATCAATCCGAGCAAGAGAATATAACCTCAGGCGGAGAGAAACTGAATCAATCTGAGCAAGAGAATATAACCTCAGGCGGAGAGAAACTGAATCAATCTGAGCAAGAGAATATAACCTCAGGCGGAGAGAAACTGAATCAATCTGAGCAAGAGAATATAACCTCAGGCAGAGAGAAACTGAATCAATCTGAACAAGAGAATATAACCTCAGGCGGCAAGAAACTGAATCAATCTGAGCAAGAGAATATAACCTCAGGTGGCGAGAAACTGAATCTATATGAGCAAGAACATATACCTTCAGACGGAGAGAAACTGAATCAATCCGAGCAAGAGAATATAACCTCAGATGGCGAGAAACTGAATCAATCTGAGCAAGAGAATATAACCTCAGGCGGAGAGAAACTGAATCAATATGAGCAAGAGAATATAACCTCAGACGGAGAGAAACTGAATCAATCTGAACAAGAAAATATAACCTCAGGTGGTGAGAAACTGAATCAATCTGAGCAAGAGAATATAACCTCAGGCGGAGAGAAACTGAATCAATCTGAGCAAGAGCATATACCTTCAGGCGGAGAGAATATAGCCTCCGTCCGCGAGAAACTGAATCAATCAGAGTCAGAGTATATAGCTTCCGGCGGAGAGAAACTGAATCAATCTGAGCAAGAGAATATAACCTCAGGTGGCGAGAAACTGAATCTATATGAGCAAGAACATATACCTTCAGACGGAGAGAAACTGAATCAATCTGAGCAAGAGAATATAACCTCAGACGGAGAGAAACTGAATCAATCTGATCAAGAAAATATAACCTCAGGCGTTGAGAAACTGAATCAATCTGAGCAAGAGAATATAACCTCAGGCGGAGAGAAACTGAATCAATCTGAGCAAGAGCATATACCTTCAGGCGGAGAGAAACTGAATCAATCTGAGCAAGAGAATATAACCTCAGTCCGCGAGAAACTGAATCAATCAGAGTCAGAGTATATAGCTTCCGGCGGAGAGAAACGGAATCAATCCGAGCAAGAGAATATACCTTTAGGTGGAGAGAAACTGAATCAATCTGAACAAGAGTATATACCCTCAGGCGGCGAGAAACTGAATCAATCAGAGTCAGAGTATATAGCTTCCGGCGGAGAGAAACGGAATCAATCCGAGCAAGATAATATACCTTTAGGTGGAGAGAAACTGAATCAATCTGAAAAAGAGTATATACCCTCAGGCGGCGAGAAACTGAATCAGTCTGAGCAAGAGAATATACCTTTAGGCGGAGAGAAACTGAATCAATCTGAACAGCAGTACATACATTCAGGCAGAGAGAAACTGAATCAATCTGAACAGCAGTACATACAGTCAGGCAGAGAGAAACTGAATCAGTCTGAGCAAGAGCATATACCTTCAGGCAGAGATAAACTGAATCACTCCGAGCCAGAATATATAACTTCAGGCAAAGACAAACTGAATCTATATGAGCAAGAACATATACTCTCAGACAACAAGAAAATGTATCAATCTGAGCCAGAGCATATACCTTCAGGTGGAGAGAAACTGAATCAGTCTGAGCAAGAGTGTATTTCCTCAGAGGTTATGTATTCGGCGCACTCTACGATTCTAATGACATCTGAACACACATCTCTTAGAGAAAGTTCAGTAGAAATGTCCAAAGCAGAATATTTGGCTCAAGGTATTGTCTTCAGTAGGGGACTGGGAACTGAAGCTGTACCAGACAAAATAGAAGGAGAGGATGACCAGAACCTTTCTATGCTGACTCATGCAGACTTCACTCAAAGTCATTCTATCCATAGCAGTTTAAACAGCAGGCCTGAGAGTCAAACCAACATGAACAACTCGGATATAGAAGAGTCCAACAGCACAGATGATGAGTCGCCAAATGCAAGCCAGTATTTGCAACCTGTAAGCAAAGCAATTCTAACTGCCGCTCAGGAAGACTTGTTAGATGTGGCGGTCTCTCACCATGAGGGTTGCAATGCTCTTATAGAACATTCTGCAGAGGAGGTCACTAGCTATCAGGCAAGTCACGAATGTCTTCAGACAGACCAATGGGAAGTCTTAGAAAGTCCAAACAAACACCTAGATTCTGGAGATCCTTTTGCAGGTCACAAGAGAGACTCAGAAAGATCATCCAAAACTGACAGCAAAGGCCAGGACCTCCACAGCTTTCTCAGCTCTGGTGTACACAACAACTTCTGGGGTTCCAATCTGGAGACAGGAGCCCCCTATCAACAGGATGAGCCATATGACCATGTGACTGAGCTACCCAATCAGAACCTAGCTTTGGCCGACAACCTATCCTGGGTGGATTTGGAGAATCCACAGGCGGCCAATTGGAACACAAAGATGGACATTGAAACACCTAAAGATTCCATCCTTGAAGAAGAGGACAAACAGATGCCCCCACAGGTGAAGCAGCTGGTGTGTAGAGATGTGGTGGAGGGTGTGAATGTTACTTCTGAAGGTTCTGAAGATGAGGGAAACTCCTGGTCATCTGGGGAAGAATAGGAACAATTTCAGCATTGTTTCTATAAGGAGTAAAGTAGAAGTGTTATTGAGAGTGTAAAACTATTTACACTTTACAGACTTTGAATTTGAGCATTGATGCACATTGATCCTCAAAGTGAAAAGTAAATGAAAATAATTAAATCCAAACATGAATGTACAAGTCACAGAATGTCATGACAATTCAATTTGTAATTGACTGAGCAGTAAAATAGAAGTCAGTGCTTTTCAGGGATCCTTGGAATGTCCCTACCCTAAACCCTAACCTAAATCCCTACCCTTACCTAAACCATTTAAAATGTCTACTTCAATGGGGTAGGGACGTCCCAAGGGTCCCGGATAGCACGGGCCGTAAAATATTTCTGCTGATTTCAAAAACCAAAGTTGTGCCTTGGTGCATACCCTGCTCATATTAACCACCAGTGTACCTACTCCATCTCAAGACATTGAGGGTTATTTTTGTAAGTTTTACAACTTGATGTTTGAACAGCCATTTTTATGTTTTATTTGTATTAGCCCATCCACCACTCCCTCTCTTTGGAGGACAAAGGTAACTTAATTAGAAACCAAATAAAGTACATTTCAAAGTCAAAGCATTCTGAAACTGCCATTAATTGATACTTGATTTGATTGCACTGATTGAAGGAAATCAATTAGAGCAAAAGTGCCACGTTCCTCTTGAGAACCAAGGTATTTCACTGCACAACACTTGGGAGCTTGTTTTTCTAGAGGCAACTTTTATCTTAACATCTTAAGTAAGTCCATTTCATAAGGACTCAATTTGATGTATACAGTGTCTTCAGAAAGTATTCATACCCCTTGACTTATTTCAGTGAAAATTGTTATTTATAATTATAATTTGATATTTAAGCTCATACACTACAAGCAGCGGTGCATGGTTCGAAATCCTAGAACAGTTTGCCTTAATTTTAATAAAGCATTTCACAGTACAGTGTCAAAGTATAATGAAACAACATGGTACCATATTAGTCTTTAAACCGTATTAGTCATATTAGTTACCCTTTGTTTACGATTACAGAAAAATACACATGCGCTGTTTTTTGGCTAGTGTTCTCTCTGTAGAAACGCACAAAAAACGTACATTGTAGCAAATGGAAAAATAAAACAAATTGACAAATATGTTTAGAATTGTATTTTTGCTTAAGAACTTTTAGACGTATTTAATGATGCAGATTTGATATATTTACATTTTATAAATAAAGCTTTCGTAAAATTAAGGGAGAAAAACAAATGAACACACTACAGTCTATTGTCCAGTAGTCTCTTCTGATAGAGGAAAGACCAGCGCACAATGGATTCCGAGATTAATTATCCAGTGTCTGTTGAAATCTGGATGAAGCTCTTTAAAGACAGAGGAAAGTATGCCCTTAGACTAGGCCAAGAAAACAGCTAGCTTCTCCCTCAGCATCTATCTGTTTCATCTGTATATTACATTAAAGTGAGTGAGACCCAGAGGCGGTGTGGGAGGTGAGATTTGGCACCATCCCAGCTTTACTGACCTCAAAGCAGGCTAGCTAACAAAGCAGCACTGGGCCCTCCGTAACAAACAACCATCCCATGAGAAGACTGGGGAAAAAATAGGCAACAAGGAACAATGGATGACCTCCCCTCCCTTCCTCCTCCTCCTCCTCCTCCTCCTCTTCCCGCCTCACAGCCTTCTTTTCCCCCTTTTTGGTCATTCATTAGTCAGTTTCCAGAACAATGGCGGCTATTTTAGATGCCGGTTGCCTGCTCAATGCCCTACTCTGTGCAATGACTGATTGAATAAAGGGGGAAACCACAGCCATTCACAGAGAGAAGGGCTGGGTGCTGGAATGGCATTATGGTCAGCTGTCTGGCATGCTCTTATTCTCTAACATCTATGTCTCTTACTCAGCCTTGTAACTAGCTATGAAAATACAACTTTATGTATTCAGTTTGGGGAATAAGAATAAAATAACTAGGTTATATAGGCACAAGATGATCTACAGTATATTAAATAATAATTATTATATAAAGAGATGTTGTGGATGGACAAGCTATGTCTACCCCAGGAACACTTGCCCAGTGCTGTTAATAGACTAATAGTTTCCTGACAAACAGCCAGGATGACCACATCTGATGCAAGAGGCTGAAAGTGCTTGGTCACTATGTCCGACTGTGACCAGAGACTCCATTTTAGATGTTCCATTCTGGCTAACCTGGGGGGAGGGGCTCAGCTGGAGGTCTGGTGTGTTTGTGTGTGTGTGTGTGTGTGTGTGTGTGTGTGTGTGTGTGTGTGTGTGTGTGTGTGTGTGTGTGTGTGTGTGTGTGTGTGTGTGAATATAACACAGGAGGTATGTACAACTCTACCAGCTCTCTATAGGGAGTGTGTTTGCTGTCCTCCAACAACCATCTATCATCCACTATTCCCTTTCTATTGATTTACTCCATGTGTAATGGATGTGATTGAAGACCTGTAAAATCAGATGGAGGAAGGGGTGGCTCCTTGACTAGCCTCCCTTTTCTCTGTTGTTCTAAATTCACGACTGGCCCACCCCCTGTAAACAGCGGGCTAGGGAAGACAAATATGTTATACGTGCCATGTTGTAAACAGAATAGAAAAAAATATTCCACTTGATGCATATACAGCGGGTGAAATAAGTATTGAACACGTCACCATTTTTCTCAGTAAATATATTTCCAAAGGTGCTATTGACATGCTCCTGGTAGATGGGAGCAGATGTTTGTCAAGAATGTCTCGGTAAATTTGCCCATTCATCCTTCCTTCAATTATGTGAAGTTTGCCAGTACCATTTGCTGAAAAGCAGCCCCACACCATGATGTTCCCACCTCCAAACTTCACTGTTGGTATGGTGTTTTTAGGGTGTTGTGCAGTGCCATTTCTCCTCCAAACATGGTGTGTATTATGACATCCAAACAGTTCAATTTTGCTCTCATCTGACCACACTATATTCTCCCAGTATTTCACTGGTATTTCCAAATGTTGTGCAGCAAACTTTAAATGAGCTTTAACATGCTTTTTTTTAAGCAATGGAGTCTTGCGTGGTGAGCGTGCATACAGGCCATGGTGGTGGAGTGCATTACTTACTGTTTTCTTTGAGACAACAGTACCTGCTAATTGCAGGTCTTTTTGAAGCTCTCCACAAGTGGTCCTTGGCTCTTGGACAACTCTTCTGATTATTCTTTTCACTCCTCTGTCAGAAATCTTGCGAGGAGCACCTGGTCGAGGCAAATTTATGGTGAAATGATTGTCTTTCCACTTCTGTATTATGACCCCAACAGTGCTCACTGGAACATTCAGAAGCTTAGAAATGCGCCTATAACCAATGCCATCATTATGTTTTGCAACAATTAGGTTGCGAAAGTCTTGAGACAGCTCTTTGCTTTTACCCATCATGAGATGTGTCTTGTGTGACACCTTGGCAATGAGAACTTTTTGTAGGCCATCAGTTGGGACTGAACCAGCTGATATTAATTTGCACTGACAGGGGGCTGGATTGCTTTTTAATTACTGATAGTTTTCAGCTGTTGTCTTGGCTTTCCATGCCTTTTTGAACCTCCCTTTCTTCATGTGTTCAATACTTTTTCCCTGTGTCATTTCACATTATTACACATAACTTAATTTCTGAACTTATTTGTTTTGGTAAGTCCATTTCATAAGGACTCAATTTGATGTATACAGGTGTTTATTTCTTTGTATGTATGGATTACTTGGGTTGTTACCAACATCTGGTGAAAATTTCATGTCAATAGCGCCTTTGGAAATATATTTACTGAGAAAAATGGTGACGTGTTCAATACTTATTTCACCCGCTGTATGTACTCGTATGTCACCACGTGGACAAGTGCCACTTACCAAGGACAGACAAATGACAAAGCACTTTAGACAGAGCCGCTTCTGACAGGGTTTGGCTCCAGCTGCTCACAACCACATCAGCTGCTCCAAAGAATGTGTGAATCATTATCACATAAAAGGTACCCTTATGATGAGATAAGGTCATGTCTGGCAATCAGCAACAGGGTAACAGAAATAATTACACATGCCAATGACCTTGATTAAAATAGAGTAGAAGTTGTTCTAAAATATGCAATTGTCTAATGGCAATGCTGATATGTAGGAAAGAGACAGTCAGGCTCTCGACCCCTAGGGTATATTTATTATGGTTATGATTATGATTTTGGCCTTACTGACAAGAATCTGAATAATGACAAGTATGTTTTTATACTGAACAAAAATATAAATGCAACATGCAACAATTTCTAAGATTTTACTGAGTCACAGTTCATTTAAGGAAATCATGAAATCAAGAAAACCAGTCAGTATCTGGTGTTTCCACCATTTGCCTCATGCAGCGCAACACATCTCCTTCGCATAGAGTTGATCAAGCTGTTGATGGTGGCCTGTTAAATGTTGTCCCACTCCTCTTCAATGGCTGTGTGAAGTTGCAGGATATTGGCGGGAACTGGAACACGCTGTCGTGCACGTCGATCCAAACCATCCCAAACATGCAGTAGTGGAAAGAGTACCCTATTGACATACTTGAGTAAAATTAAAGATACCTTAATATAAAGTGACTCAAGTAAAAGTGAAAGTCACCCAGTAAAATCCTACTTGAGTAAAAGTCTTTTGTTTGAAATATAATTAAGTATCAAAAGTAAATGTAATTGCTAAAATATACTTAAGTATCAAAAGTAAAAGTAAAAGTATAAATAATTTCACATTCTTTATATTAAGCAAAGCAGACGGCACCGTTTTCTTCTTTTTAAATGTACGGCTAGCCAGGGGAACACACCAACACTCAGACATTTACAAATGACGCATGTGTATTTAGTGAGTCCGCCAGATCAGAGGCAGTAGGGATGACCAGGGATGTTCTCTTGTGTATGAATTGAACCATTTCCCTGTCCTGCTAAGCATTCAAAATGTAAGTACTTTTTGGGTGTCAGCTAAAATGTATGGAGTAAAAAGTAAAACATTTTATTTAGGAAATGTAGTGAAGTAAAAGTAAAAGATGTCAAAAATATAAATAGTAAAGTGAAGTACAGATAACCTTTAGTACTTTAAAGTATTTTTACTTAAGTACTTTACACCACTGCAAACATGCTCAATGGGTGACATGTCTGGTGAGTATGCAGGCCATGGAAGAACTGGTGAGTATGCAGGCCATGGAAGAACTGGTGAGTATGCAGGCCATGGAAGAACTGGTGAGTATGCAGGCCATGGAAGAACTGGTGAGTATGCAGGCCATGGAAGAACTGGTGAGTATGCAGGCCATGGAAGAACTGGTGAGTATGCAGGCCATGGAAGAACTGGTGAGTATGCAGGCCATGGAAGAACTGGTGAGTATGCAGGCCATGGAAGAACTGGTGAGTATGCAGGCCATGGAAGAACTGGTGAGTATGCAGGCCATGGAAGAACTGGTGAGTATGCAGGCCATGGAAGAACTGGTGAGTATGCAGGCCATGGAAGAACTGGTGAGTATGCAGGCCATGGCAGGAGATGAATGACACGACAATGGGCCTCAGGATCTCGTCACGGTATCTCTGTGCATTCAAATTGCGATCGATAAAATGCAATTGTGTTCGTTGTCTGTAGCTTATGCCTGCCCATACCATAACCCCACCGCCACCATGGGGCACTCTGTTCCCAACGTTGACATCAGCAAACCGCTCCTCTACACAACGCCAGACAGAGTCGTCTGCGGTTGTAAGGCCGGTTGGACGTACTGCCAAATTCTCTAACACGACGTTGGAAGTGGCTTATTGTAGAGAAATGGACAATCAATTCTCTGGCAACAGCTCTGGTGGACATTCCTGCAGTTGCAGGAGCAATTGCATGCTCCCTCAAAACTAGAATGGTATTTTATTGTCCACAGCACAAGGCGCAACTGTGCAATGATAATGCTGTTTGATCAGCTTCTTGATATGCCACACCTGTCAGGTTGATGGATTAACTTGGCAAAGTAGAAATTTGTGCACAAAATGAGATAAATAAGCTTTTTGTGCGTATGAAACATTACTGGGATCTTTCATTTCAGCTCATGAAACATGGGACCAACATTTCACGTTGCGTTTATATTTTTGTTCAGTGTACATATTCGGATGCATATTTTGTCCACACTGTGACACAGGAGACAGTGGATTATTTCATCTTGCCTCGAGACAGCCGGATGGTACCAGATGCCCGATCTAATCCAATCACAGATGGCCCCCTGTGAATTCCCTCCATCAGTTATATACAAGCAAATGCGGCCATGCATAATAAAGGAGCCACACCTTGGCTCATCCCTGGCCATGTGATACACACACAATCGTAGCGTGCTCTCCATCAATAGTGATAAAAGGATGATGTATATGCAGGTTGACGTTTATTGGCATGACTCAGTGATTTCCCCAAAGTCAAATTTGGCTATATTGTAAAAATTCATGAAAATAAAAAATGATATTTTTGGTCTTCATTGAAGTTTAGGGTTAGGCATTAGGGTTAATTATTTGATTACTTTGTGACTGTGCCAGCTAGTGACCATTCTGCAGAGCTGCCTCCAGAATAAGATTCACGACAACAAATGCTAACCTGTGATGTATACTGCCACACTGAGTGGTCTGGATTATAAATTATTATTAGTTGGCCATTGTCACTGGAGACAGAAGTGTGTGTGTGTCTGTTTGAGACATGGGCTCATGAGCTACACAGGACAGAACAGTTGCCACTTCCAGTTTACACTATGGTCAACTGTCTGGTGGAGGGGACAATACACCCTCACCACATCTCTCCAATCCTCTTGTCTCATTACTTAATCTCTCGCTCTCTCTCTCTCTCTCATTCAGAAAATTGGGACTAATCAGGATCTTATTTATTAAGCATTTGTTTACTGTGCAATTTAATGTCCAATGACACATTTAGAAACTGAAATCTTTAAATAAATAGGGATTATGTCAGTGGAAAAGTTGTCATGCAATGAATATAGAAGCCTCACTACAACATTTCTCCATGATGACTCCCCCAAGTCTCTCCTACTAAGATCATTCTGCTTTCATCCCATGATTTAGAAACACAGGAATTGTATATGAACGTTAGATGTTTTATTAGTATTAATCTTAGTCATTATGTTATTAAAATACCATAGTGTCTCACATAACATGCAGTTTAAGCCAATTCAGTTATTCACTTTGATTGTGAAAAATGTGATTTGATGTAGTAAATTATTCCTAGAAACATTGACATTTTTGGAAACTAAGATATATTTGGCTTAGGTTTAGGTTTAGGTTTAGGTTTAGGTTTAGGGGCCCGAAAAATAATTCAGTGGATCTGAACACGTGATAATGATGCCCAAAGCATTAGCAGCACGTGGTGACATCTTATGGTGAAAATACGTCACTTCACATATCCAACATCTCTGGCAATTAATGAGCTACTTTCTCAACAGTCCCATATTGTCTATCACTTACCAAACATAGCTGATACATCACGTTTCAAAAAACATTTTTCAGAAAACAAGTTTGTATTGATAAAAGATCAAAAGTTTTATAGTGAACAACACAAATGAACATTCTAATGTAAATCATAGTAATAACAAACCAAACCTCTTTGTAGGTCAACTTGTCTATTTAATATATAAAATACGATAAAACATACGCAAAAAGGGGAGGGTAAGAAGGGACAAATGGATACTTTGGTACAATAACAAACACTTTTTTTGTAAAAGCAGTATAGAATTTGTAATAACATATCAGTGCATACTTTATTTATGAAAATATACACAAATTGTATATCATTCTCCAAAAACAACAAAAAAGTGTATTTTTTTTTTTTACAACAAAAAGCAGACTAGCCGAACACAATATATTAGCTATAATTTATTAACTTTGTTCTTCAATTTCTATTTTATTTCTGTGTGATGTATATTCTTATTGATATTACATTTCATATTTATTTCCTATAACATGATTGCTAATTTTTTTGTGTTACGCCCATGCATTGACATCTTTGTGTCTGGTCAGAAATAAATTAACTGTGTCTTGTCCCCACTTTACTATGTGTAGACTGAGTTTTGTACATTTGACAAAAAATTGCAGCATTGAACTGGTCATTATATTCAACTTGTTTACCACCTTTCATGATTTCACATGTACTAATATTACTACAGCGGTTTTGTTTGTCATAAATCGTGCAATATTAGTACACCCTTTGAAGAAAAAACAAACCAAAAAATTAAAACAAAACAAAAATATATGTATATAATATTTATATATAATAAAATAAAATTCAAATAAAACAAGATTCCTAACCTACACAAAACCGCAAAAAATAAAATTGTCTTTTCTATATCATCATTACAATTACCATCGATGGTCACAATAATGATAATATTAACAGTAATAATAGCAATTATCATAGAACAATTATAATAAAAACAGACAATAGAACTGTTACCAGCACAAATTAACACTGGAAAGTGAGATTCTCTAAACATCATTCATTATACATGGGGAATATAGGGGCGCAGGTTAACTATTGTCATGACGATTGTCTTGTCATTTGTGATTACGGTGACCCTTAGTGTTGTTCTGAGATAATGTCAGGGCTTTATACAACACCTCGATTGGCCAACGTCCAGAGTACTAACCAACCACATCGCCCCATAGTCTGCTTCCACTAATCACCAATTAGTCTAGAGGTATGAAACATCGCTTCATGGCTTGTGGCCCTATTCGAGACATAGCTACCATTATCATAAAAAAACCATCAGGGTCAACATTTTGTTCAAAGCTCAGGACACAACAGTCTTACAGTCTAAGCATGTGCGAATATGCCGGCAGGCGTGATCGATCTCTCTCTCTCTTTCTGCCAACTGTCTCTAGACGATCGTCTAGACTCCTGAAGAGTCAGGCTGCACAATCCCTACGGCAACAACTACAACGATATAACATGATAAAGAGCCAATGGGAGGTAATTTGAACCGGTTCTGGACGGAGTACAGAGTATATGCGAGTGTGGTATTTGAGTGTGTGGAGCAATGAGCCTTTTTTGGCAGAAAAATGGATAGTGGTGGGGGTCAAATGAGAGTCTTTTAGGTCACTGATAGGGAGCGGTCAAGTTTACACCACAGATCAATGAGTGAAATGCTGTAATTACTTAATGTAGCCAGGGAGGAACTCTCCTCTAACAGAAAGCCCAGGGGATACTTGTCTGGCTGCTAATGTGTGTGTGTGTGTGTGTGTTGGATGAGTTTGATGTGTCTGAGGACATGTAGATATGACTGTCCCATTCTGGAGGACACCTGGCTTTTAAAGAGAGGGGGCATTTAGGGGGCTTAGGGGGAGGAAGGGGTTTAAAGTGCGCTCCGTCAGAGTACTAACCACTCAAACGGTCCAATCCACTGCTACTTCCTTTACTGTCCCTCTACCACCCTCACTTGGCTTTGCAACATAGTACACTTATGTACACACATAAATAGAAAGACAGATCCACTGAGAATCAACACATTAGCTTTTAGGGATATCCTGCTGAACATATGTGAACATATATTTCTATATACAATCCCTGTCGTCTATCATTTTCTCTGCGTCGTACGCAGTTCATCACTTACTCTCAAAATCGTCTATCGCTGCTGTTTAAATATATATTTATACTGTATATACGCTCTACATGTTCACCCTCAAAAAACGATGTCCCTGTTATACAAAATCCATACAGAAGGAAACACAGAGAACAAATTGCTTATCTACACAGTTCTTCCTTTTTTCTCCCAGCTTACATCTCAAAAATACTTTTCGTGTGTGTGCGCGGACGGATTTGAGCGTGGGGGAAAATCGAAAAGTCCAGAAGGTACTGTAGTAACAAAAACCCTTACGCAAAAAGAGCATTTGAAATAAATATCAAAGAACAGGAACACAGCATCTGAAGTTGATCTGTAGTTATCTGTAGCACGTGTCGTAGAGCTTTTGTAGACGTTCCCTGATAAAACAGTATATCGATGTTTCAGATTAAACAGCTATTTGCATGGTTCTGATTAAATACCTGGCTAAAACTAGAGACAAAGATCGTCCACTTTAGCTTGTCAGTTTGACTGAATTTTGCGTTCTCAAATCGAAAATATAAATGTTAATAGAAATGTAAAGATGGCTGATGGACAACAGTCAGACAGAGAGGACGTAATATTCCAAGAAAACAGTTAAAATCTCATACATCAAATCTCTTTACAAAAACACCAAAAGCTGGATATAACAGTGCCACTGGGCAGATACAAAGAAGTGGATTCATTTTGGTTGTCGTACTGTTTCTCAACAGAGCAGTGCAGCTGGACTAGAGACCTACTGTGGATAAAAGGCAGGAGGATGTCAGGTGTGTTTTATGTGATGTCGAGGGTGAAGAGAAAACCAGCAAGCCAACAGTCAGTCAATAGTCGGTCAGTTTTCCAGCTGCTCTCTCTCCCTTCAAAGCAAAAAGGAGGCAGAGCGAGCTTGAACAAAAGAGAACTCATTCAGTCCAATCCTAATCATGTCCAACACACTATGTTGACATGCAATCCCTGGTTTGGTGACTCTGCC
Source organism: Thymallus thymallus (assembly GCA_023634145.1). Lineage (NCBI taxonomy): Eukaryota > Metazoa > Chordata > Actinopteri > Salmoniformes > Salmonidae > Thymallus > Thymallus thymallus. Next base: position 24,216,146 of record CM042416.1, on the reverse strand, counting down.
CCGATAGGGGTTGTTTGTGTGAGAATGTGTGTGTGTGTGTGTGTGTAGTACAATATAGTGTAAAACATTATGCAGCTTGGGTGTCAAGGCATACATTTGTGAGAGAAAAAGTGTGTGCAAGAGAATGCGCAAATGGGTGTGTCCGGTGTGTGTGTGTGTGTGTGTGTGTGTGTGTGTGATGGAGGGGTGTGTGTGAGGTCAGCATTTACTGTACATATGGTAAATAGGTGGGTGGTGGTGGTGGTGGGGGGGGGGGGTTGCATCTTTATCCTTTCACTCTCTTGTTCTACACATCTATGTGACCCAGGTGTCCAGTCTCATTCTCTTCACGTTGGCCCCCTCCCCCTCCTGCTGCTCCTGCGTGGACGAGGGCCTCAGGAGCCCCATGGCCGAGGAGGCCCCTCCCTGGTGGTGGAAGTCCTGGGCCCGCCCCAGGGCCCCATCGTCCCGATCCCCCTCGTAGGAGCTGCCGTTGCTGCTCAGGCTGCCGACGGGCGAGCGGCCCTGCAGGGTGGACGGCTCCAGGCGCAGGGCCCCTGGGTACTGGCCTGACATAGGGGCCCCTGTGATGGTCACTAGGCCCCCTCCTCCGCCACCCCCGGCTGTGGAGCACGGGGTGCTGCGGTCACGGTTGGGCGACACTGGCTCCGACTTGATGCTGATGTTGGGGTTGGTGTTGATGGTCAGCATGGTGCCCTGAGGTAAGTGGCCCACCGGCCTGGAGGGACAGAGAAAAGAGAGAGAGAGCGAGAGAGAGAGACAGACAGAGAGAGAGAGAGTGAGAGAGTGAAATGGTGAGGCATGTGCTGACATCTAATGGTCAGCCAGGGTAACTGCAACCCTCCTTACGAGCACACATATCAACATCACCATGAACATTACTTTAAACACAGGATCCCAGACAGGAAACCTGCTAACCAGCACAGTGCAGTAAGCGCTGATGGAACACAGAGTCAACACCTCTACACACTAGGTGGAGGTGGGAGGGAGTATCCTAGATGACAAATGTGTCAGCAAATTTAGTAGGGGAAAAATAATCAGAACGTTGCAGATAGAGAGGATATAATTGTTTATGTGAGTGGTAGATAAGTGTATTTTCTATGAACTGTGTAGGTCCTCATTTCTATTTGCAGTGCTCTGTGTTGCCCACTACTGTTCACAGACACCCTGGGCTGACAGCTCATGTTTTGGATAATTGCTAACGACAGCTAATGTTTCACTGCTAATGTTTTAGGAAACACTGCGTCACGATGTAACTTCCACCAGAGACTATACTGAAGGTAGGTACGGATGATGGACTGAGGTTAGACACACGAACAGACTGGATGAAAAGGCGACACGGAAGCGCACGGTCCACAAGCCATGCAGACGGACTCTGGATTCTGAAAGACCACTCCCATGCACGGCGCCATGTGTCCACAGTCCTTTTATCTTCTGTCATGCCACTGTACCCAGACATCTACAACTACACACCCCTCCAACAAGGCCCATCTGTAAATGCACACAGCTCTCAGCACCCTCCCGCTCTCTCCCACACCACCCCCCTCGATTGGAAAATCCTACTCACTTGAATCACTTCACCCTTCCTTAAAAAAGATCCAACGCAGCTGTTTTTATCTCAATATCAAATACTTTCTGGCTAACAATTAAGTAAGTTACTGTGATTGCTTTCAATTAAAATGGTCAAAAATAAAGAAAAATTGCTTCTTAGCAAAGAGCCATTTCTGTGAGTGTGGAGGGGAAAACTGAAAACTAGCTGTTATAGTCAGAGAGGCTTGGAACTCTTTTTTAATGGTTTACACAATAATTTAGCGTCTGGTGATGTCACCAACCTCAGTGTGGAAATATACAGTGAGCTCCAAAAGTATTGGGACAGTGATACATTTTGTTGTTTTTGCTCTGTACTCCAGTACTTTGGATTTGAAATGAGACTATGGAGGTTAAACAAGCTTTAATTATTTGAGGGTATTTTCATCCATATCAGGTGAACCGTTTAGAAATTACAGCAATGTTTGTACATAATCCCACCATTTTAGGGGACAACAAGTATTGGGACAAATAAGAATAGAATATATTTCTAAACATTTCTACATTAATGTGGATGCTACCATGATTACGGATAATCCTGAATGAATCATGAATAATGATGAGTGATGCATATTTGTGATCTGTAACTTTCTCACTCATTACTCACTATTCATTCAGGATTAACCATAATCATGGTAGCTTCCCCATTAACTTAGAAACATATTCTATTCTTATTTACAATAAAAGTGACTCCAAAATGATACAATACATTACTTACCATTCATTTCTATTGGCCACAAAATAATTTGAAACACATCCAAAACAGTGATGTAATCATTGCATGCTAGGAATATGGGACCAAATACTAAACTTTGGACTTCTTTAATACACATACTGTAAGTGCATTTGTCACAATACTTGTTGTCCCCTAAAATGGTGGGACTATGTACAAAAAGTGCTGTCATTTCTAAACGGTTCACCTGATATGGATGAAAATACCCTCAAATTAAAGTCTGCATTTTAACCTTATAGTCATTGTATCATTTCAAATCCAAAGTGCTGGAGTAAAGAGCCAAAACAACAAAGAGAGAAAACCACTGTCCCAATACTTTTGTTGCTCACTGTATATAAAACACAGGAAAATCATGTTTTTGACTGCAATGGGCCTTTAAGCTAGTGCCGTTATAGGGCACAATGACCCAAACATATTATTTTATATTCTCTCAAATCCTCAGAAACAGAAAAAAGTAAGAGAAGCTGCAAGAATGTGAGTCTTTACCCTACAACACAAACACACTCTCGCTCATGTGCACACTCACACGCACAGTCCCTAATCTCTAGACAGTGTTACTCTGCCTCTCTATTTGCCACTTTATCAAGTGTAAGCCCGGCATTATGGACTTGTACAGGTAGATGGATTATAGTGCCTGTTGCTATGGAGAATAAAACGGGCAGAGTCAGCAGGCCTGTAACAGTGATGAAGGCTCGCTCTTCAGGCTAGCTCAGAGCGCTAACACAGCTAGCGCAGCCAGAAGCCACACGGTTACAAAACAGTACAGTTGTAATGGCTGTACAGTACAGTACAGTATAGCACCGTTTCCCAAAAGCTGGTCCAGAAGGACCATTGTGTGCACAGTTTTCACTTTAAACCAACCTCTCAATAAATTTACTTAAACTGGGTTGATAGTGACTATTACCAGCAGCTCCATATAGAACCTCTGTTGAATAATTATTGGATCTGGTTTTAAATGAAAACCAGCATGCATGGGGGTCCTCAAAAACTAGGTTTGGGAAACAGTGCCATGCTGTGTGACTAGTTATACACTGAGGATAGAGGAGGCTGGTGGGAGGAGCTATGGGAAGATGGGCTCATTGTAATGGCTGGAATGGAATCAATGGAATGGTATCAAACACATCAAACATATGGAAACCACATGTTTGACTCAGTTCCATTGATGCTATTCCAGCCATTACAATGAGCCCATCTTCCTATAGCTCCTCCCACCAGCCTTCTCTGACTGAGGAGATATACAGTACCAGCAAAGACCCTCTTCCCTGCCAAATAGCAAGTTTGATTGAGAGGCCATGCTGTAAAGGGAGGGTAAAAAAGACATTTGAGAAACTAACACAGGGAGGGTTAATCAGAAACCTGCTATCCATTGACGTACATAGCAGACAAAACCTTGGCAGAGATAGATAAAAAATACTTATTATGTAAGTGACTAAATCATTTTACATTCAAACTTAGTCAAACATTGGGTATTCATTTACTAATGAGTAATTATAGACTCTCATCATTTGGAATTTAGTGATCAAGACATCCATCTTGTCCCTAAATAAATGTTTTAAAATATTTTCCCCATTCCTGCAATGTAGTGTAATCAAGCTGGAGTGGATGTGTTGACACAATGATTCCCTACCCTGTCGTCTGTGCAAACAAACAACTATTCCTTGAGGAGAAAGGAGTTTTCTCTGAACTATATAGGATATTATGTGCACATCAAACATATCAGCAGTGTGTACACAAAAAAACCTTTCAATACTGTGTACATTGTAAAATGGGCATAAGGTAGAGACATAAAGGTAAGCCTTTCCCTGAACAAAACATCTGGAGACAGAGAGAGAGAGAGGGAGAGAGATGTAGAGAGAGAGAGAGAGATGTAGAGAGAGAGAGAGAGAGAGAGATGTAGAGAGAGGGAGAGAGAGAGATGTAGAGAGAGAGAGAGAGAGATGTAGAGAGAGAGAGAGAGAGAGATGTAGAGAGAGGGAGAGAGAGAGAGAGAGAGAGAGGGAGAGGGAGAGAAAGAGACCAAGCGAGAGAGAGAGGGGGAGAGAGAGAGAGAGAGAGAGAGAGAGAGAGAGAGTGTCCTTAATGCAAGGACACACTGACAGACAGACATTTCTCCAAAACCCCTTTAAACTCCTGAATGCATCAGCTGGGTTCCTCAAACACAGAGACCAACACTTCCTGCAAGGCTGAAGGCAGCAATTGATGTGTAGAAAACGATTCAATAAACAAGTAAACAAGTCCACATGGCAAGGCTAGCGGGACGCCCTTGACACAGCATTAACATTTAGATTGGTGCGCTAGTCAACAGGTGCACGCTAGTTGCAGTGAGTCTTTACAGGAGGCTCTGGAATGATTGGCCACAATGAAGGGGAGATAAAAAACTGCAGAAATCATTTCCCCCTCGCTTCCCACGGCGAGTAACCAGGGCTGACAGGGAACGCGAGGCTCGCAGCGAAAAACAGTCAATCACCTTTGATTGGAAGTGTCTGCTCACTGCGGCTACCGTGCAATGCAATAAAAAACAAAACAGTGGGACTGTATGTATAGCCTATGTAATCAAACGCTTGTGTGAGAGAACAAATCGTGGGAGGAACGTGTTCTTCAGGGTAAAATGAGAACAGTTTGTTCAAGTGCCTTACTTGGAAGCAGCAGTTTCACTGATCTTGATGAAGTAGGGATGGGTGAAATCTGACTATTGATCTTACTGTCAGGCCACCCAGTTGATATAGAGATTAATAGACCTGTGCTTCACCTGCTCTGAGTTTATGACTGTGAAGACGAAAAAGGAGGACTACATTACTCATTCTTGGTGTGTGTGAGTCAGCGCTGTCCTGTGAGACTCTGACACACAGCGCGGGGCGGTTGCCATATTCCTGCATATTTCTATCTTTGGTCACAACACTCAAAGCCTCAGAAAGAAGATATAAAAGGAGAAAAGACGCAACTTCTACATCCAATTTCCACCACATCAAAGACAAACAAGAAAATAAGAAATAAAACAATTTGGTCAAGAAAAATTCAAGTGTAAGATACATGAAATCTAATTGAACTGTTAAACCTTCATTATATTATTTTGAATTGAACCTAACCTGAGAGCCTCACAAACTTAATTTGATACGACATGACGATAACCACACATGTAGCGCTAGATGCTAATTCATTCACCTCAGGTTAGCAGCAAAATTGGAGATGCAGTTAGCCATCTCCCCGTTCTGTTTCTCTGCGCCCCACATGCTGTGGACAAGAGGGGGAGAACAAACAAGCGGTTACATACAGCTATCCCGCGGCTAGCCTAGCCGCCGCAATCACAGAAACCTGCATTTAGCTCTAACAACGCTAGTAACGAGACAAAGCTGACAGCTAATTAGGATTGCTAACTAGCATTAGCCTAGAGCAGGTGGTCAATGCACACCTAAACCTAAAGCGCTCTTGGATCCACGTGGGGAGATGTTGAGGGAGTTATTTAGGTCAGCCTCTCAGACATACTCAAACTCATTGTAATGGCTAGAATGGAATCAATGGGACGCAGTCAAACGTGGTTTCCATATGATTGATACTGTTCCATATATTCCATTCCAGCCAATACAATGAGCCCGTCCTCCTGTAACTCCTCCCACCAGCCTCCCCTGATGCATACTATAATATAGCTAGTGGATGCCAGTGACAGTCTGAGGTGTTCACAGTTTGGGTCTTTATTGTAGCTAGCAACCATGCTACGCTGCTCTCGAGGAAAGATGCTTCATTTCAGGAAAGATGCTTCATTTCATGTCAAATGCCAATGATGCACGTCTTTAGTAAGTCCGACTTGCTGATGAAATTGTGTGCATACAGTAAGTGCATGTGTGTTTAAGGGCTATGGTCTATAGAACAGGTAAGTACAGAGGGAGATTCTGTACGGCATGGGTGAGGAGTTACTACTAGATGATTGGTTTTGTGTTAACTCCATTTTAACTGAATCTCATTGAGAGCAATGCAGATATTGGTTTACGGCAGTGGGGACCCAATTTTTCAGCAGGGACCCCCATTTTTCAGCTATATTGTCTGGGGACCCCCATTTTTACCCAAATAATTTCCCCCATCCCACCCCAAATCTAACGACACAATGTTAAAATCTAATGACACAACCATCAATGAATTGCATTTTCATATCTTATCAAAATGAAAAGAAACCAATACATTTACTCAATAATTGTTTTTGTATATTGTTCCACACAATAATCTGTACTCTTAATTGTATTATAAATAAATAAAACATTTGTGGGGTGGGGGGGAGCGAACCCACTGCGCGACCCCGACTTTGAATACCACTGGTTTAGGGTGCAGCTACACCCCTAGAATAGGGTGACCGGAGAAGTGTACTTACACCAAGTTACTGAGTGACGCCAAGCTGATCTGTTGTTGTTGCTGCTGTTGTTGTTGTTGTTGTTGTTGCTGCTGGGATACTGCTGGTTGCTGTTGCCAGGTGGACATGTTGCTAGGCAGCAGCCCTGATGGCGTGAACGTCTGGAGCGCTGTGAGATCTGCACTTGTCAGCTGGTACTCTGAGATGGAGGGAGGGGGAGGAAGGGAAGAGAGGGAGGGAGAGCAAGAGAGAGAGAAATACACACACATTGATCAAAGTGAATATGCATAGGATTCACTTATAGTGGTAAATTGTGCTCCTTTCTGCCTTTGCCAATTTGGGCAAGTACAGAGCAACACTGACAAAAAGAGAATAACTGAATAAACTAATCAAAATTATTCACCCTAGTGTTTCTGTCATCCACTGGTCCTAATACACGTGCTTTAAGACTACAGACATAAAGTGCGTGCCCAATTCCCAGATTCTGCAAGCTTTGCCGTGAGCAGTGAGTACCCTTGTCCTCTTTTACTCACCAGTGTTGTAGGCCGTCTGCATGGCGGAGAAGGGGGCTAGGAGACTGGGCGTCGCCACTGAAACCACTGGCGTGGACAGGTTCCCTTGAGAACCGCCTAACCGCTGAGCATTCTGGGAAGACAGAGGACACAGGAAAGACGCTTGAACATCAGGAAGCAGGAAGTAAATACTTATTTTACCCCAAAAAGTTCCACTAACAGTATCAAATACAAACAATGGTGGAACATCCTGGCCTGTACGGTTCTTGACTTTTCCATGACATGGAGACCTCAACATTCAAGAAATCCGTCTCTATAGCATTGGAAAGGCAACACCATTGCCACGGCCACATGAAAGAATAGTTGGTGGAGATGTTGGGAAGTGAGTCATGCGGACTGAATGAGAGGCATGCATCGGGCAGAACAACCAGAGTGAGCTAAAAAGTGATGGTGTTGGTGCGTGGTGATAAGTGTGTAAGTCGGGGCACAGAGACTCCAGGGGTGGAGGTCATTGTGCCATAGGTGTCACCTTGTAACAGTTTGTCCTAGTCAATGGACACATACACAATTATCTCCACTTGCCCCATCCAACATGGATTACACACACATGGAGTTGACCCATGCACATGCCAAGATACATACGATGCATTCACTGTGAGAGATTTTGCTCCGTTTTGGATTTACCACACATAGTATGTATACATGGCACACTATGCTATAACATACATTGTACTGTGCTACTATTCGACTGATACTACACTGTAAGTACTGTATACTAATGGTCTACTTATATACCAGTATGACAGTCTGTCAGTATGACGCTCATGCCTGGGAGACCACAGTGTTGACACAGCAACCACAGTCAAGTCTAGGAGGAGTTTCTATTCACCTCACTCACCAGCTCCAGCTCCTCATCGGTCTGCAGGGGGGAGTAGGATAGAGAACACTGGTTACAGCTCTGTACTTACCCGCTGATCTCTGATCAGTCCTCAATCCTAACCTTAACCATTGAACGCATTAAGGGGAAATTAAAAACTGAACTCAGATCAGTGTCTGGGGGGCTACTTCATCATGAACTCACGAAAATATCAAATTCAGGACAGTAATTATGATGTGATGCACTTTAATCCTTCCTTAGCACAGTCTAAAGCCATACTCAGTTTAAGTCAAAATCAACCTTTGAATTGTAATCTTACTATAATTGTTAAATTACTTTATAAACTAATAACAAATGACCCAGTATCCGTTTTGTAGAAAAATATGTGAACTTCCGAGTGACACCACTCTGAGGAACAAAACTGTGTTATTACTCTAGACATCCCAACCTCCTAAAATGTGTTGAGTTGAGTCACAAGACACAATAATAAATTAACACCTCTCATATTACAACTGTTTACAAATCAAACAGTGTACGCTTCATTTTGGTCTCAAATGTTTATCTCAGAAGGAATAGATATTCATAACGATTCAGCACCCCATTGTTTTGTGACTGGCGGGACACCAACGAAGCATTTATCAATGTGAGAAAACAACAGACTCAGTTTGGGCCAGTAGGGTTCCCGTAGTGGATCGCTCTGTGGCTCACCAGCTGCATCAGGCTCTTGCCGCTCTGGGAGGTGATGACCCGGAGATCAGGCTTGCGGCTGTTCACCATCTGAGGGCTGGGCAGAGGTGGAGACTTGGCCGGGACAACTTTACCCAGGCTGTTGCCATTGGAGACGGAGAGGAGGCCGGGGGAGGCCCTGGCACTGATGTAGCCGTTCGCTGGTTCAGAGGGAGACGGAGAGGAGATATTAATACGTTGTTAAGGAATGGATGGAGTGGTTGTGTGGTGTTTGTATGCCTCTCACTTACAAATGTAACACTATGAATAATAGTATAAATCTGTAAACATTACTTGTTTTACCCTTTCACACATTACACTGTGACACTACGGACAAAACCTTAGCTTTTCACTACAGAAGCAATGTCACTACTATGTAAACCCTACGACATCCCTATGTCAACCTTCAGACAGTCCACTTCCGGCCATGTCATGTGACACATCAAGCTACTCAGACAACAGCATTCCTTCTTGCCATGGGACAGACCGTCAGACTGAATTCCCCTTACTAGGTTAAAAGGAGCAGTTGACTCAAAGAAAGACAGGCTCACTGTGTGGATGGGGAAGCAGGGGACTTTCCCAGCACTGTGAGGCACACAACCAGGCAAACACAGACAGTAGACACACACACACAGAGAGAGAGAGAGAGAGAGAGAGAGAGAGAGAGAGAGAGAGAGAGAGAGAGAGAGAGAGAGAGAGAGAGAGAGAGAGAGAGAGAGAGAGAGAGAGAGAGAGAGAGAGAGAGAGAGAGAGAGAGAGAGAGAGAGAGAGAGAGACAGAGAGAGAGCGAGAACAAGACAGACAGAAATACAGAGAGAAAGAACGAGACAGACAGAAATACAGAGAGAGAGAGAGAACGAGACAGAGAGAGAACGAGACAGACAGAGAGAGAGAGAGAGAGAGAGAGAGAGAGAGAGAGAGAGAGAGAGAGAGAGAGAGAGAGAGAGGACGAGACAGACAGACGGAGAGAGAGATAACGAGACAGACAGACAGACAGACAGAGAATGAGACAGACAGAGAGAGAGAGAGAACAAGACAGACAGAGCGAGAGAGAAAGAGAGAGAAAGAGAGAGAACGAGACAGACAGACAGACAGACAGAGAGAGAGTGAGACAGACAGACACACAGAGAGACAGACAGGGAGAGAGAACGAGACAGACAGACAGAGAGAGAACCAGACAGACAGACAGACAGACAGACAGAGAGACAGAGAGAGAGATACACAAGAAGGCACTCACACTGCAGGCTGACACACAGTCAGACCCACAACTACGCATGCACACACTCTCCTCAGAGCTGGGGAGTTTTCTGCGACAGCAGATAAAAGTTGCTCCATGACGTGTCCCAGACACTACCAGCATGTGACACTGTTTCATCTCACTCACACATACTTCAGTTCACAAACACACAAGTACAAACACATGCACAAATGTACACACTGACGGGTGGCAAGGACAGAATGATGTTGTTTGTTCCAGACTCATCTGTGTCAGGAGTACCAATAACGCACTACTTCCATCAAACATAAACCCAATGCGTAACAGTTATCATAAGTTTGCTCACGCCACTCACAACTGGATAGAGAACTCTGGGCAGCCAGTGAAGGTTACTTTGGATAGAGAAATCTGGGCAGTCAGTGAAGGTTACTGGGCAGCCAGTGAAGGTTACTGGGCAGCCAGTGAAAGTTACTGGGCAGCCAGTGAAGGTTATTGGGCAGCCAGTGAATGTTACTGGGCAGCCAGTAGAGGTTACTGGGCAGCCAGTGAAGGTTACTGGGCAGCCAGTGAAGGTTACTGGGCAGCCAGTGAAGGTTACTGGGAAGCCAGTGAAGATTACTTTGTATTGAGGTGTTTTGGGATCGGAATATGGGAATTTACGTGTGAGTGTGAGCCACAGCCAAGGGAAAAGTGGAACAGGGCAATGTTTTTTTTTTGTGTTGTACCCAACATGGCAGACACAGACACTCACTCAATCCTTCCTTTAAGAAACTGGACACTCACTCATCTACCCCAGCAACAGAGGGAGGAGAAGGAGGAGACAGAACGAGTGTTAGTCTGTTGTTGGCCCCATGCTCTGGGCCCTTTGAACAACAGGCCTCTAGTGTGTAAGATTTCACACTCATTATGTCTGAATGTTTATCCATGCATGTGTTTGTGTAAGGACATGTTCATGTATGTTTCTAAGTGTTTATGTGTTGTATGTATACTGTATGTGTTTTAGTGTTTTACTGTGTGAGTGTGTGTGTATGTGTGTGTGTGCAAGCCTATATGTGTGTTTCCGCGTGTGTGCTCTCTCTCCCAGGCTCTACTCCTATTACCCAGTGCCGGGTGTGGGAATTTCAGGAATGCCGGGTGACGTCAATGGTGACATTCCCTGAGCCCAGAGCCTGGGCCTGTGCTCAACAGCTGAGAACGACAGCGTGAGGGGGAGGAGGACGGGATGTGGAGGGAGAGAACGAGGGAGGAGGGGGAAGGGAGAGAGAGACAGCTAGAAGGGTGAGTCACTTGAGCTGCGTCTTGGGACCACCGCTCTGTTTACTGCACTGGAGGGTTACTGAGACAACCCCACTTTAGAGAGAGAAAGGCCTTGTGACTACTGTGGTTCCAGTTCCATAACTTTGTGACTTGGGTCTGATTCTGAAACTTGAGATATGAGTGTGTAACTCACTGTCGTACAAGTCTTTCATTGATATCAATGTGAAAGATTTGGTGCTTAGTGCCTTAGTCACAAATAGAAAAACATATTATTCTCAATACAATAATACAGCCATTCAGTTTTGGGGAAGACGTTGTAGCACAATATCTGATAATATTGTCATCTACATATGACTGTATGCTGAGAGGAATTCGATTAGAAGTGAGACTCTGGTCAGTGTCAAAGTCACCTCTGAGGAGACGGCTCTGCCAAGACAAGGTACAGTTTGAACCAGGGGGGATTGGAGTGTGTGTGTGTGTGTGTGTGTGTGTGTGTGTGTGTGTGGGATGGGGGCAGGGGGACATGAGGGAACAGCTGCGATAGAGGGAGAGAAGGACAGAGAGAGGGAGGGAGAAAGAGGGATCAGGGGAGGCAAATGAAGGAGGGTGAAGAGACGGTGGAGATGTTAGGCCAGAGTGTTCATGTCATTCATATACAGTATCTCTCTCTACCTCTCTTTCTCCCTTTTTTACTCAGTCTCTCATTCATTCTCTCTCGTTCTCTTTCCCATCAACCCCCTGGGCTATTTACAAGTGGCTTTCCTGTGAGCCTCAGCTGTGTGTATGAGTACATAAGTGCCAGTGCCGGTGTTTGTGGCTGTTGCCATCCACCATCTATCCTGACATAATTTTATTTTGCATCAAACAGTGGAGTCTGTCCCAAAGTCTAATCCATACACCTTTTATGCTTTCTATTACCCACAACTCCCATCACATCAAGGAAAGCCATGACGGGTAAAAACTAACACGCTAATAATCTATTGTCACAACAGAGACACGCAGTTCGCTGCGTATACGGTATCATATTTGCTAAGTAAAAACTACTCAACCACAACTAGGCATTTTAGCAGAAGTAGACTTACGAACTGGGCTCGGGCATCCTCCGTTGGAGTTGTTCAGTTCACCTCCTAATAGAGCACCTGTGGAGGGAAGAACAGAAGATGGTGAAAAGGACAAGTTGTACATATGATGTGAATGGTAAGAGCATGAATAATGCTGAATCCATAACATTGATAACATTGATGCTGTTCATCGACTACAGCGTTCAACACCATAGTGCCCTCCACAGGGGACCCCAAGGAGTGTGTGCTTAGCCACCTCCTGTACTCCCTCTGTTCAACCACGACTGTGTGGCCACGCACGACTCCATCTCCATCATTACATTTTCTGACGGCACAACGGTGGTAGGTCTGTTAAGCCTACAGGGAGGAGGTCAGATACCTGGCAGTGTGGTGCCAGGACAACAACCTCTCCCTCAACTTCAGCAAGACCAAGGAGCTGATCGTGGACTACAGGAAACCGGGGCGGGTGCACACCCCAATCCACATCGACAGGGCCTCAGTGGAGAGGGTCAAAAGCTTCAAGTTCCTCGGTGTCCACATCACTGAGGACTTAACTTGGTCCTCTCACACCAGCACAGTCATGAAGACGGCACGGCAGGGACGCTTCTCCCTCAGGAGGCTGAAACAACTTAGCATAGTCTCTCAGATCCTTAGGAACTTTTACAGCTGCACCATCGAGAGCATCCTGACTGGTTGTATCACCATCTGGTATGGCAACTGCACCCCCCTCGACTAGAAGGCCCTACAGAGGGTGGTGCAGACAGCCAAGTGCATCATTGGGGGTGAGCTTCCAGCCACCCAGGACGTACATGTCAGGCGGTGTCTGAGAAAGACCCAAAAGATTACCAACGCTTATATCCCCTAGCCATAAGACTGTTAACTGGTTAACAACTACTGCTCCCCCTCACACCTACGCTGCTGCTAAAATTATTATTGATTAGATCTATTACTACCACTACGCTGCTGTTAATTGATTACTGATTGCCATTACCCTGAATATTTATCTATTTAACCTGCTACTGGTCACTATTACTCCTGTTTACATGTACAGTATATATTAACATTAGTATATTACCATAAGTATTTATATATTCCTACTACCAGTCACTTTCAGCCCTGTTTACATGTACACAGAGTATTCTAATATTGAGTTGCACACCCCCTTTTGCCCTCAGAAAAGCCTCAAATCGTCATGGCATGACTCTACAAGGTGTCGAAAGAGTTCCACAAGGATGCTGGCCCATGTTAACTCCAATCCTTCCCACAGTTGTGTCAAGTTGGCTGGATGTCCTTTGGGTGGTGGACCGTTCTTGATACACACGGGAAACTGTTGAGTGTGAAAAACCCAGCAGCGTTGCAGTTCTTGACACAAACCGGTGTGCCTGGCACCTACTACCATACCCCGTTCAAAGACAAATTATTTTGTATTTCCCATTCACCCTCTGAATGGCACACACACAATCCAAGTCTCAATTGTTTTGAGGCTTATAAATCCTTCTTTAACCTGTCTCCTCCCCTTCATCTACACTGATTGAAGTGGATTTAACAAGTGATATCAATAAGGGATCATAGCGTTCACCTGGATTCACATAGTCAGTCTACAGTATGTCATGGAAATGGAATGTTCCTAATGTTTTGTATAATCCGCCTATCACGCCTATATTGACACTCTTGCGCACACACACACACACACACACACACACACACACACACACACACACACACACACACACACACACACACCCCTTGCTGTTTATTATTACTATGAAGTATCCAGCTACCAGTCACTTCCTCCGAATCCCTGCCTACATGTACAGTACATCTCAAATACTCCAGTATCCCTGCACGTTGTAAAAGTGGTACTGGCACTGACCCTGTATATATAGCTTCCTCTCTTATTTCTCGTGTTTGTTTTTTTTTTAATACAATTTTTTATAATATATTGTTTTTAAAATTTTACTGCACTGTTGGGTAGGGCTTGCAAGTTAAGCATTTCACTGGACTTGTGCATGTGACAAATAAAACTTGAACGTGTGATGGCGTCAACCATTATCCACTGTCCACTCTGTTCCTTACCTGCGCTGGCCGGGCGCTGTGGTAACGCTGGAGACCCAGTGTTCCTCTGGAGAGATGGTTGCTGTGGCGACAGCAGGCGGGGGTCTGTGAGGGTGGAGGTGACGAAGGAGGTGGTGACCAGGCCGCCAGAGTTACTGAACTGGAGAGCATTCTGATTGGACACTGGCACCGTGACGGGCATGGAGAAGGTGGGCTGTGGGACAGCTGACTGGAGGAGAGACAGGAAGAGGAGGGGCTTAGAAATGTAAACGCACGATGGGCACATGGATAATGGTACAGACACTAACACACTCAGTTAGCATGCAAGTGACTTGTGGAAACAAGATGCTGAAAAAGTGTTTACTTTCAGATCACATGCAAGGTTATGTGTACATCATAGAAGCTAAATGGGATTGTTATTGCCTTGGTTATTGGTGACATGTTATATTGTACATCACATTATACATCTCATGACCCCATATAGTATCTTTAATTGCAGGGAAAATTGAATAGAAACTATGGGGAAAAAGTCAGATTGTTTGACTGCTAATTTACTTACTTTTACCTGGAAGCAAACGCTTACCCTTAAAAATGTATGTAACTAGTCACTAAAACGTTCTCTAAAGTATTAAGCAGTAAGTATTAAGTATTAATCTGAAAGTATAAGAAGTGTAGTTAGCAAAAAGCTTTGAACAGGTCCTGAGTCAGCTAAATAATATTAGCCGTGTGACCCAGCCCGACACCAGGTCCAAGTCAGAGACAGGACCCAGGCCAGGGTTGTCCACCATTCTTCCTGTAACCCATTTCACCCAGATCATCAGCCTGGCAGAAAGCAGGCAGGGCCTCTATATATAGAATATGGGCCAAGCGTGGCCTCATACTGTATGTGCTGAGTGGGACCCATTTTAAAGAGAGGAAGAAGATGCTCTTCTCTGTCCATCATATTGACCTTCCTTCCCGTTAGCCTACAGTGTATTCCACAACTTTATCTGGGATGTATGTGTGATGTTATACAGGGGAAGAAAGGGGACTTTAAGTTGTTTTGGTATTGTGTGTTTTTTTGTATTGTATCTGTCCTGTCATTCTTGTGATGTGGCGAGACTGAGCATAACCTTTTCCTTTCTTTGTAGCATTTTAGTAGACTGAGTGTTAGTCTATGTCTGCATGATCCTGTTCTAGTGACGAACAGCAACAGTGCTAGGTAACGTAAAGACAGAAAGCCATCCGGGCTGTCACTAGTGCTGTATCTCCTCTGACCCATAAGACCCGCGAGGGTGTCATGTCACGTACACAACTTCACTCAATATGCTGTACATGGCAAGAATGTTCAGGGGACTTTGGTGACAAAAAACAATCTGCCTTGGATTCCACAGGGAGAAAGAGAAGAGACAGACACGCAGAGAGAAAGAGAGACAGAGAAAGCCCAAATGAGTGAGCCTACTGGGCATGCTGGTGGGCAGGTCTGGTGTCTGTGGAGGTAGTCTACAATATAAAGGCAGCAGGTTAAAGCAGTGCAGCACTGCACACTGGCCAGGCAGAGAGGAGGGAGGGATGAATGGGTGGAGGGATTGAGGTGGGGTTAGTGTGAGGGGCAGAGGTGTGGAAACGTGGAGCATACAGCACTGGGACAGCACTTCCTACATCCACTTATTGTACACGTTCAAATACTGTTTAATACTACACTGATGTACACTGAACTGAGCTGTGTTGTGCCATTTGGACAGATGTCTCTTGTTTAACAAGTTATGCAGTGGTATTGCTGTGTTAGGTCAGATAACTGTCAATGTGCATAATCTTAATACTAGAGTAGACTGACTCATTCATTGTGTCAAGTACATAGCAATCCAAAGTACCTAAAATGAATCATATTGGATGAATAATAGTCTTTCAGCTTTTCCTCAGGCTAAGTGGGTTCGTTGAAGGCAGCTCAAGGCCTTCTCAAACAGCAAAACAAAAAACGAACCTATTTTTGTCAGTGGAGCTCTACATTGGTGTATTTCCTAGATGCGAGGGTATCAGAATGAATTAAACTCATGCCCTACTTTCCTTCCCTCCCTCTTGTCCTAGAAGACTTTGAAAGTTTCCCTTTCAACTTTAAGGAACGTCTCATCCTGTTTGTTAGCGGCGATGGATTAAAACCGCAAAAAAAACTGTCAAAGAACGTTCGGTTGACCTTTAAAGGTCCTTGACGTTTGACTACAATGTTGATCTCAGTGAATACCCTGTATAATACAATTAGTATTGAATCGTTTTACAAAAATAACGCTCAACTTTTCTCTTAGTATTGTTGGAATACAGGAGGGAAGACTTCTAAGAATCATGTTCATTTCTAGACAGAGAAATAGGCTAAATTTGTCTCTCTTTTAAGTAAGCATTTTCTGACAGTCACAGTCTATTTCAAACAAACACAACAGGAAACACATTACATTGCAAACTCTATCAAGGAACATTACTTAAATCTGAGCAGTTAAATCAGCTGTGTCACCAATGGCCAAGTTCCAGTCCTGCCTTATAACAGTGTGCAGACTTTAGACTGCCTAGCCTAGCTAACCTCCCTACGCTCCCCTAGTGCTTTCTACTCGACTCTGGGGATTGCAGTACGAGTGGGATTAAGCGTGTATATCCCAGCCCTCTAGCTGTCATGTTGGTGGATTATGATGCTGTTGGGGGAGATTGGTGCTGTATGCTTCCGTTTGCTACAGTAGGCCCTGTGAAAGGTGTGCCGGGCAAGGTGGGGGATGGGGGGCCAAAGCCAGTGCAGGCTTGCTTCCAATCGACTGCGGCAGGGGGGGCAGATTGAATTCTATTATTCTTCTTTCTACTCAGAAATGCTTTTAGGAGCTATTTAAGCTCACCACAAACACCAAAGTTTTGGAGATATGGCTTAGGTTAAATGCAGGATAAGCGGTATTCACTGAATTGATTCGATAGAGAGACATTTTTTGCTGAACCGCTGCTGTAATGTAAGTGAGTAGTTGCGTGTGTGATAACATTATCAGTTTTGGATAACAAAAACCTTTCCATCATCATTGGATTTTTTAGTTTTAGTACCAATATCCTGCATAATACAGATTATGCAATACATTGTAGTACATGTTGTATAATAGATTTGAAGAAACCAGGGCTTAAGTCAGGGATAGGTGTGCATCTCTCCAGTTCAGCTCATCCTGTGAGCAGTAAAGTCCTTCACATTGGCCCGACGGGAACTCGATAGACAAAGTCCCATCCCTCGTGACCAATAGGGAGGCCAGTTCAGACAGGAAGCCTGGTTGTAAATTGAGTGCTCCTCATTAAACTGACGTTAATGGCATTATTGAGCCCTGGTGGAAAATAATGAATCATAAAAAAATTGGCACCGGAGCAAGGAATAAAAGGAGCGATAAACCGTGGCAGCGTGCCAATTATAAGGCAGCCCTGGAGAGTGTCTGACAAACACCCTGGAAAATGAGGAACGGCCTATCCAAACCTAGATGGTCACACATTATCTGTAAAACTATTGCCCTTGAAAAGTAATTACATTTGTACGATTCTTCTTACTCTAACAAAGGGGTGACAATGCATAATGAGAAGTATTGCTTTGAATGTGCTACGCCCCGTTTTCCATGGCATCGTCATATGGAACTTTTATGTAGTCTTTATAAAATCTGTCAATAATTTATGAATGATTCCTAAGACCTGTTATGTCATGATTATGAAGCCTTTACGATGACTTCCTAAATGGTTGGTTGTGACCACTCTCCAATCAGACTTGAGCTCCTCGCTCCGACCTCCTTGCCCGGGCACACACGATCAGAGGGGGATTGTGGGTACAGAGGTGGGTGAGAGATGGAGGGGAGTGAGGGGTGGTGGGGTGCTCTGTGAGTATTTTGGTTGCTGTCTGAAACCGTCTCTGGGTAAAATCCAGTACGGTCCGGTAACACAGCAGGTACGGTACAGCTCACGGTACTCACTGACAGCCTATAGCTCTGCATCATTTTATCAAACTCCTCGTCAATTTTTTTGTATTTCTCCTCAGTGTGGGGGGTGAGGGAGAAGGTCTCCTCGGGGTCTGGGCTCTCTGAGTCCCGGTGCTCTTTCTTGTTCAGAGCCTTGGTCCGTTCGTTCCCACAACGGAGAGAGAGAGGAGAGAGAGGGAGGTTAGAGAACGTGAAGAGAGGACGATGGTACTCACGCCATAGCGCTTGAACAGGATATCCAGGTCCTCGTTCTTGCGGTACTTGTCGTCGTTTAGTGGGCTTTGGTCGATGGAGTCGTCGCCGTCCGGCTCGGGGCTGTTGCAACCGTTAAAGCCTTTCTTTCGCAACGTCTGAAGCGGTTAGAGGAGGAAGAAACAGAGGAAGGAGGAAGAGGGGGAAACATTTCATTTTCCCGCACAATTTTGTCAACAACACCCATTAACCAGACCGCATCACCATTTACATTCTAATAATGAGAAAGAAAAGAACAGCGCTAGCATTCGAACAAGACCAATAACAAGATTCTGAGCCTCAGATAATATTTCATCGATCCGTTCCAGGAAGGTCAATGTCAATGTTCACAACATCTATGACCACCTTTAAAAGGTATACTCTACACAACATCAACAAAGATGTCTGAAATAAGGAGTTATTACTGGACAATGACTAACATTTTCAACAACAAAATAAATATAGGAATATATCTATACATTTGTTTTATTGTCACATACACCAGATAGATGCAGCGAAATATGTTGTTTTACAGGGTCAGCCGTAGTAGGTCGCTCCTGGAGAAAATTCAGGTTAAGTGCCTTGCTCAAGGGCACATAAACATATCTTTTTTAATCTGCCTGCTCGGGTATTCGAACCGGCGACCTTTCGGTTACTGGCCCAACGCTCTAGTCTTTAGACTACCTGGTCGACGTCTCTGTACAACTTTGAAAGTAATTGTAGTGCTGCATATTGTTAAAGAATACTACTACTACACTCTTGCTGTACGTTAATCAACAGCACCTCTAAACTGGTGTGAAGCTTCACACCCACAAAAGCCATTGAGCGAGGCAAAGGGTAGGGGGTGAAACGGAAGCACACCATAGTGTTAGCCAGCCACAGAGCTAAAGTAGTCAGGCCATTTCAGCTCTAATGCACAGTGGAAAGGGTCTTATTTTGAGATGATTCTGGAAACAAGCTTTACTGTAAGTAGCTTTGCCAGTGGGATTTGGACCAAACATCAAAACAGATCCCGACACTAGCAAAATGGAATCTAACCCAGAGAGTGGCAGATTCTTTTACACGACAGATGTACTATTCAGTTCTATTGTACATGCAAAAGGGGAATGTATATTTAAATAAACCAACATAAATAAATGGGTATCTACAGTATTTTGTGGCAGAAAACAGTGAGTGCTGCCTGATGGAGTTTTGATTAATAAATAAGTGGATATTCTCTAGGACACCCACTAGGGACGATCAGTGTTTCTCTGTGAAGGGAGGATGACTCAATACCATGAAATTCAATGCCAAGCTGAGAGGCAGAGAGAATAAAAGATGTAAAAAGACTAATGCAGTCATTAGCTTCCAAACTGAGATTAAATCCAGGTTTACTGAGCTAAACCCCCCCCCAATACAGATACAATTCACATTAAATTTGATGCCAATATTATTATCCATAATATATAGTATGATATCCAAAACATATAGTATATATTATATCCATATTATTACACACAGTACGAAATAAATTCCACCCACATGGGGATGATTCTTTCAGCAGTACCTGATTTCTCTGTTCAGGCATATCAATTCAAATCAGTGCACTGATCAAATTAGACACTAGAACTTCCTGACACTGTTCAGCCACCATACTGTTTATTCTGCACTGTTCATGGGAAACATGTTCTGTGAGTGTGCTGACCCAAAAAGCTAAAAACTGACAATGACAACGTGACAAAAGTCTGTGCGCGGCCGTGGTAGAGTCATGGACATATACAGCCAACTGTCAACAAACACTAAAATCGGTACATACAAACCTGCCCTGACAATAGGACCTGGCAGTCACACACACACACACACACACACACACACACACACACACACACACACACACACACACACACACACACACACACACACACACACACACACACACACACACACACACTCTGGCAGAAGTCGGTCAACTGATCAGCTTGTCTCTCAGTCAGCTCCATCTGTTCACCGGTCCCTCCGCACCTCTCCCCCGCTGGCACACTCTTTCAAGTGCTGCCCTCTATTGTGTTGCCAGGGTAAGATTCCCCTGCAGAGCAGCACACAGTCTGACTGGCTGGGCTGTGAGTTTCCCTGCCCCTCCCCCTCTAGCACTCTCGTCCTATCTCCCGCTCTCCCTCGCTCTCTCTTTCATGCTCTCTCTCTTTCATGCTCTCTATCTGTATCTCTCGCTTTCCATCACCCTTCACCCTCTTCTCTTTCACTCTACTCATTTCTCTTTTGCTCTGTAGATCTCATAATGGATCCATACAGTCCTCTCACGTCATCCTCCTATTCTCCCACATGCTCTCCTTTATCCTCTTATCCTGCCTTCACTTTTTCTCCATCCCTCCATCTCCTGTCTATCCATCCCCTCCATCTCCTGTCTATCCATCCCCTCCATCTCCTGTCTATCCATCCCCTCCATCTCCTGTCTCTCCATCCCTCCATCTCCTGTCTCTCCATCCCTCCATCTCCTGTCTCTCCATCCCTCCATCTCCTGTCTCTCCATCCCTCCATCTCCTGTCTATCCATCCCTCCATCTCCTGTCTATCCATCCCTCCATCTCCTGTCTCTCCATCCCCTGTCTATCTATCCCTCCATCTCCTGTCTATCCATCCCTCCATCTCCTGTCTATCCATCCCCTCCATCTCCTGTCTCTCCATCCCTCCATCTCCTGTCTCTCCATCTCCTGTCTATCCATCCCTCCATCTCCTGTCTATCCATCCCTCCATCTCCTGTCTATCCATCCCCTCCATCTCCTGTCTATCCATCCCCTCCATCTCCTGTCTATCCATCCCCTCCATCTCCTGTCTATCCATCCCCTCCATCTCCTGTCTATCATTCCCCTCCATCTCCTGTCTATCCATCTCTCTCCTCACCCCTGTCTTCTTTTGACCTGGTCTCCGTCTTGCTCTCTTCACCTATTCCCACAGCTTCCCATCCTACTTCTTACTCCTACAATGCCATCCATCTCTCCAATTCTACTTTCTCTCTCTCTCTCTTTAGAATGTCAGTATGTGGTGAGCAGTGCGGGCAAGGGCCCTTGTGCCTTAAGGCAGAATGTAATGTCACGTCCCATTTGCAGCTGCCCACATTCAGGTACATGGAGCCCCCCAGGGCATCCTGATGGAGCACAACTAAAGCCTCTGCTTACTACACTACTGGGCTACCAAAGAACACATCACTAATGTGGCAGCATCGGGGAAACTGAGTTGCCATAGCGGATCTGTCTGGCTCTGTGCTCCTGATTCATTCGACAGTAGTACATTGCTGTAGAATGTCTCCCACCATTACCACAATGGCCAGCAGTCGGTGTCATTACTTATACCTGTGGTTAATGGACCCCCTCTATCTCTATCACACCATCTCAGGAGGGGCTGATGGCTTGCTTCTTCACAGAGTACAGAGGTAGCGGACCATGCCCTCATTGGATATGGATGGTCTGGAATCTGCCGGATGTCCGATGTCAGATAGCAGATCATAGGATGACAGTGTACTTATGCCTATGACGAGGACCATATGATCTGTATCAGAGACCGAGCAATCGCATCCTGTTGTATTTAACAGTCTGTCTAAAATGGGCATAATGCTGCATAAGCTCTTTAAAATATTGAGAATCAATTTAACTCAGGCATCAAATCACATTATTTATTTAGCTTGCGGTGATTAATAAATAAATAAATAAATGTGGCTTTCATTTAGGTTGACATGGCAAAACGGGATTAGTCCTGGGGGAGGGAGCATCGTCAGGGCAACAGAAGGAGGCACGCCTCCTAGGGAACCATCAGCGTCGTGATAGGACAGTTCCAAAGGGCCCTGGCCTCTACCCAGAACCGCTTTTGGTGGAGGGCCTCCATTTTGGAAAGTGTTGGGCAATTATATGTTCTAATTGGAACCAATTACTTAGGGGGAATCTTGTCAAGTGCCGTTTTGCGGTGCGTGTCGTGAGGAGCTCCTCTCACCGTGACCTTGAATAGGGGCGGCGACAAAGTCTTTAAGCCATGCTGTGGTAAGATCTCCCTCCTTGAGCTGCTTAAGAAAAAGGGCATCCCCTCTTCTTCTTCTGTCCTCCTCTCCCTGGCTAGTCATCTCCCTCCTCCTTCACAGCTCATTCTGACTCTTTCCTTCCCTCGTCTCTGATTGGGATCTGCAGTCAAGCGGATTAACACGTTCTGGCAGGAGAGGCAGGCTGCCCACACACACACACACACACACACACACACACACACACACACACACACACACACACACACAACACGTGCAGCACAGAGAGAGGCTGTGTGTACATATGCATCAACCTCCCAGCCATGTACTAGAGTGAAGGAATGCCTAACTGTGTGAAGAATATTGAGTGTCCGTGAGTGTGAGTGTGTGTGTGTGTGTGTATGTATGTGTATATGTATACACATTTCAGTGTTAGTATAAGTGCTTTTGAGCATTGGGTCTGTATATTAATGTGTGTGTATATTAATGTACTGTGTGTGTGTGTGTGTGTGTGTGTGTGTGTGCGTGCGTGTGCGTAGGGTATATAGTAAGCATAACGTTCGTATGACTAAATGTGAGTGCGTGACTGCATCCAACTCCATAATTCATACACTAAAGCACTTGCTTGGAGAGACGCGGGGAGGCAGAGCGGCACATGGACACATGTTGTTCCTTTCCATTCCTCCCCTCTTCTCTCTCTCCCTCTATCCACTCCTCCCCTCTTCTCTCTCTCCCTCCATCTTTCACCTCCTCTTTCCCTGCTCACCAGTGCCAAACGATTCATCTCATCTCTGCCCCTCTCCCTCGCTACACATTACAGATGAAACTAAGCGAGCTAGAAGGAGCCTCTCGGCCTGGGGAATGGCAGCAGAACAGTGGTTTGCCTCTGGACCGGAGGCTTGCTATAGGAGATGGAGATGCATGGGGGAACCCTCACATGGACTCAGGCAGTGACACACTCCCGCGCTGAGGCTCTCATCTGGCCTGAATATTGTATGAGGCATTCTCACGGGCCACTGCAGAGCAGGCGCATGCACACAAACATGAAGGCTTACACAAACATTCAGGCAGGCACACACACACACACACACACACACACACACACACACACACACACGGCCAGTGGAGCTTACGCTAATGTGGCCTGGAGCGGCCCAACGCCCTGCCACAGCACACTAGCGCACACACTTAAGAGCCATCTGCAACTGAAGCTCCATGTAGCTCTCCCACTGAAAGCCCTCACCTCTGCCATCCACAGACAGACAGAGAGAAAGACAGACAAACAGACAGAGAGAAAGACAGACAGACAGACAGAGACAGACAGACAGACAGACAGACAGACAGACAGACAGACAGACAGACAGACAGACAGACAGACAGAGAATGCCATCTCAGTTATTCCACATGGTAATGGACAGCTGATCCAGTGACGTGGTCTTCATAGAGCGAAAAGGCTTCACTACATATGAAGTGTTAAGTTCATATTTAAATATCCAGTTAAAACTTATCTGCCCATTTGCTATGAATCCATGAAGAAACCTTTGTGTATAAAAGGGTCAAGGCAGATAAATTGTACCGCACATCCATGTTGTTGAAAAAAAAATATATCACTTGAGAGCTCATTCACTCAATGTAACTTCTTTCACATTCCCTATCTTGAAACTATCTCTACGCTCCTCCTCCTCCTCCTCCATGCAGCCCTCCATTTTGTGACAGTGTGCTTCCAGGGGGACTGGATGCTTTTTTTTGGAGTGGCCTTGGAGCCCCGGCCAAGGCCAGGGGGTGATGACAGCAGGTCCAGCTGTCCCTACCTCTGCCCTCCCTTCATGAACCCAGGCACCAGGCAGACAGCCAGGCCTGGATGGATACTGGAACAGGCCCCACAAAAGCCTGTAATCTGGCTACAGCACACTGGTGTAGGGCCTTCTAGAGCCCTCTCTCTCTCTCTCTCTCTCTCTCTCTCTCTCTCTCTCTCTCTCTCTCTCTCTCTCTCTCTCTCTCTCTCTCTCTCTCTCTCTCTCTCTCACTCTCTCTCTCTCTCTCTCTCTCTCTCTCTCTCTCTCTCTCTCTCTCTCTCTCTCTCTCTCTCTCTCTTCTCTCTCCTCTCTCTCTCTCTCTCTCTCTCTCTCTCTCTCTCTCGACATTTGCTTTAAGAGGAATTCATGATGAAGGCTTATAGCTTGTGTTTATATACATCTACTCTGGCTATGACAAACACTACATCCAAGCCACTCTGTATTTAACCAAGGCACAAGCAACTCAAAGAGCGAGCCTTAATACTCAAACAGTTGCCTAAAAAAGAAAAGCGAAAAGTAAAAAAACATCCCTTTCTCCTGCTACATAAATAAAGACCTGATGTCTTTGGATTGAAAGCGCTCATTCAGACCAGAGCGGTGGTAGTCAAAAATAAAACAGCTCTTAATATCAAGAAAACACAACACCAGGTCACATGGGCCTGCTATCAAATATAAATCATGAACACTAGAAATATTGCCTACTTAATTTATTAAATGTAACAAAAATTACAATGAAAAATAAAATAATCTGTTTATAGGTAAACCCTAAAATAAAGTGTTACCAAATCTAAACTACCTTCAAAACTAGCATATTATGACCATATTACAACCAAACTACAACTATATTACAACCACGGCTGTAAAAACTAAACTAAAACTGAATTAAACACATCCCATTACTGCCTCTCCTCCATGGCACCTCTAGCCTCCACCATCTCCCCCACTACCTCAAAACACACAACCCTCTCGTGCAGGGAACTACACAGTAACACCTCCCCGCTCTTCCCTCCTCCTCTCTCCCCCCTCCATTACCTCCATGATGTCGACGTTGGTTCGGCTCTCGTGGGGCTCGTTGTACTCCGTGTATTTGAGCAGGACCTTGTCCATGTCGGTGCTGGCGTACTGGAACAGCTTGTTGGAGTGGTTGAAGATGATGAGGGCGATCTCGCAGTCGCACAGAACGCTCAGCTCATAGGCCTTCTTCATCAGGCCAAACTTCCTCTTGGTGAACGTCACCTGATGGGAAGGGATGGTGTAGGTTTAGAGGGGTACAGGGAGGGAGAGGGGGAGGGGGAGGGATGGTGTAGGTATAGAGGGGTACAGGGAGGGAGAGGGGGAGGGGGAGGGATGGTGTAGGTATAGAGGGGTACAGGGAGGGAGAGGGGGAGAGGGAGGGATGGTGTAGGTATAGAGGGGTACAGGGAGGGAGAGGGGGAGGGGGAGGGATGGTGTAGGTATAGAGGGGTACAGGGAGGGAGAGGGGGAGAGGGAGGGATGGTGTAGGTATAGAGGGGTACAGGGAGGGAGAGGGGGAGAGGGAGGGATGGTGTAGGTATAGAGGGGTACAGGGAGGGAGAGGGGGAGGGGAGGGGAGGGATGGTGTAGGTATAGAGGGGTACAGGGAGGGAGAGGGGGAGAGGGAGGGATGGTGTAGGTATAGAGGGGTACAGGGAGGGAGAGGGGGAGAGGGAGGGATGGTGTAGGTATAGAGGGGTACAGGGAGGGAGAGGGGGAGGGGAGGGATGGTGTAGGTATAGAGGGGTACAGGGAGGGAGAGGGGGAGGGGAGGGATGGTGTAGGTATAGAGGGGTACAGGGAGGGAGAGGGGAGATTGGCAGGTATTGGGAAGGGGAGAGGGATATTTGGCATTGAAGAAAAGAGGAAGAAAAATAACATTAGCGATACCGTAAAAGTGAATGAATTTATGGTACTGTATAATAACTATTTGAAACGCAATAAAACTGTGAGGGAATATATCAATAACAGTACATAAATAATAGTCTCTTAGAGAATGTGTGAACAAACAACACATTACAGACAGCTAATTAAAGGTGACAACAGGGATGAGGTCCTGCAGTGTGTTGTGGTGTTGTTGATTACCACTTGTGAGGCATTTATGGAATGGGGGATTTGAGTTTGTTTGTTTTGCTGTAGGCAGGATCAGAGAGGAGCACGTGGAAGCAGACGCACAGAAAGGAACCACACAGGCAGATTCTACAGCTGCCATGTGAGACCTTCAATTTCTCTCTCTCTCCATCTCTCCTCTCCCTCTATAATTGCTTCAGCGCCCGCCATGTTACACTGATACCTCTCTGTGGTGCAGGAGCTAGCTTGTGCTCTCTCCTTGTCCTCCCTACTGTCTCCGTCTCTCTCTCTCTCACTGTCTCCGTCTCTCTCACGTCTCTCTCTTTCACCGCCTCCGTCTCTCTCTCTCTCACTGTCTCCGTCTCTCTCTCTCTCTCTCACGGTCTCGGTCTCTCTCTCTCTCACTGTCTCTGTCTCTCTCTCACCGTCTCTCTCTCTCACTGTCTCCGTCTCTCTCTCACTGTCTCAGTCTATATCTCACTCTCTCTCTCTCTCTCTCTCTCTCTCTCTCTCTCTCTCTCTCACTGTCTACGTCTCTCTATCTCACGGTCTCTGTCTCTCTCTCTCTCACTGTCTACATCTCTCTCTCTCTCTCTCTCTCTCTCACTGTCTCTCTCACTGTCTCTCTCACTGTCTCTGTCTCTCTCTCTCACTGTCTCTGTCTCTCTCTCTCACTGTCTCCGTCTCTCTCTGTCTCTCTCTCTCACTGTCTCCGTCTCTCTCTCTCTCTCTCTCACTGTCTCTGTCTCTCACTGTCTCCGTCTCTCTCTCTCACTGTCTCCGTCTCTATCTATCTCACTGTCTCCGTCTCTATCTATCTCACTGTCTCCGTCTCTCTCTCTCACTGTCTCCGTCTCTCTCTCTCTCTCACTGTCTCCGTCTCTATCTCTCTCACTGTCTTTGTCTCTCTCATTTTCACGCCCTCATTTTCCTCCCTGTCTCATTCTTGCTCACGCATTGCTTCCCGCTGCCACAAATCAAATTATATCGGGGTCGTATCCATGGGCAACCGCCTACCACCCCCTCCCCCAAACCCCATCACACACACTCCCACAATCATCTCCTCGTGCACACACACACACACACACACACACACACACACACACACACACACACACACACACACACCCACACACACAGAGCAGAGCAGAGCAGAGCAGAACACAGTAATGAGGGGAAGAAAGTTCATTGAGGACAATGGCAAGCCAGGCTCACAGAGCTGACAATAAAATTCCAATGATTTTCATAACCAATTATAAGCCTGTTTATCATGAAGAGAAATACTCTGATTTGTGGGAGGCGTGAGGTACACCGAGTCTTCAAAAATAATTAGTCTTAATCCTTCCTTCCTTCGACATGAATGCCAGGATAAACAAGCTGAACATAATTGACATTAAGAATAGAATTGCAAGTAACCAATGGCAACGAACGACAGAACAAGACATCCTCCATGAGAGGGATGAGTTGTTTCATGACCGTGTCCTCTCATGAGTGTGGTTGTGTTGCGAGGAGAGCAGGACGCCACAGTGACAACCACAACTTCCCCAGCTGCTCTACTTTCTGCACCTGCAGTGTTTCAGGAGTGTTCATGGTCTCTGTAGCATTCGGCTTTCAGTTAATAACCCATTACTATGTAAACTATTAGTGGTTCTCACGCTCTCTTTTCACAACATGTATTTTCTATGCTGTTGAATGTCAGTCCATAGCCTTGGGGATGGGGCCAATCCATTAGTGCTATTGAAAGTATCTTGTAATCAACCTTTAGTAAAATGATGGATCATCAATATTTCTCTCAACTTTTCTTGAATGATGAATCAACATAATGCTTGAATGCCTGAAGCATTTTGAGTCTGTGTGTGCTGCTCTATGAAAAGGGGCACCCATAAAGATTTATGAGAAGGAACTTAAGATGATTGTACGACCTCAGGCCACCTAGTGTCTAAAACACTCAGGTTTCACTCAGCCAGGGACATGTTTTGGTATGGCAGACGCATCACATCCATTACTCAATAAGCTCAATGAACCAAAGCCCATTAACCGGTTGACTAATTTCAGATGGATCATTTACCCTTTCATCATCTTGGAACAATACCGGTGTAATCATAGGCATGATCGAGTTTTTACATACAAAGAAACATTATCCACACACACCTGTCTGTTCCGTTCGTCTGTGATCCTCTGTATTTGGATCTTTTTCCTCCCCATGGTTCCGGTCTGGCGGTGGGAGGGGCAGGGGGCGTGGCAGGGTCGGAGGGCACGGCTGTTTGCCGACTAGGCGCTTGGCTTTCTCTTCCACACTCTCTCTATCTCCCTCCGCTCCACCTGTCTGAGGCAGCTGGTCTAGGAGCTCTTACCCCTGCAGACTAAGAGGAAGAAGAAAGACTGGGGCCATGTGGCGGGGCCTTCAGATCATGGTCATCCACTGGTCCTCTGAATTAGGATCCTCTCCCCCTCTTTACTGCAGGTGTGTTACTCCTGGAAAATAGAAGAGAGCATTGGATCAGTATGAGATTCAGGAATTTGAGGTATTGTTCATGTACCATTCCTGCCAGCGTCCTTCACAATCAACAAATTGGCTTAGCCTTTAAACCTCCACAGTACTCGACAGAGAAACCAAAGCGATGCATTTAAGTCAGGGTTCCTTTCGGACAAATTAGAAGCACGCTTCGATAGAGCAGCCGCAGCAGCGGGCGGAACTGAAGGATGGGGGAAGCCTTCTCTTGGGGTTAGTGTTTCCCATGAGGGCAAGTGAGCCTGGCGCTTGCTGCTGTGCGGGAGCCCCTCTGGGGGGCCACGTGGAGGGAGGCTGTGCTGTGTCAGCTTTATTAGAGGCATCACCGCCACATAACTGATCTGTTGGTTGCCCACGGCAACGCGCTGCCTGCCCGACCTGACACGCTGCATGTGATTCCCAATCGAAGGCAGAGTCCGGCCCCATGGCCCAATGAGTGGGCGGGATGCTAGTGCTCAGAGCTTCTGTTGCGTTTGGAAGATTCTGTCTGGGATGGGATAAATGTAAATGTAACCACTCTCAAATTCATAGAAAGAGCTATGGACTGACCATTTATAACAATGTTTTGAGGCTATACAGTGTATGTTTACATGTATAATGTTTACAAAGTAAAAACAAGCTTATATTTTGGGTTCTGATGGGGTGTGACAGTTGAACTCATGAGGCATTTCTAAAGTTATATTCTTTAAGAATCAATATATACAATTGAAGTCGGAAGTTTACATACACTTAGTCATTAAAACTCATTTTTCAAGCACTCCACACATTTCATGTTAACAAAATATAATTTTGGCAAGTCGGTTAGGACATCTACTTTGTGTATGACACAAGTCATTTTTCCAACAATTGTTTACAGACAGATTATTTCACTTATAATTCACTATATCACAATTTCAGTGGGTCAGAAGTTTACATACACTAAGTTGACTGTGCCTTTAAACAGCTTGAAAAATTCCAGAAAATGATGTCATGGCTTTAGATGCTTCTAAAGCTTCTGCTCAGGAAGGAAACGCGTTCTGTCTCCTAGAGATGAATGTACTTTGAAAAGTGCAAATCAATCCCAGAACAACAGCAAAGGACCTTGTGAAGATGCTGGAGGAAACAGGTACAAAATTATCTATATCCACAGTAAAACGAGTCCTACATCGACATAACCTGAAAGGCCGCTCAGCAAGGAATAAGCCACTGCTCCAAAACCAGCATAAAAAAGCCAGACTACGGTTTGCAACTGCACATGGGGACAAAGATCGTACATTTTGGAGAAAAGTCTCTGGTCTGATGAAACAAAAATAGAACTGTTTGGCCATAATGACCATCGTTATGTTTGGAGGAAAAAGGGGGAGGCAATGTTACCAAATACTAATTGAGTGTATGTAAACTTCTGACCCACTGGGAATATGATGAAAGAAATAAAAGCTGAAATAAATCATTCTCTCTACAATTACATTTCACATTCTTAAAATAAAGTGGTGATCCTAACTGACCTAAGACAGGGAATTTTAACTAGGATTAAATGTCAGGAATTGTGAAAAACTGAGTTTAAATGCATTTGGCTAAGGTGTATGTAAACTTCCGACTTCAACTGTATCTATTATGTTATATACAGCGGGTGAAATAAGTATTGAACACGTCACCATTTTTCTCAGAAAAAATATATTTCCAAAGGTGCTATTGACATGAAATGTTCACCAGATGTTGGTAACAACCCAAGTAATCCATACATACAAAGAAACCAAAACAAGTTCAGAAATTAAGTTATGTGTAATAATGTGAAATGAAACAGGAAAACAGCATTGAACACATGAAGAAAGGGAGGTTCAAAAAGGCATGGAAAGCCAAGACAACAGCTAAAAACTATCAGTAATTAAAAAGCAATCCAGCCCCATCAGTGCAAATTAATATCAGCTGGTTCAGTACCAACTGATGGCCTACAAAAAGGTCTCATTGCCAAGGTGTCACACAAGACACATCTCATGATGGGTAAAAGCAAAGAGCTGTCTCAAGACATTCGCAACCTAATTGATGCAAAACATAATGATGGCATTGGTTATAGGCGCATTTCTAAGCTTCTGAATGTTCCAGTGAGCACTGTTGGGGCCATAATACGGAAGTGGAAAGACAATCATTTCACCATAAATGTGCCTCGACCAGGTGGTTTTTGTATGTATGGATTACTTGGGTTGTTACCAACATCTGGTGAAACTTTCATGTCAATAGCACCTTTGGAAATATATTTACTGAGAAAAATGGTGACGTGTTCAATACTTATTTCACCCGCTGTATATATATATATATATATATATATAAGGTATATATCATTCATTACATTTTTTATGAATGATATATACCGTATATATTTTATCGAATTTTGTTTGTGCAATGTATAGCAATTTGTAACAAAAAAAAGAGTGCAAATGAGAGAGTGCAATTCAGGAATTCATGAATGAACGAGCAGACGGCAACCCGGGAATGGCAACAGAGGCATGGACCATTTTAATTAAGCCCCACTACTATCTGTGGTTCAGCCTTAAAAATAGCTCTCTATATATACATCCAGACTGTGTACTGTTCACACACACCCGCATGACAGTGGGAGCCGGAGTCATGCGTTAGAGAGTGAGTGCATCTGGAAAGCCTTGAGTGCAGTTTCAACACTACATCACCCACATTGTTTACCTGAGAGAATAGTAAATCCACCGCCTGATTAATGCTTGCTCTGCTTCCATTACAATAAAAAACAAACAATGACGTGATAAAACGGATTCTGTGTGTCGGTGTGTGCACGGACATGGAACACACATTTGCTTTTAGTTGATGCAATTGCCAACACTATGGCAATGAGTTCTCCATGGATTACGCACCAAGTATTTGGCTTGGAGGAAGGACAATGGGAGAAGTCTGAGAAAAGGGTGTTACGCATGTTCTCTTAAAAAGAAAGCCCTAACAGAAGAACTAGAGGCAGCATCAGCTCTCGTTTTACATGGGAAATATGGAGGGGGTTGTATTAGGGCATTTCCACGGTAACGGAATTACGTTTTGACGCGTTGAGATTTTTCACTTTAAAATGTATACCAAACAAAAACAATTGATTTCAAAGTTTAACAAACTATACAACTCAATGCACAAGGACTACTTTGAACAATTTTCACAGAACATTTCACAAAAACACATTTACAGGAAGAACTGTAGATGCAAAATTTGGTAACAGAATTACGGTAAAATCTCCCTCAGTTGTTTATGCGACCACGTTTTCCCAAAACTCTTAAATATCAGCTCCAAAGATCCAAAGATATCTGGAGAAAGAATGGGGTGTCAGCTACGACTTGACACCTTTAGTTTGCAAAAAAATATTTTGGTTATTGAACTACAGTAGGTGAAGTGGATTTACATCTGGTAATTGAATTACAGTAACGGAATTACATCATGAATCCCTGATCTGTACTATACAGAAATGCATAATTATGGATATGAAAATCATTCTCTTCATGGTAATGTATGCTGAATAGGTACACAAAACAGGTAGAAATATGCAACATCCTTCTTTTTCATATTTGGGTATTATTCTACACACTGGCTATTATTGTAATGAGCTCCGCCCCCAAACAAGAGCACATTTCGTTGGTCTGGACCAGACCAAATCTGAACCAATCATAGATGTCTATGTTTCACAAGTTTGGACATCACAGTACAGCACAGTAGGGTCAAGTACAGTACGGTAAAGCAGAGCAAAGCACAGAAAAGTAGATATGTTCAGTACAGTAAATTATACTGTACTGTACTCTACTTCTTTACTTTACTGTACTCTACTCGGCCTAATGTAATGTCCAAACTTGTGAAACATAGACGTCTATTATTGGTTCAAATTTGGTCCGGCCAGGGCGGACTGACCAAATTTCAACTTCTTTTTAACATCCACGGATGTGCGATGTCGGTTGGTGCCCAGTGGGTGAGGATGCTGGTTACAGTAAATGGAAAGAGGGTAGGTGGTAGGTGTCATGGTAGGTGTCAGTAGGAGCCGGGTGAGATGACATTAACTGGAGGCAGAGACGGAGCGAGAGAGAGAGAGAGAGAGGGCAAGTGAGTGAGTGAGTGAGTGAGTGAGTGAGTGAGTGAGTGAGTGAGTGAGTGAGTGAGTGAGTGAGTGAGTGAGTGAGTGAGTGAGTGAGTGAGTGAGTGAGTGAGTGAGTGAGTGAGAGGGAGGGAGGGGTTGTCAAGACTGTTTTTACAGTCTTGCTTTGACAACCAGATGACAGTAAGAAAAAAAAGAGTTATGATCTGAACATAACACTATGCCAGTGGAAGGGAGGACAGTAGCAGGTGACCAAACTGTGGTTTGTGACTATTATGATTTCCCATTGTAGCCAATTCAATTGAAGCAATTCCCTTGAATCGGTAATTCGGTTAATAATTTGGTAACAGAATTACGAGTTTTAATCACTTAATAATTAATAATAAACAAACTTGATCAGTAAAAACACTACAACTAATTGGTAGGTCTTCCTTGACTTGTTAATTCTGTTAACTTCCATTATCCTTCCTCCTCATGAGGGAGAGAGAGATAAGATATAAGGGTTTTTGGTAATGGAATTTCAAGGCACAAGGCAATGTTTCTTAAAACGTTATAGAGGGCAAATAATTTATCCAAAACTAAATATACAATGTCTTCAGAAAGTATTCATACCCTTTGATTTATTCCACATTTTGTTGTGTCACAGCCAGAATTCAAAATAGATTTTAAAAAAATCAACCACCTTTGGCAGCAATTACAGATTTCTGGGTAAGTCTAATAGCTTTGAACAGGGGTCTTTACTTCAACCGTATTGTGTACGTCTAATGCCTTTCAATAATATTTCTGGTAGATGTTGCCCAAGACCCTTTTTCCCATCAGTTCGACCAGAAATTAAAGCCTTTGATTATTCCTAATTTTTAGGATGGAAAATGGTTGAAAAATTAATATAAATGCCTTACTTTCTAAAACATATAGACTCTTACCGTTCATTTGACACTCAATTTGACATGCTCCTATGAACTTCTCATGTGAGCTCATGGGTCCTTTTAGATGGAAATACCCATTATATACTAGCAAACAGGAGAAACAGGTTGTTATATTTACCAAAGACTGTAGAAGAGACAGGTTTATACTGAAAATACTTAAACTAAAACAGAAAACACTATTGAGTTTTATGTTATACACTCAGATAGTACAGGACTAGTGAGTGAGCAGAGCGCTACTCCTGCTATAGGAACATTGGTCTACAGTTCAAAGGCAGCGGTCAGTGGGATTTGTTTTGGGATGTCGGCCGGTCACACATGAAAAGGCTGCTTTATCTGCCCGGGGTGGTCAAGTCTTAACCTTTTACCCTCCATGCTGCGGGAGTCAGCCTCCCATGTCTGATGTCAGGCAGAATCTCTCCTCTCTCTTTAAAGGCAGAGGGCCTGGAGTGTGTCGACTGACTGACTGAACTAGGGAGAGTGTGTGAGACACTTAAGACAAGGAACAGATTAACACTGATAAAAGCTATTCTGCAGTGGTCCTTGCACTGAGCCCTGAGGAACCCTGTAAAATATATGCAATTTGTACCTGTGTTGTTGATGAAGAGAGTAAAATATACACAGCTACACTACATGGGGAAGATCTTTGATCTTTACATGTAATGTCAGAACCGTAAGGCACTCACGACAGAATAATCCATAAAAGAACAGATACGCAATGGTGCACAATTTGTGTGTAAGTTCAGAACATCTGTTCTTTCAACCATTTCAGAGGACCACCTCCTGTTCAGCCTATGAGCCTACAGTGTCGCACAGAGTTGCCACCACCTTGTCCACCCTGCTGCATGTATCATAGCCTACAGTGCAGAAGCACAGGGGTCACGACTGAGTCATGACATATAGCACAAACGACAATTGCATGCCACAGCAGCAGGGCATATTGGCAGAGAGATTTGTGTTGGAGAGGTTTTGTGTGTATGTCCTGTGTGTCAGCCTGTCAGTGTAGTCGGCTATACATGTGCCAATTGTGTGTATGTGTGAGCGTGTGTGTGTGTGTGTGTGTGTGTGGTGTGTTTGTGTATACATGTCTATCTCTTTGTAAGTTGGATCAGAGCACCCTGGGGCTCAGAGATAACAGTCAGTGGTGGGGGCTGCTGGAGTCAGGCCAGAGCACTGCTGAGAAATCCATCACCTTTCCCACTCACCACCAGTGCCTGCTAGGACTGACCACAGTCTGCTCATAACAAACACAGCTACACTATAGTTAGGAAACTGTTACTTACACGCATATCAGGAGAAAACCATGCTTTAAAGTTAAGTTACCTCTAATTGGCAGCTAATTAATGGACACAGAGCGGGTTTCGTTTTGTTTTATGTATTCAGATCTGTTTATTGAGAGCAGTTACAAGCTTCACTGTGTATATACTTACGCTGCCTTGTTGGCAGACATCACCAATATCAGGGGAGTCACCTACAGCTCTGCTGAGGCCTCAGGTTTCATTGGGACCAGCCAGAATCTTCCTCTCCGGCTGCATGGGGCTACAGTCTCTGGGGAGGCTATCAACAAGACAGATCTCTCTCTCAGTTTGTGGTCCAGGCAAATCAATACCTATATTCAGTATCACCATGGTCACCCAGGCTAGGGTAAAGGTAGAACCCCTTCTCCCTGTATGAACGATAAAATATTTGATGATGGATGACAGTCTGGCTGCTCCATACAAATGAAATTGCTACTCAGAATCGAATTGAATCCAATCAAACCAGAGTGCCACCACGGAATTGCGTATAATCATTGCAATCCACACCTGAGGCATGGATGCCACCTGAACAGAGGGGCAGCAGTCTGATCAGTTAGCCCTTCA
This sequence comes from Thymallus thymallus, assembly GCA_023634145.1. Classification (NCBI taxonomy): domain Eukaryota; kingdom Metazoa; phylum Chordata; class Actinopteri; order Salmoniformes; family Salmonidae; genus Thymallus; species Thymallus thymallus. The sequence continues at coordinate 24,180,347 of CM042416.1, read as the reverse complement.
TTGGGGCAGACATGTCCGCAAACACAGCCAGTACCTGGGCTACTGATACTGTTCTCATCCTGCCCAGTGGGACTCTGTGCTTTCACCCCAACCTTGGGCTGTACTCCCAGCACCAGCTGTGGGATATTTACAGCCTGTTGCCTCATGTTCTGGGAGAACCATTCCGCTCGGCTGGCCCACTTCGCTCTGCCTGGTGACTGACCGCTTGTTTGGTCAGACGGGTGTACATTGTGGCTTATTACCAAAGTATTTGGTGTGAAGGTGAATCTGTGTGAGTGATATGGTGGAGAAATGTATGGTGGTGGGCTTGGATTCTTTTGAGGAGAGGAAGGAAGGAGGGGAGCTGGACCTGGGTCTGCTGTTTGGCTTGTGACAGGGCTTGTGCCTGTGTCCTGGCAGGGGAATATGATCCCACCCCCCTCCTCCTCTTCTTCTTCACCAATCGTAGGGTGGGTTTTTGGTGAGGGGGTAGCTGCAGTGCAAGAGCAGCACTTCTAGAAGGGGGTGGGGAGATTGGAGGAGGTTGGACAGGGTTGTGATGGGTAGTAAAGAGATCTGCACTCCTCGGCTCGTAGAAGGCACTCTCACTTAACTGTGCAAAAACACACACATTCATATGCACAAAGAGGGCCACAAGACTGGTGTAGTCAGGTTTGTTGTTGACAGAGGCTTTTCTCTGTCACTGCGTCATTAGCGTGGCGATGTGGTGTGACCTGTCAGGTTACCTCAAAGACTCAAGCACAAACAGGACCACAACCGACCCACCCAACCCCTGGGAGTTGGCAACTGCTCCCATTCACCTGGAACGCTCCTGGGGCCATGCCAGAACAAAAGAAAAACAGGTGCCTGGGTACAGTAAGTATCCCTTGCTGCTTTCCATTGTAATGGGAATACTCAATCCATCATCTTTCTCTTTATTCTCAGCCTTTCAATTGGAGAAACCTAATGGATGCCCCTCCCCCATACCTTCCCTTTCACCTCGCATCAGATGAGGGCCAAGCAGCACTGAAGGTCTGTTCGAGAAAAACACTCTCCAGACAAAACACTGATGACATCAATGTGACATTCGGGGAGAGGGTGTGTGTGCGCAAATCTGTGTGTGCACACGTTGGTTGTCACCAGTCGAACATGTTTTGTCAAGGAGGCCTCACAAAAGAGCTAGACAGACAAGATCAAGATAGTTGACTGGCACCTAAGTATAGCCATCTATCACTAAATAGTAACACGTTTCTTTATTTTTAAGACTACAGATGAGTGGCTGTCGGAATGTCTTGGTTCAGCATTTATCGTCATTGGTGAATAAAAGCTCATGTACCTAGAACCGTACCATGTTTCTACGGCATAAATATGGTAATGAGACTGGAAATAGGAGAACAATGACAGTGTTCTATTCTACACCTTCAAACATTGTGATGTGGTTTTCAGGAGATTACCCGTGTTTAGCACAACTCAACGTATAGAAGGAGCTTGCAATGTATTTACCCAACGTGTAATAATTGTACATTTTTGTTTAGACAACCAAGGTTCTTTCACTAACCTCATATGAAGAGTTCAACCTATTTACACTGTATCCTGCACATCCCCTCATCCTTCTCATCCTTCTGTTATTGTTCTGAGGAACATCATTAGCAGGGCCTTTTGCTCAAAAGTATATGATCAGTGACTTTGTTGCGTGTGCTAAATGATTAGAATTAAGAGGAAGTGGAATTGACACGTCTTGAAAAACTCAACTACTTGTCAGTTAGCGTCTCAAACCCCTATTGAAAACACAGATTTGCAGTGAGCAGCCAATTGCAATGGAAACATGGAAAATTGGAGTTAACTAACCATACTTCACAGATCAGTAGCTTGAAAGAGTTATTCATCTCACAGTTACGCGAGTCACAAAAGGCCATGTTTCATAACATATTAGCACAATGTTAACATTTAAAAACCACCAAAGTGCAAAAGCATACCATTTGGCTACTACTGTAAGGACATGGCACTTGGATGAAAACTGGCTAACGAAAATAATTCAAATTAACCAAATGTCACTTAGACCTACTGAGTAACATGTTGCTGTAGAAGAAGTAGGGAACTCACAAAGTAGGCTTTACCAAACCACCAGTATGGAAACTGTTAGTAGTGTTGGCCCCACTGTGTGGTTGACAGTGAAGCACAGGCCACACAGTAAGTCACCTCACACTCTTTGACAGCTGCCTTGTAAAGTCCTCAGATGTGCCATCACTAGCTTCCTATACTGATTACTAAACCACACAAGCAAAACATAAAATACAGTAACTAACCTGAACTAATGGCTGTTCTGTGAAAGAATATGCTAAAAGCAGTCTTACAGTAATAATATTCCTCCAAGACAACTTTTTTTCATTAGAACTTAAACCAGAGGAGAGGCCTCAGCAGGAAGTACAAGTAGTCATGCTTCATTCTTAGGAGTGACATTTTTTTGTTTAAATTCATTAGACATTTAGTCAGAGCAACATTTGAGTCAATTCACAAGTCACGTTGTAAGGAAGTAACAAATCTTATAGGAAAATGCAGTGCTGGTATTGGTTGCCCTTACCCTTGGCTGATCAGTGGACCGTAGTCAAAAATCAGAGGTGCAAGTTTAAAAAGACTCTTTAAAAGCAGAAAGCACAAGCAAGCACTTTGAATTGAATCCAAAAGACTGTCAGGTACAGTGGCACCGAGAGCAAGTCAAAGTTCAGGCATATTCCCAGTGAAAGGGGTCCAAACAACGTGTGGTGTGTCCTGTCCTGCGCACGACTGGTAGAAATGACAACAGCAGCAGTGCCCCTCACACTGGAACCCCCTCCCCAGGCTCGCCTTTCCTCTGGACAACCACCCCCTCCATCCCCTGGTCAACCCCCCCCTTCCCTCCCCTTACCTTCCCTGGTCAACCCCCTCCCTATCATACTCTTCCCAGGTCACCCTTTGCCCTAATATGCAGATAGGCTGTTTGTCAGATCCTCTACTCCCCGGCCTGTACACGTGTGTGTACATTCTCCCTTTGGATTCACAAGCTGCTGTAAGTGCAGTGGCAGCTGTCCCTACACACCTTTTGTTCCAACAGCCCCTCTACCCCCTGTCATCTCCACACACATGCTCAGCTGTTGAAAGGTTGGGCACACCGGACTAGCGCTGTTCTATGCAGCAACCAAATTTGTAGATGTTCTGAAGTTGTCTTTTGACCAACTCTTCTTAAATTTTTTTCAGACCCAATTAAAAGCTGGAAAACTGGAGAAATCTACACATGAGAGTTGAGAAGTGTTGCAATATGTACAAGTTGTCATTTGTGTGTGTTTTCAAGAATGGCTCTGCTTCCCAAGGAGTAAATCTCAGGCTGTGCCCTTTCATGACCTTCAAATCTCTGAGGGGGTCGAGAGGGTGTGGGAAATGGGAGGCCACGAGTCTGTTGAACAGTTGTGTCATTGAGTTTCCACAAAACACAGCAAATATATTTATGGGTAAAGGCACGTCTATGCCCAGAACCCAACGGGTTAACAAAGGGTTGAAATTCCAAGGAGCAATCTCGTCTCGAAACAATAACTTATATGGATACATCTGAGGGAGGGAAAATAAATGTCTCCCTTCGAGTACCGGAGAGGAAATCTGCACATGGATGTAAAAAATACACAACAGCCCTAAACACAACAAGACATTTTGAGGACACAATTACTTCCACAACAAACACCAGTGATTGGTAATGGCCTTATCTCGCCGCCCCTCTCCTGGTTTTTCCCTTCCTCCTCCCTTATCGTCTGTGTGCTAGCTAGGCAGCCTGGGGCTCTCCATGTTGAACACGTTGTGTTGGCCCAAAGCCTAATAAGGGGATCTATGTGACTGCCTCCTCTCTTCCGGCGACTAATGTGAACGCTGTCCAGGACTGTGTGGTGCTGCTGGCCCACGTGCGGTGATAGAGTATTGGCATCAAGAAAAGAGAGGGATGGTGGTGGTAGAGCTGCAGTATGGAGAATATGGAGAGGATGAAAGAACGAAGGCTTTTATTTTGTATTTTTTCCCCTGAAAAAAAGTCACAATACCAAATGTATCATGTAATTAATATGCTGGAAGGTAGTGATAGACAGTTACATATTGTATTGTTCTGACAATTTCACAATATTATTTTTGCACTATTTGGCTGTACTTTTAATTACATTCCATGACTGATCAAAACTTGTTTTCTCATGTCTCTTGTCCCTCTGCAGCAGACATATGGTGAGCAATATGTTTGGAACGCACTTTTGAGATACCACCCAAAAACTAATGGTTCAGTACTAGAATTTTTGTTACGTGCGGTCCTTCTGTCAAATGTGTCTCACGTGATTGAAAAGATCAAGTCTGTCTATCAGCGTTATTGCTTTAGAGAGCGCTGAGCAAAGCACCTGCTCCATTTACTCATTCATTGCTAGAACTGTCTGGGCTGCGTTAGCGTCCCACTCATGCTGCACAGAAGTTACCACACTTGAATAATGCAACACAGCATGTAGAAATGCTGAAACTGTTCATTACTGTTGGCAAAACAATGTCCATAAAGGCTAGAATACTTTTACAATGCAAGACGATACCGGTAGCGTCCGGCTTTAATTGTAGGTTTCCTTGCTAGCTTAGGCTACAGCTGAATTCACTACCCTAGTACTTTGTTTGTGATAACCATAACTCTAAATATGCTGATTTTAAAGCTGATTGTCACTTTAGTAATTCACTTCGTCTCCCTTGCCTCCAGTCTGGTTTCCACTAGATTCCATAGCCAGAAAGTCAGATTCCACAGCCACATTCTGCCTCAGCAAATGACCTCATTCATTTCTTAAAGAGGCAGCACATACTGCTTCTTCTATGCTAATAAAATAAGTCCTAAATGGGAGGGATTGTTTGTCATCTGTAGCCCCATGAAATTAGCTCAAACAAGCTCAATAACTCAATGCATGCACACACTCCTATTGAATAATATGCATTCCCCTGTATTGTGAAGACCTAGACTAAATCATGATTTACCCTATTTTATCAATAGATTTACCATTCATAAATATTATTACCATTGCTCTTTTGGAGTTAGATAGTTTTTTACCAAAGTTAAATTGATTGTATAATTGATTCAATTAAATGCATACATGTCTCTAAAACATTTACATAACATTTTTCAAATGTAATGATATTGAAAGATGCCCAACGATTGAACAGAGCAGTAGCTGAGTATCTGTCTGGATCAAGTGCCATTCTGTGACTTTGGCTAATATGCTTTTTTTTTTTTTTTGCTGTGGTACTGTTTTGATATGGTTTTGATTTCTAGTATCGTGATGGTATTGAGTATTGTGATACTAAACCTATTATCAGTATCGAAATCAAAATTCTGGTATCGTGACAACACTAACTTACGAAGTACACTTTTAAAATAAAATAAAGGAATAGAAAATGAACCATGAAAGGTGCGTCTTTAGAGAAGGAACTCTGCTCGAACAGTATAATAGGAAATTCACAGACGCTTGGTTCAATACAAGCCCATTTGGTACTTTCTCTTGCTAAGTGACTAATAGATTTATGAACAAACCTGATATGCTTTCAAGTGTTTGACAATGAATACCCAAATTATGCAAATCTACTTCCTTCTCAGGGACTGCATAAAAAAACGTAATAACAACGAAACTGCAGTATAGCATTTTCATTTCGTGACAATTGATATTACAATTGTGTCAACCATAACAACAATAACTTTTCAGTAATATGTGAAAACAATGTTCTCTTATGCATTATTGTAGGAGAATAATCCGCAGCGTAAAAGTAGTAAACCATGAATCTCTATCCTGATGTCTGATGTGAGACTTGACAGACATTCCTTCAGGGTTTGACCATTCAGCACAATTTTCAATCCTAGGCGGCAACAGCCGCCACTAAGATCTTTAGGGATTCTCAAAAGAAAGACGCTAACACATCCGACCCACTTTACCCTAAACAGCCTTACAACATCATTAACATTTAGTAACTAATATGATCTCATTCATGAATATCAACACAGTGCTTGGAGAGACAACCAAAGGACTTGACCCAAATTCTCTGAACAAGACTACTGTCCAACGACAACAACAACAACAACATGGATTTCTGTTAGTGTCCCTCCCTGAAAGCCTTGCCTCATTCTCCTAATCAGGGGAAATGTGGTATCTCCCAGCCCTGGGAGCTGTCACAGCTAAAGGGTAGAGGTCAAGAGGAGCGAGACGAGTCCTAACAGACGTGGAAACCTGTTCCCTTCAGCCGCGCCTCGCTCAGCTGCCACCACAAAGGTCCCCTGCCTTCACACACGGAGACTACCACACACCAGAATGACCAACCTGGGAGGCGGCAGACGTTTAGTCTAGGCTGAGACAGAATGAGACATAACGTTTATACGCAAAGGTTTATCAACAGCGTCCTCAGGATGTTGTTTTGATTGTAAACAGAGTAGGACATTTCAATAAAACCAATGCCTGTGGTCTCTTATTCTTTTGTAAAGACAAATAATGGAATCGATGTAAGTTGTAGAATCATGATGTTGAATATCTGTATAATCTACTACAGCCTTCAGATTCTACAGTATATGATCACTGGGGTATTTGGAAATAGCCACAGGATGGTTTTTCAATACATTTTAATATTTGTAGCTATTTTTTTTGTCAAATTGTGCAATGCGCCAACTTGTGCAATGTGTTAGGCGATAAAGCAGATCGCGTTCTTCATTTCACCTAGTTCCCCAGAACAATTGAGCAAGTCACGTGTTTGTTTGTAAAGAGCACAATGGGAGAAAGCGGGAGCAGGTGAGTCCAGCTGTGTACTGAAAGAGGTCGTGTTTTATATTGAAAGTCCACGTTTTTTGCTTCAATAGAGTGATCAGGGACTTGCAACTATAGTTTTCCTTCACAGAAAATACATTAGTGCAACTCATTCTGCAGAAAATAGCTTCATTTTCATCAGATGGCAACAGAAGTGCAATGCTATTTGGCTGGCATCCACACAAGTAAACTAGCTGACAATGAAGGTATTTTTGGAAAAAACTATCCATGGTCATATTTCTAATGTTTAGGCCTATCATAGAAAGAATGTAGCTAGTAATGTTTTTGCTTAAAGTTAATCTTGCATTTTACCAGATAAAAATTGGCTAGCTACACCGAGTATGGAGAAAAGTAGCTACGCATCAGTCAGAGCGCTGTCTGCTTCCCGTCCATGAATTGTCATCCGAGTTAGAAGTACAACTGAAGCACAACATTTGTCTGATGCAGAGCAGAAATTACAATAAGAAACATTTTAGATCTGCGTTTACAAAACGCAGCAAGATATCTTTTTTTCCTGTGTGAAAAATGCAGAATTATGCGTTAACATGACCCCTAATTTTAACTTGCTATCTAAATAAGTGGCTAAATTAATAAGGTGACAGGGCATAATAATTAGTTCGCTTTCTGCTGTGTTTCAGAAGTTAAAGCTCTTTGGATTACCTTGATTTTCTTTTCTTCCTCTCCATTCTTGGCCTGTCTACTCATCCCCCCTCTTCTCTGAGCAGAGCAGGCAGGCCCTTTGCCCTAGTGACTCCAGACTCTACACAGACACAGCGCGTAGACATGCTGCTGGAGAGCCCGTACAGGTCTCCCTTCAGACAAGCGTGCATCGAAACTTCGTTCATTTGCACAATATCTCTCGTTCACATTCGCTTGTAAATGTCCAAACTCACCAAAAATGTCATCCGGTAGCTCCTACATACAGTTGAAGTCAGAGCTTTACATACACCTTAGCCAAATACATTTAAACTAAGTTTTTCACAATTCAGAAGTTTACATACACTCAAATAGTATTTGGTAGCCTTGCTTTAAATTGTTTAACTTGGGTCAAACATTTCGGGTAGCCTTCCACAAGCTTCCCACAATACGTTGGGTCAATCTTGGCCCATTCCTCCTGACAGAATTGGTGTAACTGAGTCAGGTTTGTAGGCCTCCTTGCTCGCACATGCTTTTTCAGTTCTGCCCACACATTTTCTATAGGATTGAGGTCAGGGCTTTAAGCCATTTTGCCACAACTTTGGAAGTATGCTTGGGGTCATTGTCCATTTGGAAGACCAATTTGCGACCAAGCTTTAACTTCCTGACTGATGTCTTGAGATGTTGCTTCAATATATCCACATAATTTTCCTTCCTCATGATGCCATCTATTTTGTGAAGTGCACCAGTCCCTCCTGCAGCAAAGCACCCCCACAACATGATGCTGCCACCCCCATGCTTCACGATTGGGATGGTGTTCTTCGGCTTCCAAGCCTCCCCCTTTTTCCTACAAACATAACGATGGTCATTATGGCCAAACAGTTCGATTTTTATTTAATCAGACCAGAGACATTTCTCCAAAAAGTACGATCTTTGTCTCCATGTGCAGTTGCAAACTGTAATCTGGCTTTTTTATGGCGGTTTTGGAGCAGTGGCTTATTCCTTGCTGAGTGGCCTTTCAGGTTATATCCATATAGGACTCGTTATAATGTGGATATAGATATTTTTGTACCTGTTTCCTCCAGCATCTTCACAAGGTCCTTTGCTGTTGTTCTGGCATTGATTTGCACTTTTCCTGCCAAAGTACATTCATCTCTAGGAGACAGAACGCGTCTCCTTCCTGAGCGGTATTACGGCTGCATGGTCCCATGGTGTTTATACTTGCGTACTATTGTTTGTACAGATGAATGTGGTACCTTCAGGCGTTTGGAAATTGCTCCCAAGGATGAACCAGACTTGTGGAGGTCTACAATTTCTTTTCTGAGATCTTGGCTGATTTCTTTTGATTTTCCCATGATGTCGAGCAAAGAGGCACTGAGTTTGAAGGTAGGCCTTGAAATACATCCACAGTTACACCTCCAATTGACTCAAATTATGTCAATTAGCTTATCAAAAGCTTCTAAAGCCATGACATCATTTTCTGGAATTTTCCAAGCTGTTTAAAGGCACAGTCAACTTAGTGTATGTAAACTTCTGACCCACTGGAATTGTAATATAGTGAATTATAAGTGAAACAATCTGTCTGTAAACAATTGTTGGAAGAATTACTTGTGTCATGCACAAAACTGACTTGCCAAAACTATAGTTTGTTAACATGAAATCTGTGAAGTGGTTGAAAAATGAGTTTTAATGACTTTAACCTAAGTGTATGTAAACTTCCGACTTCAACTGTATATATGTACTTTATCAGCTGGATTGCCTGTCTTTGCAATTAGTTTAATTTCGTTTTCGCTCGTTAGTAAATTTAGCTAGCAGCCTCCATGGAAGTTCGCCATTACTTGTGCTAAGTTTGTTAGCATTCTGGTAATAGACGCCCAATGGGTGGTAATACCATAAATCCCGGGGTGAGAGAAGGACGGTATGAAGATGTGAAAATCTGGATACCGCCCAACCCTAATGGCTGTTTCTAGCCATTACATTCAAAGGGAATGTATTGTCCTATAAGATTCAAAATAGGATTTAACAGAAGAGTAAACCTGTGCTTTTTCAGTAAAGCTTTTTTATCTTGTGTCCAGAAGTCTGTCCTTCAGAGAACCATGGACTGGTATGGACCAGAGAGCTGTGCTAGATGACTTCTTTGGTATTTAAGATGGAGGCAGCTGACCCTAAGGGAAAATAAGACTGGGGGGTATATGAGCTGCTTGACATGGCACGGCGCCACATGGCCCAACTGTCACTGCGCACAATGCAGATGAGGCACTGTGTTGTGCACAAACAAATCCCCCAGGCAACGATACATTTGATGTACACAGTGGAGTGGGGATGCCTCTACACACACTCCTCCCTTCCTTATCCCCCATCTCACTAACACACACACAGACACACTTCTCCTCAGAAACAGCTGACGTTTTAACAGGCTTACAACAGCTGACAGGCTACAGGTGGAGCAGAGGGGACCCTTTATAACCCCCCTTCCTCTCTTATTCCCCAGCTCCATAATTCCTCTGAGCCGCACACACACAGACACACACACAGACAGACACACAGACAGACACACACACAGACACACACACAGACAGACACACAGACAGACACACACACACACACAGACAGACACGCACACAGATAGACACACACACACACAGACAGACACACACACAGACAGACACGCACACAGACAGACACGCACACAGACAGACACGCACACAGACAGACACGCACACAGACAGACACGCACACAGACAGACACGCACACAGATAGACACACACACAGACACACACACAGACAGACACACAGACAGACAGACAGACAGACAGACAGACAGACAGACAGACAGACACACACAGACAGACACGCACACAGACACGCACACAGATAGACACACACACAGACAGACACACAGACAGACACACAGACAGACACACAGACAGACACGCACACAGATAGACACACAGCGTTCCAATTCCACACCTGTTGTGACTCCACATAAATTGTCCTGCATGAAAAACCCAGCTTTACCAGTAACCACATGTCCGACTCAGTTGATCTCTAACCCATCTGTACTCCGGTCCTTTAAAAGAAAGCTTTATGACCGGACAGCATGTGTTGGAGAGGCTTGGTTTGACCATGCAGCTCAGTGTGTGGGCATTGTGTACAGTTTGTGAGAGTAGCAACACATGCTACTCTAGTGTCAACTATAACTATGGTACAAGCAAACCCGGTAAGCTCATTTGCTGCTTCCCTTACAGATGTCCTCAGTGGTATTACCAAACTGCAAGACTACAATGGAAATAAATAATTGACTATGTTTTTAATACAGAATAATTTCTCAATGTTTTTATGTAATCTGTAGACATTATGCCCTATTTTCTGTTACATTTGTGCTTTCAATTATTAAATAATACATACATTACAGGTATACACACAAGACGTTCTTAACCTTCTCAGGAGCATATTAGACTGACACACACATGACGTTCACAGTCAAAACAGAATGGACGACAGTGGCCTTATAAGAAAAGAATGTCCAAAATGAACTGCAGCAAGATCTACAGGTAGAAGGTCCTTGGGCTGTAGTTTAACTACCAGTTAACCGGTCGCAGTCTCTATGGTGACAGACTGACTGAAAGACACGTGAAAGTTGAATTGTGAGGGAATGCCGTCTTGATATTTAGGACAAGTAGACAGTTTGTAAAGGGTTAAAGCTCTAGAAGAGAGGGGATTTGAAAGCACAGCACTTATTTGGATTGGATGGGAAAGCCAACCAGGGGGTGAAAAAAAAGATTTGAGGATTTAGGTATTCTTGCTGTGTGTGCAAAATGGAGCAGAAAACTTTCTCACTCTTGTCACTTACCTTCTCACCCTCCAATCTCTCTATCTTTTCTTGCTGAATCTGTTCCATTTTCTCCCACCATTTTCCTTCCTCTCCATCCTTCTCTTTATTTTTCTTTCTTTCTGAAGGAAATTAGTCTGTTGGCTTTTAGCTGTAATGTGATAACCATTTCAATTATATAAACAATGGCCAGACTCCTCCAGAGGAAGGAGTGGTTTTTGATTCACTCGGGGTGTCGAGGCCAAAGCGTTCATGGAAGCTGACTTGTAAACACATAGCGTGAGTGTTAGAGAGTGTGGGTGTGTGTCTCAGTGGATAGATGTCTCTGTGTGTGCACATATGAGTGTGTGTGGGATGAAGAGCATAAGAGGCCTGAGAGATAGAGAGAGAGAGAGAGAGAGAGAGAGAGAGAGAGGTGAGGACGAGTCAGTCAGCAAACACGATGAAATGAAATGTTATCTAATACATGGAATGGAACGGCTGTCGGTTAAAAATAGTGTATTTTTCTCACCATCTATAATGTCACTGCATTTTCCCCATAACAAACTAACTGACCACCTGCATTGCTATAGTCTGGACGCCTGTCGAATTAGAATTTGATGGATTTCCTGTGGGATTGCATTGTGGTGAATAGGAGAAAGGTTTTGAGTCATAAGCTAAGTTTCCATCCAACTGGTGAAAGATTTATAAGAATAGAAAAAATGATGCATAAAAACAATGTGTTTCCCAAACAGAGATATGTTTCCATCGCATTGAATAGTTGCGGATGACGTAGTGCACGTAAAAATAACCGTTGCGGTTACATTCCCATGTACCGGATAAAAAAACTACAAGTTAAATGGGTTTCCATCGCATTTTCAACTCTACTGATGGTTTGGTCACAACAAATGTTGTGTTATGTAGCGAATGTGCTCACTCTGGTATTGGCATGTGCGCCTTAGCCAACAGCTTGCAGATACAGTGCGGATATAGCCTTCATGATGAGATTATTATGGACTAAAGAGCTAGAATATTTTATTTGTCAAACGGCAGCCAAGCATCGATCACCATGTCACCAGACTAAGACCCTAGATATTTATTGCAAAGGCGCATCAAGCTCATAACCATGCACTTTCACCACCCTGTGAAATTCATCATCATTTATTTCATTTTTAGACAGAATATCCACCGCCATTTCACACATTTTTTATTTTACCTACACAAACAGACCCCACCTTGTCTAGCGTATTTTGTTTAGTCTACATTTGGAAAGTTTACCAACAAATTAGCTGTTTCTATCAGGCCTGTCAATACATTTTTTATCCGACATGCCCCTGAACAAGGCAGTTAACCCACCGTTCCTAGGTCGTCAATGTAAATAAGAATTTGTTCTTAACTGACTTGCCTAGTAAAATAAAGGTTAAATAAAAATACAAAAAATATGTAAACTCGAATAAAAAGGATGGATGGAAACCTGGTTATAGACTCAATTTCAGTGGTCCAAAGGCTCTATTATGACACACAGTAGTCTGCCATTTCAACACTTGTTCCATGGTAACATCAGAATGCCCTTCCTAGTTGTTGTCCGTGCTCTCAGATTGCTGCTGGGGATCAGCACCAGAACAGCATGCTCTCACACACACACACACACACACGCACACACACACACACACACACACACACACATACAAAATCAGGCATTCAAATACTCAAGCATGAATACACACGAAGTCACGGGCAAAAATGCACACGCACGTACACGCATACATTCACACACACAATGGGAAGTGTGTCACTTTGGAAGGGCGGAGAGGGGATTTTTTACTCTAACCTCGCTGTCTCGCTGACTCACTGGAACCATTCCCAGCTCTGGGTAATGGCTGCTTCACAAGAGAAGAGGAATAAGCCAGCCATCTTCCCTCCCAACGCAACCTAACACACCCCACATGGAACGCACAACTAACTCAATGAGCCCTGTGCAGATGGCCCCATTACTCTACCACATCTGTACAACCATAAAACTCTACCACACCCCAGTGAGGAAAGGGTGATAAACATTCAATTGAGGGCACAACTTACAGTACCGTGACAACATACGCCGTAAGTCAGTGACCTGAGAAGTGTAAGGTTTTACACAGGTTTGGGAGGAATAAGATGGGAGGGGAGTTATGAAAAGGTGAGAAGCAAGAAATGGCAGGACTTGAGATCAAAGGGAAAGAGGGAGAGAAAAAGATGGAGAGAAGAGTGGGAGAGGCAGAGGTTTAGTGTTTCAGCTCCTGGCCCTGGCGCTTGCTGTTTCAGCTGGCCAGCCCCTGCTCTCACACCACGGTAACCCCGTCAGCATAGCTAGCTCTTGGTCTCACTCGCTCTTTTCCTTTTTCAGTCTCAAAATTGGGATTATTATATTTCTCTACAGCTGTGGAAGTCTGTTCTCTCGCTCTTCCTTTCTACTTTCGTCTCTCTCCTGGCCGCTTTTGAACTCTCGTAACAATGACAGACCTTCCCACTGTACTTGAAGTTTTCACATTGTCCAATGGATTCAGCTGCATTTTCCAAAGAACACAGGTTGGTTTCCCCAAAGGCCTGATCCTATACTCTGATTAAATACAGTTCACTGGGGGTCGCTGGTCCTGATACAACGTCCTCTCCCCTTACATTAAATCTGACATTCATTATGAATCATGTTTGTTAGGGAGCCGCTGTGAGGAAAGGGGAAAAGACCATCACCATAATTACTCTGCACTGAGGGAAAATAGCCTCTTTCTGGTTCCACTAAAAAGCTCCTCCATTTGTGCTGGACTCAATAGTTTTTCTAAATACGGTTCTCATTACCTTGTTTCTTTGAGATCTTTTATGTGTAAAATGACAGTAAAAAAAGGCTCGCCTGAGTTTAACTGAATGGACACAAATGTAATTTAAATTTGACACCACAGTCAAGGTCAAGCTAGCCCCAGTGTGGTGTAGTGTAACACTTTGTGTACCGAATCCCTGCTCATCTCAGACTAATTTGTAATCTTGCATACTGTATGTGTATGGCTAAGTTGCATTTAGCCTACATAGGTTGTGATGTCTCGATCCTACTGCCTCTTGATCCCACCAAAGACCCCCAAAAAGCCCATTTGGTTAGCTTTATGAAAGATTACCTTTTCTATTCGCAAAGAGCATATTAAGAGGAGGGAAACGCGACTTAATCTGGATAAAGCCTTTGGCAAAACAACTGACTGCAAGAGAAGGAGAATGAAAACACAAGGATATGGACACCGGCATGAAACGGAATGAGGGAGTTTTAATATACTCCTACAGATTCCATAATCCCAGATAAAAATACAAGTTACGTGCATTCAGTATTTTCATTAATTAATCTGTTTCTACCTACTAGCCAAAAGGAGGTAAACCCAGATTTCAATGTTTTGCTCCAAGGTTGTATATTTCAAGCAATGTCTTTAGAGGCGGATTGAATAAATGTAGTGCTCGGAGCAGAGAATTTTGAGAGAAAAGCAAAAACTGGGTGGATTTACCATTCATTTTTGTATCTTCCGCTATATTTTTACGTAACAGATCCTCATGGCATGATCCCTGTAAGCTATAACCTGATGCCTGCTTGACATACATATAGAAACATGGTGAGCAAACCAATCACAATACAATGGTATTCGAGGTAATAACAGCTCTAATACAATGGTAATAACAGCTCTAAATCGACGTAAGATGTTAAAATGCTAACTAATGCTGTTACCTCAATAAGGATCAAGAGTGACCATTTAGAGCTGTTATTTTAGCTATGGTAGACGAATGGCTCCAGTGAGAATTGATGAATGCTGAGAATTGATGAATGCTATAGTATATCTTAAATTAATAGAGAATCATTGGTATCCTTTGACGACCGGCAGTTAAATGGAACGCTAATCGCTATACTATTTATGGCTTTAAGTCTATGGTTGAATTCTAACAAGCAGAGATTTGGAACCTAACTTCCCCTTCAACAGGCGAGCAGCTGCCATTTTTGCTGTAAGCTGACACCGGTGGTCGCACAAAAGGGAACTCATTTTTTTCAGAGTGACGCCAGTCAGTCCTCGTAATTTTTCAGTTCACACCCAAGTTTCATGAGAATGGATCTAACAGATTCAAATGCTCATGAGATTACTCTTTGGTGTGTTGGAGTTGTTTGATACATTGCGTCCTTGTACCCAATTAACTGGTGCGAAGTTCTACATTCTCAGGTCGAAGGTGTTTGAACCTCCCCTAGAGAGCAAGCCACCGTTTCTGTCAAATAAAATGTCAAGTATTTCTAAATAAAATAAGAGAATTTCAGCTGTTTCTCACTGCTGAGGGGGGAAGTCAATAAATGTACATATTGGGATATAATTTAAGCAATAAGGCACAGGGGGGTGTGGTATATGGTGAATATACCACAGCTAAGGACTGTTCTTAGGCACGACGCAACGCAAAGTATGTTAGCCAATCAGCATTCAGGGCTCGAACCACCAAGTTTATAATTGACAATATATCGTATCGTATTGACAATTAATATTATTTTTACTCTAGTTGGCTGTACCTGCACCAGTATTTTCCCTTCATAGCTTGTTCTCCATCTTGTTTTTAAATAGGAAGCCAATTTGTTTCCAGCACTTTTATTTCCATGACTGATCAAAACTTGTTTTCTCATGGCTCTCTCTTGTCCTTCTGCAGCAGACATATGGTGAGCAATATGTTTGGAACATCAAATCACAATAAAATCACAGTATTGAATCCCAATAAATATATACAATTCTGAGAGTCGCAATACATATCGTATAGGCACCTAAGTATCGTGATAAAATCGTATCGTAAGGTCCCTGGCAATTATCAGCCATATAGTAAGTAGCCATCTAATCTTTAAACATCAAGTTTAGCCAACTTGGATCTATTCGCTAGCTAACAAGGCAGAACAGTTGAATTGATATGATCACACCCATCTGTCCGTCCCCAACTATTTGAACAGTATGCTAGCCTGTCCATACCTTATTTCTCAGAATGAGTTGCCAATTCAATATAGAAATGGGTTTTTTTATGCTTTTTGCACATTTATAAAACACAGACTAGACAGTTAGTATAACAGTCTTTGGCTAAAATGCTGCTAGCAGTACGTGGTACCGCAACGCGGCACGCAACAAACTGATCATGAATGTTCATTGATACACCCATTTTAGTGGTGTCTGCTCTGCATGCAAGGAGTTGAGACAAAAAGGGTATCGTTAGAAAGGTTAACCTCTCCTCTATTATAGTAAAATAATATCTCTGCGTGTTTCGGTGTCCATATAACCGGTTCTGTTGGACCCATGACGTCATTCACACAAAGAGTCACAAAGTTAAAGAATAACGTTTTTGGTGAAAATCTGCTTTCAAATCAGCCTTATTTTTGCATATGATCACAAACAAGGTACTAGGGAAGTGAATTTATGTTTAACTGTAAGCTAGCAAGGAAAGTTAGCTTACAAAACTGGAAGCTACCGATACCACCTTCTTGCATTGTAACGTGTTCTAGCCTGTAATGGATATTGTTTTGCTAACATTAATTAACAGCTTCAACATTTCTACATGCCGTGTTGCATTATTTAAGTGTGTTAACTTCTGTGCAGCATGAGTGGTGATGCAGCCCAGACTCCCAGTGAGAACAGTGGTTCCTCAGGACAGGCTAGAGCTAGCAATAAGTATGTGGAATAGGCACAGTGCTCTCGTGCTATAAGGGGACACCGGCTGCTCTGATAGACTTAATCCTCTCTCAATCCGTAGACGACGTGAGACACATTTGACAGAAGTGTAGTTTTAAACCGAAAGTTTTTAAAAAGTCTAGCACTGAACCGTTTTTCATGTTCTATTATTGAAAAAGTACTGAAGTTTCGGTATACCGTGCAACACAAAATCAAATGTATTTATAAAGCCCTTTTTACATCAGCAGATGTCACAAAGTTCTATACAGAAAGCCTGCCTAAAACCCCAAACAGCAAGCAATGTAGAGTGGTTAGTTACCACTGATTGGTAGACAATCTAAGGCTCCAGCATTATCACCATCAACCTGCTCCACTCCATGGTCCAAACCACTCATTCCTAAGCGGGCACTTCAGATCTCCACCTCTCCCACAGCATCCTAACCCCTCCACTGGCCCACTCCATTCCCCTCTTTCCTTCAGGGAGCCTAGGGTCTAGTTGACCTCCCCTGCCCTCTGGACTAGAGCCCTTACTCTCTCCGCTATGCCTCTCTGCGCATTACCTTAATTGATGTTTAACCCCTGAATCAGCTGCTGATGATGATGAGCTTGCTGGAGGAGAAATTAGTCCTGGGTAAGTAAGGAGTTTTCTTCCCTATAGCCGAGGAGAAGCAGAGCTCACTGGGCCTTAATCCTTGGCTATGGCCAGGGAAGCCATGTTGTAAAAGGGTGATAAAGAGGTAGGGTTGGGAGACAAAGGATGCCAGGACTGCTTCCCACATTACACCTTTGTAGGTCTTTGCCTTGTGTGGAGGTCCTCTGGCTACAACTTCAGGATGAAGCATTGAGGGGAGGCCATTTTGAAATGACATCAAAAGAAAGGGGATGGAGAGGCGAAGCTTGCCAGTATACTTCCCACTTTAAGCGGCTGTTGGTCTTTGCCTTAATGAAAAGCACCTTTGGCTTGTGGCTCCTTTAAGGGAAGAGAGAGGGTGACATTTCTTTCCCTTACAGTGTGCTAGGGGTAAAGTGAGGCCCTGTGATGATTGAATCATAGCCATAATGGCAGAAGGCAGGACCCTGCTGTGCAGCGGAGTTCTTCCTGCTCTCCACGCTCAGCGTGGGAAAAGCAGTGGGCAAAGCTGCCCTGGAATAAAAGAACACAAAAGAGGCCATGAAACGAACACGGCAAGAGCACACACTCAGTATGAGATGTTTGATATAACTAAAATGCTCTCATTCTTTCCAAAGCTGTTGGTTTGTTACAGGTGGAACAATTGGGTTTTTCAGCGTGACAATAAGCAGAGGCTATACTTATCTAATCTGACTGAAGTGAAGATAAGACATCTTCCTTCGCAATAGAGCGAGATAACATGAGGTCATCTGTAAGCCAGTGCATGGGAGGTCAGACAGACATTTAACTTGAACTGTCCAGGCATTATTGCAGCCTAGGTTTAGGCAGTGATTAAATCACATCAATATTTGTGTCAGGCAAGGAGTGGCCAGTACACCATTGATTGTCCCAGAGATTAGTGCTTAATTGAAATCACACTAATTGAAGGAGAGAAGGCCTTGACCAATAGAATGTTCTGGACATCATAAGGATTTAGGGCGATGCTGATCACTCGCTCTTCAGTCTAATCCATAGATTGCTAGACCCCCACTTCTATCCCTTCTCAAGTATCCTTACTCTCTCTGTGTCTCTGTCATTCCCTCCCTCCACAGATGTTCACGCCAAAACAGATATTTTATATTCACATTCACACACAAAAAAACGTACTCAAACACTTACATGAAAACATATTCAGACATTATTTCCATACAGACTGCCACATGTGAGATGTCTGAAGAGCACAATAGCTGCCCATCTGTGTTTGCAGTTCAGCAGGACACTGCAGAATGAGAGGAGAGGATAATTGTTATTCCTTGGAGACTGATTTAACAAGAGGAATCTTCTGTTTTGACTGGAGCCACCATGTGGCATGGCTATTCTGATGGTGCCATATAAACATTATGTTTTTACATGTGTAATTACAGCGTTGTTACATAGGTATAAGACCAACTTAATGTAAAGTTACCTATTCGCCTTTAATATAACATAAGATTTTTGAGTTGCCTGTTATTAAATTGTAAGAGACTTCTCTGGCAGAGGCTAGCAGGATGCCCCCTTGCTGGCGGTCACGCTTCTCAGGCACACAAAAGGCTATTACTTTGCTGAGCCTAAAAGTTATTTGTCGCTAAAGCCTTTCCTTTTACTGTATGAGGAGAAAGTACACTAGTCTACATGCACTCAATCTGTCAATTTAGGCCGTGGGTGTGTGTGTGTGTGTGTGTGTGTGTGTGTGTGTGTGTGTGTGTGTGTGTGTGTGTGTGTGTGTGTGTGTGTGGTGCAAATCATCCAATCCAATTGCAATACCCAAACACTTTAAACTATTTCATGACATCCTACCGTGTCCTGTGGCACATGCGGGAATGATGGCGGGAGCCTCTAATGATGTCAAAATTGAGGCCAGCACAGGAGACTCATGAGGGCCAGTGTCTTCCAGAGAGACGAGAATAGATAAGGTAGGGGGAGCTGTGAGGGGGAGGGGTGTAAAGCTCCCATTAGCTGTGACATCTTGACAATGTCAGAGACTGCAGAGCTCTTTTGTACTGGTTGGAATACCCAGTCCATGACACTAGTCCTGACCCATACAGTCTCAATGATGAAAACAGATTAGCCTTTATCTTTTTATCAGGGTGAAAAGTGCAATTTACCTTTACTTATTGGTTTCTGGTCGTGTTCCCTGCCTTACCTGTAAGTACTCCTCAGCGGGAAACACGGGGGCATGTTCATACGGGGACAGATCATTGTCCTGTAATCTCCTACTCGGTAACTGGCTGCTCTGAGGCTTGACAGGGCTGGTGAGAACCTCTATCTGGACTGCTTCCCTGAGGACCCTGTCTCTGCCACGTGACACCCTGACAAGAATCACGACATGCACTATACCTGCCTGCATAGCTGAAACACTAATCAGTTCATTGGGGAGAGGAAAGACATTAATACATTAAATCCCACAAATGAGACACTAAAAACGGTGACGTATTGAGGTTTAGGCAGGGCACTAATTCAAATCACTTGACCTCGTATGTTATTGTAAAAACAACATGCAAGGGTAATGGAAAAAACTGACAGAATATAATTTCTCCCTCAAAGAATATTGTGAAATAATTCCTATTACAACACACTAGTTACACTGAAGGTTTAGTCTACACATGCTATCTTCAACACTTTCACCCGCAAAATAGATTCTAGATTTAATCGTTTGTTGACACTTTTCCTTTGAGAAAACGGCAATTACACCACAGGAAACCATTTTAGCGCCGTCAAATTCTTATACAGTCAGGTCAAAAGAGTTTTGTCAATGTTTACCATTTGATGGATGCAAAACATACACGTTGGCTTACATGCGCATTCGGTTGATACCAACGGTTCCTTAAATTACTTTTTTTCTAACACCTTGATGCTCTCTCTGCGCTATGCTATAGTGCCACTCTCTTGCCGATGGAGAAAGAGACCATATAATTGCGTGTCTGCCACGAAGGAACAACCAACCATAGGCTATAGATAGGAATAAAGTGTGCAGTTAACCATCCATTCTACTCACTTAAGTGAAATCAATTCATAGAAATGAAGAGTAATCGTGTCAAAACCTCGATGACACTTCATAAATCGTTCTGACAGCTCCTGGTGAACGGTTACCACTGTTGCGCTCATGGAGGAAGAGAATCCCTGCATCCATACAATCACCAATTATTAGCGGTTATTAACTGTGCTATTATCATACCATTGAAGCGACATAAAGTAAACCCTAGTCTGTAAGTAATACAAACCAGCGAGCAAACTCTCCATCATGTAGTCTACCCTTGGTAAAGCACGAGACAGCGCGCGACCACCACACCAAATTGTGGATGCCCTCCATTCAATTACGTCAGAAAGTGGCCTTTCGAAAGCAAAATGTTGTTAAATATAAGTTATTCAAAGTAAATAGTTTCCAAATGTTACTGACCAAACATATTCACTAGGAGGTAGCTAACCTGGGTAGCGAGCTTGTGAAGAGTGACTTACCCTCTACAACTGTTTCCACATCTGTCTGGTGAAACCGGAGATTCAAAAATATATTACTATGTATTTAAAATGTTGATTGAGGAATAAAGATTATGTAGTCAGGCTGTCTACCGACGTCAGTATAAATTTAAAAATCGTTCCTCTTGATGTACAAGGTAACTATTTAGTTCTGTCAAACGATACAATGTAGCTGCTGCTGTTGCCCAATCTATCGTGATTGGCACTGCTTCATGATTGACACTAGCCGGACCAATAGGCAAGAGATATTCGTGTTGTTTAACCAATCACTGGAGACGTCAGAGGAATTAACTCGTCAACGTGAAGTTAGTAGAAGGTGAACCGTGAAGTAGGAAGGACTAATAGTGAGATCATGTGTGAGTGTATCCCTCCGCCTCTTATGTTTTACTGTAAGAGAGGGTTGTAACGATAACGTCTCTATTTGAATCATATCCATTGTCAATATTGTCTTACTTCTCGATTTTACGTACAGCGTTTGAAACAATGCAGTGTGTCATTTCAATTGTGATGCCAGTGATTTCTTATGTGTTGGCCTTGTTGCCTAATAGAAAAATAGATGTTCTCTTTCCTGCTGTAAGGCTATTGAATATGGCCAATCATCTGACCTTTTATACGTGTGTGGTTTTTCTCTTTTGCGTTTAGTCTTATTATTTAGCTATATGCTATTGGACAAAACAGCATAACCTACGGAAAGTAGCATACAAATCCTGTACAATGGGTATCATCAGAAATGTAAACTTCGATTTCAGCAGACTTGAAGGGTAGGCTACGCACTGAGCGAAAAGCAGAGCAGCGTTTCAACGATGAACTACTTCATCTCATGGCTGCGGAAGAAAATTGTGTTTACAGTGAGGAAAGGGGTGATGCTGGTCTGCATATAAATTAAAATGTACGGATGTATTGTGAAGCTCATGACACGCTTGAATGTCCATCATCTGTAAAGTTTTAAGGCTACCTACCCAGTATAAACACGTAATGTTATTTATTCCAGACTAATTAAAATATGCATACAGTATTTCTATCTTATTTAGTTTCATATTACAGTCTGTAGCACATAGCCTACGTCACTACTTCGTCATTAGCCCTATGAAGCAAATGCTCAGGGCTGTCAAATGTAAAGTCACAGGACATGATATCACAGACATATTAAATTATATTGTTTCTGGAAGTAGCCTACAGCTTATTAATGATGTCAGGAACAAACATTTTATAAAAGTTTTTATGGGCCTACTTTAATCTTTTCCCACATTTTGCATTTTATCAAACTGTAGATGAGGTTCCTCTTATTATATCAAATGTGCCTTTTTTTCCTGTTGTAATATTTCCAGTCACTTTTGGTGACTCTCCTTAACTTCCCATTTCTCTCTGTCTCAATCTCTCTCTCTCATGCTCTCTTGCTCTCTCTCTCTCTCTCTCTCTCTCTCTCTCTCTCTCTCTTTCTCTCTCTCTCTCTCTCTCTCTCTCTCTCTCTCTCTCTCTCTCTCTCTCTCTCACACACACACCAATAATGTGTTGTATTTCATTATGTGCTGCTACAATCGATGCAGAGCAACATATGGAACATATTGGACTTTTTGTGATTCATCAATGAGCAGCCAGATAAACAGAAAGAGATAATTGGGGGGTAATCAAGCAACAGTAGTAGTAGTTGGTAAAGTGGGCTGTAGAGAGAGAGATTACACTGTGTTTTATGCTTTATGTAAGGAGCTTATGTACTGGGGTTTTGCAGAGGAGAATTAATGCAAACAGATGGGCACCCTGTTGGCCTCTCTCACACCGGCCTGCTCCTAGAGTTGGACAGCATAGTGTTCAACCAGTTGGCCTTGGAGCCATGGAAATGCCATGGGAAATGAAAACAAACCATTCACACTGGTGGGAATAAGTCCCCAGAGACACCAATCAATCATTTTGACTTTGCAAATCCTTCAAACTACACTGAACAAAAAATATAAACGCAACATGCAACAATTTTAGTTACAGTTCATATAAGGAAATCAGTCAATTTAAATAAATTCATTAGGCCCTAATTTCACGACTCGGAATACAGATATGCATCTGTTTGTCACAGATACCTTATGCAGTACGACACATCTCCTTAAGAGTTGGTCAGGCTGTAGATTGTGGCCTGTGGAATGTTGTCCCACTCCTCTTCAATGGCTGTGCGAAGTTGCTGGATATTGGCGGGAACTGGATTGAGAGCATCCTAAACATGCTCAATGGGTGACATGTCTGGTGAGTATGCAGGCCATGGAAGAACTGGGACATTTTCAGCTTCCAGGAATTGTGTACAGATCCTTGCGACATGGGGCCATGCATTATAATGCTGATACATGAGGTGATGGCGATGTATGAATGGCACGACAATGGGCCTCAGGATCTCATCACGGTATCTCTGTGCATTCAAAATGCCATTGATAAAATGCAATTGTGTTTGTTGTCCGTAGCTTATGCCTGCCCATACCATAACCCCACCGTCACCATTGGGACACTCTGATCACAACGTTGACATCAGCAAACCGCTCGCCCACATGACGCCATACACAGCCATCTACCCGTACAGTTGAAACCGTGATTCATCAGTGAAGAGCACACTTCTCCAGCGTGCCAGTGGCCATCGAATGTGAGGATTTACCCACTGCAGTCAGATCAAGACCCTGGTGAGCACAACGAGCACGCAGATGAGCTTCCCTGAGATGGTTTCTGACAGTTTGTAAAGAAATTCTTTGGTTGTGCAAACCCACAGTTTCAGCAGCTGTCCGGGTGGCTGGTCTCATACGATCCCACAGGTGAAGAAGCCGGATGTGTAGGTCCTGGGCTGGCGCAGTTACACGTAGTCTGCAGTTGTGAGACCAGTTTGATGTACTACCAAATTCTCTAAGAAGATGTTGGAGGTGGCTTATGGTAGAGAAATTAACATTACAGAAGATTCTCTGGAAACAGCTCTGGTGGACATTCCTGCATTCGGCATGCCAATTGCATGCTACCTCAAAAGGAGAAATGCTTATCACTAACAGGGATGTTAACTAATTTGTGCACAACATTTCTGAGAAATAAGCTTTTTGTGCGTATGGAACACTTCTGGGATCTTTTATTTCAGCACATGAAACATGGGACCAACACTTTAAATTTTTATTTTAAAAAATTATTTAACCTTTTTTTAACTAGGCAAGTCAGTTAAGAACAAATTCTTATTTACAATGACGGCCTACCAAAAGGCAAAATACCTCCTGGGATAAAAAATGTAATATAGGACCAAATACACATCACGGCAAGAGAGACAAAACAACTAAAAGAGACCCAGGGATGTGTGTGCTTTGGGGACCTTTAACAGAATGTGACTGGCAGAACGGGTGTTAGGGGGGAGTGAGGCCTAAGAGGGTTTTATAAATAAGCATCAACCAATGGGTCTTGTGACAGTTATACAGAGATGACTAGTTTACAGAGGAGTGTAGAGTGCAGTGATGTGTCCTATAAGGAGCATTGGTGGCAAATCTGATGGCCGAATGGTAAAGAACATCTAGCCGCTCGAGAAAACCCTTACCTGCCGATCTATAAATTATGTCTCCGTAATCTAGCATGGGTAGGATGGTCATCTGAATCAGGGTTAGTTTGGCAGCTGGGGTGAAAAGGGAGTGATTACGATAGAGGAAACCAAGTCTAGATTTAACTTTAGCCTGCAGCTTTGATAAGTGCTGAGAGAAGGACAGTTTACCGTCTAGCCATATTCCCAAGTACTTGTATGAGGTGACTACATTAAGCTCTAAACCCTCAGAGGTAGTAATCACACCTGTGGGGAGAGGGGCATTCTTCTTACCAAACCACATGGCCTTTGTTTTGGAGGTATTCAGAATAAGGTTAAGGGTAGAGAAAGAAAATCCGGGAAGGGGCCAGCTGAGTATAAGACTGTATCATCTGCATATAAATAGATAAGAGAGCTTCCTGCTGCATGAGCTATGTTGCTGATGTAAATTGAGAAGAGTGTGGGGCCTAGGATTGAGCCTTGGGGTACTCCCTTGGTGACAGGAAGTGGCTGAGACAGCAGATTTTCTGACTTTATAAACTGCACTCTTTGAGAGAGGTAGTTAGCAAACCAGACCAAAGACCCCTCAGAGACACCAATACTCCTTAGCCGGCCCACAAGAATGGAATGGTCTACCGTATCAAAAGCTTCGGCCAAGTCAATAAAAATAGCAGCACAACATTGCTTAGAACCAAGGGCAGTGGTGACATCATTGAGGACCTTTAAGGTTGCAGTGGCACATCCATAACCTGAGCGGAAACCAGATTGCATACCAGAGAGAATACTATAGACATCAAGAAAGCCATTCATTTGATTATTGACAAGTTTTTCCAACCCTTTTGATAAACAGGGCAAAATAGAAATAGGACTATAACAGTTAGGATCAGCTTGATATCCCCCTTTAAATAAAGGACTAACCGTGGCTGCCTTCCAAGCAATGGGAACCTCCCCAGAGCGGAGAGACAGGCTAAAATGGTTGGAGATAGGCTTGGCGATGATAGGAGCAGCAACCTGTCTCAGTTGATTTGGCGTTCAAGCTAAATGCAGTGCCCCTGGTGTGTGTGTGTGTGTGTGTGTTGCCCATATATTTTTTTTAGGCATAGGCTACAGCTAAATCTTCTCCATAGATGCTGTGGGACATGGATTTAACTTGACACTGGACCACTTTTGAGGTCAGACAATATCTGACATACTTGTAAATATTTGTTTTTCACTGTCTCACCCTTGACCTCTCCTCTCGCTCCCTCTTCATAAGCCAATCTTTTCATTTATTTTTCTCCTTCAATTCCTTGCTCCCTCTCTTTCTCTCAGTGTGGAGAGAGTGCTAGTCCACGTGAAAGGTGTGTGGGTACAGCTCCCTCTCTCTTCGGTGACCCGCTGCTCCAACGCACTTGGCTTCCAAAGCATCCTGTCGGCTGCCTAGCAACACTCAGTGTCCATGGCAACAGAGCCAACAAACCCTCACCACCTCCATCAGCTGTACCCCCACAATCAGAGCTTGAATGTGGCAATCAGGAGCAGGACTGGAATCCAGTATCTGGGCTATAGTGAACAGGTGGAGTCAAACGTTACAGGAAAGCCATCACCATGTGTTAATGCTAGTTGTTTTCTTTGGATGAGAGCCCACCAATTTTCAGCTAAGTCTACCAAACTGCTGAGGGTTCAAAAAGGGTGACAGGTTCTCTAGAACCAGGATGCCCAAATAAGAGACTAGAGGGAGGCCAAGTAATTGCACCAGCAAAGGTTTTATCTGTTATTTTGTAAAGAGAATACAACAGAAAAAAGTAAATAAGCCAGGGTCAAATTAGTTTTCAGCTTTGACCTTTTTGTCTTTCATTCCGATATGAAAAAACTATAAAAAGTTATGATTGAGATTGTCTTAACAGATGGTACAGAGAAACTGTAAAAATGAATGATTTGAGATTGTCTTAACAGATGGTACAGAAGGCCACCTGAGTTTTTGTTCTGATTAGACACAAACATGGATGCATATAAGCCTATACATTAATGTGAACAGTACATTTATGGCTCTCCAACCCTGTTCCTGGAGAGCTACCCTCCTGTAGGTTTTCGCTCCAATCCAAACCTGATTCAGTTTATCAACCAGCTAATTATTAGGGTTGGAGTGAAAACCTGCAGGACGGTAGCTCTCCAGGAACAGGGGTGGAGAGCCCTGGGTTAGAGGTAGTGTGCCCCCTCTAGTGGGTATAAGTAAGCATCACACCCAAGTGAAAATGGACTGCAAGGTCGTCGTTAACTTTTTCCAAAAATATAATGAATTCACTGTTGATGACTTACACTATTTATTACATTTTTACATTGTTTTGCAACTGGTTTGATATATGCTCACATTGAGATGAGGACATGACTGTGTGTGGGCTTAATTAAATTAAATCTGCATGTAGTATTCACACACTTGTAAAACATGCCATTTCACCCCTGATGTTTAGGGTTTGATTGATTTTGGTTATACACAGTCAGTACATTAGGCCTACTCTCTTAGTTGCTGATGTTATTTAAAAGTAACCCATTTTAAATCAACTTATGGATCAAGAATGGCCATGTAGTGTTTCAGTGAATGGAGGCTTAAAGGCCAATACCGTTTAAAGGAAGTCTATGAGCCCATACATGTTTTTTTTTTATCACAATGCTAGGATACTGCATGAAAATTAATAGAATAGAAATCGGTATAATTAGGCCGATTTAATTTGACACCACTGTTTTTTGGAAGAGAAATCATGTAACGCACAAATTCAATCACTTGGGGGCGACCTCTATCAAGGAATTGGCCTATACTGCACAATCAATGGGGGCTACATTTCTCCACTTTCAACACCCCTAGGTTCAAACCATGTTTACAATAACCATGGCAATTAGATTATGTAGAGGTTGTAATTCATTAGAAGCCTATAAAAAATGTTACAAAAATGATATAATTGTGCTTCTTTATGATAGTGTTCTATGTTGATATTAGGCTTATCAATAAGATTTGCCTACAGGTAGATCCATAACAGAATTAAACCTCAATATGAGGTTTCGTTATCTGCAGCCTTTTGAATACTTACAAATCTTTAGGCAGGTGATGCCAAATAACTGAAACTTATAAGACATATCAGTATAGGGTTGAGTCTGTAAAACCTACTTTATATTTTCCTTGCATTGTAATTTGTGAATAAATAATAGACGCAGGTCAGTGAGTAAGCACTTTATATACTGTCACTACACTCTTAGAAAAAAGTTGCTATCTAGAACCCAAAAGGGTTCTTTGGTGGTCCCCATAGTAGAACCCTTTGAAGAACCCTTTAGGGTTCCATGTAAGACCCTTTCCACAGTGGGTTCTACAAAAAGGTTTATCTTATGGGGACAGCCAAAGAACCCTTTTGGAACCCTTTTTTCTCAGAGTGTAGTGAAAGTATACATACTCCTTGCACAGTCTTCTCATTCTGTTGCCCTAAAATGTAATCCAAAAAGGGATTCAATTGGACCTACACAACCTACTCCACATTTTCAAAATGAAAGAATTATAGAAAATGTTCCAAATTATTATTATTTTTTTAAATCAACCCAGAATTAATAGTTGGTAGCTGTTAATATTCTACCAACCTTGCACAACTCCTAGGGCAACATATACTGAGTGTACAAAACATTATGAACACCTTCCTAATTTTGAGTTGCACCCCCTTCTGCCCTCAGAACAGCCTCAATTCGTCCGGGAATGGACTCTACAAGGCGTCGAAGGTGTTCCACTGAGATGTTGGCTCATGTTGACTCTAATGCTTCCCACAGTTGGGTCAAGTTGGCTGGATGTCCTTTGCGTAGTGGATCATTCTTGATACACACAGGAAACTGTTGAGTGTGGAAAAACCCAGCAGCGTTGCAGTTCTTAACACATTCAAACCGGTGTGCCTGGCACCTACTACCATACCCCATTTAAAGGCACTCAAATATTTTGTCTTGCCCTTTCAATCTCTGAATGGCACACATTTATTTATTTTTATTTCACCTTTATTTAACCAGGTAGGTCAGTTGAGAACAAGTTGTCATTTACAACTGCGACCTGCGACCTGGCCAAACACAATCCATATCTCAATTGTCTCAAGGCTTAAAAATCCAGCTTTAACTTGTTTCCTACCCTTCATCTATACTGATTGATGTGGATCAATAAGGGATCATTCACCTGGTCAGTCTATGTCATGGAAAGAGCATGTTTTGTACACAGTGTATATCCATTGTTTTTGTCAAAATTCCTCAAGCTCAGTACATTTGGTTGGGAATCATTGATGGAAAGCAATATGCAACCTAAATTCTGATTTTCAAGCACATTTAAGTCAGGACTGAGACTGGAATATTCAGAAACACTCACTTCTTGAAAAGCCATTCTGGTGTGTCTGCCATTTAACTGTGTGTAATTGTTCTGCTGGAAAAATAGAACTGTGTCCCAGGATTAGGTTTTCAGAAGACTATGGATGGTTTCTTTTTTTACCTGGGCTTTACTCCTTTCCTATTTCTTTTGATCCTGTTGCTGGTGACAACCATACCCATAACATGATGCTGCCTCAACAATACTTGACAATACAGAGGATCAACAACATTGCTTTCACTCCATATTACTGGCCTGTATGAAGTGAAAAGAAGGAAGCCTGTATTTTAAAAAAATCCACTCCAAATCATCCTTCCTTTGCAACAAGGCTGTTAACAAGGCTGTTAAGGAACATTGCAAGAATTCTGGGCCCCATGAAAAGATATCACATTGCTTCCACCAACTGTAGGAAAAAATTTCTAATGTAATTCAATTTTAAGGCAGAAAAATGTGAAGACTGTGCAAAGGGTGTGTAGACTTTCACTAAGCACTGTATGGGGTAATCAAAAAATAAATACATGTGTGTAAACCTTTATCCATACAATTATATACGACGTAAGGGGTGGGACAATTTGTAAACCTTAAATGGACCATCTGATTATTACTATTTGTAGTGCAATAACATTACTGAAAACAATTTCCATAATTATATGTTTTTTAATATAATATTGTATGATGTTTATGAAGTGGTTAAGTGGAAACGCCCACCTTTATGAGGAGCTAGATATTCTGCATACCGTCATTTCTTCGATAGGCCTACTTTTGTCCTTGGGGAGAGTGGTGGGGGGTGGTATAGGGCTGACGTAGCCTACTTACAGAAACACTTTCCTCCCTCCTTCCCTAATTTAGCGTGTGAACAGTCTGCTTGTTACTCCGCCAACGGAGGCTTTTCTCTTCCTCTAGGAAGACCGCCTGTGCCTGGAATTTAGAACCCTCTCACTTTTAATTTATGTGCATATTAATTGCACGCCATTGTAATTTCCACCGTGGGATACAACATGCAAATGAACAGTGTGTGTTTGTCAGATTTTTTCTCCTCTGTTAATCCTGTACAAATGCAAGAGATGGATATTTCTAAAACCAACCCACATGCCCATAATTATGAAACATCATAAGTAGCCCGTATACCCTGCCAATGGACAAAACACAAATTCTGAATTATGACTGCAGTTGGTTCAACTTTTTCTCATTCACCTGCCATGCTTAGTGCTGTATTCTTCTCAGTCTTTGGTTGCATGGAAATGTCATGAAATTAATATTCCCATCAATTAAAATTGTGCTAATTAAGTGTTTTTTATACAAATAATACAAATAATTATAGGCATAGGTAAACAAGGTAATTGAAAAAACCTACCTGCGGATTTTTTACCTGCTGAGAGGTGGTTTGCATAACGGAAAAATAGTAGGCCTAAGTGTAAAGAGAGCTATAGGCTACAGCATGGGATGTTTCCATATTTTGATATTTGAAATATGAACTTTAAATTCCATTATTTCTGCTAAATGTTGGAGGCACAACGGAGAATAGCCAATATGGAACATGATAGTCAAAGCGTCTTCGTTGAAAACAACTAACAAAATATTTGATATAAATTTACTTAGTCCAAGTAAAATATTATGGACATTTACATTTAAAAAAATGATTTTACCTTCACTTAACTATAATTTCGCACCCAAGTAAATTCTTATTTAAAATGTTCAATGGAAGTGACTAGTTTATATATTTTTTTCTCTCAGCATGAACATACAAATACCATTAAAGGTCCAATGCAGCTGTTTTTATTTCAATATCAAATCATTTTTGGGTAACAACCTTATTGTGATTGTTTTCCAATTAAAATTGTTAAAAAGAAACCAAATTAGTTTCTTAGCAAAGAACAATTTCACAATTAAAAATGTTGCTAGGAATGTCTGAGGGTGGTCTGAGTGGGGAGGGAAATCTGAAAACGAGCTTTTATTGGCAGAGGTTTGACACTCTCTTTATTACTGTTCTATTAGCTAATTTACTGTCTGGAGATGTCCATCCCAACAAGACATGCAAACATATCAGGCTATCTTTTCAAACAGCTATTACACTAAAAGGGCATTATCATAATTTTCAAAATGTCACGATATTATTCCAACCTCACAGTATGGAAATATATATAAAATACATGAAAATCACGTGTTTGACTGTACTGGGCCTTTAAAGAAAAATATGCAGCTAAATTATAATCACAGAATAATGTATAGCCATATATAGGCCTATGGTTTACATTCATGTTTCCTTTGAATGTTCGTTGAGGTTTCCATTTTACAATGTTGGGGGTTATCTTTCCATTCTATCTATATGGAATAGTTGTAAAGGACATAAATGTGTATGGCCAACATGCGATTTTTTTTTTTAATGCTCATAAAGTAAGTAACCTATGATCAACGACCATTGCTGGAGATGGCCTACTTTTAGTCGACTATCTATCTGATCCTGATAAGTAAGTATGTACGTAAGTAAGTAGGTAAGTAAGATATACAATATCAATATGCAGAATGGAGAGACGAATACACGTTATCAATGTTGCTTTATGCTATATTAATTATAAATTGTGCATGCAATATGTGTAGGTTTTCCCTGTTGAAATTCTGGGAAAACCTACACATGAAGAGCCTTCTATTTTGAATAAAACAATTAAGTGCCCTGGTTACCTCAAATGCTACTTGATTCAAAAATAGCATGTGGGATACACATAAACGAATTTTTACATAATTTTTATATAATAGGCTTTACATATGTATAAGCTAATTGGAAATGTAGGTTGCCTGTAAATAATGGCAAAAATATTAGACCCACTCCAGTTACAAAACACGTGGCCTGTTTTTTTGTATTTAAAAGGGGTGCAGACCGTCATGTGTGATGTGGGTCCAGAAATAAAACATCATTTTATGGCCTCAGCATCCATTTACTTAAATGTGATACTAATAACTGCCACTGCTCTATATATTCCACCAATTATATTTAGATCCAGGACAAGAATAAGTTTACATAAAGAAAAAAACAACACTGTGTTCTAGGGCTGAAGTTTGAGTGACGCATAACTTCAGGGCGATGCATGGAGTGGAAAGCGCCTCGTGACTGAAGGCTATACAGGTGCGGTGGCGACCTCGAGTCAGGTAGTTCGTATTATGCAATCTTACCTCTTCGCCAGGAATGTGCCTATTTGTTGAAAGCAGGGGTTGAGTTTTATTCCTGCAAAGAAGTGACAAACAGTCCATAAAATTAAATTTTAACTTTTATTCAGGAAGATAATGCAGCAGGACGTTAATGTATTGTCAATAGTATGCATTTTTCCATTGATTAATTTGACATATGCTTACGTGTAAGGTTTTGGACCTAAGGGTTAGGCCCTGCAAAAGTGATGAATTGATAAAATAACACGGTTTGTTTCTCAATAGACGAGACATTGAATTTATTTAATAATATAGCATCGACAAATAAAGCAAGTTGGGATGCTCTCCACTAATTTAAATTATGAAAATACAGCCTTACATTTTGCTCTGATCTCACGTCACAAGGCACCGCATGGGTTTAATAAAATGTAGGATGTTGATTGATTCCATTTGAACAAGTCAGGTGATAAAGGCTAGTCTACTTGTTTGGTTAAAACATTTTGTCCATTGAGATCTAATCAATACAATTCGTCCAAACCAGGCCAGGTTAAGACTAGAATTAACCCATAATCCCATTGAATTACATCATTCATTCATTTCAATCTGAACAGTTAAACTCCCATTGATTCTCACACAAAATTCCCAGATTAATATCATAATCAAAGTGCATCTCCACCCTCTTCATTTAGGGCTACTCGCACATAAACTAAACAAGAGCAACCGGTGCAGGCACATAGGCCTAACCTCTTTTAATAAATGAGGCCAAATTCAAAGGACATGAGGGGGCTGGTGCTAGGAAATGTTGTCTAAACGCCCCTAGACATACATTCAATAAACATTCAAAAACCCCACGAGCTCAGAGGTCCAATAATGAAAATTGGCCCGTCTTCACGCTCGCGCGTCACCTTAAACATACAAAGAAGCTCGGTTTCGTGCAGCCCAGTGCATTTTTTATGAACACACCGACCACCTGCTCTATAATACTGTAGGTATACAAGGAAACCACGCTGACAACTCAATCGCAGAGGTGAACAGTGCTCAAAAGACCTACTCTCACCATTGTGACCCCAGCATTTTGCTCTCTTCAAAACATCTCGTTTCAGGATGGGCGTGGTCGTATTATTACAAATCCTATTTTTTTCATTCGATTCTTTCTTTGGGTTATGGATGGGGAAGGGAGGCGGAGATGAATAATTGCTACTAAGCCTTCCTGTCAGGTATGGTATTGGAGTTCTCGGTGCTGAAAAGTTTAAATCGAGCTGTCTTTTACCACTGACACCGTCAGAAAGCAAAGAGGAGCCTGACCCCTAATCCCCAAACCCAATTAGTGCATCACACATTGGATTTACTCCAAGTAAATCCTTGGCCAAGCAAATTATGTAAGAAGATGGCAATGTGTGTTCAGTATGCAGCCCATCATACATTCAGACTCTACAATAAAGCATTTAGTATCTAGGCCTAATGAGGACAGAGTAGGACAAAACCGACACAATGGGCCTAGAAAAATGCATTAAATGGGCCTCGAAGACTGACGTGAATTTGTCATATAGCCTGTATAACCTCAACTTCTCCAGTAAAATAAATGTCTACAGGTATGAAACGCTAGAGATATTACGATTTTCGAAGTTATTTCTCTTTTTAAGTGTTGGCACCTGTTGATATTCCTCAGAAACATGACCTGTGATTTCTTCTCTTCACAAGTTTTGTCGTTCAGTGTGACTGTTTAGCCCGAACGCATTCAATTGCATGTGTAGCCTACGATAAAGATGTTATAATTCAAAATATTGTACACAAATCTGCACATATCCAGAATAGTGCAGAAATTCAACAATTGAAATTCATACAGTTAACAGGCTTGTTGGCCTACACAAATCTATAAACGTACATTTGTATTAAAGTCGCCTCAATTGCCTTTGTTTATTTTCTTGAACTCTGGGTACATAATATGTATACATACATATTATGTTGTGTTTATGTATTGGTTATTGTCGTTGATTAACACTTCAACTGAACGAGGGACATTTGGATTTAGCTAAGCTCATGCAATTCAAGACTGGAACGTTAGAAAGCTTGGATCGCCCCCTTCACAAGACCTTAAAAAGACGAAAGGGAATTTAGAAATAGAATTTGTTTGGTACTTGGTAAAATATGATACAATTGTAATTACTCACAGAATTAAATGTTTGTTAGGACTATTGTTTCGAAAATTGTAGAGCAGTTTCAAAATATGTTTTCCATTGATTTGCCATGGCCACAAACGTCTCCCTAAAATACCAAAAAATAATAATACTCCCACTATTGTATTATAATTTAGGCTACATGTAAGCAAGTGCATTTTTTTTTATAACACAACATTGTAGAAAGTCATATTAAATATGAACCAACAGCCAACTATAAGATCTGTATTGTATTCTATTTTATTCGACATTATGAGCAATACCTATTATGAAGGAGCTTAGCAACAATGAACTAGGCCTACACCCTTATATTTGTGGCGAGAATGTAAATTCAGATTTCTTCTGCCACATTATTATACCATTAGGAGAGTGGCATCTATAGGCTACCAGCCTTTGTAACGTGGTCATTCTGAAGCACTTTGTGTGTCCCATGATGACATCATGTAGCAATGTAAAGCTCCTACACGCATGTCAGCAAATTGGGGCCTCTTTGCATTCACATTTATGAACGCGTTAATTAAGCAATTAATTTGGCATTAGGGCCTACGCATTACTCTTCATCATTTCGAGAGTCCTGCTATGGGGAGGAGAAACCAGCGCCCACAGACCTGAGAGCTAACATTATCCACCGGAAATACTACTTTTGGTCAGTGAGAGACTATATCTCAAAGCAGAGCCTTCTATTGGGGAAACATATTGTCACAGAACTTTGGTGCAGTATTTACTTACTTATCAATCATCTATTCAATCGTGATGTACCCAGCGTTGAACTATTTGTTTATGTGTTGTGTTGTCCCACCAATATGGCCATTGACAAAATAAACGGGACCATTGGATTTGGACTGAATACTGAACATGGTTTGTGTAAGGCCTATATACGCATTCTGCCCCTCAAGTTTTGCAACGTCAGAAGTGCATCTGGGAGAGGTTGCTTCCTGCACACTTGGAGTGAAATCAAGCGCTCTCACTCCTGTAAAACGATAATACATGCATTGTATTTGTTAATCGCCTATAACACATATGGCCCATAAACATTGTTTAAGATATTAATCATGAACGAGACGTATGCACCATTGCAATGTGACCATATACACGCATTCGATTGTTCTCTCTAAGATAAGGAAACCATTTTCGGAATTTTAACACACACAGACGCTAAACACACACTGAAATCAGAAATAGGCCTGGACTGCATTTTTTCTTTTGTGCATATTATGTATTTGTGCAAATGTGCATTTAAGTGCATTGATAAGTATACCTACTGTACAGTGGAGTGATAAGCTTACTGTGAAATGCATTGGCATTTTTCATCCTCAATGCTTTCTGAACCTTATCTTTACCGATTGCACCAAAATTATCGTATGGTTTTGCTTTTGATCCACACGAAGGGCCCCCTCCTCTTCTCCAATTGAGCGTCAAGATTAATTTTCAACTGATTAGCATATGCAAATGAATTTTTAATTGTAGGCGTAATGACTCTTCCGTGTGAGATTTTTCAACCCGCCATTTTTGTTCCTGCGTGGTTTACAAGAAACATTTTTCAATAAACCGACCTGGATTATTTTGTTGTTCATAAGACATTCCTACACTAAATACAAAATCATGTAGGCCTACTAAATGTGATTGTAAGTAGACCTGCACGTTTGTATTTTTATGTTCTGTTCAATTTTCTCAACGTAATGCTATTCACACAATTCTGGAGCAGATTCAATGTTGATTATTTTTAACATTGTATATCAAAAGGTGCAAGAGGACAGGTGCAGCCCTATGGCAAACGTAAAGGTAAGACAAACATGGGAATATATGTAGGTATATTTGTAATAGGCCTATTTGATATAGGTGTTACAGAAATGTGTAGCCGATAGATCATCGCCTTGTTTCTCGATATATAAAATACCTGACTTAAAAACTTCCTCTCGGTTGATGTATGATATAGGGGGAAGGGATTATCTCGTGTGGCGCGAGGAGGGTGTGTGCGCGCGATGGGCTCCCATGGAGTCTTGACAATATGTCCAGATTTAGGGGGACAAAAGACCGTTGAGCTTTGAGTTGCTAAGCACGTCTCAGATGCTAGCTTGCCAAGACAATGCTGGCAATTTATTAGCAGTGGTGAGAAAAATAGAAAGAGCTAGGTTGGACTTGGGAAATACATTGCAAAGAGCATCATTTCAAGCCCTGACACACGAATATGATTGTGTAACAAGGACATGTGATATGATTAAATATGATTGATAAATAAGAGTGGACGCATCATGTGCAACGTTAAAAATAATTGAGGTATTGTCGTTTTTCAATTTCCACGCGCGCGCCCTCTCTCACGCAAACACACACACATACACGTGCATAAATATGATCAAAGTTGTAGTCTATAATTGCCACATATTGCAATTCAAAAATAGCGTACAAGCCCTAAAGGGATTGGGAGTGACCTGTGCCTTTTACACCAAGCTCTTGCACTGGCAAACGTTGCTATTGCCGGAGATACACCTCTGCTGGGTTGGGCGCGTAGCCTACAGGCTATATTTGAATGCGCCTTGAAGTGTGTATAAGAAAAGCTGTTATTTGAAAGTATAAGATCACAAAACCACAAAACCATGTGGCAAATGGTCGGTGTTTGTTCAATTTTGTTGCTTCATCTCCTTTTTTATTTCTCGCTGTGCTGATCAAATTGACGGTGCTCTTATAAACGTTGTGCCACGTCTTACCTTTGGAATTAGGCTACGCGAGGCCTAGCTGTATAGGTACGAAGCTATTCGTGAAAACGAGTGAACGTTTATAAGACTTTGGCTCTGTAACAATCCTTGTCATAAGTCCCAAAGTGCCTATAATCGCATTGGAAGTCTGAATCAACACGTGCGAGGCATCAGCAAAGATGGATCTCAGGCGGGTTGTCATTACGCGCGCGCACACACACACACACACACACACACACACACACACACACACACACACACACACACACACACACACACACATACATACATACATACATACATACACACACCATTTTATCTGATCTTCATCTAAGTCACAACAATAGTGTGCTTAAACTAATAACACACATTATTGCATTTTTCTTGTCTATATTGAATAAATAATTTAAAAATTCTCAGTGTAGGTTGGAAAAAGTATGTGAACCCCTAGACAAATGACTTCTCTAAAAGCTAATTGGAGTCAGGAGTCAGCTAACCTGGAATCCAATCAATGAGATGAGATTGGAGATGTTGGTTAGAGATGCCCTGCCCTATAAAAACACTCACAAAATTTGAGTTTGCTATTCACAAGAAGCATTGCCTGATGTGAACCATGCCTCGAACAAAAGAGATCTCAGAAGATTAAGAATGGTTGACTTGCATAAAGCTGGAAAGGGTTACAAAAGTATCTCTAAAAGCCTTGATGTTCATCATTGTCTATAAATGGAGAAAGTTCAGCACTGTTGCTACTCTCCTTAGGAATGGCCATCCTGCAAAGATGACTGCAAGAGCACAGCACAGAATGCTTAACGAGGTTAAGAAGAATCCTAGAGTGTCAGCTAAAGACTTACAGAAATCTCTGGAACATGCCAACATCTTTGTTAATGAGTCTACGATATGTAAAACACTAAACAAGAATGGTGTTCATGGGAGGACACCACGGAAGAAGTCACTGTTGTCAAAAAAAAACATTGCTGCACGTCTGAAGTTCGCAAAAGAGCACCTGGATGTTCCACAGTGCTACTGGCAAAATATTCTGTGGACAGATTAAACTAAAGTTGAGTTGTTTAGAAGGAACACACAACACTATGTGTGGAGAAAAAAGGCAAAGCACATCAACATCAAAACCTCATCCCAAATGTAAAGTATGGTGGAGGGAGCATCATGGTTTGCCTCAGGGCCTGGAGAGCTTGCTATCATTGACAGAAAAATGAATTCCCAAGCTTATCAAGACATTTTGCAGGAGAATGTAAGGCTATCTGTCCGCCAATTGAAGCTCAACAGAAGGGGATGATGCAACAGGACAACAACCCAAAACACAGAAGTAAATCAACAACAGAAATCTTCAACAGAAATCTTCAACAGAAGAAAATATGCCTGGAGTGGCCCAGTCAGAGTCCTGACCTCAACCCAACATTGTGTATTTACCATAGCTTTTACCAGCCAAAATATGGGTGTTACCTAAACTGGCTAGTTGTCAATAGGAAGCTGTTCAATAAAAAAAAGAGATTAAACCCGTCAGTAGATACATTACAGAATGAGCACTACAAGACATATTCGATGTATGTGTAATTAAAGATAATTAAGAAATTACGCATGGGGAATTCATTTTTTTGTGGTTTTAGTCTAAAATGTGCAAACAGTCAGGCTGTACTGCCAGGAGGGGGTGGGAGACATTCTAGTGTTGCCTGACGAGTGATAATGAACTTTAGACGTGTCAATTGCCATCATACATTTTTGAACAATCTCTTGTCCACCACGGTCCCCGGGTTCCCATCATGCGGTCGCGGGGGGGACGAAGCCATTGTCCCAACCCATAGCCCATTAGCCGCTACCAGAGGACGGTTTTAGGCTTGCCCTTGGTAACCCGTGCGTCGTTGTGCGCTGGAGAGAAGAAAAAAAGCGTACCAAGCTAAGCCCGGGAAAGAAACAGTAGCCGTATTTATAATTTGATCTCTAGGAAAGCGTCCAAAATTTGGAGAGAAATAAATGGGGACCCCTGGACACTGATAGAGAGAAACCAACAACAACTGTGGCTGACAAAGTTGTCTCTTTGGCAGTCGCACCTCCTATTGAAGAAGTAATTTATTCAAAGGAGATTTTCATCCCCACGATCTGATTATTATGATAATCAACCGACCTATACCCCTTTCTTAGCTCTTGTCTGCTGGTCTGGACTCGGTGCTGACGGTAAAAGCTGATTTGCACGGTCTCACCCTGGCGATACAGTGGTCACATTCCACGAGTCTTCTGTATCAAAGAGACAGACAAGGGAATGGGGAATGCGTGCACTTGATTCAAGCGCAGGAGCTGGTCCATAGTCGTAGGGGCCTTCATGTCAAACGAATACTGGTAACTAGACAAGATTACATGGAATTCATATAATCCCAGAGGAGCCAAGGTCTAAAACTTTGTCAGTGGGTACACCAACCAGTCATGCCAAACTTTTTAGACTTTCACAAATAGTTATTTCACTCAATATTAGAAATGTATCCCAAGGGGATTATTGAAGCCAATATCACTGATTCATAAAAACCTATCCTCATACCATTGGCATGAAATCACAAGAAAATGAACGCTATGAGCAGACATAAAGGATTGTAGTAGCCTAGCCTATATGAGACGAATATCTTGAACGCGTGCATTATTGATGGAGATAAGGTTTACCGTTATACAAAACCATGGGTGGGAGAGATGTTGAATATATTTATATCGCAGCCCGTTTTATTAATTCCAGAGGGGAGGGGACACAATAGAGCTGCATCGTGTCAGAGAGGCCCCTACTGTCGTGTCATAAGGGGAGGGTCTTGGTGATGCTATATGTTTTTTGGCAGGCATGTTAAGTTCATTTGCATTGTATATGAGGAATGGCGAGCGCGAGGCACAGCGAATAGTTCACTTCGCTCTCCGGGGGGAAAGGCGAACACCATCTCTATGGGAAATAATCTCGATGATAAACAAGGGGGGACCCGTCCGCGAAAAGATGAATGGATGGGGCCAGCGCGACGTCACAGCGAGTTGCAGCCATGAAGCTCAAGACCAGGCGCGAGCCAACCTACAAGCGCTCAGTTGTTCTACGTCTCTTGACTCGCTCGGTTGATTGTTGTGGAAAGCGTTTCTAACCGTGGCTGGCAGACACCGGGGTGAGTATGGTATATATGATTACAAAATGTATGCTCTGTTGCGTGCTATTGGCGAGGATGCGGTCAACGCAGTCGTAATTTTGCATGCATGTATTACATAAAACAGAACAAATAAAAGAACACGCTAGCGCATCGTTTTATCCAGGTGGGTTTAACACTCACCGTGTGCGACTCCTGCAATATCGGGCGCGATATAGGCGTCTTTGGAACCGGTTGTCCTGTATCAATCGAATAGGCTATCAATTCTAATGGTTATGCTCGTTTGAAGATTGTGTATGATCATTTCTATTGAATGGTGTCTGGACATTAGATAGCCTACAAGACAAAAAAAACTACTAGCCTTTCCATTACAGTTTGGCTTAATTGTGTAGGCTGAAATTATATTTGTAGCATATTATTTTGGATGTGGGCTCTCTTGGATGTAACGACTAGAAGGTCACTCTTACAATGCATTAGATACGGTACATATTTCTCATTCATTACACCCAACACTTCAACTATTCTAGTTTAAGAATTTTGCGGCTACTCTGGGGCTTAATAACGACCTCCATTACGCACCATGGAGTAGACTAACCATGCCCCTCACACGGCAAGGTTCCACATGCATCGCCCAGACAGGAGCAGACCCATATAGGTGGTATAACGCATATGTCATTTTACGTACCATACCATTTCTACATACATTATTAATATAAACAGATATACTTCTACAACATCACATCCGGTGTGTAATTTGCCACATAATGCAAGTAATGTAGCCTATCTAGCTTTAAGGAAAAGTCGCCTATTCGAAATGTAGGCTAGGTCTCGATCAGCTGATCAATTGAGATTCGAGTCCAGACTATGAAAATGGGTAATAGCAATAGTATAAAGTACAACTGCTCACACCCATAGCTGGTGGATGGAGAGTCATAAGGCCATCCAGTCCGCATGTGCACGCCGAATACGCGGCCTTCTGAGCACACGTGTGCGCGTTACGGGAGAATAGACCATGGATATGCTCCTCCATTATGCTTTGTGAAGTAGTACTATATACGTATGCGACAGCGGTAGGCCTGTACAGGACACTACAACATACGTTAATAATGCGCAATAGCACATTGCCTACACATTAATTGCCATAGGCCATGGTATGCTGTGTAAGTAAAGAGACTGCAGAAGTATATGAAATGTAACGCTTGCATTTTGCGGCCTAAAATCAAAAAGCGAATTGGTTTTGCACAGCCAGGTTGGTTGGTTGTATAGGTCGTACTACATCTGGTGACATTTTATCCATGAACGTGAGTGTTTTCTTTATTAAATTGCAAATAACTGAATGTGCACATCTCGCCCAAACACTTAGCTGGATTGTGGGTTGTGCGTAATGTAGGTCTGGCTGCCTATTGGCTACATGTCTTTTAAATAGCTTTTAGAGATGTACATAAAAACACTCTCATTAATTTTATCCTACTAACTTGGACCTTGGTTTTATGTCGCCTCAACGATGTATCTAGAGGGGCAGATGCCGGTCTGTAAGGGCCTACAAGAAAAAAGTAATAAAACTCACAAACGAAACTGGGTTGTTGTAATTGTTGACTTAAACGGGACAGTTACCATAGGACTGCAGTTGGGTTGGAAAATAAGCGTGTCATGTTTTTGTTTCTTTCAGGATTCATTGGAGAGACATATAGGCGCAACAGAGAACGTGGCATAGGTAATTTAAATACACTCTCTTACAGTCTTAATAACTGTGCAGGTATGGCTTTAACTCAGTTAAATAACTTGCACAAAATCCAATTAAATATGAGTGCATGAGTCAGCAAATGCAAGAGACATTGTGGGACACGTTTTGCTAAAATAGTAGCTTTTTGTAGTTGGTCCGTGCTATCCGGGATCCTTGGGACATCCCTACCCCGTTGAAGTCGACATTTAAAATGGTTAAGGTAAGGGTTAAGGTTAGGGTTAGGTAATGGGTATGGTTATGGTTATGAATTTGGTTAAGGTTAGGATTAGGGTTTAGGGTAAGGATGTCCCAAGGATCCTCGATAGAACTGACATTTATATACATATTTATATATAATTTGTGCATAAGAGAGCAGTGAAATTGGAAACTTAGTAAATTCGAGTCAATAGTTAATATCTTAGAAATCTACCAAGCCTATGGATATTAATACTACATAATTTCACAAGAGAATACAGGAATGAAATGTTATTTTAATCCTTATCTACACCTTTGCGTTCATACATGACAAGCTCATAATTTTTCCGTAGCGGTGGACCCTGTTGGTATAATGACACCACAAGGTTCCAGTGTGCAGCACTAGGCTACAGAGGCCTAGGCGCTCTGCCAACAGATTGCATCGACCGCGCCAATTACATATGATGAACATTTAGAAATTACCCCAGTTCGTGCCTCGTGCATAAGCATTGAAACCTG
Source organism: Thymallus thymallus (assembly GCA_023634145.1). Classification (NCBI taxonomy): domain Eukaryota; kingdom Metazoa; phylum Chordata; class Actinopteri; order Salmoniformes; family Salmonidae; genus Thymallus; species Thymallus thymallus. The sequence goes on along the minus strand of CM042416.1, from coordinate 24,137,836 downwards.
GGCAACAGCAATGTGCCAATAAATTACGGATCAGGTTGGATTCGATTCAAGTCCTATCTCAATGGCATACATTGATCACTTGATTATAAAGCTATAACTACTTTCTTTGTACCTAAAATACATCTACAGAAAATAGGTGAATTATGTATTGCTTCATCAAACATTTTCAATCTAGCCTCCCTGTACGCTTCAATTAATCCTAAATATCAATTTGAATGACGTCACCAACGTCTTATCCAATGGCGAGGAGGGATTATGTTTGTTTGAATGAATGAATGTCTGAATCAGTTATACCCCTTGACAATTATGTTGTTGGCAAGATGCAGTAATAGAAAGTCGAATCGGATGTCTCCCTGGTACGTTACTGCGCCATAGAGGACTATCTGAATTTACCAAGGGGTAGGCCTAGGTTAAACTGTTAAAACAAGTCAAAAGCAGTTATTTTTTACAAACTGATTGTATAATTGTATGATATTTAATATGCTTATCGGGGATTTTGAAATCCTGGCACTGAAGGCTACTACGAGACAAGGCCGCTGTCCACTGTTGTGGTGCTGAATCTGAGGTGAGCTTCGTTACAGTTGCGCAGTGTGGGTTCTTTGTAATCGCATCTGGCGCAATGTAGGCCTAATATAACATATACTTACTTTATTTCCTTAAATAATGTTGATTATTATTACTTTAAATAAAGTTAGTCAAATGCATTGACATTATTAGATGGAATCATCGCAACTGCATATCAAACAATTTGGAATTTGCACCGTGTAATAATAACACTAATAATGATAATAATAATAATAATAATAGTAATAATAATATAGGTTAGTAAAATAGGCTAATAAAAACAACATCTTTCCCATCCCATTTCTCCACTGCAAAGGATGTTAAATGTAATTTCTTGAAAATAACATAAAATAAAATGTTTTTGATTGTTTTCAATATAATGTTGAGAATATAATGTTACTTATAAGTGGTGGTAGTATTATGAGTATTTATGTGATCTAATAACTTAGAAATAAATTCAAAAACTGTCTCACACAACTGTCTCACAAAAACAGTAAAAAGATATTAATAAAAATAATTCAAAATAATTTAATGCATTATATGTACAGTCAAGTGATTGGCTGTGCCAATAAATAGCACCAATTAATCACTGAGATAGATGTAATTGATAACCCTTTATGCTTATTTAATCAAGTCTTATTATTTAAACAAAGTGTATACAATATCCATGTCAGATATAATTTCAAATGATGTTGTAACATGAAAATTATCTCTAAGACAAAACACGTAGAGATTTCTATAACTGCATCAGTATTTTGTTTTGATGGCATTTTGGCCTTGGCAGGATGAAGTGTGAATAGTCCCTTTTTCAGTAAACATAGTAGCATTCTTACTTCAAGCATGTGTGCATACTTTTGTTTGGCTTGCACGTGTGTGTGCGTGCGAGCATGCATGGGTGTATGTGCATGCACTGTATGGAATATACATGTTTGCGAGTGCAGATGCTTTTAAAGGACCTTGCTTTGTCCTAGTGCAGCATACTGTAGTAAGACATCATAAAGGAGGTTAGAAATACTTATCGTGACTGGTAGATGATGAACAGAAATAGGATAGAAGACATTTTGAAGCTTGAATCCTTGTCCTAGCTGACAGTTAGGAGAGGCTGTGTTGTGTGCCAACAGTATGAGACTACAGGTAAAGGTGTTCAGTAAAGGGGAGAATCTTCTCTGTCTTTCTCTCCCTCCCTCCCTCCCTCCCTCCATCTCTCTCCTGTCAGTCATTAGAACATGTAGAGATGGGAGGAGCCGCATTGTGGGGCTGGGCACACAGAAAAGCTTTTAATTGCCCCTTGTGCCATGTGCCAGAAATGTGTGTACTGTGTGTGTGTGTGTGTGTGTGTGTGTGTGTGTGTGTGTGTGTGTGTGTGTGTGTGTGTGTGTGTGTGTGTGTGTGTGTGTGTGTGTGTGTGTGTGTGTGTGTGTGTGTGTGAGTTTGCACTTGTGTGTGTTTGTGCTTTTATGCTTCCGACCCCAACCTTGAACATGCCCTCCCCAATTTACTGTGGAATCTTTGATAGATATGCAAACGCAAGAGACAAACCCTTCTCTCTGTATCTTACAGTAAAACAGCTTTAATTTTAAAAATACATTTTGGACATGGCGGGGGGCGGCGTTTGAAGCCATCACCCTCATATGGAGCCAGTCCTTGTGAGAGACTGCCTCACCGTAGGGGTGGGCGCAGTGGCGGAGAGGGGTGGTCTGGGAAGACTGGCGTCGTAACCAGTTTGGACTGGATCGCCAGCCTGTGTGTTTTGATCAAGCCTCACGCTGATTATTTGACTTTGAGGAGTTGAGGCTTTGGCTGCCACGTTATGGGCTGGCCGTCCAATCAAAGGCTTTGTAACAGCAGAACAGTGAGGGAGGATTGGCAGGGAAATGTTACAGTTAGTAAGTGGCCAATTGGTGATGAGTACTTTAAGCAGAGGGTCAGGAGGTACTGGTATTTTTGTGAACTGTTAAGTACACATTTGATTAAAGTTGATTCATTTAAAATAATCAGCATTTCTTACATTTTAGGTGCTGCATGAACGTGACCAGACCTCTCAATAGAACTGCTACGGTTTACTCACTGTGCACTTAAGGTTGAAAAGGGAAATTAAAATCTTAATTCTTCTGATTGTTAATACTATTTTCTCCTGATTATAGGTCAGAATCTGGCCCGTGCGTATCACCTGTGGCACAAGAGGATGGGTAGCCTTAGGGGTTGGTTGTTATCTTTGGTTATCTAGCTGTATGAGTGATGTACATTCTTCATAAAGCTAGATAACCGAAAGTAACAAGAATCCCATTACGCTCCTGAAAGGCATCAAGACCCCCAACACATATCCCCCATGCCGCACCACCCCGTTCTACCACTCACAGCAAAACAAGCAAAGAAAATGGCCGACATCATAGGACACGGGAGCAGCAGAAAAAGTCAAGTAAGTCATGTGACGTCAACCAACTGCACAGGTTTGTGTGTGTGTGTGTGTCTTTTCAAATCAGCTTGATAATTATAACTCTCTCGCCGCTGTTATTTCCTCAGATATATCACAATTGCCTCTGAGAATTTTAGCCGCAGATTTGAAAGTTTGAGTATTAGTTGAGTTTCTTATAAATTTCCTTCTTTGAGAATTAGAATTTTTGAGGCGTTAAGATTTTCACCTGAGCCGTATGGTTGGGAAAGCCTGATCTCTTTGAGATTGATCTGTAAAAATAATGAGCTATACACATAATGCCATACACATTACACATATTTCCTCATATTTGCACATGGCCGGTGGCATTGGTCCCTAGCAGTCCGGTTGGTCCAACAGGATCACTTGTAATCTAATAAGCCCCTAATCCCTCTGTGCGGAGCGGCATGCAGTGGCTTATCATTACGATCACATGGCCAGCAGTGGTGGGTGGGTCCCAAAGAACCAACGCCAACCTGAATAGTGCTGACTGCAGACTTTGCCGAAGTGGTTAACAAGTTGACCAGTCAGTAGCTGCAAGTACCACTATCCTACCGTCTGTACTCGGCTGATGAGGTTTTAGTTAAGGCTGTTGGAAAACAGGTGAAATGAATAGAAAGTATGGTTGCTGATTATAACCTCTAATGTCATACGTTATTTGGATTGTGGAAGTTTACAATGGACTTTTTAAGTTAATCCCATAATCATCTCCCCCCGCCAGCACATAGTCAAATGGACAGATTTGTTTGAGGCCAGTTTTGTTAAGCTAGAGGGTTGTTTATTGGTTTTCTCCCCTCTTTCTTTCATATGGGAAGGTGTTTGGTTTTGGTTTTGTGTGGGTGTTTGATTTGAGGTGACATTTGGCTTGGTTGTAAATGGGCAATGGCGAAGCCTCCATTGCGTGAGGTGCTACCATGTGGAAAGGCCTGATGGGTCTTGTTGAATGGCACTTTGTGGGGCTCTGTGGGGGAGTGGTCCGAGGGCAATCAACCAGAAACTGCCCCCAGTGACAGAGCCATGAGAGAGGGAACAATCCGGGCCTCAGCCCATCGTGGGGAGTAATTGGTCAATCAGATCTTCACACCTTCAATCAGTCATCAAGGCAATGATGTTGATTTCTTTTCAACTAGAAAGAGAATCATGTCGAGTGATGCCTCTAGTGATTTTTCTGTCTTTTGGCCAAATCAGCCTTCCATAGCTTCAAGACATCACAGAAAAATTGGAGAGTAAATATGGTGATCAGGTGCCTAAACAGGGTTTCAATCACATGTCCTCGCCTAAATGTATACATTTGAATTCTGCTTTGATAACAAACACAATATTGACTCCGACATAGCACCTCGGACTGTTGGAGAGTTTTATGTAGCAACATCCCTCACAATGTCAATCTTAGCGGGTTGTGCAGCGGTCCCTGCCTGCTGCATTGCAGGTGCTGAGTGTGACATTTGAGCTCAGGGCTCAGCGAGGGAGCGAGAGAGACGAGGGCCTTGACAGGAAGTGACAGGCGGTGATGTCACCTCCTACGGTGACACAGTGGTACCTGGCTCTTTGTCTGTTCTCCCTAGTTACTGTCATTACCAACATCCAGGGGAACTGGACCCCAACGACTATTCTTGGCTGTTATCTGTGGTTGTATAGCTAGGTATATGTCTGCCGTTGTGTCTGTTAATGTGACAAATTAGATTTTTACAAAGTGTTATGCAAGTAAAATTTGATTGATTGACAACATTTATGGGTAAAGGTTTTAGCAAAGTTAGATTAGCTCTCTGATATCAGTTTGTGTTTCTTTTTCAGGCAGTAAAAGCCTTTTTTTCTCTCCAATTAGCTCCAATTTGTACGATAAGCATGAATACTATTTGAAGAGAAGATTATATGAAGTCAGTGACAGATGCTCATGAAGATGTGTGCACTGGTGCAGCTGTTTTGTTGGTGGCAATAAGGGGGATGACTTTGTATGTGACACACTCATATCAATAACAGTCGACACTAGGGAGTAGGGTTGCAAATATATTCCAATAAATTCCCTGATTTTCCCGAAATCCTGGTTGCAGGACGCACTGAATGAGGAGGGAATAAGCAGGAAATTCAGAATCTTACAACCAGGATTTCTGGAACAGCAGGGAATTCATTGAATGCTCCTGGAATTTTGCAACCCTACCCCAGAGGAAAGATGGCCTTTGCACTCCCTGCCTGAAAATGGCACAAAAACAGGAGTTCCACAAAACCTCTGGGCCTCTCCTGTAGGCCTGTCTGGAGTGGAGGGAGGGAGATAGAAAGGGGAGGAAATATAAAGGAAGGAAGGAGGGAGAGGAGGAGGAAGGAAGGGAGGCAGAGGGAGGGTTTGGGGATTTGTCTTAGCGTTCAGGCACTAGGTAAGCAGATTTAGACTCCAAGTGTCAAGTACAAAAAACAGGCATTGTGCCAGGGCCCTGGCAGCCCCCCCACCAGTAGACTTTACAGTCAATAGAGCTAGTCCACTTGTCACAGGGAGACAATGGGCTCCTTTACCACCCTTTCAGCACCTCCGGGTCCTAGCAGCCAGACGGGTTTCTGAAAAAGGCCCAGTGATTCTTGCTCCCTTTTCTCTGTCTCTCTTTCTCTCAACAGAACACACCAACAGAGTTTGGAAAATGGCTTCACTGTTGGGCGGCCCCCGCCTCCCTGTCGCTCACAGAGAAATGAATGTATTTCAGGCGTTTAGAGAGGAGATTAAGTTTGGTAACTTAGCAGTAACAGGTGTACTTTGACTTGGCTCAGACCACACCAGAAGTGGATGCTATGACTTGGTTCGGACCACACCAGAGGTGGATGCTATTGTTGGACCCGTTGTTCTGATTCCTTCCTGACAGTTTCGACTTGTGTGGAGATGAAGATGGGACTGCTTTATGTCCTTTCTTTACATGTTTCCTCTAGGAAGTTAGTGCTGGGAGTTTGTTTGGCCTAGCTGTCCAAGATCATTATCTTATAATTTCTCTGTCTTTGAAAATGCTTCTCAGTTTTGCTACAATTCATCATTGATTTGCCAAAGGGAGACAGGAGTTATCTTTAGATCTCCCTCCACTGTTGCTCTAGGGAGCTAGTGAATGGTAAACAATCTAAATAGAGAAATATCAGAAGGATTACAGAACATACATACTATACCTTCTAGCATTTAGAACAATGTGCTCAACTGCTAATGTTTTAACATAGGATGCATAAAAGCAAATACTTTCCTGTATATTTTGACAGTTAGGAAAAATTGCCTCTCAACAAACAGAAGGATAACATTTTCAGAAGTTGGGCAAATAGGGCACAAACTGAAACAAACGATTTCAGTCTTGAACAAAGCTTATGGACAGAGCCTGACAGAGCCTCAGTCCACAGAAGGCCATTCTGGTGAAATGACTTGTCAGAACATCATGTGAAGGGGCTGTTCAGACCGAAGCTGCTTTGGCAGCCATTGTCTTGTTCTCGGTCACACACCTACGAGTCCAGAGTAAGCACACAATTTCATTGTTCCCTGAGCTGTTAATATCAGAGGCTACACAATGGAGCCCATTTGCCATATTTGCATATGGCACTTTTCCAACAACGACTCGGAGCAGGCTTGAAAGCCGTCCCACTGTAGTGCCAATGGCAAAAAAATGTCAAGTGCCAATTAGCAGAGATTTGCCACCATTCAGTGGTACCCCACCCCCTCTACTACTGCCCCTCCCTTCCTCCTAGCCAACTCTCTCATACTCCAAGCCCCTTCCTTCACCCCTATCGCTACTCCCCTATTACAGTGTACAAAATAGTGTCTCCCTACTGACACCCTGAAACAAAAGCTGCCTCATTCCTCTAGCAGTTAATGGAGGATCCTTTTTGCTGGCCTGAGAGTGAAAACAGACAGCAGCTCTCTCCTCCTCGATTAGTCTGCTCTCTTCGTTGGTTCACCGAATGTCATATATAGGCTAGGATGGTAGCTAGTTTGAAGATCCCAACCCAGATAAGTGGAGTTAGTTTGTAGCTCTTGGGTTACTTGCATGTGTAGCTTGGTCGGAGAATGACATGGAAAAGCCCCACTACAATATGCTTGACTAGTTTGAGTTTGTGCTAAAAGAATGAGAAGGCTAACACAATAGGTCCAGAAACCTCTTCATCAACCTAGCATGTTGAGACAACAGCTCCAGAAACCTCTTCATCAACCTAGCATGTTGACACAACAGCTCCAGAAACCGCTTCATCAACCTAGCATGTTGATACAACAGCTTCAGAAACCTCCTCATCAAACTAGCATGTTGATACAACAGCTCCAGAAACCTCTTCATCAACCTATCATGTTGATACAACAGCTCCAGAAACCTCTTCATCAACCTAGCATGTTGATACAACAGCTCCAGAAACCTCTTCATCAGCCTAGCATGTTGATATAACAGCTCCAGAAACCTCTTCATCAACCTAGCATGTTAATACAACAGCTCCAGAAACCTCTTCATCAGCCTAGCATGTTGATACAATAGCTTCAGAATCCTCCTCATCAGCCTAGCATGTTGATATAACAGCTCCAGAAACCTCTTCATCAACCTAGCATGTTGATACAACAGCCCCAGAAACCTCTTCATCAACCTAGCATGTTGATACAACAGCTCCAGAAACCTCTTCATCAGCCTAGCATGTTGATACAATAGCTTCAGAATCCTCCTCAGTTGACACTGTAGTATGTTGTCTTTGTTGTAATGAAGTTTCACAACATTTGGTCTCATACAGCCAACCATCTGTGACTCCAATAGCATATTCTGGACAACAATCCCCTTCTAGGTCACAGTCTTTTTCTATTTTCACATGTGATCACACAACCTTTCACATATGAAATCATGTGGTTTTGGTGCCACCAAATTTTCCCCATGAGATTACATAAGCATGCCCTGCAAACAAAATGTCTCATAATCGTAGTGTTTTCAATTTACATATGTGACGCACAAGATTACATTATGTTTATTTATACAGTAATTATGATGTCCTCACCTGGGATATGAACTCACAACGTCTTGGTTCACAGCATTACAATCTTCCTGCTACGCCACTATATCTGTGTCAGTAACTGATTTCACCTGCATTCCTACACTTTGAACTTCAAAGTAAATCTCAGCTCTGTTAAAAATACACTCAATAAAAAAACATTATATTTATCATAGTGATTCAGGAGTCAGTAAATAATCTGCCACACCAACATTAGACAACTATACAGAAAACCCTCACACTGTTGAAATAAGTAAAGGAAATCAATGATGGGATAATATTCAGATGAACTGAACTAAAATAGTAGTGCAGATGGCACTCTTTTGCTAATTGTAGATATGCATTGTAGGTAATTAATCTGCAGAGGACTTCTGAGAATGCTACAGACTTTGTGACACAGCAGAACAATCAGCTTTCCTCCAAATTTAGAGAGAGTGAGTTCAAATCCCAAGTGCAGTCATATTGAAAAGTCAGCACGAAGTGATCATATTGATTAAATATGCACTATTACACAATTTTTGCTGAACAGGGTACCGCTTACCTTAAAACTCCAATACCATTTCATTACTTCCCTTACAGAGAAAAACATGAAAAGAGACACGTGAGGTTAGTTGATCACATTTAGAGTTCACATATTAACACCACAATTTCACGTGTGGAGAATAACATGTTTTCACCTCACATGAATTGCAGTAAATGAAAGGTGAAATTGGCAGTTTCACGTGAAAACCTTCAAAAACGTAAAAATGTTGCATCCCCATATTGTCATGTTTTCACGTGTACGCAAATGTTTTCACGTGTAGTTTCATGTTATCACATGTTGCTTTTACATGTTGTCACGTTATCAAATTAACTTCACATAAGATCACATGTGAAATTCATGTGTTTTTTCCATAACGGAGCTCAAGTCCTTGTTGCGTCCTTGAACGGAAGTGAAGACATTTATTATGGAATGGCTGAAAAGCCTACGTTAGCATGGAGCAATCTCCTATTGCAGATGATGTGAGTCTGAACCTAACTTCATATGAAACTTGTATGATGTTAAAATACAGTGCAGTCAGAAAAAAGATTAGTCATCTTCATAATACAAAGGTAATCTTGTTTGTCCAATTGGGGCCACCGTTGTTCCTCCACATAGCATTTACCTAACTTACCGCCTCCTGCCACTCAAAAGGATTTTCCCCCTGTTCTTTTTCTCTTTCATTCTTTTATTCAATCTCTGTGACTATTTTTTTTCTTCCCAGTCTTGATTCTCAGATGGTTGGATCTGATTTGCATTCATTTGCATAATGAAAGTCATTTGCATGCTTAGGGGCAGACTGTACCATGAGAAAAGACATGAAAAGGTGTGTGCGTGTGTATACGTAAATATACATGTATGTGCATCTCGGCTGGTTAAACTCACATTTTCCCTATTCTTGTATTTTGTGCAGACTACCAACGGCACCCGTGACAGAATGCTGGCAAAATGAGGCTGAAAACAGGGAAAGGAGGAGGGTCTGCTGTTGACTCTGCCTCCCTCTTCTCGCCCTCATCCGCTTTGCCTCTCCCCTCCTCCCCTCCCTCGCTTCATCCCTAGCTGCCTTCCCCATTCTCCTGTACCGCGAGACGCAGCCCACGCCACCATCTTAGGACGACGCACACTGGCATGAAATGGAAGTGAGGACCAGAGAGAGCAGGTAACAACAACAGCCCTGCGCCCGCCATGCTGCATCACGCCTTCATAACACCACTACCACCCCATCCTTTCCTCCTCCTCCGGACCCTCCCTTCTCCCTCGCTCCCTCGCTCTGCCAGGCTGGCCTTGCTTTTAAGCACCTCAGATGTGTTTGCTAATTGCAGAAATCACGAGATGTGTTGATGGAGGGGGAAGGCAGGCTGGGGTTTTTGTGTGTGCTTGTATTAAATCACTCCTCGCACTTAATACCTCTCTCAGGAGGCATTCAGTGGGCATCTGTGCTCTGAACAGCCCAGTTTTCTTCCCGTTTGGGAATTGTTGTGCCATCCTCTTCACACACATGCCCGACATGGTGGCTGCCATTTTGGTTGAAATACGCAGGCCGTATTCCCTGGTCAGAATAACCGAGACATGAATGTTCCACATTTTGTATATTATATAAAATAGTTACACCCAGAGAATATTAACGAATATTTGCTAGGGGTTTATTATATCATCATCATCATCATCATCATCATCATCATCATCATCATCATCATCATCATCACTATTTTTATTATCATTAGTCTTCATAGAGACAGTACGCTTTTTATTATCATTAGTCTTCATAGAGACAGTACGCTTTTTTTTATTATTAGTCTTCATAGACACAGTACGCTTTTTATTATCATTAGTCTTCATAGAGACAGTACGCTTTTTATTATCATTAGTCTTCATAGAGACAGTACGCTTTTTATTATCATTAGTCTTCATAGAGACAGTACGCTTTTTATTATATTAGTCTTCATAGAGACAGTACGCTTTTTATTATCATTAGTCTTCATAGACAGTACGCTTTTTATTATCATTAGTCTTCATATATTTATTTTCACCCTTTTTTGCAATATTTAAGTCTTATCATTCCTTTTTTTGTAATTAATTATCCTCATTGCTGACGTAAACATTTACATTAATGACTGTTTAGTTAAAAATGCTCAAAGCAGTTCAGAGCATATCTTTAAAGGAGAAAACTGTGACATCCATAAGTCAGAGTATGCTACTCAGACAGACAGCCCAGTTCAACACCAACACAGAGAGAAAGGGACCAGGAGAGAGTGAGCGTGGTTGAGAGACAGAGAGAGGGAGCGAGAGAGGCAGAGGCCGAATGAAAGTATGATAAGGTCTCAGTAGCAGAAAGCTGTCTTTGTGTTGATGGGTGAGTTTTTGGGGGAGCTGGTGCTGAGACAAGTCCTGTATTGTTCTCCTAAGCAAGCTTGTTGTAGCGCTCCTTTATTCCAACCAGGGAGCTGCAAGTTTAAAAACCTCTTAATAACCAAAACACCAATTAGAGTCGGCTGGGCCAGATTAAATAAGGCAGCCGGTAAACAATGTGTGCCATTGTCCGTGCCACACGGAGAGAACTCCCTTTGTTTGTGTCTGCATACTGGAGGTCAAGACAGTGCTATCGCTAAGATACTGTACGGTGCCAGAGCATTGTTAATGGATGGGCTACTGAGTTACAGCCCATGCATATGGACGGAGAAACACTAGAGTGCTATTAAGTCTGTCTTGTCGCCAATCCCACCAAGGTATTCCGCTGCATGAGGTCTACAGAGACATTGCTGTTAGGACTAGAGATAATGAATTTATGAAGGATATTAAAATAAACTATAGGCTGATTAAGCCAAATGTGGAGAAAGAAAAAAAATCTGAACAAAACCACAACATTCACATTGGAGCTTCATCAGACCATTAGCTGGTAACAGTTTTTAATTAAAGTTGTTTTGTCTGGGATTCTATGTTGGGGAGCCAGTCTAACAAAACATTGCATGAGAACCTTTGTAGTAACAGTGTCTAATCTAATGCAAACCCACTAATCACAGACAGTCTCTGTAAACAGGTGGTAGATTGAGCAGGGGCCAGGGCCATTCTCAATTTACTGTGTAAATTATGCAGAGCCCAAAACAATACAAACAGTAGACAGTGGAGTGGCTGGCGTTGGGTAATGAGATGATGTGTGGCCTGTGCGGGCTGAGAGCGAGGCGAGTTGAGGGGGTGGGTGGGCATAGTCAGCAGCTTGCGTCTGAGTGTGCGGGTCTGGAGGGCTGGAGCTTGGGCAGGGGGCAGACACACCCCTCCTGCCTAGACTAGGGGGTTGGGGGAGGCAGCTGGGGCCTGGGGCACCCTCCCCCATAGCGCCAGCGAAAGCACCAGTCTTGGGAACTTCTGTGGCAGGCAGAGGTCCCCCCAATATTGGCACGTAGGGGCCCCCTAAAGTCTGGCTGTGTCTGTGGCTCCCACTCACCCCCTCCCTCCTGTCTCCCCACAGCCCCCCAACCCCACACCTCCCTCCCTACTCTCTCCCCAATGTGACGCTGGGGGCCTGGGAAGGACTTGAAGTTCACGGCCAGACCTCCTATAGAGCTGACAGGCTGACTGTTTGCTCAATTCGACTCCCTATTCAAGACTGAGCTAGAGGGGGAGTTTAAGGGGGGTACGGTGGGGGTGTTGGCGGGGGGAGGGGGGGTGGGGACACCATAGCGCTGTGACTATTCATTCAGAGGGAGAGACAAGTGAATGGAGAGAGAGGAGAGGCCAGGAAGAAGATAAAGGGAGGAAGGGAGGGGAGGATAGATGGGGTGCATAAAGAAGAGTGAGGATTCTGTGCACAAAGTTTGCTCTGAGCAATGTGTGCCCCCTCTCACACTCCCTTAGACTCTTAATTACCAGCGTCCTCCACTCTACTCTCTCTCTCTTTCTTTTTCTCCCACCATCTCACAATCACTCTCATCTTCCTCTCGGTCCCCCTGTCCGCCTGGTTTTTTGGCCCACATGCTGGGGTTGTAAATTTACCATTAACGAGCTCATTCACTGTCGGCCCCTCAACAAAAACAAGACCATGATTCCCAATAACTCAAACCGACACCAATACCCTAAACCCCTTTTGTGACACCACTTCTGTCTCATTTTGCGTTTCATTGTAAATGTCCTTCCTTTACTTGAATTTACCCCATTGACATACAGTACAGATTAAACTGCTATCGAGATGCTAGCTAGCATGGCTAACATGATTCTGGCTAATAGCTAATATGGCTAACATGATTCTAGCTAATAGCTAATATGGCTAACATGATTCTAGCTAATAGCTAATATGGCTAACATGATTCTAGCTAATAGCTAATATGGCTAACATGACGCATGCTAGTTAGCATGCTGGCTCTACTCATTGTAGTTTTAAACCCAGACAACCACCAACATCATGGCTGGTTCTCTGTGTACTCTATGACCCTTGGGTAAGATGTTAAGTTGCTTGTCTGAGTGGCTCTAAAATTAAAAGACCCCCAGCTCTCTGAAGTCCCTCAGTCTCAGCTCCTACAGCTTAGGGTGTGTCACATGCTTCCTCTTTGCATTATGGCCCTGTAGCGTACCAGGCTCCCGGCAGTGCCTTTCAACTTCACCCTCAATCCCCTTGGTTAGCTGGCAGTCTGCTACAACCAGTCCAGGAGCACTAAGGTCACTTGTCAGAAACTCCCTGATGGTTTTTGCTATATGAAAGAGACTGGCTGTTCACTAGAAAATATTTTTAACACTTAATGTACTGGCTTTATTATGAGTTTGTTTTATTTACGGTGGTGTTTTAACCAACGGTTGGAACCGGTTCAGGGAACAGAAGAGAACAGAACCGAAAATAACAAAAAATGTCAAGGAACGGAAACAGAACCGGGAATGAAAGTGAACTGTTATTTTCAAATCTTGAGAACTGGTTAATAATGTTTTTATTTTATTTTTTTTACTAATGTCTAGTATATAATTCTGCAATTCAGTAAAGTTATAATGCTAGTAATAGCCTAAACACACTCCCAATTTATGTCATGATGTTCAGCGCTTCAATCCATGCTCCCTCCATGTCCACCCCTCTCTTGCTCTCTCCCCACCTGTGAAATTTTGGTTGCATCATCTCTGACCAATTAAACATGTAAACAACTAGCCTACCCATTCCATAGCAAGATGCTCTATCCATGCTAATTGGTGAGGTAAAATAATGAGCTAAATGTAAAAAATGCTGTTGATTTCACAGGTTAAAAAATGTACAAAAATGAACTATTAACCACTACTTTTTTTTGTTCAACCGGTTCAGAACTTTATTATGCTGGCCGGAACACTGGAACGGAAAATATAGGGGTTCTGTTTGGAACTAATTTAGGTTCCAACCCCTGCTTCTAACATACTATCCCTTTTTCCCTCCAGGCAAATAATGTTCCAGAACACTGAAAGAGGGCAGAGAAAACAACGAGCAGTAATCCATTGGGAGAAGAGAAGTTGCCCACAAACTACCAACCCATCCCTAGTATTTGCCATGGAACAGGCCCATTGCAACAATGTTTGTCCAATACACTCCAACTTGTGCCCCAACATTTGAGCATCAGAACACTTTAGCTGCCTTTATAAAACTCTGACGTGTGGTTGGACCTCTGGCCTGGGTTTTGTTATCCAACAAGGGCCAATCTGGATTGGTTTTGTTTCCTTTCTTAAGCCAAGAAGAAAGTGGGGTGGTGGTCCGTCATTGGCGTGGAAAAGGAGGAAATATCTCAGGATCCAAGATGAACAGAGAAGCACTGATTTCTGGATACACTGTGCCATGAATAAGAGACATTACATGTGCTGTGATGAATAAGAGACATTACATGTGCTGTGATGAATAAGATACATTACATGTGCTGTGATGAATAAGAGACATTACATGTGCTGTGATGAATAAGATACATTACATGTGCTGTGATGTGATAAGAGACATTACATGTGCTGTGATGAATAAGAGACATTACATGTGCTGTGATGAATAAGAGACATTACATGTGCTGTGATGAATAAGAGACATTACATGTGCTGTGATGAATAAGAGACATTACATGTGCTGTGATGAATAAGAGACATTACATGTGCTGTGATGAATAAGAGACATTACATGTGCTGTGATGAATAAGAGACATTACATGTGAACCTATTGTACCTATTTGCCTGCATCCTCTAAAACATCTACACTGAGTTTATAAAACATTAAGAACACCTGCTCTTTCCACAACATAGATTGACCAGCTGAATTCAGCTGAATCCAGGTGAAAGCTATGATCCCTTATTGATGTCACTTGTTAAATCCAGTTCAATCAGTGTAGATTAAGGGGAGGAGACCGGTTGAGGAAGGATTTTTAAGCCTTGAGACAATTCAGACATGGATTTGTGTGTGCCATTCAAAGAGTGAATGGGCTAGACAAAACATGTAAGTGCCTTGAACGGGTTATGGTAGTAGGTGCCAGGCACACCGGTTTGTGTCTAGAACTGCAACACTGATGGGTTTTTCACGCTCAACAGTGTCCACCCAAAGGACATGTGGGAAGTATTGGAGTTAACATAGGCCAGCATCGCTGAGGGGTGCAACTCAATATTAGTAAGGTGTCCTTAATGTTTTGTACACTGTATGTTATATGTGAGGAAATGTTCTTTGCAATACAGATTCATAGTGCAAACATTTATATAATAGCATAGGTCACTTTACTACTACTACTACTACAACACTACTACTACTACTACTACTACTACTACTACTACTACTACTACTACTACTACACTAATACTACTACTACTACTACTACTACTACACTACTACTACTACTACAACACTAATACTACTACTACTACTACTACTACTACTACTACTACTACTACTACAACACTAATACTACTTTAATTTAAAGTAAATAAAAAAGTATGTATAGAGTCCATGGTGTTGCATGGGAATGTTGTATAACAAGCTGCATAAATAACATATACCTACCTAGATCATAATGCCCATTTTTGTGTTTAGATTTTATTGTTTACTAGTTGCTATGACTGACAGACACATGAATGTGACACCCAGGGCAGCGGTGAAGAATACTGCACTGCGATTGGACGGCTCCGTGTGTCATGTGACACACAGGCAAATGGGAGAGCTGTTGTCTTTATACTCTATGCAACTGTTTTTAACCTGCTACCAAATATATTGGGCAAGCGGTCAACTGGATTATTTTTGGGCCAACAATTTCATGAAATATTAGTCTGTTTGTTCAGTTTTCTCTCACCATACAGGCTGTATGTGTTTGTGTGTGCATGTGTGTGTGTGTGAGAGAGAGAGAGAGAGAGAGAGAGAGAGAGAGTTAAAGACATTCCTAATGAAAATAACACATTTCATTTATAAAAGAATTATGGAGATCCATTTTAGTTTTCATTTTTCATTAACAGAGTTGAATATGCTGGCCCTAAGCCTCTGCCAACGCAAATCAGTGTAGGAAATACACATCTAATATTCTTGATGGCAGAACTGTTTGATCAGCAGTGCAGGTTATAGGGAGTCATCTAAGCTCAGGACTGCGTGGACAGAACATTTTAAACCACTATAGCTTTCCCTAGCAAACCACGTCACTGTAATACAAGGTACCTTAGAGTAAGACATGATAAATATGCACACACGCATACACACACACACACACAATACACATGCAAGCAAATGCAATAATGCAAGCCTCATCATAGAATAGTTAGTTTTATATAAAACATTTTGGGAAGTGCCACATTTGTATTCCAGTTGATAATCTATGCAAATCTTTGAAATATTACTTTTAACAATATTCGGCGCTTGTGCAATTGAGTTGAAGGAGACTATGTTGGTCTGATTTTGTAAATGTATTATTTTGATAATCTTGAGCATCACAATGCTATAGTACTACTTATCTGCCTGGATAAGTTTGAAATTGAAAAAAAGAAATAATCCCTAACTAAAAGTAACTTCGGGGAGTCGCTGAAATTATTCAATCATTTTATGTTTCTTGTTTTGTTTTGCACTAAAATGAAATGTCTATTCAGATATTTTTAAGTAACCGATGTTGTGTTATGCAATGTAATGTGTATTATGTAATGCTAGATTGCACTGAATGAACCACATGTGCCTTTGTATGAAGAAAAAAACTGTGTCCTGTCATGGATTAGTACTAAAAGTTTACATTGAAAACAAACAGCAAACAACCGTCTTGTTCTATTTCTGTTCATCTTCATGAATCTATTGGCATGTAAGAAAGAACAGGTGGAAGGCTAACAAAAATCACTGACAGTAATATCACAAGAGAGACTAGCCATACTTTGAAGTGGTTAGCAGATTTACTGATAACTGAGTGCCAGGACTGGAAAATTCTATTGCCAAATCCCACAGGATTAAGGGTTTTATACGTTTAGTGATGAGCTACCTGAGATCACAATAATCATCATAATAATTGTGATAAAACTCACCCATTGTTTACAGCTCATGCATTCCATTAAGTCGACATCCTAGAGCAAGCAAACGCATTGCAGGCTTACTGGCAGTCATAGATACACAGGCATTCACATCCAACATCATCCATATCCTCAACACTAGAGCTGATCATCAATGCCATTCATATTAACGATCACCTGTATCCTCAGTACTACAGCTGAGGAACAAAGTTACTGACACAGCATAGGTTTATCACGCAGTTGTTTTCATTGTGTGAATCTTTGTGCAATTTAATGTAAACATTTTAATGCTGCAAGCACGCCGATACAGGATTTTGATATCCACATTGGACAGTGTTAGAGTCCTAAAATAAACAAATAAACATCCACTATAACCGGGCCAGGTTGCAAATCTATTATGTTCCAAGCGTTAACATCCAGTCTTTTGTGACATCTCCCCTCGCCCCCCATGTTCCTTGGCTGTGTTATGGTCCTCATAATCTAATTCACTGTTTTTGTCAACCTGCCAAGAGACAAGTTGCATTAGCTGAGCGCTATAGGCTTTAATGAACTGAGCGGTGATATTACAGTTCTTCTCGATTGTTTACACACATTTTCTGAAAGCATGCCTCATATTCTCAGAACTCTACACACAAATCAAAAAACACACACACAATGGGCAAAACCCCTCAATTCTCCAGCAAAATGAAACTTTACATTCAAAACAATGTTATTTCTTATCAAAAGGGTATTTTGTTTTCAAATGACACACACAAACCATCATATGAATAGACATTTATAAGAACCAGTTGAACACTGATGTGCTCAATGTAAAACACTATGATGAATGGAAAACACTTCTTCTCCATTCATCATAATGACTTAGGCCGTTTTTTTGGTTCAGTGTTGCCGTTACTACAGACAGTACATACATAAGTGTGTTGTAAAAGATTTGAGAATATTGTTTTTATACTCAGAACACACAAATACACGGTAACAAATGTATTTTATTTTCCCCACAAAAACAATGTACACAGTGTACATCCCATTCCCAACCAACACAAAGTTGCACATACAGTGATCTACATACAAAACAGAAGAATTTAATGTATACAGTTACAGTAAAGAAAAAAACTATGCTGTATCCTCTCTTCTGTTGCGGTCTGGCCACAGCACCTCATCCACATCACAAGCAATGTTTTCCCTGGCCAAGCAGCGGGGGAAATATCGTCTAGCATGGCGATTCCAGCCATGAAAAGCATCAGCTGCTATATCTCCACATGCGTCTTCCATAGCTTGGAGAAGAGGTATACGCGTTTGCGGATTTCGGTCATACACTTTCCATCTCCAGGCAGAAAAAAATTCCTCAATAGGATTGAGGAATGGAGAATATGGAGGGAGATAAACAACTAAAAAGCGTGGGTGGGCAGTGAACCAGTTACGAACCAGAGCAGCCCTGTGGAAACTTACGTTGTCCCAAATGACAACGTACCTGAGCTGCTCTGGGCCATCTACCTGATCTGGTGGAATGAGTGTGTTGTGTAGGGTGTCCAGGAATGTGATCAGATGGGCGGTGTTGTAGGGGCCAAGGGTAGCATGGTGATGGATGACGCCGTGGTGGGTAATCGCTGCACACATTGTGATGTTCCCTCCGCGCTGGCCAGGGACTTGAACAATGGCACGCTGGCCGATGATATTCCTTCCCCTCTTTCGTCTTTTTGTGAGGTTGAATCCAACCTCATCAATGAAGATGAACTGGTGCTCCACTGCAGCCACCTCTAGCTCAAGGACTCTCTGAAACACACATGACAATATCAGAAATAGACATGGAGTGGTCACTATTGTGAAGCACAATCATTATGATTACAATACTGAAATATGTATAATTTATACAGTGTTGAGAGTATGCATCAATTGTGGGATTGTATAGGACTCACTTGCACATAGTTATATCGCAATTTTTTGACTCTTTCTGAATTGCGTTCAAATGGCATCCTGTAGACCTGCTTCATCCTGAAATTATTTCTGCTCAAGACACGGTCCAGTGTTGATAAGCTTACCCTATCAATATTTTGAAATATCTCATTATTTTCTATTATTCTTCTTTGTATTTGCCGTAATGTTATGGCGTTATTTTCTAGGACCATGTTCATGACTTCAGTTTCCTGTTCAGGAGACAGAACACGTTCCCGACCACCTTTCAGTTCTGCCAAACAAATAGTAAAATACTGTAAATACAAAGTAGGAATACATTTCCCAAATACTTGAAACATACTTTATTTTTACAGTCCTACAGAACAGTCCACAGGCAATACTGTACTACTGTATAGATATGCAGTACTGCAATTTTCTAGTGAGAGTAGATTTCTTACCTATTCTCATTTCGGAAAGTCCGGATGATGGATGCTACAGTGTACCTGCTCAAATTTGGCTGTACTCTTTGCCCAGCCTCCCTCATTGTTAGACCATGGTTGACCACATGATCAACCAAAGTTGCTCGGATCTCATCAGAGATTACGGTCCTTGGCCTTCCTCGTCCTCGTCCTTGTCCTCCCTGTCCTCCTCCTCTTACTCTCACTCCTCTGGCTCTGCCTCTGTTTACAATGTTGGCATCCATTGCTCCAAAACAGAAGAGCTCACCTGTTGCCCTTTTATGCTAAAGCTCTGATTGCTAATTTTAAAACTGTGTCACGAGTGTTTGCCCATGTGATGAGTCAGTGTGCATATTTGAATGGCAGTGTGTTCATTGTGAAAACAAGAGATTTTCTGCATGAAAATTGTGCCAAATGCAAAGAATTGTGTGTAGTGTTTTGAAAAAAGTGTGTTTTAGAACTGCAATTTGAGTGTAAAGCAGGAATTGTGCTTGTAGTTTAGCAGAATTGGTTCAGGGGGTTGGTGCATGAGTTACATGTTGTGGTCATTGTGTCTCAAGTACCAGTATTTGTGTGTAAACAATTGTGAAAAACTGTAAGCACATTTGAGCAACGCTAGCTCCATGACGGCGCTGTTGTTGGACTGATGGTGGATTATGGTCTGAGCTAGCTACTGCTTGGACTCAAAGGTTGGTCAGGGTCAGGTCAAGTGTAAAGTTACCCAGCTCGCCTGTGAAAGGCTCCTGCTACTCGCCAAGATACTCCCGGACTCTTTTTTAGCCCCGTCATCCATTGGCATCACGTCAACAAGGGGGAGCAATGGAAAATAGAGGAAGAACTCAATGTTCTATGATCATATGGGCTACAAATTGTATTGGCTCTGAGCTCTGTTACTTCATTTGACGATGCACAATGTTCATTTACAATACTTCAGGTCACTTGCCATGTTATCGCCTGATAATGCGAATGCTTCAAACAAAGCACGAGCAAATAAGGAGTTGCTATAGTTAACATTTAGAGGGTGTAGCCTTGTTTCGGGAGAAGCTTGCGTTAGCTACGTCTAACATGGGAGCGATGTATGAATACAGACTCTTAGGCATTCCAAGATGACGGCAGTGGTCTGTCAACATAGCTTTAACCTGATATGTAAAATGTAAGATGAACATTTCTGACCATAGCTGTTTGATGGACAGTAGCACCAGGGCCAGTGCCAAGGGAGCACCGAGGGGAAAATGGCGGGTTTTGGTAGTTGTCCAAGAGGCAGGGACTCGGGTGCTGCTCCTTTCATAGGTTCCTCAGTATCATCATTACCATGCAGGAATGTGCCCCTAGGAGTCCATTCTGTGTGGTTTTGGAGGGAAAAGCCTTCTCAACCCATCACTATGGACCGAGGATGTGTGTCCTTGGATCCAGCTGTGGTCAGTGCCAAGTATTAGCAGTCACCCTGTTATCTTTAAGCGGTTGCTTGTCCATAGATTGTTGCTTTTTGTTGCACGGCCATTCCATGCAGTGAGCAAAAAAGACAGTGGCCAGAGGTGCATGCAAAGAAATATGTCATCAACATAAACATTTTTATCAAAGAGGACAAAAGTAATAAAGTAACAAAGCACTGCTCTGAAATATCAATGGATCAAGTGAAAAGCATTGATCACTGATCAATTGTGGCCACTGTCTTCTGTTTTTTTTGTCGGGGTGCATCAAGTGAACCTGTCCTGGAATGTCAACCAGTTTGGCCAGACCTGGCGAATGGAGGCAGTAAGCAATGTAAGTAATGTCTTCTCTTTCACAGCCCTCCCAACCCCCTGCATCGTCCTCAACCGCCAAAACATCCCTCCAAACTTTATGGTGATGTCATTCATATGCAAAAGAGGCGTGCTTTCAGTTAGTGAGTGAATGAGGGAGTGTGTGCATGCACATATTACTCGAGTGGTTGATTCCATTACTTGAAGGACCATTACACTTGCCTGTCACTAACCAAAAGACCTGAGAAAAATATGTAGACCTAAATCCCCCACCTCCACTTACTCGTCCTCACTATCAAGTTCTTTTGGCGCAAGCCTTATTTGGATCCTCTTAAAATATCACCTATCATTTGTTCTTGAGCAATGGCAGATCTTATACTTGAACACTCTCAAAGCTCTCAACAAGATGGATAGGATTGTTGAGGCTAATTAAGTATAGCCTACTATAACTATTTAGTTTCCTTCTGTCCTTAATTATGACAATAGCATTTGTAAAGTGAATTGGTGGGAGGTCAAATGCAATCATGGAAACTCAAAAGGTTGGTTTTACAATCTCGTAAAATTAAACGGCATTCGGCCATGTTTGCTCAGTTCAAGCACTCAACTTTTATTTGGTGTGGTTGAGGGGAAGTTCAAACGTTAGTGAGGGGTTAGGTTAACTCAGTAACTATCACAAATCAACATTGCTGTTGTTGAAAGGGTCTTGACGGTCTTAATCTCTCCTTGATTGACAGAAATACTATCATCTTATATGTTTGGTTTGGACCTACATCAACTGTGCATCCACTCCAATCATAGCTTCTCTTTAACGTTGAATATTTTTGGGTCAGATGTTGAAACCATAATGTAAGTTAATTATGGAGATTTAATAAACAGTGTTGATTGGATTTGATTGCAGTTTGAATACCAATCAATCCCATTAGATAATGTGTGTGTCTAGTGTCTTATCATGGGAAGGCAGAAAGCTAGCAGAGCTTCTCCCTTAATCCCTTAAAAACAAAAGAAGACATCTGAGATCCAGTGTGTGGGAATAAAACCCTTGGGTAAAATTTGCATAAAAAATTACAAAAAACACAGTGGCGTTGGAGGGGACCAGAAGGGTGTCCCGAAAGCAGCCGGGGAAGGTCTGAGGAAGGCCCCACTAATAGGCAAAGGAGGCTAGAGAAGAGAGGGGGTGGGCGGTGCAAAGAGAGGCGCGAAGAGTTAATACAGACAGTTCAACAAAGGCATCCACCGCCATCGGGGCAGAGAGGCGCACGGGAAAAGAGCTGGGGTCAAGGGGAACTCAGGGGGGTTCAAGTTCAAGGCGACTACCACTCTCTGCATTTTAACTGCCGTACCACACCCACTCAGTTCTTCTACTCCCATTGGTACTCCCATTCTCTTCTCTTCCCAACATTAAATCTGAGGCTAAACACAAATTCCCTTTTGTCTCACTACTGCCCTGTTGGCCAAATAAAGGTGGAACAATGCACCGTTTCAGGATTCGTCTGGGTGACTCCTATGGTAATGTGTGTGATTCTAGTTGCTTCCGTGGGAGAGTGGGAAGTGGCTTACTGTGCATTTCAGTAAGTTGGGTGGTATTTTACTGGCAATGTTCAGTGACTTATGCAAGATATGTGTTTATGAGTCAGAGGTTATACCATTACACTCTATAAGGGAAGGGTCTTCATAGAGCTGATAGTTGTTGTGGTAACCCGCGCTCTTATCCTGACTTGATTGTTCATTTTGAGAGGCTAAGTAATTGTGTAAAGCAATGTAACACAGGCAGATCTTTACAACAGCTAGCTACACAGCTAAATAGTGGCCATTTTGAAGCAGAACCATTTTTTTTTATAAAAGGAATCTAGATATACAAAGCAATACATCAAACAGTAAGATAAAGCCATAGGATAGTGACATTTGCATAAAAGATTGTCAATTTTACCATTCTGTTTCGCAATGTTTCCATTGAGGCATTGCCACACTGAATGACAGACAATAGTCTCTATAGGACTCTACTTTAGGGTCAGTTAATCCACTATGACATTACATCAATACTGACTAACCTTGACCAGAGCAGAAGTTCAAGTCCATTAAATGAACTGGAACGCCACGTGTGCTTTCATTTGGCGTCGCCTCCATTGAGAAAGAGCATGTGTTTGTTTGCTTGTGACCAGACTGGGGTTAGGGGGCACCCTGACCACCACCACCCCATAAAAAGAATGTCATCACTGTCCCCTTGTCACCTCTTAACCCGGGACTACAATGGAAGGTCAATTGAGCGGAACTTTGCTACCCTAGTCATTGTGTTTGTCACACCGCAAGGTGTCCACAAACTGACCCCTTAACCCCATGGCTCACTAGCCACACATGAACCAATCAGGGCTGGCTGTCACCCCACCACCCAACCCTGTGTAAGAACTCTGAGGGTCCCCAAAGAGAGACAAGTGTGTTGCTGTGGAGAAATTGTAACTATTTCTAAGGATAAAACAATGACAGTGTCAAAGTATTATATATACAATGCCTTCAAAAAGTCTTCATACCCCTCAACTTATTCCACATTATTTCTGTTACAGCCTGAATTCAAAATGTATTTAAAAAATAACATATTCTTACCAATCTACACACAATGCCCCAAAATGACAAAGTGAAAACGTTTTTTGGAACATTTTGCAAATGTTTTGAAAATGAAATACAGACATATCCAGGCTTTATCACATCCGGCCTTGATTGGGAGTCCCATAGGGCGGCGCACAATTGGCCAGTTTTGTCAGGTTTGGCCAGGGCAGAACGTCATCGTAAATATGAATGTGTTCTTAACTGACTTGCCTAGTTAAATGTAAAAAAAAAAAAATAATCTATATATATACATAAAGTTTACATAAAGGCCACTGATGCTTCTCGGGTAAATAAGCTGATCAGTAAGGCTAGCTCTGTTCTGGGGATTAGCCTTGACACTCTAGAGGAGTTGGCGGAGAGACGGATCCTGGCCAAACTGCTGGCCATCATGGACAACGTCACCCATCCTCTGCATGCCATGGTTATGACGCAGAGGAGCACCTTCAGTCACAGACTGATCCCACCACGGTGTGCCAGAGAGCGCTACAGGATTTCCTTCCTGCTGGCGGCTATTAGACTATTTAATGCCTCACCGGGGTGCCGTGCCGTCGGCAACATAGACCTGGAACTGTTGGGGTGTTAGGACCTAGTTCAACATTTATGCATCCATCCGTGAGTAACTCTGGTCTGTAATCACTCATTCACTCTGGACTTATTTATTAATTCAGGTCTGTATATACATATTCATGTACAGTTGTTATATCATATCATGTGCAATATCGTAAGTAATTCTTGGACTGAACTTACGTAGTCATTCACTCAGAAATGCATTTTAGTATGCTGTAAGATCTTTTTCCATTGCTTTTAGTATATCGAATGTGCAATACGTGCATTTATCTGAGGGGGATACTATTATTACCCTAAATTTTATCATACACACATTTAGCTATTTAAGTATCTCTTCCTGTCATTTACCTGTACAGTTTGTGTAACCATGCAAATATTAACTTATCTGTAAATGTAACTGTATATTTACCTGTACAGTTAATTTAACCATGCAAAAAATATTCACTTACCTGTTCATTTAACCAGTCTGTATATTAAGTAAACTATTATTACCTTCACATATATTATACGCACTTTTAGCTATTTAAGTATTTATCTGCCATCGACCTGTATAGTACAGTTAACCATGCAAATACTCCTTATTTATCTATATCAACTTGCAATATTTTTATCTTTTTTTTTTTCACCTAACACTCTGTAACAATGTATAGTGTACATATTCAGCCATCCACCCATACTATGCAATGTCTTTTTATAGTATTTAATTGAACTGTTGAAAGCGAGGAAGCAATGAAGCAACGATAGAGAGAAATAGGAGGTAGGCTAATAACATTAGGGGAAATATTATGAAAGGTATATATGCGTCTGCCTACTAATTATACAAATAGGCCCCATTATATTTCAAAATTAATTGTAACTTTGTAGGACACGTGCTGCACCATGTTCTCTTGTGCTTTATCATGGTTTGAACAATGTGCGTAATTCCAGTCCATATAATACAGTATAATACAATACAGTAATACAGTTCACACTCAAAATGATAAGCCTAATGGAGTTAGTTTCATTTATTCGCTGTTTATGTTTTTCTGTTGTGTGTAATGTCGTATATACTGTATATTGGATAACTGTACAATTATTTGGGATTTTTGGGGCTTGGGCTCATTAAATGTTGTTAATGTTGGGCTCATAAAATGCATTTAATATATGGCTCATCAGGCTCAGGTTTGAATTTGAATGCTGACCAAAGCTCTATTCAAATGTAATGATTTTGAATGACACTTCCGGTTTTGGCAGAAAATACCGGGTTACCCGGGAGAAAAGTGGTTTATTCTCGGGATGGAACATTTCTAAAATCTCTGGAACATTTTAAAACCTATTTCCTTCCTCTCTGGGTTCGGAAGGAAGCCTGTATCTTTCTAGTGACTGGGTGTATTAATATACCATCCAAAGTGTAATTAATAACTTCACCATGCTTAAAAGGGTATTCAATGTGTACCTTTTTTTATTTTTACCCATCCACCAATAGGCACCCTTCTTTGAGAGGCATTGAAAAACCTCTCTGGTCTTTGTGGTTGAATCTGTGTTTGAAATTCACTGCTGGACTGAGGGACCTTACAGATAATTGTATGCGTGGGGTACAGAGATTAGGTAGGTAAATGTTAAACACTATTATTGCACACAGAGTGAGTCCATGCAACTTATTATGTGAGTTGTTAAGCACATTTGTATTCCTGAACGTATTAAGGCTTGTCATAACAAAGGGTTTGAATACTTATTGACTCAAGACATTTCAGCTTTTCATTTTTAATTAATTTGTAAACATTTCTAACAACATAATTCCACTTTTCCATTATGGGGTATTGTGTATTATAGGCCAGTGACACAAAATCAAAAGGTAATCCATGTTAACTTCAGGGTGAGCATATGTTTCAATGGCATATAGCAGCCTTTAATTATTCAATATAAACACACTAAGGTCTAATGGGAAAGTACGTGGTGTTAATGGACATGGCTTCTTTGTTATTTACATTAACTGTGATTTCAAGTATTTTTTTCTCCTCTGCGATGGAAAGGGCACAATAAAACACACACACACACACACACACACACACACACACACTGGCAGTTGCTTGTTGGAATGGTGCCTTGCTCCACCTCTCCCTACAGCTTTCATGCTAGCTCCTGGTTGCCTTGGCAACTGGCTCTGTGCATGTGTGTGTGATGGCACTGAGTCAAGCAGGACATGGAAAGAGGTTGCAACACTGTAAAATGCAGATACACACAAAAACATGTGTGCACATGCATAGAAGTAGGGATGCTGAGGGTGCTGTAGCAATATTCAATATTATTTTAAATCATTTAATAGTTAAATCATTTAATATCCTTTTAAATCATTTAATATAATTTAATGTACTAGCGGACCGACAAAGCCATCTGTAGTGCGAGCAAATGTAGCGCAGCATAAAAAATGCAACACCCCGAACCCCTAAACATCTTCCCTCGGCTATGTGCCCATGCATACATATTATTAACTGTATTGATTTGAAGAGATGCAATTAGAATCTTTAGTGTTCCAAACACTGCTGCTGTCACATTACATTCAGTGTGTGTGTGTGTTTGTGCCACAATTTACGGAGGCGCTGTGGTTATTCTTTGGCCTTGTGTCTCTAGTAGGTGTGTGGCCCATGTCTGGGAGGAGGGGTGCATTTATCCCCCTCAGGTAACTTGTCACCCCCCTTTTAATCCCCTCCCTCCCTCATTCAGGTCCCGGCTAGGCCTCCTGTTTCTGTTGTAGGATTACATCCCAGCACAGCCTAGACCCAACCACCACTGTTCATGCAAACAGAAAGAGGCAGACATAGAGGAGAGAGAGAGAGAGAGAGAGAGAAAGTGCAGGATGATTTGGCTATATGGCAGACATTTGCCACTTCAGGTCTTGAATTGACAGCGCCTAGTGTGAATATTCACAGTCCCCCCCGCTCCTTACTAGCTACTGTTTATAAACTATATGAAGACATCTAAAATAAGTACTGTGGTAACACACTATAAAGCGGCAGCAGCGAAATCACTTCTGCACCATGGTTACACTACATACAATGAGAGAACGATTGAAACAAAATAGGATGGGATTTCTTTCAAGACCTTCAGACACCTGAAATGTAGCTGTCTCTTAATAGTCATGGGAACTGTTCTGCAAAAAAAAAAAAAGAAAGAAAAACAGTCCACCTGAGTTACGAGTGAAGACCCAGCTAGGAGAGGAACCAACCACTGCTTAAACACACCAAACTTTGCTGAAGTGACAAGAGGTCAAGGCTAAAACAAGCACCACATGACCACTCAGTCTGAGATAGGGTGGCTAATGGGGGGGGGGGGGGGGGGGGTTACACCCTCCTGATAGACAGGGGCTGGAGGCTAGAGGTCACTCGTGTGTGATTGTTTGTCCCCTGGGAAGCTGAGGAAAGACCAGCAGCTCCTCTAAACTCCGTTTTAATGACCCCTCCATCAAGCTCTAGTCCTGCTAGCGACAATAGGTAATCAGAGGAAGTGTTGGTCATTAACAGGACATTCACAGCATCTCTGGAACACTCAAAGCATCTCAGGGACTCAACTGAACATCCTCAAACACTTGTGCCTGAAGGGAGACAAACAGGTCTTTCAGGGAAGTCGAAGTACCATCGGCTAGTGTCTCTGTTTCGATAATGTTGACGATAACATTTTCACAATAAAATACTAATTTAACGAGGTATAACCGTCTCAATTCATTTAGTTTACAGTGTCATAAGTGACACCAAGCACAAAGTGTCTTCAACACATTTTTTACTTATTTATTTTATTGAACCTTTATTTAACTAGTCAAGTCAGTTAAGAACAAATTCTTATTTACAATGACAGCCTGCCCCGGCTAACGCTGGGCCAATTGTGCGCCGCCCTATGGGAATCCCAATCACAGCCGGTTGTGATACAGCCTGGAATCAAACCAGGGTCTGTAGCATTGAGATGTAGTGCCTTAGACCACTGCACCACTCGGGAGCCCTGGGTTGGGAAACATGTCATGGCGTAATTGAAAATATATATATAAGTCACATGCATGTGTTAACTAAAATGAAAGACCTGTTTGTTTGTCAATGGGAAGAGCTCAACAACAGTCAATGCTTAGGCAGAGAGATAGATCTGTAAAAGCGGAACAATTTCATATACTATGACATGGGTAGACATAGGTATATTATTTCTTTTTTAAATCTAAATACATAATATCTATTATAAATGGGATTAAATGTTACATGATTAAGTATGACACTCTAAAATGTGAACTCTAAGCCTCAACATCAACAAAGGTTTGAACCAGAGTCATCTCTGGTTAAAACCTGAAAAGACACAGAAATCAACCCAACTTTAGCTAGGAAACAGCCTAACCTCAGTGCATGGTAATTAGGGTCTTGCATTAAAATGAGTCGTCATTGAGAGGCCGTATCTATAGTGTTACAAATCTGAAAACAACATTGTTGCAATCAATAATGTCTTTAGTGCCTTAGTCTTGGGAGCAGACACATTTATTAACATATGGCAACAACAGCTGACACAGTCATGTCCAAACTTGGGTGGTAAAACACAGATGCCATTGATGCTGTGTGAATAAGACACACACTAGTAACTGATAATATGATGCATATGTTTCTCAACCCATGGCAATTCCACAGGATTAACCCTAAAAACTCAGACATGCACACATACAAACACGCACATCAACTTTGAGGTCCCCCACCCACGGTACTTTTAGGGGGTCCCCGACTCCACTTGATTAAAACACAGACAAGAAAAGGGGCTGTAGACAGAGGGAACAGGGAAAGAAAATCTGATGAGAGAGTCCTCCAGCATGTCTGGTTAGGAGTGTGGGAGCATGTGTGTGAGGGTGTGTGTGTGCACGTCTGTGTGTACAGGGGGGTGTATGGGAATTGACTTTGGTATTAAACGACTTGATTGAGAGTCCCTCCCTCCCATGGCGAGAGGAGAGTGGGAGAGTCATGACAGGATGGAGAGGTAGTGGGGGGGGGGGCTGTATGGGACCGGCAGCCATTACCACTGCAGCAATGTGCCGTCTGGGACGCGCAAAGGGGAGGTCAGAGGTCAAATAACTGCACTAAAATGGGGCTGCTTTCTCATGCTAATGCCATCGCCAACAATTCCCTTCGGACCTGGTGTGTTAGGACACCATCAGGGACCTCATGATAAAAGTAGCGGGTGCAGTGGGTGATGGCATGTAGACACACTGCCAGTTTCAATACCAACACCTTTGGAAATGAGAAACGAGTCACGGATTTCCTTTAAATGCAACTTCCAACAACGAAAGATCCACACTAGGTCTGTTTTCAGTCTAAATCTGGAAGTTGCTAAAAACTCACATCTATAAGTAGATCCATGACAAGCTCATAGTTCAGTCTACCTTTAAACAGTATTTATATCCTTTGCATAAACTCAGCTTCATGCAAACCCCAGTCTACCCTGAATGGAGCCACACTCTATGAATGGTCCTTCTGACTCAGGCCTGGCTAGCAGCTGTAGATTAGAGTCAGACCAAACAAGTAGCAGACACATGCAAATCTCTACTAGTCTAGTCAGCTGCTTTTGTGACTGTGTGTGTGAGCTGCCTACTAAAACCAACCTGCCTTATCCCCAACCTAGACTAGATCTCAAAGAGACTTCACCGAACCCTCCCCCTCCTGTGTGCAGTGTGTGAGTGTGTCTGCCTCATCCCAGGAGGGGAGTGTGGGAGCCGGCCATGGGGCCCTTCTGGGAGTTAGCCTCCAGGACCTCCACATTCTCCCTCTCAATAAGGGGCCCATGTGAGAGGCCCTCTCCACACACAGACATGAGGAGCTGGGTGAGTTGTATTAAGTCTAGCCAGGCTGAGCCCTGACTGAGGCCTGACTGAGCCCTGACTGAGGCCTGACTGAGGCCTGACTGAGGCCTGACTGTGTTCTGTGGGCCTGTGACAGCTAATGCCTCACCACTGGAATACCCATTAAGGGACTATGAGGTCTGAGGGTGTATGTTAAGAGAGAGAGAG
This sequence comes from Thymallus thymallus, assembly GCA_023634145.1. Lineage (NCBI taxonomy): Eukaryota > Metazoa > Chordata > Actinopteri > Salmoniformes > Salmonidae > Thymallus > Thymallus thymallus. The sequence continues at coordinate 24,107,631 of CM042416.1, read as the reverse complement.
AGAGAGAGAGAGAGAGAGAGAGAGAGAGAGAGAGAGAGAGAGAGAGAGAGAGAGAGAGAGAGAGAGAGAGAGAGAGAGAGAGAGAGAGAGAGAGAGAGAGAGAGAGAGAGAGAGAGTGTGTGTGTGTGTGTGTGTGTGTGTGTGTGTGTGTGTGTGTGTGTGTGTGTGTGTGTGTGTGTGTGCGTGCGTGCGTGTCCATATGTCACAGTTCATGGCACCATGGTTGTTCTTTAAAAATCGTGCAACTAAACTGTATTGGAGACTGAATTATAATTTAAATGTATGCATCGAAAACTAAAACCATATACCATCCAAGAGTAGGCCAGGAGCAAAAGGTAAACAATGGAGACATTTTTATTATCACGTGATTTAAATTATACTGTCAGCTAGTTCTCAATGAATGACATACCTTGAGAACAATCATTACAACAATTGATCACAAATCAGGCTTACAAATATTTTGCGTGAATATTGAAAACGTATATTTTTTTTCTGTACAGGATTTTGTTTGCGGATGCATTATGTTGCTAACACGTGTCAAAAGTAGCCACACCAAAAATAACTTATTTTCTCTACAGGTGTGTGATGATGACATAAGCAGCGTTTCTCGGTCATCAGCCAAGTCTCTAACAGACTTTTACTAATTTATGTCATAAATCTCATACATGTAATAAATGTCTTATTACAAATCCATTGCTACAATCACATTAAGGTGCATACATATGGCTCAACGCAAGGGATGGTAAGATAAAATCACTGTAACAATGAATAGATTCGCAATAATATACCAGATTCCTACACTTTATTATCTGACACTTGACTATGGTCCCATGATCAGCACAGTCTTCCGATTCACAATGTTTCTTGCGTATTTTCTGCACACTGAAATATACATGACGTCACCCCTCCTTCGAGCAGCATGCAAGGTCCTGAGCTGATTGATGTATAACTCAGCCTCACATATTTCTGCTCAACAAAGTGAAGTGTCTCTTTATGCCTGAGCATTCTGGGTCCCCTCCGGTCAATTCTTCGCATTTGGACTCAATTGAAAATTAGTAACGTTAAAGAACACTGTGTCATGTGCCACCTAGAAGCTAATTCATGGTCATGCCAACCTATCACAGGCCTAGACTGGCATCGTTAGCATAGTGGAATCAATGAATCTGCACGGATGCGTGTAAAAGGGAAACATTCAATTCAGCAGTGAGCAAACCCAACCGCAGAAGCTATGACTACAGTCACCACACAATATTCTAAACAAAACCAAACACATTTCCAAATCCAAACTCCATGCGGATGAATTATATTTTTTTGTTCTGGAATTGCTGTTACCATATTTTATTGTATTAGGTTACTCTGTGTCACTGAGATGTACAGTATACTTCCAACGCAATTGATGGCTACTCCCTCTCAACAGCAACACTAACGCAGAATAGTATTATTATTATCATTAATAATAATAATAACAATAATAATAACAACAATAATAACAATAATAATAGCATTTATATGCATTTCAATAATTTATTTCAGGGAGTTCATAGGCCTAAAGGTAATTGGGCAAAAAATATAACATAATCAAACTTTTTGAACGTTCCTTTTTGCCCACGCCACTGAACAATGTTGTGAATGCATGCGAGTGCTGCAGACAAACACCAATCAGTAGTATTCATTCATCTTGTGAATTTAACTAGTAGGCCTAGAGGTGCTCAGTTACACAATTTGTAACTGATGCGTATGTAAGGGACACAATTTGAACCTTGGGTGACACAATTTGAAAATGTTTCAAACCCTATTTATCTTAAGATCTTTATAAACTAGGGCTACACCTGATATAGGCTAAGTGCTTCACCATGAAGGTATACATGAAATAGCGAGCGTGCGTCATTACGCATGCACATTTGGAATTATCGGCGATGAGACCGTGGATTCAGGAGAGTTAAACGGACGAGTGAAGGCGTACGCATGTTTCCCATTTCTGCGTGGGCCCGCCTTTCCAGGACCTTACTTGTCTGTTGAGGGGTGTCTAATGAGGAAAGACAAGCGGCTGACGGAATGACGATGGCTAATTGGCATGTAGTCGTGGGAAAGCGTAAACAAACAGCTGCCATTGGCATTTTGTTGTTTCACATCCCTTCCTCATGAATAGCTGCATAAGTGGAAGAGCAAACTGGCAGCTGGAAGCGGGAAAGTGGATTGGAGGCCTGAATTGCAACACGCCGAAAGATTAATCTATTTTAAGCCTTCTCCATTCCCGCAAATGACAAAAAAACATGCATCTATTTTCTCCTTAGCAAATAGGCCTTACCGTCATATTTCCAAGATGGTCTCTAATCTTTCAACATGTAGGCTGTTTTATCTTATTCCTCGATTAACTGTGAACTCAAAACCCCTATCACTGTTTTCTTTCTGGTATTGGTAGGGTGATTGACTTTGTCAAAACTATTTTCGATTTTATTCGTTATTTAAATAATAATAATAATAATATGTGCTCAGAAATTTGTATTTCTCAAATAGGAGAGACATGTGCTTAGAAATGTGTATTTCTTAAATTGGTGAATAAGTGAAGGAATGACTGAACGAATAAATAAGTGTTAGTCAATCACAACGTATTAGCAGTGTTGGCTTAGTCATTATTGGGGTCAAGGTGCATGTTAATGGATAGGCTATTGTTCATCATCTAAAGATATCAGGGTTCTATATCTATGCTTATAGGATCTATTTCTACTTTTTAGGATTGAGTATTTTGGGGACATTTTTTAGGGTATTTTGGTAAATTAATCTATATAATTAATACTTAAGTGATAATTTGATACAGTGGAACATATTTGGAGGTTTTCAGAAAACCACAACTTGTCTAAAATATGAATACATATTTTTTATGACACATTGACTATTGCTTCAAGAAGTATTTGTGACTGGTAGGTTTCTGATGTTTATTATTGGGAGTATCTCACTGAATGTAATGGTTTAAATATAATACCATAATAATTCAGTAGGCTATTTGGTTCCTGATGGCATTTACTAATTTACATTTGATGTCAAACATTTGAATCATTGCATATGTATGCCTTATGTCAGGCATCCACGGTGCTGACATTAAGATGAAGTTGCAATTAAAAACAGAGAATTAATTGATTATTTAGAAGTTGCTGATCCATTTATTGGTGAATATGAATACAACATAAAGTTAGATTCCAGAATGGCACCATCTGATATACACTGGGGGGGGGGGCACTATTTGAGGTAATTGATGAAAAATGCTTTGATTTATTTGAATGAAGACAATTATTTTCCACAGAGACATACTTGAATATGCCAGAGGACCCTACTGCTCCACACAGCCACAAATTACATCATTTGCAGAGTTGTGGTGTATTTTTGCACATAGGGAACAGAAGAAGAAAGCAACGTGGGCACAATTGAGCCAATGAACCATATCACGCTCATTCACTTTGCATTTGCCATTTCCTTCAGGACTTTTCTTCTTTGATTTCTTTGAGTCATGGCAGCGCTCCTCGGATGCTAATAATAGACTTGTCCATCAACTGTCCCCACCCTGGGAGTTAATTGGCCCAGTGCAAAGGGAGCCGCTCTGTTCGACACTGCTCAGAAGTCGGGCCGTCATTAGATCACTGAATGTTGACCGTCCCCACGAACCCCCTCCACACACTCCCTTACATACGCATACGCACACATACACCCTCACAAACCACCACCCCACCTGCTCTCACGACGCACCCCTGTGGTGTAGACCCTCCCCTTTCTGTCCTGTGGAGCCTTCTCAGAAGGTCTTGAGAAGCCGACCTGACTCCTTTCACACCCAGGCAGGCCTCGCCACCATACCAGTGTCAGTTGTAACCTGTCTCAGTGTAGTGTACCTCTGCTACCCCATATTGAAGTCTTGACCTCTGACATTCATTCTACATTATCATTGTTAAATAACATATGCACTTCTCTTAAACTTGTTCTGATCATGGTGTCTTGAGTTGTAACTTTCATAAAGACAATAGAAGTTGAGAGGTTGCCCATGGAGGATCGACACAGCAATGTTTGTTGGTGGAAAGCATGTGAAAAAGGAGAGCAGCACAAATCCTCTTCGGATCGGTTTGTGTTCCCGCATGTGTGTGTGTACAGTATGTGTGTGTGCGTGGCTGTGCGGAAGCATTTGTGTGACTGGGTGAATGTGTCTTTTTCTGTGTGTGTTCTAGACAAACGTTGCCTCTACCCGCTTGCCCCCTCGCCCTGGCACCTCTCCCATGCCCCTGCCCCCGGCTTCCTGCCTCTAATGGCCGTCTCTGTGTGCCATGTCGGGAAGCCTGACATCCCCTCCAGAGGCAAAGGGCCCGGCGTTAATGGAGCCCATTGAGGGGGAATAAAGGGCTCATTGTGGGGCCAGGGCCAGGGGTGGGCACCCGTTTGCTCACACACAGTTTCCTCCTCACACGCAGGGCCGGCCGCTTAGAACTGGGTGCCAGGAGCGGAGATCCAAAGACAGGGCTGCAAATGCCCCACAGAGGAAGTGCCAGAGAGGGACGGATAGTGGGAAAACAGAGAAAGGGGGAAAGAGAGAAAGATAGGTAGAGGGAGGAAGGAAGAGAGGGTGAGAATGAGAGAGATAAATAGGCAGAAGGACAAAGAAAATTTGAAAGATAGAGGGAGACAGTGATAGTGAGGTGGATAGAGACTGGGAGAGAAAGAGAGAGGTTGACATGGTTGGCCTAAATTAAACCAGATTGAACAAGAAAATAGATCAACACAGAGATAGGCAATACAGAGAAGTGGAGGGAGAAAGATACAGACAAAGAAAGAGAGTCCAAAGAGAATGCCGTTGCTGGGTGGCCCTTAGGAATAAAAGTCCAGGATCATGGAGGTATGCACGACTGTACGGCCTTTCAATTGTTCACTGCCCTGTCCCCAGTGATTTATTAAACCTGATTTGTTTTCATTTAAAAGTCCTGAATAGGGGGGGGGGGGGGTTAGGGGGGTCAGTCAGACCACTAAAAGTGAATCAGATTCCCACCTCCCACGCCTCAATGATTCCACCTACTGCTCAAATACTGAATCGACTCACACCTCTCTATACTTCCAGCACAGTGGCTTGAACAAAGTTCCATGCATTCATTGTTCATGCTGCTAGTTCATTCTCACAGTGCCTGCTGCTAATTTTCAACTGCTGGCTGCTTGCCATGGCCGGAAGTCGCTCTGTGCATGCTGTATCCCTGCGCCACCGTGGGAGAACAGAGAGAAAGTAGTGCCATATTTGTCCCAGTATGTAATCTCTTTAATACGCCTGATTCCCTCTTACACTACAGTCTCCTAATTAATATGCAGTGGCCCCGACCCCACCTCCCTCTGCTCTCTCCTAAGACAAAAGAGTATTGTGTAGGCACCTCCTGTTTTAATTACGCTAAAAAGGGAGCCGTGTGTGTGTGTGTGTGTGTGTGTGTGTGTGTGTGCGCGCCACGATCGAGTTTGTGTGTGTAAGCTGTGTGTGTGAACGTTTTCTAAGGGTCACGAGCAATGACTGAATGTGTGTGTGTGTGTGTGTGTGTGTCTACGTGTGTGCGTATGTGTGTATGTGCGCTAGTTCACGTGTGTGTATTTGGTATGTGTGTGTGTGTGTGTGTGTGTGTGTGTGTGTGTGTGTGTGTGTGTGTGTGTGTGTGTGTGTGTGTGAATGCATTTGGGGGTCTTCAAACAAGAGGACATGCAGGGTGTTCAGTGAGGGGAGGTGCAGCTGCTGTCCTATCAGTGAGGCTGCTTGTTGCCTTCATGCAAATTGGCATCCGATAAAGGTTTGGGAGCCACAAAGACTGTTTGTGATGGGAGCACAGGGGAGAATAGAAGAGGTTGGGAGGGTTATGGGGAAAGGACAGGGACAGAATTCCCATCGGAGGGACTAGGGTGCCGTTACGTTGCATTCCTCTCTTTCCTTTTGGATTCTCTCTCCCTCGTTTCCATCCATCCTTTTCCTCACCGCCATGAGCCGGTTATTCATTTGGATGAGATTAGTCACTCGTTAATTAAGGCCCCCCCCCCATCTTTCCTCTCTCTCCCTTCTCTCAATTGTATCGTCTTCTTTCGTTCTTTATCAGTTTTCTTTTTCCACTGATGAGACTGAACTAGTGTTGGTATGGGGGTTGGAGGAGAGGGAGTGTTAAATTCTCTCAGATAGCCCACAGGACCAGGACAGATAGTGAACATTTCATGTTTAAATGTTAGCTATGGAATTAGTGGGAACCAACGCACCGCTGCTTTCCCTTATATTCTACATAGTGTACTATTACCAGCCGGATTGGCTTTGCTGATGATGAACACGCTTCATTATTTCAGAGAATGTTCACATTCATAGTGCAATTCATTAATTTACATCTCACAGAATTCAGATTCCCTCCAACTATAGGACTCCATAGCCCTTCATTGATTATGCCTCAGTTAAGGGGAGGTGGATTCCATTCATCAATAGCCAAGTTGAGTATACATGTAAGAGTCATCTGATTTGAATGCACTACAGTGCAGTGGGCTTATACAATGCTCCAGTGACCGTTTGAGAGAATGGAAATTCCATTTAGGGCTCTCCTGTTGTGACTTTTAATAGGTTGTTAACCCGACTGGCTGCCGCCTAAGCTTTGAACGAGGGGGGAAAAACTGTAATTAATTGTACTGTCATAATTCAATGTAATTCCACTGTTTTCATAATTCCAGCCAGCTCTCAATTTAAGCAGTGCCCCCCAAAAAGTGTAAAGAATAGCAAGAGGGGTTGATGGGTCCATGTGCATGTGTGTGTGTATGTGTGTGTATGTGTGTGCATGTGTGTGTGCATGTGTGTGTGCGTGTATGTGGGTGTGTGTGTATGTGTGTGCATGTGTGTGTGTATGTGTGTGCATGTGTGTGTGTATGTGTGTGCATGTGTGTGTGTATGTGTGTGCATGTGTGTGGGTGTGTGTGGGTGTGTGTGTGTGCATGGGTGTGTGTGTGTGTGTGCGTGTGTGTGGGTGTATGTGTGTGCATGTGTGTGGGTGTGTGTGTGTGCATGGGTGTGTGCATGTGTGTGTGTGTATGTGTGTGCATGGGTGTGGGTGTGTGTGTGCATGTGTGTGTGTGTATGTGTGTGTGTGTGGGTGTGGGTGTGTGCATTTCTTATAACCTTCTCTATTAGCAGAGCAAACTTAGCACCATGGAGACTCGGCGAGGCCCCTGCAGAGCCACATGCTCCCTGAATGGACCCACTCAATTAACTGGCCATGAATGCTAACCTCTCTTGACCTCCGGTGACCCCAGGTCACGCACCTCCACAATGTCGCTATGTCGCTATAGGCGTGCATGAGGATGCGGCGGAGCAAAGGGAGGGGTGGTCAGTGGTTTTGTTCCCCTTGTGTCCAGCTTGCCCCTGTCTTTCACGGGGAGTGGGTAAGAAATGTCTTTGTTGGTTTTCAGTTGTGCTGGTTTCAGTGGGAGGCCTGTTAGTGCATAGGGTGATAACCTACAGCCAGGTGACCTATCAATACCTTAGAGATTAGGACATTTCTCCAAAATGAGATCTCTAATATTCGTATTCAAGACATTTTTAATTTCCCTTTTATTTATTCATATAAACTTATTTTGTTAAGCTCAAATTGTTTTCTCTCTCTTTACTACTAAGGTAATTATCTAGAGCCTAGTTATTGCATCAGTGTCCCATTGGGCACACACTGGTTGAATCAACATTGTTTTCACGTCATTTCAAAGAAATTACGTTGAACCAACATGGAATAGACATGGAATAGACATCTGTGCCAAGTGGGCGTATTCCTGTTTATCTTCTATATCTAGCATTACAGTATACTTATAACTGTCTTCATACTAAACTAGCATCAATGAAAGAGGCAGGTGTTGACAGACCTCTTGGCATTCACACATCCACATTCTTTAGCAACAGCGGATGAACAGCAAGATATTGGTTTCTCATACATCATACAAAGTTGTTTCCGCAATAAGCAAAATTAGAATGACACAAGCTGAATTTAATGTTAAGGGATTTGAAAATAAAAAGCTTGGTAGGCTAAAAGTCTAAAAGTATTTGGTTTTAAATATACTTAAGTATCAAAAGACAGATCCACGGTCGACACAATTGCCATTGCACTAAACACTGCCCTCACCCACCTGGACAAAAGGAATGCATATGTGAGGATGTCATATGTCAGCTCGGCCTTCAATACCATAGTGCCCTATAAACTCATTACAAAGCTCACGGCCCTGCGACTCAACTCCTCCCTATGCAACTGGGTCCTGGACTTCCTGAGAGGCTGCCCCCAGGTGGTGAAGGTAGGCAACATTACTTCCTCAACACTGATTCTCAACACGGGGTTCCCACAAGGGTGCGTTCTCAGTCCCCACCTGTATTCCCTGTATACCCACGAATGCGTGGCCTCACACAGTTCCAACTTCATCATCAAGTTCGCTGACGACATAACAGTAGTAGGTCTAATTACCAACAAGAACGAGACAGCCTACAGGTAGGAGCGTGGTGCCAGCGTGGTGCCAGGTAAACCACTCCCTCAAAGTTACCAAAACAAAGGAGCTGGTTGTGGACTTCAGGAGGAATCAGGCTGGACACGCCCCCATGCTCATCAACGGGATCGCTGTGGAGACAGTCAATAACTTCACATTCCTCAGAGAAGCTGAAATGGTCTAACCACACAGCCACTGTAGTGAAGAAGGCACGACAGCAACTCTTCAACCTCCCAGTGTTCTACAGAAGAAATGTAGCATGTTGCGAGGGCCCTCACAGTGTTCTACCGAAGAAATGTAGCATGTCGCGAGGGCCCTCACAGGATTCTACAGAAGAAATGTGGCATGTCCCGAGGGCCCTCATATTGTTCTACAGAATAAATGTGGCATGTCCTGAGGGCCCTCACAGTGTTCTACAGGATCATCATCAAGAGCATACTGTGAGGTTGCATCACAGCCTGATACGGCAACTCCACCGCCGCGGACCGCAAGGCTCTTCAGAGGGTGATACGTGAAGCTGAACTCATCATTGGGTGCACACTATCTGACCTACAGGACACCTACAACACCAGGTGTCACAGGAAGGCCATCAGAAGATTATCAGGGACCCCAGCCACCCAAGCCATGCCCTGTTCTCCCCGCTTCAATCACTCAGACGTGGGCAGTACAGGAGCATCATGGCAAAAACTGAAAGACTGGCTAATAGTTTCTACCATCAGACCATCAGGCTGCTGAATAGCCACCACTAGTCAGCTACCTGCTCCACCCTGCCCCCTGTTACTCCCCTAGACGAGATCAGGACATGCAGGTTGAAATATCAAAACAAACTATATTCAATTTGGGACAGGTCGAAACACATGAAACATTCATGGCCATTTAGCTAGCTTGTTCTGGGATATAAACATTTGGTTATTATATTAACTGAAATGCACAAGGTCCTTTTTTCTGGCTCTTTGTAGAATTTTAGTTAGTTTCTAGTAATCTCTCCTCCTTCTTCTAAAGTAAAGGAATGGAATTAAGAATATAGAAATATTTGGACAAGCAATGTCAGAGCGGCATAGACTAAGATACAGTAGAATATAATAAAATACAGTATATACATATGAGATGAGTAATGCAAAATATGTAAACATTATTAAAGTGACTAGTGTTCCATTATTAAAGTGGCCAGTGATTTCAAGTCTATGTATATAGGGAAGCAGCCTATAATGTGCTAGTGGTGGCTATTTAACAGTCTGATGGCCTTGAGCTGTTTTTCAGTCTCTTGGTCCCAGCTTTGATGCACCTGTACTGACCTCGCCTTCTGGATGATAGAAGGGTGAACAGGCAGTGGCTCGGGTGGTTATTGTCCTTGATGATATTTTTGGCCTTCCTGTGACATCGGGTGCTGTAGGTGTCCTGGAGGGCAGGTAGTTTGCCCCCGGGAAGGTAGTTTGCCACCTCTGGAGAGCCCTACGGTTGTGGGCGGTGCAGTTGCCGTACCAGGCGGTGATACAGCCCGACAGGATGCTCTCAATTGTGCATCTGGTTTGTGAGGGTTTTAGTTGCCAAGCCAAATTACGTCAGCCTCCTGAGGTTGAAGAGGCGCTGTTGCGCCTCCTTCACCACACTGTCTGTGTGGGTGGACCATTTCAGTTTGTCACTGATGTGTACGCCAAGGAACTTGAAGCTTTCCACTTTCTCCACTGCGGTCCCGTCAATGTGGATAGGGGGGTGCTCCCTCTGCTGTTTCCTGACGTCCACGATCAGCTCCTTTGTTTGGTTGATGTTGAGTGAGAGGTTATTTTTCCTACCTTCACCACCTGGGGGTGGCCCGTCAGGAAGTCCAGAACCCAGTTGCACAGGGCGGGGTTCAGACCCAGGGCCTCAAGCTTAATGATGATCTTGGAGGGTACTATGGTGTTGAATGCTGAGCTATAGTCAATGAACAGCATTCTTACATAGATATTCCTCTTGTCCAGATGGGATAGGGCAGTGTTCAGTACGATGGCGATTGCATCGTCTGTGGATCTATTGAGGCGGTAAGCAAATTGAAGTGGGTCTAGGGTGTCGGGTAAGGTAGAGGAGATATGATCCTTGACTAGTCTCTCAAAGCACTTCATGATGACAGAAGTGAGTGCTATGGGGCGATAGTCACTTAGTTCAGTTCTCTTTGCTTTCTTGGGTACAGGAACAATGGTGGACATCTTGAAGCATGTGGGAACAGCAGACTGGGATAGGGAGAGATTGGATATGTCCGTAAACACTCCAGCCAGCTGGTCTGCGCATGCTCTGAGGACGCGGCTAGGGATGCCATCTGGGCCGGCAGCCTTGCGAGGGTTAACATGCTTGAATGTCTTACTCACATCAGCCACGGAGAAGGAGAGCCCACAGTGCTTGGTAGCGGGCCGTGTTGGTGGCACTGTGTTACCCTCAAAGCAGATGAAGAAGGTGTTTAGCTTGTCCTGAAGCAAGACGTCGGGGTCCTCAACGTGGCTGGTTTTCCCTTTGTAGTCCATGATTGTCTGTAGACCCTGCCACATACGTCTTGTGTCCGAGCCATTGAATTTTACTCCACTTTGTCTCTATACTGACGTTTTTCCTGATTGATTGCCTTACGGAGGTAATAACTACATTGTTTGTATTTGGCCATATTCCCAGTCACCTTGCCATGGTTAAATGTGGTAGTTCGCGCTTTCAGTTTTGCGCGAATGCTGCCATCTATCCACAGTTTCTGGTTGGGGTAGGTTTAAATAGTCACAGTGGGTACAACATCTCCTATACACTTCCTGATAAACTCAGTCATTGTATCAGTGTACTCGTCAATGTTATTCTCAGAGGCTACCCAGAACATATCCCAGTCTGTGTGATCAAAAAAATCTTGAAGCGTGGATTCCGATTGGCCAGACCAGCATTGAATAGTCCTTAGCACAGATACTTCCTGTTTGAGTTTCTGCCAATAGGAAGGGAGTAGCAAAATGGAGTCGTGATCAGATTTGCCGAAGGGTGGGCGGGGGAGGGCGTTGTAGGCATCCTGGAAGTTGGAGTAGCAGTGGTTGAGTATTTTAGGAGTATAGTACATTCACACTGATAGCCCTTTTCCGGGAGGAAATTCAAGTGAATTACTCTAAGTACTCCTATAGCACCAAGGCATTTTCTCCTTCATTCAAGTGGCCAAACCCCTTCACCGCCGATCTAAACCTATACAGTCTATCAGCCCCAAACACACATCAGCTCACTCCTTCTATAGGCCACCAGGCTTATGAAGAATTATGAAGACTTACTCAGTGCTTGACCTGGGCTATTTTTGTGTGCAGGTACTGTTTATATTTAGGTGCAAGAACCCCACAATACTTTGGAGGATTCTACAAGAGGTGCAGGAAGTCAAGCTGTAAAGAAAATATGGAGGTGCCGGTACTCAGCTCCGGTGAGTTCCTGCCCAAGTCCAGCACTAGACTTACTGCTCTCTTTGGCACTACTGTCCAGCTGGTTCTGACAAAGCTTGATAGGCTGAAATCTTGCTAGTTATCAATCTTGAAAAAAATCCCATGGAGATACCCTCCAGCTCATCAGTTAGTAGCTCCTCTCCATCCAAGAAGAGCTGGATGTGTCTCTCATCGGCAAAGGGATTCACCTCTATTCTCATTGTAGGTGAAGGGAACTATACACACTGTAAGAAGTTGTTTTTTTTAAGAGAGAAAAATGTAAATTTTACTCAAGTAATATTTTAAACAGAAAGTTATGAACTGAGCACACCATACACAGTATCAGAACTTCCTTTGCATTTTAAGTCACCAACTGTAGGGTGACCACCCACTCTGCCCAGAGGGGGTGAAAATGCGCTTTGGGGATGACATTTCACTTCCTTCTGTTATAAAATACATTTTACCAAGAAAAATATGATTATTCATGTTCTGAATTGTTCAGTGGGGTCTATAACATATCATTATGTTATATCCAAAAAGTTGGATTTTGAAATCTAATACATCCAATAATAAGCACCAAGCTACGTTGACATAGCGGTGCAGGTTTTCATAACTTTTTAGGATTTTAAATTTTGTGGTTGTTGTCTTCAATGCTGTTTCTGTGGGTCGCAATATGCAAATTAAATGTAAAAGGCTTTAAATAAAAAGATTGGTAGGCTTATACGCAGTGGTGGAAAAAGTACCCAATTGTCATACTTGAGTAAATGTAAAGTAAAGTACAGATACCCCAAAAAACGACTTAAGTACTACTTTAAAGTATTTTACTTAAGTACGCTTGTTATTGTGAGGAATTTCAAATTAATATGAAAAGCTCAATATGTCACGTCTCAAAATCGATATCCATCTTACCTCTATATTGTGTTATGTCCTGCGGATTTGAGAAGAAAGATGAGTAGTTCAACGGTAGTGAGCCTGTCAGGTAGCCAGAAGCCTTAATTCTTGCACAGCTGTCAGGCTCTGGCCATAGAGAAGCCTATTTGCTTCTCTATGTAACCATGGTCAGAGTCTGACAGGTCTATTCTTTCGGTATCTGGTGGTGGTTTGCGTTGGATCCCTAATTAGAGGCAGCTGTAGCGCATTGTCTCTAATTAGGGATCCTACTTAGGCTTGTAATTTTCACACTGGGTTTGTGGGTCGTTGTCGATATTTTCGCAGTCACGGTGACAGTAAGTGTGCCACATTTGTAACGTCCGTCCATTCGTGTTTGTTTGTGGACTTTTAGTCTATTCGTGTTTTGTTCTGTAGTTCGTCATTTGTATTTTGTATTATACATAGTAATTTATAAATTAGTATTACATAGTATAAAGATGTCGAACTACTATCCCTGCGCTGCGCATTGGTCTCTCCATGCACCCTCTCGTGACAACAGCATCCAGCCTAGTTGAAAACATGAAGCAGACTAAACCTTTTGGTCCTTTAAGAACCTGCTGTATGTAAAATATTGTGTGCTGTAGCTTGGAAAATAAAGACATGTGGTTGGATGACAACATAATGGTGTTTGTTTCCAACATTGGAGCTGTTTTCCTAAAGAAGTTAAATCTGCTTTGTTTTGTTTACTTGTCACGACACATCGCGATACTGGTATCTTCCAAGCCCTAGTAAAATCTCCCATAACTTCTGAAAGGATTATGAAGGAGACATGAGGTTTGGACTTGGTTTTCTTCAAGGTTTATATACACAATTAACATGTTATTTTACTCATTGGTCAAAATATGCGTTTTTGATTGGACATCCTACCAACTGCATGATTTATTTGTCTGCTGGGAAATGCATACCCTGACTGTGACATACAGCCCACTTGGCAGTGGGGGTACCTCGACATCCCTAATTCTGCCCATGTAGCCCCATATTTGGTGAGGGTACCTCGACATGAGCAGGCACCATGGTCTTTTCTCAGGAAGGCGGGGACAGGTGCACAGCTGTTTACTGAATAGGTGCTAATTACTGAATAAGTACTTAATTGAGCTTTATTGGGCCGATATAAATGTAGAAAGTAATTATGGTTACGGTAGCCTAACTATTTAATTTTCCATGGTTTCTAGAAACATGGTTAGTAATACCTTTGGAAAAAAATAATGTATATGCACATGCTAATCACGATAGATGACATTGCTTCAAAGGATCACAGCCAATTGACAATGCAGATATGATTTGTAATTTTAAATGTTTATGACCAAAATATGCCACTCAAAATCTGGATCAATATAATTTAAACTGATGGATTACGGAGAGTTTAAAATACAATAATTAATACACATTTAGAGGGAAAATACAGAAACAAACTTTAAAGTTTTAACAATAATACATGTATTACAATAAAAATACAATAACAGGTCTACATGTTAATCGCAGTCATTTGAACATAGTGAGAGTATTGGGGTAAGACTATCATGGCCTCTGCCCATTGGCTAGCAGGCTGTGGGCAAGATATGGAGACCCTCAGGGCCCTTTGGAGGATAGGGGTCCTAGCCAGTTGTGTCAGATCCCCTCAACCCCAATTTAAAGTAGAACATAATGAGGTAATGGAGTCCTCAGGGTTGTACATTCTCCTTTTGGACTTTTCCTCTGGTTATTATTTGTGGGAGTGTTTAATGTTGTTCATAATGAGGGTATTCTAAATGTGTGTTATTTCCCCCCTGTAGTATGTCAGTAAAGCTAAACAATCTGTGCATTTTTTAACAGCATAAGTACACCTATTTAGGGTTTTGAAATGTACTTCAAAAACCGAATGACCACTGCTGCACTTGCTGCCACTGTTTTGAACAGATTATATTTAAGCAATAAGGCACGAGGTGGTGTATATGGCCAATATACCACGGCTAAGGGCTATTCTTAGACACTACGCATCGTGGAGTTTGGCTGACAGCCATGGTATTCGTCGTATACCACAAACCCCAGAGGTGCCTTATTGCTATTATAAACTGTTACTAAAGTAATTAGAGCAGTAAAAACAAATGTTTTGTCATACCCATGGTATACGGTCTCATATACCATGGCTGTCAGCCAATCAGCATTCAGGGCTGAAACCACACAGTTTATAATATACTATTTAGAACGAGCAGCCCGGGTGAACCGTCGTCACTAGTTACCACAGCTACAAAATCACAAAGCCTGCCTATTTCTACAATTTATCTTCTTAAAATTTCATTTAAAACCTAACCCTAACATTACTGCTAACACACTGCTAACCTTATGCCTAACCTTAAATACATTTTTGTTTTCATGAATGATATAGCAAATTCTGACTTTGTGGCTGTGGAAACCAGGATGCAGTAAGTGAAAACACATCTTACTGGGGATAGCTAGCTAACATAATGTCACAAAGCATGATGCTCTAGCCAGTAAACTTTCATTCTGAAATAACTATATTTCCGATGTAGTCTGACATTAGTTTAGAAAGACTTGATGTTGGCATGAGGACTAATTAGCTCGCAAACTACCAGCTAGCTATAGGTAGCTAGCTAGCTGATTCTCAAAGGTAGAGAACTGGCTATGTTGACCCGAAAAATATATGTTTCTCAAAATTACTGTAACTGGCTAATACATTTTATCATGCTTTGTGATACACCGGGTTTTATACTGTTTTAGTCCACACAACATGTCATCCTGTCAGCTACAGTAGAACCTGATGAACAACATGGGCGGAAACAAAATTGGCCATGCTTTTTGTCCTACTAGATCTGCGATGAGAAGGTTCTAGCACAGATAAAACAATGAGCCTAATATTTCACTGGATGTGTAAGTGTGAAGCATCCACTTGGCGTTTCCACTCACTACCACGTGATGGTGAAAGGAAGCCCAGTGGGAGAAGATGGAACAAGAGAGATTTTGGCTGACATTCTGCAAACATTGTCATCGATGAAACATTTGATCTCAATACAGTTTTCTGTTCCCAAAACTTTATGTTAGGAACAGAGTGAACTACGTTTTGTAGACATTACCCATTGCCAAAGTTTCAAAAAATGTCATTGTTTAGAAGGAGTGCAAGGGCGAATTGAGGTATTGCACACGTGCAATTCACAGAGTAGGCGTTCCCTAATGGAAATATGCAAATATAAATGCGCCAATAGGATCTCGCTAGCTCGTGCTTGTTCTGCCCACTATGACTCATTTGGTCTCATTAGAAATTACAGCCTATGGTCTATCTTGGGTTAGTTATAAACCTATTTGGTTCTAGCTAGTGTGTCCCTCGGCCTCTGCCCTTCGACTCGTTGGATGTAGTTTATCCGTTCCCAGGCTCCAATGACTGTTATGATTATTTATTTACTTAATAACAATTTGCTTTTTGCTTTAGCGTCATCTGTACCTGATAGAGCAGATCTAGTCTTACATGCTGAATTAAGCCGTCTGGCATCAGAGACTCATTGGGATGGAGACTAGAGCAGTCTCACAAGATCTGTCTGAACGGACACACATTGAGCACCCCCAGGATGGTCCATTTACTTTGTGCTGTTATAATTTATGCTATGAAATCCTGCGATTTCATTGGGTCAGTTCCCCCACAGAGAAAATTGCTTGCAGAACAATCTAAGCAATGTTCGCATGGCAGAAAAGTAACTGAACGCTTGTTTTTTTAAACAGGAAAATGTACACATTTACCACACTTTTATGAGCATTCAAATAATAACTACATAAAAAAAACATAGTAAAAAAAAAAAAAAAATCACCGCCCCTAACGCCCTAATGCTTTTCTGCATAGTGCATCATTAATTTGGATGGACTATTTTGAGGAAGTCTACTTTCTGTTCAAGAGGGACAAACATAAATATTGGCGCTTTTGATCGTTTTTCAAGCTTAGGTCTTTTAAGGGAGCATGGAGGCACAGTGTGCTGACATAACACTCTGGTCACGTTTTCATTGCACGATTCCGCATGGAATTATTAAATTGTCCTAACATCTATATTTTCGACACCTTTAGGAGTTTGGCCGATGACGCAATCGAAGGAACCCCTAAATGTTATTTCAGGAACCTTTTATGTTTCTCACACGAACATGAACTGGCTATGGGCGCTTCTAATGAGGCCGTATCTAAGACGTATGTTAAAGGCTGCGTTTACATAGGCAGCCCAATTCTGATATGTTTTCTACTAGTTGGTCTTTTGACGAATCACATCAGATATTTTCACCACAGCTCTTTTTCTGCTGATATGATTGGTAAAAAAAAAAATCCTAATTGGGCTGCCTGTCTTAAATGCAGCATTAGACACCAGCTTCCCTAGGCTGTTTGATCCCAGAAAGTGTTAATCATCCAACATTTGGATTTCGGTTATTAACCTCATCTGCTGTAATTACCGGCGCCATTAAATATTTAGGAACGGATTAAAAGAACGTTTCGGAAAAACCTTCTCAAAATGTCCAATGAACAAGAAAAATAAATATCACAATTGAAAGATTTATATCCGCCAAAATATGCTACAGGTATAATTCAATTATAATTTAAATTCACAGCAATTACCTTGTCTCCAGTGTAACAAAGTCTGGGCGCCATTCCCCCCCCCCCCCCCTATAGCAAATAATAAATAATCCATTTGATTCAGTGATTTGTCTGTAGTGGTGAAGCTAGTCCTCTCAATTCTATCACATTGTATGTTGTCTAAACATTTCTGAACAATACACAATTGTACATAACTGAACAATATCAATTCTACTCTACCCAATACATTGCATAGTATACAAATAGAAGAAAAGGAGAATCGAGAGCGAATATTAAATCGTCAGAACTCTACTTTACCTCTATCTATGCATTGTTTTATTCTGGAATTCTTTCATTTTTAAGGATAGACTTGCACCTATAAAAGTGATTGTCTATTCATTAAAACATCTACATAATCACATGCGAGGCAAAATGTTCTTTGTTTTTAATATAGAATTTACAACACACTACTGCGAATTTGTCTTTCCCTTAGTCAATCGAATGATTCAAAATGGTTAAAAGTGTAATTCCCTTAACATTGGCGCATGTAACATCTCTTAAAATAGGGCAGAAGAGGGGAGAACACAAAAAAAACACAATTAAAAAGTAGCTTAGTGTTTTTGCATCATCAAACAGGTTTCACTAGTCTTATCCAAATTCTCAGACCATGATTAAAGTCTACAGCTCTGTTACATACTGTAGCTTCATAGCGCCACCTAGGACCATATCATAAGGCAGCTGGTAGGAGGTATATTGCAATGGACTGTTCATGGCCCATGCTGCTTGGAGGATAGCATGCTTCTGTTTGGTGTAAACACATTATGGGCTACCATGTGATTGTTTTCTTCTGAGAGTGAAAGGCACTTCTGCTGATGGTGTGGGGTATTTGAACACACTACAACCATACAAGTGTGTCAGATATGGTTATCGGCATATTGAAAAATGGCAGATGTACACAAGTACCATGTGCTGCCACATCCTGGTTGTACAATCTACTATGTGTGGATCTCAAGTGTGTGTGTGTGTGCTTATGCGTTGAGATTTTCTGCCTCGTCCGGTGTCCTGACAGTGGTCAACTCCTCATGTGAGCCCTCCTCACCAGGCAGCTGAGAGAGAGAAAAAGACAGATGTAGTGGTGATTTATTTAGACCTTGTTTTCGCCTTATCATCTAGTCATAAAAATACAAGTATGCCTATTGCCTAGCTATTTTCAAGACAATCCTAAATCTGTATCTTTTTTTAAATCAAGAGAATCGTCAATTACTGATTAAACATGCATTGACAATGTGAAATGGCACCACCTGGTGTTCCCGAGGGTGACTGCTTTGCTTATAATGAAATACAGTTATCTGAGTACCGGTAACCAAATGCAACCATGACACCTTGTGGCCACATATCATATTGCACAACATTGGGCCCAACTGCATGCCATCATTGGCAATCTTTATCCCTTCATGGCCCTGAATGGCCCTGCACACTCACACAAACACTATGAACAAATCTGTGAGTCCTGTGTGTTCATTCATCCATACAAAGTGACTGGGTGTTGTAGCTAAACTTACCTCCCAGTAGATGCCATCCTCAAAGCAGATGGCGTCAGGAGGAGCGCCATAGATTGGCAGCTTCAGAATAAAACCTTCAAGACAAGGACATATAAATTGCATGACAAGGACGTGATACAATTACACACAGACACAAGGCATAGGCCTATTTACATGAACAAAAGAGCATAGTTAGAAGATCACCATGCATTTGTGAAACAAACTCAAGTCAAGACAATGACTGTGTGCTTATAACATTCTGTAAACTGGTAATATTTAAAATCCCCCCTATCCTCTAGTCTAGCTAGTCCCTCTACCAACCAGTGATAAGACCGCCGAGTAGGGCGATGCCCAGGGTCACAGCCAGGGAGATGGCCTGTCGTACGCCCTGGAATGAGGCCTCCACATCACCAGAGTGGATGTCAGGGAACACATCAGCCATCCTGCAACAGAGAGCAGGGAGTGTTGAATGAAACTGTTGTGTGAACCCACGTTTTGATGATGTCTGTCTGTTGCGCAATAGGGGGAACTTCACCATGAAACCAGCAGAGGGCACACTTTTCCAATTTGTCAAAAAAAAGACAGACTAACCCATCTCCATAGACATCCTTGGTTGCCAGAGCAGCAGTAACTGCTCCAACGATGGCTCCCAGGACTCCAGGCATGCCGTGCAGGTTGTGGACACCACACGTGTCCTGTATCTTCAGCTTTTTTTCTAGGATAGGCTGAGGGGACAGGGTGGAAAGTTAGCAGTACCATGAGTGCGGGTGTTTCTGTGCGTGATGTGTATGCACACTAGCACCCTTATGTCCTTCTAAAGGTGCCATTTACACAAGTGGATGCGTTTCTCAACATGACTGTTTATGTTGTAAATAGATCATCTTGTTCTGTTTGCACCATAAATGGTAATATCCTCCTGAGACCCCTTGTGAGAACATTCTGGACTTCAATGTGACCTTGGATAACTTTCTTGTGAAATCATGATTTTTAGTGAGTTTGATATTCAATTGCCTTTGGTAAGTAAATATCTCAGGAATAGTTTGGTGAGTTTTCAGAGCAGTGCAATAATTGTTCACCTTGAATAAGAGCTAAATAAGAGCTTATTCATGTCCTCTATAGTGTTTTTACCTACTGTACCCATTTACTGAAATGTTAAATTGTTCATATTTACTATCAACTGATTTGTTAAGTCCACTACAGTGCACATACAATAGAAAATAAATAAACCTATTTTTTAATTGTTTAAGTTTTTTTCACCCCAAATACTACAAAAAATGTGTATTTTAAATTACAGATATTTTTTATTGCTGGGTCTCAGGTGGATAATACATGTTAATTTCCATACACTTCTGTCCTATATCCTGTCTTACCAATGGCAGGTTGGCCTTAC
Source organism: Thymallus thymallus (assembly GCA_023634145.1). NCBI lineage: Eukaryota > Metazoa > Chordata > Actinopteri > Salmoniformes > Salmonidae > Thymallus > Thymallus thymallus. Next base: position 24,087,330 of record CM042416.1, on the reverse strand, counting down.
CGAGAGGAACTTGAAGCCCAGCACTGAGACGGTTCCAGCCAGGAAGCCCACAATCATGGAGCCGAAAGGAGTGAGCATCATTTCACCAGCAGTTCCCACGGCAACCCCACCGGCAAGGGCAGCATTCTGGATGTGCACCTAAAGAGACGAGAGAGACTACGTTTTTAAAATGGTGTTCAAAGTGGTTGATTGCCAGAGTCCATTCATACCTTTATTTTAATTCACTAGGGAGAGAGAGAGAAAGAAATGTTCTCAAATGTTCCATATACCAATGTCAAGGAACGAGAAGGTAGGATGAATTATGTAATATTTGAAAAGTGCATACAAAAAACATTAAATTATGTACAGGTGAATAATATAAAAATCCCAACCAATGGATAATTTTGTGACAATTTGCTATCACCATGTAAAGTGGAGGCATGTGTAGAGTTAGATTACAGACATATTTGCTGCTGACACACTACACTTTCACCAACTATGAGATAATCTCAGCTGATTAGAACGGTACTACTATCACCAGGTCATGTGGTATGTTCACTGACTCCTACACTCCTTCCATTGTATAGAAAAGACAACTTCAGATTGATTGGCATCTAGACAGGAATGCACCGTCTTGATTTCAGCATGAGATGCAGATGACAGCCATGTCCTCAAGGGACATATCAACTAGATATATTGTCTGGCTCACATGACTGTATACTCGAAAGGTAGATAGTAACTATGGTGTGATGCTTCAGCATGCATTTTTTGGGATGGTTTCCAATTTCAGCATTCTTAATTCTTAAATCGTATCTTGTGAGAGTTTGATGTTTCCTACTTTGATCATTTAAAATAGATAAATCAAATCTAAACTAGAAAAGTGACTGAAGTAGTAATGGTAGTGACTGAAGTAGTAATGGTAGTGACTGGTTATATTTGAAAAGGTGGGTAGATAAAATATTGATTGATTGATTGATTGTTAGGATAGCCTGAACATGTGAAAGTTGGTTTGGTGTCTCTAACTTGAACGGTTCAAGAGTTACTGTTGGTGAGTTAAATGCTTCAAAAAGTTTGTGCAGTCTGCACATTTGGAAGTTGGTTTCACGTTAATAGCTTGAATAATTTAAGCGCTAGAGCGAAGGGAATAATAATAATAATAATAATAATGTAAGTATGTAAGTAATCTAGAGTTGTGCTAAAGCACACCTAACTTCATCTGTTGTGAAGAGTTGAAATACCTGTCTGGATATGCAAACATACTGTATGATGATTCAGAGGTTGCCAATCAGGATTGAATCCCAAAGGAGTCATGTTTCATTCCAAATATTGACTTACATGTATAACATCTAACAGGGCTACAGTATAGCTAGTAGGCCTATGACACAAAATACAGTTGAACCAGATTGTACTGACAACAAACACTGGGAGAAATATTCCTTCCTCTACCATGTCTAGTCCCTAACTTCCACTTATCTGGGAAGACCACTTTAAGCCCCTCATTTCCACTGCATAGTCCCTGTAGAATCCTACTTCACCCTACTATGTCCCCCCGAGTCCACATCGCCTGTCTAGCCCTAGAGTACTTTTAGGGACCTGCTTTTCCTCTTAAGTCCGCACACTGTGCTAGCCCCCTCACCATATCGAGCTTGCCATCGTGGGCCACAACGGCAGACAAGCCGTAGGTGGCCAGGGTGCAGGCAGCCAGGGAATAATAGGTGTTCATAGCCGTGCGGTGTTGGTCATCTCCGTGGGCCGTCACAGCAGAGTTGAAGCTTGGCCAGAACATCCACAGGTAGATGGTGCCTGAGCAGGCAGGGAAAAATAAGTATTAGCATCCTGGTATGTAATATAGTCCTTTAGTTTAGCAAGCTTACAGTAAGGTTTTTTCCTGGGGAGGTAGATGCACTGTCCTCTTTATTATTACACAGATTCCCATACATTGGCATTGGCATGCATTGTATGTACAGTCAAAACATACATTGGCAAGAAAAAGTATGTGTAACTTTACTTTCGTGTAAAGTTAACAAAATGGAATATGACACCACACCTGACTTAACTATTATGTAAAGGACAAAACACTTGTTATATCATCCAAATTCCGTGCACCCATAGACTATGATATCCATATTAATTTTCTTCTGGTAATAGATTGAAATTCAGAAAATCTTTATTGTCCCATTAGGCATATTGGAACAAAAACCCAAACATACAGTGGCAAGAAAAAGTATGTGAACCCTTTGGAATTACCTGAATTTCTGCATAAATTGCCATAAAATTTGATCCGATCTTCATCTAAGTCACAACAATAGACAAACACAGTCTGCTTAAAAAAATATTCAATATAGGCAAGAAAAATACAATAATTTGTGTGTTATTAGTTTAAGCACACTGTGTTCCTCTATTGTTGTGACTTAGATGAAGATCAGATCAAAGTTTTTTGCAGAAATCCAGGTCATTCAAAAGGATTCACATACTTTTTCTTGCCACTTTAATTGGCGTCTTCAGAAAATGAAGGTTAAGTTGTCCGAATTGTTGATGGTGGCTATTTCTATCTAATGTACGGGCTTCCTGCTTACGATGAGCCGGAGGTATTCTTACCAATCATGGCGAAGAGGTCAGAGTGGTAGACAGAGCAGTTCTTGTGTTTGCTCTTGTCCAGGTTGGGGCGGTAGAGAACACGAGCCACCATCAGGCCAAAGTAAGCTCCAAAGGTGTGGATGGTCATGGAGCCACCAGCATCCTTGGCCTAAAGGTGGAAATTATCTAATTTAAGAGGTGTAAAAAGCTTAGTCTAAAAGTACATTATTCAAGAGTGATGACAAAACCTAATAGGAGAGTAGGCATATAAGTACGTAAAAAAGCAGTTTTAGTGTATGTTTGTACACATGCATATACAGTATTAAGCCTTAAGGCTGCAAGACATGAATTGTACGTTTAATGGTACACCTAAACACACACTCACCCCCAGAACAGAAAGCACAATGAACTCATTCACTGCAAATAGGGTGACTTCAATCACAGACATGACCAGCAGCTGGACTGGACTGGTCTTCCCCAGGACCGCCCCAAACGAGATGAGCACTGAGCCCGTGCAGAAGTCAGCGTTGATCATACTACAGGAGGGACAAACACTCTTAATGATATGGTTTATTATGGGATACACTACAGTATACACTTACACCTGTATGGTCTGACATGTATACACATCACATGAATCTGCTGGTGTGTTGTGTTTATTTTAGTATGAAATGTAGGTTAGTGTGTGCATGAGTCGTACCTCTCTATTCCGACGTGGATCTTGCCCCCGTGCATGCCGTGGACGAAGCCCTGCATGAGGGTGGCCCACTGCAGAGCGAAGGCCGCGATGAGGAAGTTGAAGCCCACACTGCTAAAGCCGTACCGTTGCAAGAACGTCATGAGGAAACCAAAGCCAATGAAGATCATCACGTGCACATCCTGAAAGCCTGAACAAAGGAAGAGAGAACACTGTACAGAGTATTGTATTACGTTGAATGCACATTGTCACTATTCAAGTGCCTGTGTGGTCAGTCTTGCGAACACTTGAACAATCCCCTTCTTATGGTTTGGTGAGAAAGACTACCTGTCTTATGACAATAGTATAGTAGTATCCAGGACCGGTGCGTGCATTTCTGCCGCTATAGGCAAAACACAATTGTGCCGGAAACACAATTGTGCGGAACCTCTATTTTCAACGTACAACACGCAGACATAAGCAAAAAACAGCAACAACACAAATGCCAATATATACACATCACGCAAATAGACAAGTGCAACACACAAAGTGTCAACAAGTAGATGTATGACGCGTATGCATATCCAAATGACAACAGCGGCACCAGGTCTGCAGCATCATAAATCCAATAGGTTCCAAACCACTTTACAGCAGATTCATGACAGCACAGCTATTTTGTAAATAATCGAATTTCAACTCATCTAAATAGTGACTGTAATAATATTGAAAATATTTATATACAAAACCCACACAAGCACACAGCAAGGCGCATATCATCAGCAGATTCACGTCTTAAAACCACTAGAGACAAAAACGCTTATCTTGCCTTTCAGAAGTGTACACGGCAGGCTTTCATGGCTGCAAAGGTCTTCACTGCATCCTCCATTTTGATCATCTGTGCCAGCTCATGTTCAGTAGAGATTGTTGCCAGTCCATTCAGTCTCTCTTGTTTCATTGTACTCCGAAGGTCATTTTTTATTAGTTTCAACTTTGAGAAAATCCGTTCTCCTGAAGCAACTGAAGCAGGGATTAAATCACTTGGTCCGGGATCTATATATTTAAAAAAAATAATGATTTTGTTTTTGGAGCACTTGCAGTACAATTGTGTACTTGTACTCACAACCCGACAGTTCGGGTCGTTTAGACATGGTTGTACAGTGGCAAGCTCGGCCATAAGAAGATGGCATGAGACAGAGATTGATTTAACAGAGAGTTCCTGTGCCCCATACACCGCACGACTCCAGGAACGTCACACTTTCAGCTTTTGGCAACGAACCTAACCTCCGGCCATGCAAGGCTCAGTTACGGTAGGCACTCTAACATTCCCCCTCCCCCAATAACCTGAACTCAGACAATTTAAGAACACATAACCACATAACATTAGCTTAACTGATTGGTGATTTTGATTGACAGACACACATTCCTTACCAATGGACTACAAGAGGCGGCAAAATGAGCGCCAATTTTATTTTATTGTATTTTTTATAATACATTTTTGTTTTTTGTTTTTTTTAAAAGCCCACATTTTGCCGCCTTTCCAAAGTGCCGCTCTAGTCCATTGCCTAGTCTGCCTATACGCACGCTCCGGCCCTGGCAGTATCTTCAACTAATTGAAAGTTCCACACAAATCACCAACAATCCCTTTAAGTCAACATTTCGTGATTTAAATTGAGCGGGACAAGGGGCTTTGGGAGCATCAGTTGACCTGCATAGAAGGACACAGAGAAGTCACCCTGTGCCTCACAACTCCATTAAGCCTACTATCTGGCCTTGTTAACCCGGCCTACTACACCTCCCTCCGCCCACTGGATGTATTCATCCACATGGCACTGGGGATTGGGGACAATATCTCTTGGCGTCGTTGCCTGGCAACTGATCATTGGCATGGAGGATATTTCCACTGCCCAACTCCCCATTGGCAGGCTGGCCCAAATACCCTGTGCCATCCCCTAGCAGGACACCAACAGAGCGGTGAGAAAATGTAACATGCACACACACAGGCAACACCTGTGAGGATGTAAAAAAAAAAATTTGCACACATTGAGATTTATTGTTAAAGCCCTAAAGGTAATCAATCACCTGGTACTCATGAAGCAACATACAGACCAGTTTTAACCTAATTAATTATTTACAGTTATCTTAATTCTGACTGCATCTTTCAATCAGATATCATTTGCTTTGTCATGCGGAGCAGCTATAGTTCTAATGGAGATGGTAGGCTTCCACTGCATTTTGACATAACATATCAAATCTCTTATCTCATAGCAATGAGGTTAACCTACACACCCAGACAATATAGAGCAGCATAGTGAGAATTATACCGTGATATATGGCGGTCTCAATTTTATTCAGGGGACTTCCTATTTGTGCACAAACATTTTTATGGGGCTAATAGTTTAGACATGTGTTTTAACAGTAAACATGTATTACCTTTTAATGTGGCATGAATACATCCAGTGATTATGTGTTCACTTATTTTCAAACAAATCACTTCAAAAAGTAGGCTACCTGCTCAAGTTCATCCACTCCAAAATAATTCCATAATCCAAACAGTGCCCCCCCATTTGATGAAGGGAAAGTTACATCTGTTACAAAACACCAAAAAGTCTAATGACATTTGCCGATTGTCATTAAGCCTACACTCTTGTAGCCTGAATTAATTGATGCGTATTGCTGACAAATGGGGACGCAAATACAGTTGTGTCTGTCCCGAGCTCATCCGCAGGGGAAATTGAGGGCCCAGTTGAAACAATGTTGCAAGTTCGCTAAAGGGTTGGACCCAGTCGATACAATTTTGCAAGCTCGAAAGCTCAAGACAGACAAAGGGAGAGGCAGACAGGCGGAGTAGAAAGACAAATGCGATAGAACCTGAACCAACGATCACTGGTTTAAACCATGACAGAGAGGTGGGGGTGTCCTTTAATTTGGAATAAACTTTTATTTTAATATGTACCACTTTAAAACGATTTTAAACAAATATGAGAATGGTTAAATTAGAGACCCCCCAAAATTTGACTTAGTTGCATTTATGGGAGCTCTGTATACTTTTTACACCTTAAACATTTGAAGTTCCAAACAGGACATGATCAATGAGAGTAGTCAGATGTGCACATGTGTACTGTATGTGTGTATGTGTGTGTGTTTCATAATTGAAGGTGATCTTGCATTCAGCAGTGAAGGTGACAGGTTAAAGATTATCTGAAATAATTACTTCTAATGGAGTTTTAGTGCTTCCTCTTTCAAATGTACCCAACCTTGAACAGGTTTCTGCTTTATGTCAAAATCAGTGTACTCAATCACTTAATAGCTTGAGGCAAGAGCATAAATAGTGAGCCTGGCAGAACGTGCATCAGCAGCTTCACCTGCTTAAGTGAAGGGTGAAGGCCCAACCTGCAAATGCTCAACTGTTTCAAATCTCAAGAGACACAGTCTTCAACCTCAAAGATTAATTTAATTCAAAGTCAAACGGACATGATCCAACTCTCAGAGATTCATATAATTCAACTCCAAAAGTTTCCTATGACTCCCATAGCCTGGCCAACCACACTGGCCACAGCGGTCAGTGTGATTATCCAGGCTATGACTCCACTGGCCTTAACAAGGGGAAACTATGGGAAAACTGGAGACCATTGCCCCCCCCTCACGCAGAAGCTCCTATCCCCCTGGACTTTTACTAATTGGACAGTGATGGGGTGAATGTGAAAATGAAGCATTCCTCCTACACATTCCCATGTCTGTATATCAAACATTCTCATACTCTTTCTACCCTGGGGCTTACCAGCCACCTGGGGCTTACCTGCACCGAGCCACCTGTGGCTTACCTGCACCCAGCCACTTGCATGACTATATTGTACAGAGATACTACTGGGAAAGCCTCAAGGTGTGGTGACAGGTAGGGCTAGTTGTTGCGCACAGGAGCAATTTCAACAGGGCTAAGAATTAGACACACCCATTACCCCAGACCCCCCCCAGTTAAGGTGGAACAGTGAACCCTTGGTTTTGGTGACTGATTGGACACCCACTACAACAGGCATGCTATAACCTATTCAGAGACCAAACTCCCTTCCCTCTTGCTTTTAAAAATAGCCTATGAATTAGGGGGGTTTTGACGCTAATCAAAGAAACATTGACAGGCAGATCTGAGAAACTAAAGGGTTAAATCAAAGGACAGTAATCTCTCCCCATGCTGGTTTTGTTTCCATATTGACATTGGGGAACTTAACTGTCACTCTCCTCCCACTTGACAAACAGCTTCTAGTTTCCAGTTATTTTCAGTAGATTGCAGACAGTAGATGGTTTGCATTTACTTAAGCACGTTGTCTGTTTTCAGGTATCCGTCTGTCGCCAAAATGTACTGTTGTGACTGTTGGTGTATATATTGTACACCACAACACAAAGCATATTATGAATTGTATGGTTTCCTAGAAACAAGTGTGGCTCATCTTACCCCACTCTGCCCTATGTATTAAAGGGTCTTAGAGTAGGAATGCTGATCTACAGCACTGAGCTCAGATCAAACATAAAACAGAGTTGCTTTGCTCTACAAACTCTCACAAACAGCTCACCTCAATGACCCATGGCCATCACCCCCCCCCCCCCCCATCTCCTCCACACAATCGTACTGTAAGTTTGTAACATCCCAAAGAAAGACAGATGGGGAGGACTAGACTAGACTCCCTAGGTGGGAAGGCAATATCCAAACGCAGCACTGGAGCAAGACATGCGGCGTAACACAGAAGGATAATACATTATTTCCCATCTAGCCATCAGATTCGTTTGAGTTTCAGACAACTTTTCTGTCATGTTCATGGTCATGACAAACATGTATGGCATGACAATAAATGACACAAGACTTACCTAAACAACAAACTGATCAAGTCTCAGACACATAGACAACCCATAACAAAGAAGGAAAGATGGACTCCACATCCCCCATCCTCTCCACCCTCACAAGGTAATTGTTACCCTTATCCACAGATTTAAGGTCAGATCACCATACTACCTAATCATAACCATTAAAGGGATGAAAATGTATCTGACCCTGTACCAGTGGTTAGGGATGTCTATTACCCCACCTGTGTCGTTACCCCAACCCTACCCATCTCTCTGCGGTCACTCACTGGGGTAGCGGTAGTAAAAGTCGTTGTCGTAGTTGGAGGAGCCATTGGCGATTTCCTTGTGCCATTGCTTGGCGTCTGTCTCGTCGTCGTACTGCACCAGCGCGCCGAAGAGGATGATGATGATCACCTCCAGGATGATGCAGGCCATGGGCAGCTTCAGCCGCAAGTTAGTCGCCGAGTTCGTCATGGCTGTGGGGTTACCTGGGTATTCTCCTGGCTCTGCACTATGGTCTTAGGTGGGAATGGTTAGAAGTCCAACTCAGCGCCAGAGCGGGGAACACAGCAACATACACACACTGACACACACAAGCACTGGTGGCTGCAGTGATGTGATGGGAGAGTGGGTGTGCAGGGAGTGAGGAAGACTCAAGCTGACACATGAGTTGGTCTGACTCAATTAGTGCATTTAGGTTGCAAATGTTCATGCCCACCAACTTTCTGTCTGCGTCCAATCAGAGGCTGCAAGCAAACCTCAGCTCCTCCCCTTCACTATTGCTGCTGTTAAGGGGGTCTGGAATGAGTTAGGATCAGTTACTCCTCTAGATTCATAGAAAGGGAAAATGGGTTTACCCTTTATGTTGAAATAATGTTTTTAATGCTTTCTCATACCTTATCTATGGTAAAACATTAGGTTGATGGTTCAAGACCCACGGTGAATTAAAAAACACTAACAGATGCATGCAGACAAGCATGCACACGCATTGTATCTAACATATTGCTTATGTGAATGTAAGCAGTGTCTCTCCATTATGCCATTGACTCGTCAAAGTGAGACAAAAAGTAAAATAAAAACAAAACATCTTAGGATCAGAATAGTTTGTGCAACCAGGTGTGATAATGTGCCAAGACACACATTCACACACACATTCCATTCATTCTTACTGTCACAATGTTAAAAAGCTAAAAGGGCCTGTAGTTGTCATGTTTGGACAGGCGCAACTGGAAAGGTTGTCGGACAACGGGTTTGGAATGGGTGGGTGGGGGTTTGAGACTCAGGTTTTGGGGGAGTAGGATGTGAGAGGGAATGGAGGCAGGTCTATGCACATCGTTCTCCTGTAAGGAGCAGCCATCACTTCTCCTTTAGAGAAGAGCACCTAGCAGGAATGCTGTTATGGTTTAGACCATTTCAACTAAAAGCCTACCACAGGCATCAAAGCCAATCTATGAAGTCAAATCCTGACCATCTGTCAAGCTTCCTGCCTACCTTCCTACCTGTATGACTGTCTGAAGAGTTGGGGTCATTTCACATTTAATTCAGTCATTGAAGGTCAATTAAAATTCAAGAATGTAATAATTCCACTACTGATGATGACTAATGGCATAGTGTAGGCCTACTGTAGCTAAGGCACAGCAAAATCCAAGTAGAACTTACAGTAGCTATGCATTTTATTGGCTCATCCACAACTTCAGAGGATTAAAGTAACTTCCTTCAATTTTTATTCAATTTTGTACAGCTATTTTGTTACATATACATTATTCATACATTTCACATAGATGGTACTTCTAATACCAGTATTACCAGGGCCGTAACCAGGGTTTGAGTTTTAGTGAGGTCATGCATGCACGGTCGGTAATTCGGATGTGATTACTACAAGTTTAGATAGCTGGTTAGACTAACTTGACTAATTTACCAATATAAATATTTTTTACTGATGTACATGTTCATTCTCAACTAACCAAAACAAAGAGGTTGTTATCTGGATAAAGGAAAAAAAGGCAACAAAAAAGGGTGAGCCATTCTTACTACTCTACTGGAGAACCCGTTTGGGTTTAATAATAACTGTTGTATGACTGACACTTTAATAACCTTTTAGTGTGGTGGGATAAATCAGGGTCACACAGAGTGTTTCTTGGTATTCTTAAACAAATCTACTTTGAAACAAAAGTATACACCTCACACACAACTTTATGGGCTTAAAAAAAAGACTAGTACTATGTCAGATATAGAGTTGAAATGTATTCCATTTTGAGTTTGCATAAGAATATTACACTTTATATACATCACAGATTATGGAAATATAACAAAACCGTTTGACATAAAAACACCAGATTTGAAATAATGTTCATTAAATATGAATAACATTCCACCCATGAGACCACTGGGTCATTTGACTGCAGAAAAGGGAGAGGTTAAATGCTTTAATATTTAATAACTCGTATTGATTTTATAAACAAGAATGTTTAATTTTGTCTGGCTTACTGTTCCATATAAAGTGAAAGATTTTTTACTCATAATTTGAAAAACAAGCTGTCTGGAGTAGGCAGAGCTATAAGAAAATAAGTCAACTGTGATTTTCCAGTGTAACATGTCTCATCCTGTCTTTCCGTGAGACCCACTACCATTCCTCCTCACGGTATGTTGACAAGGTGGGATACAGGGCACGTCTAAATCATCAGCCCCTTCAAAACAATAGAGTTTCACTTACTTAGCCCCATAGTTTAACTCAAACTGATAGCATATACTCAGATTAGTAAATTACATGTTTGCCCAGGTTAGGACACTGATGGGCAGAGAGGATAACATATTGACCATGTTCTGTGTCTCGCCATCTTGATTAATGTGACTTTTGAAGTCAACAAACAAAAGCCCTGGCTCACTGGAAAAATATCAATTTGACAGAGTTTAGCCTGGTGTAAGGGATCTCTTTGGTCATTTATAAAGGTGTTTTATTGAGTACATTAAGGGCTGACCCCAATTAGTCGACTGGTCGATTGTTTCTCCTTTGGTCGTTAGGCTGTTGATCGACCAATATTGTTTTAGTTGAGCAGAAACAACTATATATGTATATAACATTTGTGGAGCCTCCAGGGGCATGCAGAGGCCAAATCGAGCTCCGTACCGCATCACCATGCGTCTCCCAAATGTTGTAACAATGCGGAGGGCTCATGTATAGCTCCGCATTGAAACGATTGGTTCACGGTAGGTGGGGGAGGTACATCCTGTATAAACACAAACTCACTTCCTTGACAAAAGCTCTGCATTGCTCCGCTAAGCGCAAGTATGAATGCCCTGACTTGCTACCCAAATCGGCTGGTCAGTCGTTCGTTCTAGCCTAGTGGGTAACCCTAACAAAAATGGCAGCAAATGTTTGCTACCCTTACAAAGAAAGATTTCAGTTTTGAAACTGGAGTAAAAGTGCAGTAACTGCAGTCGACTGTGTATTTTGGACGCAATAATTGCATAATAACTGGACAGTTACACTGCAAAATTACAGCAGTAAATTATACTGCACTCTGACTGCAATATTTTTTCGTAAGTGTAAATAGCAACAGTTAGCTAGCTAGTCAACACTAGGCTAGCTAGCTATCTAACGACCTATGTTAAATCGAATTCATGTATCCAAAAAAGATTAAAAAATTGCATCGAAAACTTACTTTCTCTCTCATGTGTTGGCATTTTTTACCTAAAATACTTTGTTTCTTTCACAGCAATCTGAAATTTGCACTCTGATCTTCTCGACCTAATGTCTAAACCAGCTTCAAACAGCTGAAAATACAATATTTTTCGTCATGGAAAATATATTTCACAGTGTTTTAGATTGTACAATGATTCTCTATAACATACTTGCTTATTTTGTCACATTAACTGAAATTAGGTGAACTATTCGAATTTTAGCAACCAGGAAATGATGGAGCAATTTCTGTATAGTGCATCTTTATTAATAGGTTTACAATTTGTCAAGCACAAGTTGCTATCTCACAATTTTAAACATAAATGTTTATTAATGTCTAAAAATGTTTAATTGATTTATAAATAAATTGACCTTTAGGGTACAGATGTCCCAAAGAAGGCACTGGCCAATATGGTGCGTTGGGAAGCTAGGAAACTTTAACATTTGTAACAAGCATGGTAATAAGCATTCGTTGTTACACCTCTGTAATTACAGATTGCAATTACCACGAGTTACATGTTGTTATTACACTGTAACTATGAATATTACAAGTAATTACAATACTTTTTAAAGTGTAATTACATGTGTAATCACACTGTAATAAGGAGGTGGAAAGGCTGGTCCAACTGGGGTGGAAGGGCTGGTCCAAATCGAGGTTTCATTAAAAACAATACACCCCCATCCCCAAAGTAAAAAATGTTTTCACATGAGCCTCCCCTTAAACTGTAAAAAAAATCCCCACTAATAGAATTAACTCAAAATAATGTTTACGATCACAAATAACAATAACTGTAGGGATCCTGTGTTTATGAACGTGGATATCGACTTTGCCACTTTAGCATGCTTTTGTAGCACTGTCGATGCCACGCAGGGCTAGGGTCCAGAAGATTGAGGGTTCACCGACCACCACAGACGAGCTCACTCTCCCTGCCTGTTTCATTACACTACGATCAGAGCCAGCTGCAGACAATGTTCAGCTAAGGGGAAATCTGATTTTCAACATTTTGATGCCATATCTATTATATATATATATATATATATATATATATATATATATATATATATATATATATATATATATAGAAAATATATAGAAAATAAATGCAACAAGTTTCTGTGCCAATGCACCCCACAACCAATATACAAAACATACCGACTTAGGGCACTTCAATATCATGGTTTGCATTTTCAACACCACAATAAATAGACTCTGACAATCTCGACAAACAGAAAATACATCCCTCCCTACCTTGTAGGTTTACCCTGTATCTAAATGTCATTCAAGCTTAAATGTCATTCAAGTTTTTGGTGTTTTGTAACAAATGTCTTATTCCATCAATTGGCCGCTGCACAGTTTGGATTAATTGATTTCATTTGTCAGTTAAAAAAATATTGTTTTAAATGACAAGTAAAAAAAGTGACTGCACAATAAATTCGGGGTCTTATTTCCATTGTGGTCCCTATTTTTTTTTCCCATAAATACATATACAGTTACATAGATACCGACATGTTACAGAGATAGAGATGAAAAATGCTCGACCTCCAAATGAGTATGAGAGGAGTTTAAGTACAACTCTTACAATATTTTTTCCAATTGGCGACAGATTATTATGTGAATATTCTAAAAACTTCATAAAAACAATATGCCATTTCAGAGTTTCCTTTAGGGAAATATGGCGCTGAACAACATGACAGGGAAGGTTTTAATTTACCGGACATTTAATGTGGAATAGACATTGCATATACGTCTGTGCCCAGTTGGAAATGTCTACTTGCACTGTGGTCGGATGCCACAGTCCGATCGAAATTAGATCAAGCATAAAGAAATAAAGATATGTAGATTTAGTCGCGAATGAGGGAAAAAACGCTTCTCTCCAGAAAGGCCAAGGACTGTAATTGCATGTGTGGGAACGGGAGAACCCAATGTCCATTTTATTCAGAGCTGGACGGGGTATTGGCTGACCATTTGTATTTATACTGTGCATTCATTCTATTTTGTACAGACATCCAGATACTCAGTTTGTTTGTGTGGTGACTTTTTTTAGGGATGGGAGAGATTCTCTGAATATTTATTTGTATGGCTGTTATCGCCTATTACGCCTAGTCTTAAATCGTTGGATAACATTAAATCGTTGGATAACAAAAGTAAGCTGTAATGATGAGAGTATAAACTATTGACTATAAAAGCATGCTGTTTTCTGTTGATTTCTACAGCTTGTGTCATAGGGGGAGGTTCAAGGCAGTTTGGACTGATTTGCATATAAGGAGAGACCAGGGAATCTGGTCCCAATGTGGACGCAGTGTGCAGACAAGACAAAACAAATCTGGATCGGATCATCTTGATCGGATGACGACAACCACATGTTAATGCAAGGTGTAACCACGGCTAGAGATATGCGATATAGACCTAGGTGCGAAACAGGATTAGGGTGGCTATGCCGGATGCCTGTGAGATGCCAGGAATCCTTGTCATTCCAGCAAACACACTGAGGCGTAGCGGGGACACACATATGGTGTCCAACAGTTTTCGTAAGCCAGATGCGAGCCTATCCCAGTACAAACACTATCTCTGTTGCCACTTCCTTTGCTAATAAGAGCCTCAAACTCTGTAACATATGAACACTAGACATTGTGAAATGCCACAATGCAGTTATACTTGGCCTATGTATTGGAACATCTCAAGACTGTTCAAGTGTTACCACAGATTCCACCTCCAATAATTTATTTTTTTATTTTATTTCACCTTTATTTAACCAGGTAAGTTCTCATTTGCAACTGCGACCTGCGACCTGAATAAAAGTCCAACTACATTTGAATAATTACATTTCATTAGCATAGACACACAATCCAAAGGAATTAATTACATATTACACACACACACACACACCTCTGTGTGTCAACCACCCCTGCCCCACAGGCATCAACTGTAGAATTCCAGCAGTTTCACTACCACAAATATTCGTGCAAGGGTTGTGCTACAGTATGAAGTTCTATTGTCATCCCATCTGCAGGCTGGCTCCTGGGCCTCTCAGATAAGACAATCTGGCCATCGGGCAGGGCTGATGGGACATGTGGGGACGGGGGAGTTGCGTGTGTGTGTGTGTGTGGGTGGGGGGGGGGGTCAAAGAAGGGACGTACATTGTAACAGAACCAGCGACTGGAGCCTTGGCATCTGATCCTATGCGATAAGCACAAGAGAGGACCTGTCCGTTATGCAACCTGCGATAACATACAGTAGTACACCATACAGGTATTTCACACATAGCCTGCAAACCTGTGTGTGTGGAGGTGTGTGTGCTACGGAACATTATAGTACTACTGTGCTTGCATGCTTAGAACTGAGGCTAAGATAGAAATTCTGAAGTGCTCACCTACTAACTCCTCTTCCATAGGTGATCTGAGAATAAGTGATTATGTTTGTGTGCAAGTCAAGTATGTGTGTTTAGGAAGGCATTTTTGTGATTGCATTCCCAACCAAAAGACAGTTCTTCTATCTCTCACACACACCTATCTCCTCATGTGCTGTCCGTCAGCACCCATGGCATGCAGTGTGTTGCTAGAGCAGAGAGTGGTGCACAGTAGCTGGAGGGGAAACGGAGCGAGAAAGAGATGAGTAAACAGTCCTATACCTGAGTCCCATCTCTGACCTCTGCCTATGTGACTGCTCATCACATGGGGAGCACACATGCCCCAAAACCAACTAGACTGAGAATCTATGGGGTTATCCAGTATGTTGTTGTCACCAAGGAGTGGGGGGAAGAGTGACATGTGGGGACAGTGACCCCTGGGCGACAGGTCAGAAATAAAAGAGATGAAGAGATAGCGTCTCACCTAACCTCCCAGAACCTAGATTCACTATAGTGAGTGAATCAGTGTTATCACTATAAGCTACCCTGATAATAATATCTAAGTAATAGATGCCTTGCTGTGCGCTACAGATGGAATAGTAGGCCTTGGCATGTTTACAAAGCACATATAGAAGCTTGGCTTTTCTTTTTCATGGAGGTAACAGGTGTGATGAGTACAATTAGCATGCAATACCTTTGGAGAAACAATGTAATGGCACGGGTAACTCATTGTGGAAGAAGGCTCATGACAATGATGAACATATCAGCTTTTACAAGGAAGCAGAGAGATAAGTCTCATTAGAACTGGTTCAGTAGAGTTTTGAATGAGCCAATCAGTAACAACCTATATGTGAATAGGAGGAGCATCTGGTTGTCTCCTAGGTAATCTGTATAGCAGAACATCACATGGCACATCTTAGACAACCATCAGTAGACCATGAAAATATGGCCCAAAAACTGAAATTGTCACGGTGCGCATTAGATAAGGGACGGTAGACAGAGCGCTGGTGAAGAGTCATCCTTTTTATTTTCGGAGTTGGAATCACGAAGCACGAAAATACAAAAGGAGAGAAATAAACAAAAACCACGATTACAAAACTAACACAGTGACTCACTTGCTTTCTGAAGACACGAAGCAGACAAGCAGGAACAATGATCCACACACAGGTGGCTTTGTGTGGGGATTAAATACTATCCCCAATCAGAGACAACGCTATACAGCTGTCTCTGATTGGGGATGATAATCTCCCTAATAATGTGTGAGAGCTTGGTTGTGTGCCTCTCTCCTCCCCTAGGTGGGAGTAAGAGGCCTTACCACAACCAAGCCCTCACAGTACCCCCCCCCAAGGTGCGGACTCCCGACCGCATAACATACAATCCCCCCTCTCCTGAAAGAAAAAAAAAATGTCCAAAACTAGGGGGGACATGGCGGGGTACTGAGGTGGTTGCTGGTGGGGGCTCCGGTTCCGGTTCCGGGCGTGGCACAGGCTGTGAGAGTAGCTTTCCTCCTACCTCTCCGTTGCACGCCCGGTCCCGTCCGGACCCCGGCGCGGTGGTTCCCCCCTCAGTACTCCCGCCATTCACCAAGTCCTGTCTGGACCCTGGTGCGGGAGCCCTCGACCCTGGAGAGGGGCTGACAACCGGCCCCGGACAGGGCACCGGTGGAGCGGACTGCTCCGTCACTGGAGCGACGTAGACGACCGGCCCCGGACTGGGCACCGGTGGAGCGGACTGCTCCGGCACTGGAGCGGCGCAGACGACCGGCCCCGGACTGGGCACCGGTGGAGCGGACTGCTCCGGCACTGGAGCGACGTAGACGACCGGCCCCGGACTGGGCACCGGTGGAGCGGACTGCTCCGTCAATGGAGCGACGTACACGACCGGCCCCGGACTGGGCACCGGTGGAGCGGACTGCTCCGGCACTGGAGCGACACAGACGACCGGCCCCGGACTGGGCACCGGTGGAGCGGACTGCTCCGGCACTGGAGCGAAGCAGACGACCGGCCCTGGACTGGGCACCGGTGGAGGAGGCTCCAGCCCTTGAGCTGTGGCCGGAGGCTCCGGGCTGCTGACCTTCGCTGGAGGTGGCGGAACGCTGACCTTCGCTGGAGGTGGCGGAACGCTGACCTTCGCTGGAGGTGGCGGGGCGCTGACCTTCGCTGGAGGTGGCGGGGCGCTGACCTTCGCTGGAGGTGGCGGGGCGCTGACCTTCGCTGGAGGTGGCGGGGCGCTGACCTTCGCTGGAGGTGGCGGGGCGCTGACCTTCGCTGGAGGTGGCGGGGCGCTGACCTTCGCTGGAGGCCTCGGGCTGCTGACCTTCACTGGAGGCCTCGGGCTGCTGACCTTCACTGGAGGCCTCGGGCTGCTGACCTTCACTGGAGGCCTCGGGCTGCTGACCTTCACTGGAGGCCTCGGGCTGCTGACCTTCACTGGAGGCCTCGGGCTGCTGACCTTCACTGGAGGCCTCGGGCTGCTGACCTTCACTGGAGGCCTCGGGCTGCTGACCTTCACTGGAGGCCTCGGGCTGCTGACCTTCACTGGAGGCCTCGGGCTGCTGACCTTCACTGGAGGCCTCGGGCTGCTGACCTTCTCTGGAGGCCTCGGGCTGTTGACCTTCTCCGGAGGTCTCGGGCTGCTGACCTTCACAGGAGGCCTCGGGCTGTTGACCTTCTCCGGAGGTCTCGGGCTGCTGACCTTCACAGGAGGCCTCGGGCTGCTGACCTTCTCCGGAGGTCTCGGGCTGCTGACCTTCACAGGAGGCCTCGGGCTGCTGACCTTTACAGGAGACCTCAGGCTGCTGACCGTCACAGGAGGCCTCGGGCTGCTGACCTTCTCCGGAGACCTCAGGCTGGATGCCGTGCCCACCCTGGGCACCGACGCAGAGGTGGTCTTCAGCCCTGCAGCTGGTCTGGCTGTCGGCCCCAGACTGGGCACCGACACGCTATGGAGCTCCTGCTCCACAGCGGGACTGAACGTCGTGCCCACCCTGGGCACCGACGCAGAGATGGTTTCCAGCCCTCTGGTGGGGCTGGCTGTCGGCCCCAGACTGGGCACCGACACGCTATGGAGCTCCTGCTCCACAGCGGGGCTGAACGTCGTGCCCACCCTGGGCACCGACGCAGAGATGGTTTCCAGCCCTCTGGTGGGGCTGGCTGTCGGCCCCAGACTGGGCACCGACACGCTATGGAGCTCCTGCTCCACAGCGGGGCTGAACGTCGTGCCCACCCTGGGCACCGACGCAGAGATGGTTTCCAGCCCTCTGGTTGGGCTGGCTGTCGGCCCCAGACTGGGCACCGACACGCTATGGAGCTCCTGCTTCACAGCGGGGCTGAACGTCGTGCCCACCCTGGGCACTGACGCAGAGAGGGTTTCCAGCCCTCTGGTTGGGCTGGCTGTCGGCCCCAGACTGGGAACCGACACGCTATGGAGCTCCTGCTCCACAGCGGGGCTGAACGTCGTGCCCACCCTGGGCACCGACGCAGAGAGGGTTTCCAGCCCTGTGGTTGGGCTGGCTGTCGGCCCCAGACTGGGCACCGACGCGCTATGGAGCTCCTGCTCCACAGCGGGGCTGAACGTCGTGCCCACTCTGGGCACCGACGCAGAGATGGTCTCCAACCACAGAGCTGTGCTGGCGACCGTCGCGGTAGCCTCCGTGCGAGGAGTAGGCACGGGGCATACTGGACTGGGGGAACGCACCACTGTTCTGATGCGAGGCGCTGGCACAGGTCGCACCGGGCTGGGGAAACGCACCGTTTGGCTAGTGCGTTTAGCTGGCACAGGTCGTACCGGGCTGGGGAAACGCACTGTTGGGTTGTTGCATTTAGCTGGCACGGGTCGCGCCGGGCTGGGGAAACGCACCGTTTGGCTGGTGCGCGGAGCAGGCGCGGGCCGTACCGGGCTGGGGAAACGCACCGTTGGCTGGGTGCATTTAGCTGGTACGGGTCGCACCGGGCTAGTGTTGCGCACCGATGGTTTGGTGCGCTGAGTCGGTCTCCTCCTCCTCCGACTCTGGACCGGCGCTGGAGGCACCGGACTGGGAACTGGCGCTACTCCACCACCAATCCCCATCCTGTGAGGGTTCTTCCGGGAACCCCCACGAGTGAGGGAACAGAAGCACATCGTCGTCGTCTTCCTCCGACTCCTCTATGTACTCCCGCTCCCATGGCTGTAGGGGCTCCTCCTGGAACCCCCACGAGTGCAGTGGTCGGGGCTCTTCTCCCTCGATCCCCGACCACCCCCCATAGCCCCCCCCAAAATCAGTTTGAGGGGTTTTCTGGGCTCCAGGCTGGTCCTCAACTCTAGCCCGGTGACGTGTCCTCCGTCTCCGGCGCCTCGGCTGCTCCGGACCCCAGCCTTCCTCCACCGAGCGATAATAGGAGTGTTCCTCCTCGGTAATTTTCCCCATACCGAGGAGGATATCTCCTAATGTAATCCCCCGTTGCGTCCCAGGGTGGATCATTCTGTCACGGTGCGCATTAGATAAGGGACGGTAGACAGAGCGCTGGTGAAGAGTCATCCTTTTTATTTTCGGAGTTGGAATCACGAAGCACGAAAATACAAAAGGAGAGAAATAAACAAAAACCACGATTACAAAACTAACACAGTGACTCACTTGCTTTCTGAAGACACGAAGCAGACAAGCAGGAACAATGATCCACACACAGGTGGCTTTGTGTGGGGATTAAATACTATCCCCAATCAGAGACAACGCTATACAGCTGTCTCTGATTGGGGATGATAATCTCCCTAATAATGTGTGAGAGCTTGGTTGTGTGCCTCTCTCCTCCCCTAGGTGGGAGTAAGAGGCCTTACCACAACCAAGCCCTCACAGAAATTAGAAACACAACAATTCACTCAGGTATGTGTGTAGACCCTTTATCAGTTCTCCCTGTACAATTGCAGTTTGTGAAGGCATAATGCAGTCAAACACCCAACTGAAAATGCAGATGCAGACCGTAAAAACAAGAGTACCGTTTTTCATATGTAGAGCGTTTTTGTCAGGTCAGCATGCCTTCTAGGTTCACCTGACTAACCTTCATATGAAAGACTCACAAAGGAAAGGAAAGCAAAATGTATCTTGTGATCTACTGTAAAGGTTCCTATAAGAAAGAATACATTACAAGTTAAATTTAAAGAGGTACAAACATTTTTGTGGCATTTCTTCGATTACACAACACAATGTAAAGACTTCCTCCAACAACAACAAACAAACCACTGGGCACAGACGTCAATTCAACATCTCTTCTATGTTGGTTCAATGTAATTTCATTTAAATGGTGTGGAAACAACGTTTATTCAACCAGCGCCCGGTTGGATGTGAACCAACAGTTCAATTAGGCTTTGATCTGCTTTAATTACTTAACCATTCATCTATTACACTGTTAGTGTCAGTGCCAAGTCATATTTATATCATAGCCTAAGGAACATATTGCACTTTAGATAGCATGAAATACGAAAATAAAATGCAGCACAACGTGCAAACCTCAACCTCAAAGAAGACTTGCGTTAACTCTCCATCAGTGACGTCTGGTAGGAGGAAATTATGCAAAAGTTCTGCATTCTCTATTGAGAACAGGAACAACCTTTGGTCAGGAAGGGGCACCTTTTAAACCTGTCAGAAACATCACTTTTTACAACAGAGTGTAGGGGACATCTTTCACAATGTTCAAAATGTGTCAGTAATATGTTTCAAGGGATGAAAGGGCATCTTTAAGAACGTGAAAAACAAACAGAAATGTGAAGTCTTTAAAGATGCAGTCCAGGGTTTCTTAAGCACAACAAATTCTTAACATATCATCCTGAATGACAAAAAATATATCTATATATATAGGTGTTGGTACGTGTCGTTTAAGGGAGGACGATTGTTTTTTTTAATGAGCATGGCCTTATTTCTTTTAAAGCATATTGGATGATTGTCATTAATATTCCATTCACCCAGCTCAATGTAACATCAATAGGTTTGGGCTATTACATGATACTCACATTTTCCCTATACCCGTCATGAGGTTGATACAACCTAGCCTATGATTGAAAGTTTACAACGTACAGTAGGTACGCAGATCGAG
The DNA here is from genome assembly GCA_023634145.1 of Thymallus thymallus. Taxonomy (NCBI): domain Eukaryota; kingdom Metazoa; phylum Chordata; class Actinopteri; order Salmoniformes; family Salmonidae; genus Thymallus; species Thymallus thymallus. Next base: position 24,066,174 of record CM042416.1, on the reverse strand, counting down.
AAAGAAATTTGAGTAATCCAGGTGACAGACAGTGACACATTCAATACCGCCTTGAACACTCTTGCCTGAACCTAGCTGATCTAGGGTGTAATCATTAGTCCAACAATTGCAAACTAATGTTTTTATTGGACAAATTCAGGTCAGTTTATCCCCGTTTCGTTCCCTTTGCTTCCATTTAAGAAACATTTTCCAACCGAATCGGCGGAATGAATACACCCCCTCCGGCTACAACATGGTGCTACCCTACAGAATGCTGTTGAGGCTACTGTAGACCATTGCAAAACAGTGTGTTTTAATCAACTATTTAGTGACTTGAATATATTTAGTATAGTTGTATCTAAAAAGGATAACTTTTTTTAATGTGTCACTATTTTAATTTTTATGAAATTCACTGAGGATGATCCTCCCCTTCCTCCTCCTCTGAGCCTCCACTGGCTCATTGGCTTGAACTCAATTTGGGCTGGCCCAAGTGAGGGAAAATGTAGGGAAAATGGTGCCACACAGCATTCAATAAACAGTCGCTTTCAAACTAGGGATTTCGTGGCTAATTTAAGTAAGACAGTAATTTTGCTCATAGATTATGCATGTATGAACTACACATTGACACATCCAGCCCAAAGCAGGAGGTTTTAAAATGACTTACTAGTCGCTAAAGTTCCGGAGCATGTCTTTGACTGGAGACAAAGGGCCTCTTGCAGGTTGATATAGCCCTGTCAGAAATGCATGCCTTTGGCTTTGAAAAGCCTTCATGACCCCGATGTGTGTGTCAAGCTTTCGTCAACACAGTCATGCACTGGTGATCCCAGTGAACTGATCCTACATCAGGGCTGTAGGGCTGGTATGCCAAACCTGCTCTATATCATTATTTCTTATCTAAGATATAGGAAAAGAATAGGTCATTCAAAATCTCTAGCTCAAATGACACAGCAAACATATGAAATGTCAGGCTAACGTTGTGGACAAAAGGTTTACAGGCTATATTTGAAATCGATAGCGTAACACTGTACCTCTTCACACTTCTAGAAGGGATGAGCTAAATGACGCTAAAATGTCTAGTTAGTGATAGAAAACAAGTTACCTTGTTACTGTACATTAATTCATGGTTAGTTAGCGTACACTAAATAAGTACTGCAGCTCCACTGTAACAGCAGTGATACTCATGACCCTAGCTTCTTGAAAAACCTGTCGGTTTACCACAAAGATTATTTCCAAGAAGCCACAAAAAAGTTAATAAATCAAATTGAAATGAAACATCCGAACATGTCTTTACTTGAGTCAGGATATTTAGTACTGTTTACCTAAGGGCAAGATACATTGTGAGGGTAACAGTAAAAAAAAATTATAATGAGAATGGGATCGAGCTATAAAGGAGAGAAGGAATACAGAGGGGGGTCGATTTGAACTATTCCGAAAATCTGTAGTGCACAATACATTTGTGCTAACTTCCAACCCAGAGTACATACAGTACACTAGTAGAAGACACAGAGAGAAAACTAGTGAGAGCCTGTCAGTTAGTCTTTTGTTAGTCTCTCTACCCTACCTGGTGGCCCTAAGGACAGTGGCTTGTATTCATGGCTGCCAATTTTGTCACTCTGTGCTTCATACATTTCCTTCAATTTGCAAGAGGCTGAATGTATCTCACCGGAGAAAGCATCTGAGCCAACTAAACAGTGCCCCTCTGTCTCAGTATGTATAGCCCATCTATCTGATGCTGTCTGGTCAAAAGGAGTATGATGTTGCCGCCATAGCATTGAATGCAAGGGAAGCCAGCAAGCATTTGGCCTCCCTTGATAAAAAATGCCAATCAGCGTTGAGCTAAACTGAGTGAGCTCAGCTGTGAATGGTCCTGGAGCACCAAAAAAAAACTATAAAACGGAAGCAACTTTGGATTTGGCTTCAAAGCAATCACATCAGAAGCCAAACGTCATTGACAGAAAGAAATTGAAGTGTTGCATCTCGTTGTGTTGTTGTTCTGGTGCGTGGAGCCCTTTCCTAAATTAGCCATGGATGGAGATAGGGATTTTGACTTTTTATTGAATTATCCGTACTGGCCAATGATTATAATGGCGATTCTGATCCAACCATAAATTAATCCATTGTGCCTCTGATCTGAGAGGATGGAAGTTCAACATGTAGCTATATGTAGTATGCTAATGTTAACTAGCTGGCCTGATGTAACACTGCCCATGAAAGGAAGTTAGGCTAGAGAGGAAGCATTTTAGCCAGGTAGTCTAGGACAACAACAACTACAACCTGTACTGTATGACAGAGTCATAGGTTTCTGCAACATGAAAGAGGAGGATGGCATTGGCGTTTCTCTACAAGTAGGGTGAGTCAACATGTTTTTTCTACTTGCATGCATGTATGCAAACACACATGCACACAGAAATCAGTACCATGGACAGCCACATCATTATTATCTTACATTGATTGGACTAAATCGTTTTTGGTGTCTTTTATTTTTAGGGGATTTTACAGTAGCGGATTTAGGTACGGGCGTTGGGCGGCACGGGGCACCGGCGGGCGGGCGGGGAGGGGATTAGGCGCGAGCTCTGAAGTGGGTATTCGCCCAGGGCGCCATACAAGCTAGAACCGCTACTGGGTGATTAGATTATGTTGACAAATTTAAATTGAAATAGTGCTGGAATAGTGGTGGCAGCCTGTTTTCTTTTCGACTTGCATTAACTCTTCCTCAGTGATCATTTGAATCAGCTGTGTAGTGTTAGGGCAAAAACCAAAATCATCTGTCTCTACCTCACTCGAGGACCGAGTTTGGAAAACGCTGGGTTAAAGGCAAGTACAAATGCATACTAGTAATAGTCCTTGCTCCTGCTCGAGAGTCTACACTTTATGGGTGATGCGAAATAACGTCATAATCTCACTGGCTTCTTCTCTGGCCAGCTCTCATTGGCTATAGCTGATCACCGTTCTCAAAACTTGTCATTGCACATCTCACACTACAAGAGCATTGCAGATTTTGTGCCGATAAATATCGGGATGTCTGGGACTGCTCAAAGACAAGATCGGTAGCAGTCAGATTGCGTCTCAAACCCGCTCACATTAAGTAGGCAACGACATGGGAATTTTGTCTCCGATCTCAAAAACATGTCTGGGACTGCTTAAACCCCCCCATGCTAATGAGGTAACGTTATTAACGTTTCCCTATAAATACCGGCTATACTGATTGGGTAACTTGAACGTTCATAACTACAAATATTAATTGACTCACAGCACGGAGGAGTGGGTAGTGATTGTGCATCTCTTATACAAATATGCACCAGAGGGCAGCGTTCCATTGGCTCACAGCAGAGAGGGGTATGTTTTGACATTCAGAAGTGATTTCAAAGAAAGGGGGGTTATGGAGCTGGTGAGACAGAGGAAATCAACTGAGAAAGTGAGGTAGAGACAGATGATTAGGACGGAGAAAGCTCTTTCTCAATCAAAATGTTATTGATTGAGAACGAGAAAAAGGAGACGGAGAGAGACAGGGAAATTAGAAAGAACAAGCATAACTCCACCATGTCCAACTCTCCTACCTGCATATACCTACCTACAAACTTCACCTGAACACCTGTAATTCATTCCATGGAGGGCCGAGTGCCTGCAGGTTTTTTACTTGATTGATAAATTAAGGTCACTGATTAGTTAGAAACACCCCTCACCTGGTTGTCTAGGGCTTAGTTGTACACTCTTAGAAAAAGGGGTTCCAAAAGAGTTCTTGGGCTGTTCCAATAGGAAAACCCTTTTTTACTCCAGGTAGAACCCTTTCGGGTTCCATGTGGAAAGGGTTCTACATGGAACCAAAAATGGTTGTACCTAGAACCAAAAGGGTTTTACCTGGAACCAAATAGGTTTCTTCATAGGGTTCTCCTATGAGGACAGCCAAATAACCTTTTTAGGTTCTAGATAGCACCTTTTTTTTTATACAATTTGAAAGGAAAAAGTGGCGTGTATTCATAGATGCCAAGGGAAGCCAGGCGTCCCCAAATATTTGACCAATAAAAAAATATAAATTATAAAATAAATAATAATTAGCCAATTAGCGTTGAGCTGAGCTCAACTGTGTGTTGTCCTGGTGCAGCAAAACACCCCCCAAGCGAGGCAAGTTTGGATTTGGTTTCACCCCAGTCAAATCTCACCCTTAGCTAAATGTAATTGTCAGGGCCTGACTGAGGCCAGGTCTCTGACTCCCTCTAGTGGGAGTAGTATGGCCACAGTCAGGACCTGACAATAGTTCAGGGAGTCTGGGTTGAGTTTTGCCAATCCCCAATTAGAGGCAGCTGTCTTGAGCATGTGGTTCATTGTATGTGTAGTGTTTGCCTTGTGTTCAGGACACTCAGCTAACGGTATTGTCTTTGTTCTTACGTTTGTTGTTTTTGTTTCGAATAAATCATATGTTTGCATGCACCTCTCGCACTGCGCCTCGTTCCCTCACCACGCATCGTGACAGAATGATCCACCACCCTGGGAACCCGCAGCTGATAGAAGAGGAGGAGTACTTTTGCTCGGGCACTCGGGGCATCTCAGAGGTGCCTGGGCAGCACCGACGTCGACAGAGGACACATCTGAGATCGAAGGTTCCGTAGGTAGCACAGCCACTGGTGGTGGGGAGCATCTGGGGGCTCTCGACCCACGTTTGGGAAGAGGAGCCTGTGATTGGACCAGCATGGGGGCTCAGGACAGAGCCCCTACAATCATCGGCGCCCAAGGGGAGTGAGGACCGGCCATGGGACCCCCATATAAACTGTGGGGGGGTTGTGGGGTCCTTGGGTACGCGAGGGACAACGAGGAGGAGGAGTGGCTGAGGAGATATTTTGGGTGGGCCGAGGAGGACGATGAGAGGGTGCGTTCAGTTTCCGTCCCAGCACCAGATCTCCAGTGCGCTCCAGGCCTATCCGTCCAGCGCGCCTCCCCAGCCCGGTACGTCCAGCGACAGCTTCCCGCACCCGACATCCAGTGCGTGTGCCCAGTCCGGGGCCTCCTGTGCCGGCTCCACGCACCAGAACTCTGGTTTTTCGATCGGCTTAAGTAGGAACAGGCGAAGTGGTGGAGAGCCTGAGTGGCCCTTCCTCCCGCTACCGAGTCGGAGGATGGAGGCGAAGGATAGTTTTGAGGCCAGACTGGCAATATGGAAGGAGCCACTGGCTCTCCTTCACCAACAGGCTGGGCACAGCGTCCAGTCCGGCTTCAGCACTTGAGCAGTCCTCTGTTCTGGTGCCCAGTCCGACGCCTCCAGTGCCGGCTCCATGCACCAGGTATCCAGTGTGTCTCCAGAGTCCGGTAAGACCTGTGCCGGCTCCCCGCATCCGACCTCCAGTGCATGTATCAAGCCCCACTCGTGAGCCAGAGCTCCTCGCCACGCCGGTGCCCAGTCTGGGGCCGGCAGCCAGCCCGGCTACAGGGCTAGAGCCATCCTCTGCGCTGGTGCCAAGTGTAGGCACGGTGTCCAGTCCGACTCCAGAGCCGGAACTCCTCACCACGCCGTTGCCCAGTCAGGGACCGGCAGCCAGTCCGGCTACAGGGCTAGAGCCATCCTCTGCGCTGGTGCCAAGTGTAGGCACGGTGTCCAGTCCGACTCCAGAGCCGGAACTCCTCACCACGCCGGTGCCCAGTCAGGGACCGGCAGCCAGTCCGGCTACAGGGCTGGAGCTCTCCTCTGCGCCGGTGTCCAGTCCGGAACCGGTGGCCAGCCTGGCTACGGAGCCGGAACTCCTCACCACGTCGGTGTCCAGTCCGCCTCCAGTGCTGGAGCAGTCCGCTCCACCGGTGCCCAGTCCGGAACCGGTAGTCAGCCCCTCTCCAGTGTCGGAGAAGTCCGCTCCACCGGTGCCCAGTCCAGGACTTGGTGCCTCGCGGGAGTAGGTCCATCACGCCGGGGACAAGACCAGGCGTGCAACGCAGAGGTGAGGAAGGAGCTGCCATCAGAGCCTGCGTCACGTCCTTAGCCGGAGCCGGAACCCCCACCAACAACCTCCCCAGTACTCCGCTCTGCCCCCTTTTCCCCCCTTTGTGTTTGGGATTTTGTGTTTTTTGGTTGCGGGGGGAATCTTGATTCCCTCTAGTGGGAGTAGTATGGCCACAATCAGGGAGTCTGGGTTGAGTTTGCACGTAACTCTCGCTCTGCGCCTCGTTCCCTCACCACGCACCGTGACAGTAATTTTTGTTTCTGGTCTGCTTGTGTTGATGTCCTGCAATAGCTATCGGGCCCTTTCCTAAGCCATGGATGGAGATGGGGATTTGGACTTGTTGTTTTGAGTTTGACACCCCTGATCTAACCTCTGCACTTAACTAAAATATATCAATAAGACCAACACATACAGTATGATAGAAAATAAAGGGAGAGCTGGGGTCGAAGTACAGTGAGAGAGAGAAAAATATAGTGTTGGATGGAAAGAGGGAGGGACAGAGAAGGGACAGTTGTCACTTAGGCGTGTCCTGATGAATACTAATTGCTGTGACCTAAAGAGCCAGAAAGTGTTCCATTGATGGCTGAGCACAATGGAGAAGGGACAGGGGAAGGGACAGGGGAAGCAGAGGAATTCTATTATTTAGTTTTCCATTCTCCTCGTGTTTGTACACCCGTCCGCCGCCTGTTGTCTTTGGGGGGAAAGGAGACCGTGGCTCTCACAATGCAGCCTTTGTGTCTGGGGCCAGAGTAAGCCAGGGCTCACACAGATTCCTCCCTCCCTGCCAGATAGCAAGGGCCTTAGCGTACAGGCAGGCTTGCCATCAACAGGGTTTTGAGATGATAAATTGATCTCACTGGAGTAGCGATGGGCCCTTTTTAATGTGCAAATGTGTTTTGTGTTTTACAATCTGCAATGTTTGAATTTCCCACTTTAATTGCTGAACAAATAAATAAATGTCCTCCAGCCAGCATTCTAAATGGCAGCATTGTGACAGAAAATAAAAAACCAAATAAAAATATCCATTAAAACAAAGCTATAGGCTACTACAAGCACCAATGCCACATAATCTGATAGGCATTTAAGAATTTAAGAACCATGGACAGCAATCAGTCAGTAGTCTTAACATTGTGAGTGGCTGGTGCATTAGATCCAAAGAAACTGCTACCCCAGTGGGTTACAACCTTGCTACTGAAAGTCACAGCATGTACCAGCAACATGGTTACTTCCATGGGGATATACTGCCGTTTTACCTATACACAATACCAGGCACAAAACTAAATATGTATAAATATCCCTTTCTCTAACTCTCTCGATTACATAAATACAGTAAACACACATTCTAGGTTCAAACCCTTTGAAAACGGGCAACTCTTACTCACTTCCTCTCACTTGTCCCTTATTGACAAGTAGAGGATGGAGGCAGAGAGAGACACAATGGTAGCCTGTCACATCACATCCTCATTAACATCTGGAGCAGAAAGGAGAACAGCCCTGTTTACACTGTCCACCACAGCCTGAGACATATGAGCACTGGTCTGGGGGGAAGAGAGAGAAGGCACAGTAGTAGAAAGGGGCTCAGAGAAAAAGAAAGAAGATATTTTTGCTGCCGAACTATCCCACCAACGGGAAACGGTCATGTTTGGCTGAACAACCCTCAAAGGTGATCAGTCATCACTGTTTTGAAGAGAAAAATAAATCTGCATCTCATCAACTGCTGCAGGTTAGAGCTTTTGGATTTTCTGTGTCTGTTGAGCTGTTTTGGTCCTCCGAGGGGCAAATGTTCTAAGCATAAAACTCTATGTAAAGAATGCTCTACCACATTATGTAAACATTCTAAATCAGATAATGTTTTTATTCTATTGCAGGGACAGGGAGGGTGACTTTTTCATTATGAACTGTGCTGCTATTTTGATACTAACTGCAAGTTGTTTCAGTTGGACGTCTGCTATTTATCTCCCAAACAGACAAGGTAGGTTTTATAAGTTATTTTAGCTTATGACAGGAGAGTATGATAGAATTGTATCCATCTATTGAATCTGGTCAATTTAGTTAATATGAAGGCCACTGACTATAGGCCAGTGACATTGCTTAATGATGACCATAAAATAATTCTAACCCAATGTAATGTATGAGACTTTCATTGTTGAATAATGGAGGACTATGGAGGAATAATCTTACAAGGAAGCTGTTTTAATTCCCTCAGCAACAAAGAAACTGAAGTATCTGCTTGAGCCACCTGTTTATGCTGAAGTAACCAGCCCTCGGGGAGGAAGTGCCACTTTGCCATGTGTACTGCTATTCAAACCAAGCCATTACAAGGTGAAATGGACAAAACTGGAACCACTTCGTCGTGGAAGCGAGAACATTGTCATGATCACAAACGGTCATGCCCACAAACCCTATGGCCTGCTGGGGCCACGGGCCTCACTTCGTAATGCTCATGCCATGGATGCCTCACTACGACTTAGCAACCTGGAACTAGAAGACGATGGTAGATATCGCTGTGAGCTGATCAATGGTATCGATGATGAGAGCGTCATCATTACATTGAGGATAGAAGGTAAATTATGATGATCTTGTAACCTTTATAAACATTTAAAATGTTGAATAGAAACGACATTGCTTGCTATTCAGACTAAAATATATTTGGAGAAAAAAATGGCAAATCAGACAAAGTTTTTGCTATGACTTAACATCAACATAAAAAGAGACAACTGTTATTTACTTTTAGGGATGGTGTTTCCATATCAGAGCAAAACTGGCCGCTATAAATTCACCTACCAGGAAGCTAAGGAGGCCTGTGCTGAACAGGATGGCACATTGGCCACATTCAAGCAGCTATACAGAGGTATTCAATATTCAATCAGCAAAACATTGACAGTTTACTCTGTACCTTTACTGATGCCATAGAGGTTTATGTAACACTAGGCTAACTTTCACTAAGCAAACAGTAACACATTCTCATTGTGTAGCCTGGACAGAGGGTCTGGATTGGTGCAACGCGGGATGGCTCATCGATGGGACAGTCCACTACCCCACCCTGCACCCACGAGCAGAATGTGGGGCCGAGCTGCTGCCTGGCATTCGCAGCTATGGCCCCCGGGATAGGATCCAGGACCACTTTGATGCCTTCTGTTTCACCTCTAGAACCACAGGTCAGCTGAATGGGTTTTGGTGCTTTGTGAAGCTGTCAAATAGCAATGTCAGTATAGTCTTCATGTGCCAAATTAGTTCCATCCTTTTTAATTTGGGATACTGCTTATTGAAAATGAATAAAAGGAGTTCAGTTGGATTTGGGCTATGTGGTACATTTAAAAATAGTCTGGAACCAACATATAATCTAACATTAATAAGGATGCAATTACATTATAGCACTGGCAAAAGACTGCCCTGCCCCTGTGTTCAGAACAGTCTTGTGTCATTCTGACTGTAAACCTTCCATAGCAACTGTGTGACCTTTGGCGATACATAGTAGTAGGCTCGTTAATGGTCCTGAGAGGATGGGGATGGACAATAAAGGCTGTTGTTCAGAACCACTTGGGAAACTAGTTGCCGTCTGTGGGGAACTAGTTGCCCTTTAGTGACTTTAGAACATCCACTGTAATCGGAAAAGAAAATCCTCAGTGGAAATGTTAAATTACAAACATAGTGGTGGTTTTACCATATAACTCGGTTCCACAAGAAGTTTACATTTTTTATTGTTGGACATAAAAGTACATTTTAATTGAGGAAATCTGTATTCCCACACATAATAGAGAGATACACAGGTATGTGATCGTATACAAATGTGAGCAAGGTTTGAAATGATTGTGTTTCAGTCAAATGTTAATATCTATTTGGGCTTCTTGCAGTCTACAAACTATTTGGAATTATTATAATTATAAAAAAATCTGCGGCTGAATCTAGTTGATGATGCCTGCCATATAGGGTGGATACAGCAACACACTTAATTTAAATAACACTAATGATATTGTTGTGAGTGTATGTCAACACTTCAGATCCAGAATTACTAATACAACAAATTATTTCTAATGCTTTAGCACAGAGATGATCAACTAGATTCAGCAGCGGGACAATTTCTTTCTTGAGCGGATGGTCAGGGGGCAGGAACTGTCAGTTGTGCTCCCTCTCCGGCCTCTAGGTCACCAGGCTTCGTATTATTATGCACACCTGTCACCCTCGTCACGCGCACCAGCGCCTCATGACACTCACCTGGACTCCATCACCTCCTTGATTACCTTCCCTATATCTGTCACTCCCCTTGGTTCTTTCCTCAGGTGTAATTGACTGTGTTCCATGTCAGTGTTCCTTGGTTCTTTCCTCAGGTGTAATTGACTGTGTTCCATGTCAGTGTTCCTTGGTTCTTTCCTCAGGTGTTATTGACTGTGTTCCATGTCAGTGTTCCTTGGTTGTTTCCTCAGGTGTTATTGACTCTGTTTCCCCAAAAAAATTACTTGGAGTTGATTTGCTGGTGTATATAGTATTTTATGTCCAACAATAAAAAAATGCTCAGAAAACTTGGGGGGCCAGATAAAATCACCCGCAGGCCAAATTCGGGCCACGGGCCGCCAGTTGGAACGCTGCTTTAGCAGGTTAAATAACATGTATTCTCCATCCTCTCTTCCAGGCTTTGTGTTCTTCGTTGGAGGGCCACTCACGTTTGGGGAGGCAGTGCAGGCGTGTAGGGGTGAGGAAGCAGAGATAGCTCTGGTTGGCCAGCTCTATTCGGCCTGGCGTTTCCTGAACTATGACCGCTGTGATGGAGGTTGGTTGAAGGACGGCAGTGTGCGCTTCCCTATCACCACCCCTAGAGAGCGCTGTGGCGGTATTCCCGAGGCTGGGGTGCGCACCTTTGGGTACCCCAACAAGACCCTGCATCTCTATGGTGCCTACTGCTACAGGTAGCTTTCATGAGACCCATAGCGTGTGGAGCCTACTTCCACTGACTTCATAGATCCAAGATACAGAACCTTTGAAGACTACCAGTGACCCCTACAGGTTTCAGCACGCAGGGCTTGCAGATACAGGTAGTCAAAAGGCTGGGAACTGGTTCCTCAACAACGCCAAAAGATACAAGTAGCACTGTGCTTTTCTGCAATACTGCAATATGTTATTACAGGAAACCTCAAAGGCTTAATGCCTTTTTCCATGGGACACATGAACAAAAGCCTGCTCTTCTTATGAGCTTTACTGCTACAGGTAACAACTACTGTACATGGCTTCCTGCGTTTGTGTAACATTAGTTTTGTGATCTTTGTTTTCCAAGAAGCACTATTCTAATGTAACAGGATAGTTAATACACAATGACAAGTTCATAAAATGCTGTTAGCTTCTTAGATGTAAGAGAGTGTGTGATTAGCAGAATGGGAGAAAGTATACGCATTGAGCATAACTGTAATACAATAAAATATCAAAGTGTATTTGATCAATGGCATTAAAATATCATTCAAATGCAACCATAATCACATGGATAAATACATTGTAATCAATTCATTTTATTAGATATGTATTTTCTACTCTCCAAAGACTTTACGTATTTTCACTTAATCCATCTCCTTTTGAATTAGTTTCACAATTACCTTTTTTCTTTCATAACAAGTTCATTATGTAATTGTGCAGTCACAAATGGGATTAACAATTAGCATTATCTGATTACTGTTAAACACTACCAACGTATAGTAGTACTTCCACTGGAACAAAGACAATGACATCATTGATGCATGTCAACTGAAATACCAAGTTCTTCCTAGTATCTTAGTGATTATGTTTTTACGAGAGTATAAAATAAACTTTGGATTCTGGCTATTTTCAAACCAAGTACTTCAAAGTGGATATTGTCTAATATTGGGTCCAAAAGTTTGTAAGACACCTGAAAAACAAAGCACATGTTGAGAAAAGGCTCTGAGTTGTGGGAATTGAGAAGATATGGATTGATAAGGAGATTTTCTTATACAAAAGTGGAAATCGTAATTCTGTCTTCGTGGCAGAGAGTGGGAAAGTGGCTTCAGTTAATGTCAGACCAGCTGAGGTTCAGATTTAGGTAACACTTTACTAAAACTCTCCATTAAAATCATACTGTATACTGTCATAAACATGTCATAATATATGTTACTAGCAGTCAAATACAGTAATACAACAGTGTCGTAGCACAGGTAGATATCAAAATACTTCACTAGTCAATAATCACATATCATTATACAACAAACAAGCCCAATGATTAATGGGACATCTTCGTTAAAGCTCATTCCAATGACAAACTGTACTGTGCAAATTTGGTTCAATTCCTCTAATCGTGGCCTTATGTTGGGATGTACTCTTATTGTAAGTGTGATCGATCTGCACTAGGTCCGATAACATCAAGTCTGTTGATGTTCTAAATGGGTTTATTCTGGAAAGAGCTGGTGACAGGAATGTGATGACTCGTTCGTGATACATTTTACAAGGCTCCACCTTGTTGGAGGGACAAGGTTGGACAGTCTTTGAGTGGAACATAGGATTCCAGGGCAGAGGGGAGGGGCATATTGAGTTTGATGAGCTTAGTAGTTCCACTTAATGTCCCAGAACTCTGAAGTGGCTTTCTCCGTGGCTGTGTCCACCACCTCCACCCCCTTTTTCTGATAGGGTGGCGTCGTGACCTTCTGCTCTCCCTCTGCCAAATTGGTCAGGGCTGGAAAAACATAACAGGTACATCATGTCATTATGACAGTAAAGTATAAAATAACTAAGGAGAGTCATAATATGATAACATTAGAGACCTATCACACACATCATACATTTATTTAGTGTCATGTCAGCCAATAGAATGAATGTCTGTCCTCACCAGGGTGACAGGTGATCAAAGCCTCCTCCCATTGGCCGTTGGATAGGCACTTAATGACGGGGTTCTGTGTCTGGAGGAATCCTTCTTCACAGTAGTAGCGCACCTTGGAGTTGGTCTCGTAGCGCAGATGCGACTTACCAAACACCTTGGCATTGGCAATGACGGGGGGCTGGCCACAGAACGCTAAACAAAAATAAAAAATTTGAGGTGCAAATATGTTACAACCTGAGAGATTGAGGACAACGTCTATGCTACACTACTGTGGTGGTTATGGTTGTGTACTCACAGGTGCCCTTCTTGCAGGTGTAGGAGAGGTGGTAGTTACAGGGCACATCGCTCCAGCGCCCCCCGTCATGCCATACCATCACCACACAGTCCTCTCCAGACAGGAAGTAACTGTCAGGCTGGCCCCGGTACCAGTTCTCATACAACTGGCAGAAAAAGATGGGAAGGAGGATGAAGAAGTAGGTGAGTTTTAATACTGTTAGTTCACATATACAGTAGCTGAGAAGTAGTATGAGAAGCTGATCACAGCAGGAGGTTAAGTGAGGATGTTCTGTATACCAACTGGATCGATTCCCAGAGGCACGTTCATGCAAATAACATTATGTTTATGGAGAACCTAGACATAGACTATGTTAGACTCACCAGAGGATTCCCGTCCGACCAGCGGAAGTCTCCCTCTATGGTTCTGTCATTCAGTCCCGTCCACTGGTACTCTCTGTACTTATCTAAAGGGAAAGAGAGAGCTCACTGTAACTTTGGGCCTGCAAACACTCGCTCACCAGCAAGTAGTGGCAGGTGTAAGACTACAGGCCACGGGAAACAACTAAGGAATGCTAGATAATCATCTCCTCCATATTTCCAGAAACAATACTAACACTCGCATCAAAGCCCTCCCATGTTTCACAGTAAAATTAGTGAACGGCAGGTAAGACAGGAAATAAGACAATGTGTCTTCCCTGGACCATGCAACCTTAAACAGTCCAAGCCATCTACAGTGGGGAGAACAAGTATTTGATACACTGCCGATTTTGCAGGTTTTCCCACTTACAAAGCATGTAGAAGTCTGTAATTGTTATCATAGGTACTCTTCAACTGTGAGTGACGGAATCTAAAACAAAAATACAGAAAATCACATTGTATGATTTTTAAGTAATTAATTTGCATTTTATTGCATGACATAAGTATTTAATACATCAGAAAAGCAGAACTTAATATTTGGTACAGAAACCTTTGTTTGCAATTACAGAGATCATATGTTTCCTGTAGTTCTTGACCAGGTTTGCACACACTGCAGCAGGGATTTTGGCCCACTCCTCCATACAGATCCTTCAGGTTTCGGGGCTGTCGCTGGGCAATACGGACTTTCAGCTCCCTCCAAAGATTTTCTATTGGGTTCAGGTCTGGAGACTGGCTAGGCCACTCCAGGACCTTGAGATGCTTCTTACGGAGCCACTCCTTAGTTGCCCTGGCTGTGTGTTTCGGGTCGTTGTCATGCTGGAAGACCCAGCCACGACCCATCTTCAATGCTCTTACTGAGGGAAGGAGGTTGTTGGCCAAGATCTCGCGATACATGGCCCCATCCATCCTCCCCTCAATACGGTGCAGTCATCCTGTCCCCTTTGCAGAAAAGCATCCCCAAAGAATGATGTTTCCACCTCCATGCTTCACGGTTGGGATGGTGTTCTTGGGGTTGTACTCATCCTTTTTCTTCCCCCAAACACGGCGAGTGTAGTTTAGACCAAAAAGCTCTATTTTTGTCTCATCAGACGACATGACCTCCTCCCATTCCTCCTCTGGATCATCAAGATGGTCATTGGCAAACTTCAGACGGGCCTAGACATGCGCTGGCTTGAGCAGGGGGACCTTGCGTGCGCTGCAGGATTTTAATCCATGACGGCGTAGTGTGTTACTAATGGTTTTCTTTGAGACTGTGGTCCCAGCTCTCTTCAGGTCATTGACCAGGTCCTGCCGTGTAGTTCTGGGCTGATCCCTCACCTTCCTCATGATCATTGATGCCCCACGAGGTGAGATCTTGCATGGTGCCCCAGACCGAGGGAGATTGACCGTCATCTTGAACTTCTTCCATTTTCTAATAATTGCGCCAACAGTTGTTGCCTTCTCACCAAGCTGCTTGCCTATTGTCCTGTAGCCCATCCCAGCCTTGTGCAGGTCTACAATTTTATCCCTGATGTCCTTACACAGCTCTCTGGTCTTGGCCATTGTGGAGAGGTTGGAGTCTGTTTGATTGAGTGTGTCGACAGGTGTCTTTTATACAGGTAACGAGTTCAAACAGGTGCAGTTAATACAGGTAATGAGTGGAGAACAGGAGGGCTTCTTAAAGAAAAACTAACAGGTCTGTGAGAGCCGGAATTCTTACTGGTTGGTAGGTGATCAAATACTTATGTCATGCAATAAAATGCAAATAAATTATTTAAAAATCATACAATGTGATTTTCTGGATTTTTGTTTTAGATTCCGTCTCTCACAGTTGAAGTGTACCTATGATAAAAAATTACAGACTTCTACATGCTTTGTAAGTAGGAAAACCTGCAAAATCGGCAGTGTATCAAATACTTGTTCTCCCCACTGTAACTGTTTAAACAAATAAATTAATTTGTTTACAAATATCGCTCACAAAGGGGTCATTACACATTCAGTTTATGCATTTCAGGACTGTAAGTTCTGTTCACACTGAATAAAGCTATGAAAAATTGTTAAATTAACAAAGTTTCCCATTTAAATGATTGAATTACACCTTTTTAACAATCCACGGATGAGTGTTACACAGGTCAAGTTAAGCAGAGCACTTGGAGCTGTCTGTTACAAGGACTGTACCATTAATGTAGTCCTGTTCCTCAGGGGTCATGACCGAGATCAGGTGACTGCCACACATACGACAGTGCTGCTCTGCCACCTCCCAGCCCTGACGCTCGGTGAAATGTCGATAACAGAAGCCCATGAACTTCTCCCAACCCGGCTCACACACCTCCAGGTCTGACCAATATGAAGAGGAAGAGGTGAGAATCACACAGAAAATACAAAAAAATACACAAGGGGGGAGATATGTTAATTGTTTTAACATTATCTTTGAGAAAACAAAATATGAAATCTAGGACTTTGTCTTATTAATATATTTTCAACCAGGAGTTACTGTACCTGTCTGGCACATGTCTCCTCCATAGGTGGGCAAGCAAAGGCACTTGGTTGAAGACCCACTGTCGACACATGTTCCTCCGTTAGAACAAGGGTTCTCTAGGCAGGTATCTGAGACACAAAGGTAGGAGAGGGCAAGCATTGGCACCAATGTAAATGCAGTAACAACATATCAAAAATGTTTTGTGTGTGTGTGTGTGTTCAATTTGTTTATACACTCTTTAGAGTGTTAATGTAAAGGACAGATACGACATGATCACTTTATTGTTGATTTACTGTACATGGGAATTTATTTGACTGCCACTGGAGGGCGCCATTATCCTAGCAGTACTCATCATCACTGACTGACTATAGGCCTACAGCGGCCAGAGAGTTCAGCTTAAAGACCTATTCAAGCCCCTGTGTTGAGGAAATGTTAGACATAGGTGACCTTTTCAAATGTTTTCAGATGGCATATATGAGGTGTTCTTTTTTACCATGCCATGCCAGTGTTATTTTGACCTCATAGTGTGGAAATATTATTTAAAAAAATTGAAAATCATGTTTTGACTGCACTGCCCCTTTTTGTTTTAGCTCTGTACTCCAGCACTTTGAAATGATACAATGACTATGAGCTTAAAGTGTAGACTGTGTTTTTTTTAAAGTGTAGACTGTTATTTTCATCCATATCGGGTGAACTTACAGCACTTTTTGTAGATAGTCCCCCTCATTTTAGGGAACCAAAAGTATTTGGACAAATTCACTTATATGTGTATTAAAGTAGTTGAAAGTTTAGTATTTGGTCCCATATTCCTAGCACGCAATGACTAAATACAGTACATCAAGCTTGCAGTGTGTTTAGGTTGTGTTTCAGTGTATTTTGTGCCCAATACAAATTAATGGTAAATCATGTATTGTGTCATTTTGGAGTCACTTTTACTGTAACTAAGAATAGAATATGTTTCAGAATACTTCAACATTCATGTCGATGCTACAATTGTTATGGATACTCCTGAGTTTGTGAATAATGATTATTGAGAACGTTATAGAGGTGCAAAGGTCATACACCCAAGACATGGTAACCTCTCTCACCATTAGCATTAACAGGGGAGGTTAGCATTTTGTGGGGCAGGGTATGTTATCTATGCCTCTGTAACTTTCTCAGTCAATATTATTCACGATTCATTCTTAGCATGTCCGTAACCATGGTAGCATCCACATTAATGTAGAAGTGTTTATAATTTCATAGTCATTGAATGCTATTTTTTGTTTTTTACTTTCTAATGACTAAGCAGAATTGGGGAGGCATGAGACCATAAAAGAAATACAAGAGTCAAGTGGGTAATTTAAGATATATGGTAGAAAGTATGCAATTATGTTTTGCATTAACACATATACATTCAAATAATTGTTATGGTTTGAGTTGCATTGAACGTTACCTGAAATGTTCCCAAATCTTGCTCTTGGAGTGGTAATCAGTTTCTCCTCATCAACGTCCTCTGGATATAGGGGTGCTGTCGTCGTAGTCTGGTCAATGTAATCCTCTGTGGTGGGCGTCGGGCTGGGGATCTCCTCAGGCTCCTCAGTGGGTGGAGTGATGGAGTCAGGGTCCTCAGTGACTGAGGTCTCCCCACTGTACTCCAGATCTTCCTCTGCCCGGGACTCCTGGGGTAAGGTGGGGGAGGGCAGAGGGGTCTGGGACAAATCAGGGAGCAGCGTGATCTCCATTTCAGTAGAGGGCGCATCTGTGCTCGACTCAGGCTCGCTTTCGTCTGTGCCATTGACAGTTGTGCCATTGACAGTTGTGCCATTGATGGGTGTGACAGTTTCATTCATGTATGGGACTTCTGGTTCAAGGATCCCTGAGCTTTCTCCAGAAGACTCTCCTGATCCTGATCCTGAGCCTGACTCCACTCCCTCTTGGCCACTCACCTCCTGGTCACTTTCCTCGTTTCCACTCTCCTTGTCTCCACTTGCCTCATCTCCACTCGCCTCCTGACCACTCTCCTTGTCTCCACTTGCCTCCTGCCCACTCTCCTCATCTCCACTCGCCTCCTGACCACTCTCCTCATCTCCACTCGCCTCCTGACCACTCTCCTCATCTCCACTCGCCTCCTGACCACTCTCCTCATCTCCACTCGCCTCCTGCCCACTCTCCTCGTCTCCACTCGCCTCCTGCCCACTCTCCTCGTCTCCACTCGCCTCCTGACCACTCTCCTCATCTCCACTCACCTCCTGACCACTCTCCTCATCGCCACTCGCCTCCTGACCACTCTCCTCATCTCCACTCACCTCCTGACCACTCTCCTCGTCTCCACTCGCCTTGTCTCCACTCGGCTCCTGACCACTCTCCTCATCTCCACTCGCCTCCTGACCACTCTCCTCATCTCCACTCCCCTCCTCAACAGAAGCTGTCCCTGGTGTAGTAGTTTCGACTACTTCTGGGATTTCACCCAACCCCTCTTGCTCCACCTTCTCCAGCACTTCCTCCAGGGGATCAAACCCAGATGGAACGCTGGATTCTGGGATGAAGGTTATGATGTCATCTGGGGAGCTGGCCTCTGCTTCCACGGATCGCTGAGTAGGGGGGGAATAGGTTATAGGTATGAGGGATGTCAAGAGGGTAATGTCAAGCATTCCCTCGTGGACCCCAGAGGCTTCACTGGAGCCAGTGTCATAAGTAACTGTGAGGTCAGTGTGCTCATCCTGGTCAGTGGAGCCCATGGAAACCTCTGATAATGAGTCCACTGTGCCTCCTGCCTCCTGCTCCACATGGTCATCTGGGGTAGAGGAGTCAGGTGACGTGACACCAGACTGCTCCCGAGTGGGGTCATAAGCTGCCAGGAAACAGATCACAAACATGATTCAAGCCAGTTAGTGTAACCCTGTCCATACTTGAGTGTTAAGCTCTTAATAAAACATGTTTTATCACACATTACATATGTTTTTATGTAATTTAATAAAGAGAGTCGCACACTGTACAAACTCCCAGTAATTTATTGGGTAAAGCACCAACATTTCAGCATCACTGTGCCTTCTTCAAGGTAATGTCATGAATGCTTGAACCAGGTTATGTAGATATTCATTTTCAAGCATTGAAATGCTGGTGGTTTATCCAATAAATTATTGGGAGCTTGTATATAGAGGGTGCGACTCTCTTTTATTTTTTATTTGTTTTATAGCCTACAATTTTATAGCCTTTTATAGCATACCACCCTGCATCTCACTGCTGGCTTGGCTCTGAAGCTAAGCAGGGTTGGTCCTGGTTGCTCGGATGGATGAGAGACCAGATGCTGCTGGAAGTGGTGTTGGAGGCACACTTTCCTCTGGTCTAAAAAAATATCCCAATGCCCCAGGGCAGTGATTGTGGACATTGCGCTGTGTAGGGTGCTATCTTTCGGATGGGACGTTAAACTAAAGATCCCATGGCATTTATCGTAAGAGTAGGGCTGTTAACCCCAGTGTCAAAATTCCAATCTGGCCCTCATACCATCATGGCCACCTAATCATCCTCAGCTTCCAATTGGCTCATTCATCCCCCTCCTCTCCCCTGTAACTATTCCCCAGGTTGTTGCTGTACATTTTTTGGGTGCGTGCCAGCTCATGCTTTTTATGTCATTCGATACCATTAAATACCATTAAATACACATTGTGGGTATTTACTGTATTTACTGCACTAAAACCTTCAGTACATTTCATAAATAAAAGAGTACAGAAAATACCCTTTATGCACAGAAAGGCTTCTCTATGGACTCACCATATTCAGAGGTAGGGATCAGTTCATAGGGGTCCATCTCTACTGGGCTTAGGGTAACCAGGTCTCCTGACTCAGCAGTAGCAGAGCCACTGTTCTCCCCTGTCTGGATGACCAATGAGTCCAGTGATGTGGTATCCTCCTCAGGGAGAAGGACACTGGCACTGTGGTCCACAGAGTTGGTTAGGCGGTATTCAGGTGTGTTCACCCAGTATGGAGGCTGAGTGATGGACTGGTCAGGGAAGAGCTCTGCTTCCTCGTGAGGTGAAGTGGAAGATACAGATGTCTCCTTGGCAGCCCCAGCGATGGCTCCCTCAGGCCTGATGGATCCTCCTGAGAGGTCGTAAGAGGCGCTTGGGTAGACTGAGTCTGTGACATGCCCCACCTGGATGACATGCTCATCTCCGGAGTGGTCTTCCTCAGGAGGTGTGGGCAGCCCACTTTCCAGCTGCTCATCTGGAGAGCTGTCATACATAGTAGTGGCTTCAACTCCTGATACATTGTAGCCTGCAGTCTCAGAGGTAAAAGGGTAGTGTTTGGTCTCCTGGGTGATCTCTGTTTGCAGATGGCTTTCCTTTGAAATACCATACTGAGACTCTGCTGGCTCACTACTCTCAACGGTTGTGCCAGACATGGGCTGTGGATCACTGGACCCGTCCACCTCCTTATACACTGTGGTGGGCACGGGGGCCTCCAAAGCAGTCCCTGGTACACCCTCTACAGAGGGCTCTCCTGATTCCACGTTTGACTCTGGCTGGTAGGGATCGGGGCTACGTATGTTGTCTTCATGAGCAGTTGTAAGATCACCTGATTCATAATTTGTCTCGGGAGAAGGTGGATACAGTGTTGGGTTTTCATTGAGCTCATCATAGGGTGTGACTGGGTGGTTTGAGTCTAAGTTTGGCTCCTCAGGGGCAGGCTGATATGATTCTGGGTTGCTGACCTCTTGCACCGGCTGCCATGTGTCCTCTGTAGGCTCCAGGTCTTCGGGGATGGATGTGGGGGTGAATGGGTCTTGGAGTTCAACCGGAAAGGGTAGCTCCTCGTGATAGACAACAATAGAGCCCTGGCCATCGACAGCCCCCTGCTCCTTTCCAGGCTGGTCTGGGTACTGCTCTACAGGAACAAACCCCTGTTCCTCTCTGTGCTCCTCAGGGACAGCCCCCTGTTCCTCTCTGTGCTCCCCAGGGACAACCCCCTGCTCTGGGTACTGCTCCCCAGGGACAGCCTCCTGCTCTGGGTACTGCTCCCCAGGGTCAGCCCCCTGCTCTGGGTACTGCTCCCCAGGAACAGCCCCTTGCTCCTCTATTTGCTCTGATGGGTACTGCTCCTTTGGAACAGGGATGACAGTCAGGGAGCCCTGAGCTTCTTCACTCCCAACCTGCTCCGTCACCTGACCCAGGCTGAATTCCTCCAGAGGCTCAGACAATGTCACAATGTCCTGGCCAATGTCCTCTGGCTCTGTTGCCAGGTAATCATGGGGAGATTCGGTGTGAGTGTTGCTGTTGCCTGTCAGATGCAAGGGCAACGAATCAAAGTTAGGCCAGAGGATAACTTAGAATACAGTAGGAACTGTGTTGGGATGCCACTACTGAACCCCAGTATAACATCAATATCTATGCTTTCAAAAGCTCTTACCTCGGAAGCAGTAAGTGTCATGGCGAGTGTGTGCCTCTGGAAAGCCTGTCTGGTTCAAATGGCGATAGACAGTCCTTACCCCAGGCTCCCCTCCACCACAACGCTCCCTGGGAGTGACAATGGGGTAGCGTACACTCCCATCAGCCAACCACCCCGGGCTGCAGGCGTTCAGGCCGTCATTCCAGGCTGCATACAGCTGACCTGTGGTAGCCAGCTCTGCTCCCTGAGCCAGACAATAGTCCTTAGCTTCCCATAGGGTGAAGCTTCGCAGGGCAGAGCCATGGAACACTTCCCCTGTAGATATGGAGGGAGAAGTCAGGTTGTGATAATCTGCACTTGATCAAAATCATGAAATACTCCAATAAATAACAGATTTTCTTACCCTCTATGTTCTCCACATAACAGTATACATCGTACAGCTCATCAAGTTCCAGCAGCCCATAGTTCCTCACTCCAGGATGCCCGTCCATGTCTCCAAAACATCCCTCTCGTGGCATCTGGATGGGATATCTGTGGAGAAGAGTGTTGATACTACATAGTGTTAAACAACTGTTATAACAGGGGGGAACGTTTATTGAAGTGGATGGAAGCATCTCTCTATTTGTGTCCACTTGATATGAGAGAACATTTACAGTGGTCTTTTGTCTGCCTGACCCTTACCTCACTGAGTGGTCTGAAAGCCAGCCTGCATCACACTGCTCATAGCCACTGTGGTAGGCTGCCAAGAGCTGCTCTGGGGTGGAGATGTGAGCCCCGATCTCCTCACAGGCTTCCCGGGCCTGGGCAAAGGTAAAGGCATAGCGACTGGAAGCATCCCGGTAGTGGAACACCACCCCTGTTAAAGGTCCACAGTCTTGGTGTTATTTCATATTCAGTATTTT
Organism: Thymallus thymallus; assembly: GCA_023634145.1. Lineage (NCBI taxonomy): Eukaryota > Metazoa > Chordata > Actinopteri > Salmoniformes > Salmonidae > Thymallus > Thymallus thymallus. The sequence goes on along the minus strand of CM042416.1, from coordinate 24,044,034 downwards.
GTGTTAACTACAGCTACATTCACAAGAGTAGGCTATATCTGATTTATTAGGTTACAAACTGCTCTGGTCTGGCAATCCATAACCTATTACTTGCTTAGTGCATAGGTGGGACAACCAATTAATCTCAACATTATAAAGATAGAGAAGTGTTCAATAAGTGTACAAAACATTAAGAACACCTTCCTAATATCGCGTTGCACCCCCCTTTTGACCTCAATTCGTCGGGCCATGGACTCTACAAGGTGTTGAAAGCGTTCCACAGGGGTTCTGGCCCACGTACACACAGGAAACTGTTTAGAGTGAAAATGATACAAACCGGTGTGCCTGGCACCTACTACCATACCCTGTTTAAAGACACTTAAATATTTTCTCTTGCCCATTCACCCTCAATGGTACACATACACAATCCATGTCTCATTTAGTTAGATAGATAGATAGATAGATAGATAGATAGATAGATAGATAGATAGATAGATAGATAGATAGATAGATAGATAGATAGATAGATAGATAGATAGATAGATAGATAGATAGATAGATAGATAGATAGATAGATAGATAGATAGATAGATAGATAGATAGATAGATAGATAGATAGTATGGGTGGTTGGCTGAATATGTACACTATACATTGGTGGATGTTGGATGGTTAACTATACTATACAGGTCGATGGCAGAGAAATACTTCAATAGCTAAAAGTGCGTATGATATAAGTGAGGGTAATAATAGTTTACTTAATAGACAGACTGGTTAAATGAACAGGTAAGTGAATATTTTATGATATAATTTGGGGTAATAATAGTAATTCCCTTAAAATACAGTCCTTAGTACACAGGGTTTAATTACAGATGCACGTATTGCACATTCGATATACTAAAAGCAATGAGAAAAGATGCAACTGACAGGATACTAATATGCATTCCGGAGTAGTACACAGTATTGTACGAGATCTTCAGTTTCTTGGCAATTTCTCGCATTGAACAAGAATAGACTGACGAGTTTCAGAAGAAAGTTCTTTGTTTCTGGCCATTTTGAGCCTGTAATCGAACCCACAAATGCTGATGCTCCAGATACTCAACTAGTCTAAAGAAGGCCAGTTTTATTGCTTCTTTAATCAGCACAACAGTTTTCAGTTGTGCTAATATAATTGCAAAAGGGTTTTCTAATGATCAATTAATTAGCCTTTTAAAATGATAAACATGGATTAGCTAACAACTTGCCATTGGAACACAGGAGTGATGGTCGCTGATAATGGGCCTCTGTGCGCCTATGTAGATACTACATTAAAAATCAGCCGTTTCCAGCTACAATAGTCATTTACAACATTAACAATGTCTACACTGAATTTCTGGTCAATTTGATGTTATTTTAATGGCCCAAAAATTGATATTTTTTAAGTGACCCCAAACTTTTGAACGGTAGTGTACATATATGACATCAACCCCTGGCCTCACCTTTGACCTTGACCTGAGCCACATCGTCGGCATCCTCCAGGCCCTGTTGCACCTCACAGCGGTAAAAGCCAGAGTCGTTGTACTGCAGGCCCTCCAGCCTCAGGGTGAGGTCGGCTGGGGAGGAGGCGTAATGGAGCAGGGAGGCTCGGTCCTTGTAGGCCTCGCTGACCTTCACCCTGTCCCCTCGGGCTACCAGGATCTCTGTCTCGTGCCCCTGGGACAGCACGCTCCACTTGACCCTGGGTAGGGAGAGGACGGCATGGCGGCCATTCGTGTTGGGAGGTGGGTGGGACAGAGACACCAGGCAAGGTAGGGTAAGAGAGCCCCCCAAGACGGCAGATAAGGGAGGGGTCGTAGGGATGGTCACCTGTAGGAGTCTGGAGTCATCTGGAGAGTACAGAATGAAGGGGTTAGATTGCTGACTTTATACAGTCAACAAGTTCACAGTTGAAAAACAATTGCATGTCTGAGGTTGCAGTTGATGGTATTTGTTAAAGTCTGGAACCCATTTAAAAGTCTTGCCAGTTGCCACTTGCCGTCATGGTGTTTTGACACAAATACCGGATGAGACACTTCCTCTGTACACCTGGGCACATCAGTTAACCTTGATTTCTGCTGTTAAAGTTACACCCTCTAAAATGGTTTCCAGAGTGTGTCAGCGAAAACTATGAATGATCGGGAGTGATTAAAAAGTGCCCCTCTACCCTTAGAAGTCAAAGGTCATAGATAATTGAATGGATGTTAGTATAGCCGGGGCTGACGGGGTGGTCACGCACCTGAGGTTTGGCTGGGGGTAGAGGATGGTAGGACGAGCGGACAGATGGCACACAGCAGCAAAGACAGGAGCATCTCCAATCTGCAATAGAGAGGGAGAGGGAGAGAGAGAAAGAGAGAGATGGAAGGGGAGAGAGAGACACAAAGAGAGGAAGACATTATCATTATAGTGAAAGCTTAATAGACAAATGGAGAAGTGCTGTAGAGAAAGTGAGAAAGAGACAGGGAGGACTGAGTGTCCTGCGCCATCTTTGGACACCTGGAGACAAGATACAAATACACAAGTATTGATTCATGCTTACAGCCATTCATCAACCTCAAAGTAGATTACTAGACAGTGGCAAGTGGCCAGCTTTCACCTCAGCCTCTAAGACCGTAAAGTAAAAGCCATGGCTAAGACATCAGCACTGTCATTCAGCAGAGGCCTTGAGAATGGATAGGATGGTCTGTTAATCCATCACATCGTCAGTCCTGATCAAGCTGAAGACCTTCTGAAATCACTAATTAACAAATATGAATTATTCATTTTGACAAATTGATTTGTATGACAAGTGTGAGGGATTGTTAGTCCTGCAGAATATTGTTGAGCTTCCAATAAGTTAACTGATGAGTCTATGGGTTTGTTCTTGTGGTTTTACATGGGTATATACATGTCTTTAAGTCAGGGAGTGTCATTAGTCAGATAGTGTGTGTGTGTGTGTGTGTGTGTGTGTGTATAAAGTAGCTGTGTACTGTATGTGCCTATTTGCATCAGTCAGCTAGAGTGTGTTATAGAGTGACTGTCTGTGTGGCCTTGATGTTATCCAGCTGGCATGAGTCAGACTTAGGGAGCGCTCGAGTGTGAGCAGAATTCTGATGTCCCCCAAATTCCCCCAGGATGGCATGGCAAAAAGCCTTTTCTCCAACTCGACTGCTTTATCATCATTACATCCCTTTTAGCAACGTAAATGTTAAATCCCAACCACCCCCACATCATTAACATCCCAACCACCCCCACGCAAAGACACACAGACACAGCTAGACATTTTCCCATCTGACTCGATCGGACCCCAACATTACCCATTCTGATCAGGCCAGTGTATTCAAATAAGCAGTGTGTTTCTTAGAGGGTGAATAGAGTCCTTCCACTGGATGTGTTGGTGAATGAACGGTGCAGTAATGCAGCAAAACCCAGTGAACTGGGTTCTTTAGTGATCACTTTCTCACAGTTAGTGTACAGTACACTGCCTTTATTCTTTATTTAACCTAAACTATATAGTACTGTAGGTGACATTCATTTATCATCAGGCCAATTGTCTTTACGAGGACTATTCTATCTGAAGATATATCCCTGTAATTCAAATTTGTTTGTCTTAGGAGGAAGTGATGACTCCGCTAAATGGAGAAGCAGGAGGAAATGTCTACTGACAGCCCATGGTAGATTAAGCCAAATAACTGTAAAAGTCACATCCAGACCCTTTCATTGTTTTTTTACCAGCTATTTTACAAGCAACCAGTGGTGAGGTTAGAGGAAGAGAATCTCAACCTATACACTACACTGCCTGTCTGGATTGTTGCTTCACTTTTATATAGAATCCTGATATTGTGGAAAATCACATCAGGCACTGGACTTAGGTCAAGAAAAACTATATTTACTCGGAATAAAGGCAGAAATTAAAGTTGGTTTTGTAGTAATCTGACTGCGCTTAATGATACATTTCCCAAAGTTCCCATGTGCCATCAGCCTTCCCTCTCCTACCTCTCCTACAGTCACCCTGGCAACCTTCCCTCTCCTCCCTCTCCTACCGGCAACCTTCCCTCTCCTCCCTCTCCTACAGTCACCCTGGCAATCTTCCCTCTCCTCCCTCTCCTACCGTCACCCTGGCAACCTTCCCTCTCCTACTGGTCTCAGCTCAGGTTTCTAGGAAAATTAAGTATTTTTTTGTCCGGTACCACAATTACCCTCCATTCAATCTTCCTCAATCCTATGACTGTTAATTAAGAATATAAGCAGAGCATTGATATGTATTCCTTTCACCCCAAGACCCCCAACATCACCACCCCCCAATATCCACACACACACACACACACACACACACTAGAGCTGGGTCAATAAACCTAAAAATGATCGATACTGACCGAACCAACCATTTAGCGAGGGCATTTTACTGATTTCGATAATAACGATAAATAGCCTTTACTAGAGGAATGTGAAGTTTGAAAGGAAACGGGACAATGGTAGCCACAACATTCAAAGTGGTAGAAGTAGTTTGAAGTGTATTATAGAAAAGTAACTGCTGCACGTTAATGTTAACTTATCATTTAACTTATAAGTAAATTTATCATGATTTTTGTTCATATTGCTAAACTCTAACACACACACACAGTAGTTTTTTTCCCTGCTGTGCTGGGCGCATGGGCCTTAGCCACAACCACATTCCAAGAAGACTGAGTGAGAGGGCTTCCTCTGGGAAGAGAGAGAGGGGAGGACGCATCCCAGGCGACCTCAGAAGTGCTTAGACATTTTTTTTCTCCCACCTTTATTTAACCAGGTAGGTCAGTTGAGAACAAGTTCTCATTTGCAACTGCGACCTGGCCAATGCATCACACGACCTGGTCATGCATAACAAGTGGCTGGAATAACTAATGACTTCACCTTGGTCTGACCAAGAAAGGTAATTTCAGGCTGATGGACTGCAGCATACAGTGTTGGTGATGGGGATGATGGTGATGGAAGGGGGTAGTGTATGAGTGCCTTTGCAAGTGGACTTATGCTTTCTTGGACTGATTATTTATCGTTTGGCTTAAGTAATGGTATGATACGTCATTCTCTATCGTCAAATTGAATGAGATACTGTGAACACGAACACACACACACCTGGCCCACACAGCCTCTCTCCTCTGTAGCTTATCAAACATCACCTGGCCCACACAGCCTCTCTCCTCTGTAGCTTATCAAACACCACCTGGCCCACACAGCCTCTCTCCTCTGTAGCTTATCAAACATCAACTGGCCCACACCTCCTCTCTCCTCTGTAGTTTATTAAACACCACCTGGCCCACACAGCCTCTCTCTTCTGTAGCTTATCAAACACCACCTGGCCCACACAGCCTCTCTCCTCTGTAGCTTATCAAACACCACCTGGCCCACACCTCCTCTCTCCTCTGTAGCTTATCAAACACCAGCTGGCCCACACCTCCTCTCTCCACTGTAGCTTATCAAACACCACCTGGCCCACACCTCCTCTCTCCTCTGTAGCTTTATCAAACACCAGCTGGCCCACACAGCCTCTCTAATCTGTAGCTTATCAAACACCAGCTGGCCCACACCTCCTCTCTCCTCTGTAGCTTATCAAACACCACCTGGCCCACACCTCCTCTCTCCTCTGTAGCTTATCAAACACCACCTGGCCCACACCTCCTCTCTCCTCTGTAGCTTATCAGACACCAGCTGTCCTAGTAATTATTTTTGTCTTGACCCGTCTTGTCCCCCCCCCCCCACTCTTTTCAAGGAAATAACACCCACCACCACTGACAGTCTGCCACCCCGGCCTAGTTCCACACCACCACCATGCCCACCCTCCAATCCTGCCTCGCGTTACCTCGAATGACTCCATCTGCCCATCTCTAAGGGCAACCCATAACCCCTCACAGACCCGGGCTGGCAAGAAGCAAAAAGGAGGGGGAGTATGAGAAAGAAAGGGGCTATGAGAGAGAGAGAGAGAGAGAGAGAGAGAGAGAGAGAGAGAGAGAGAGAAAGTCAGCAGGAAGGAACCTTTGGTGTGATTCAGCAGTGCCCTCCGGCAGGGCAGGACACAACAGAAGGTCCAACTGAGGAGTGACATTAGCCATATTGCTAGTAGCGTTAGCCACTCCAGCCACAGGGACTGACTCATGGAGGTGGATGGGTGGGGGGCGGGGGGGCCTTGGCCCATTTGTAGCCTGTGCCACGGCTGATTAGGCAGAAATGTAGGACTTCTGAGCGCTTTAAGGGCTTATGGGAGACTGTCAAGACAAACTGTGGCAACTCCCACAGCAGCACACCAAATCAGTCCACTCTCGTCAATCAACAACACGAAGATGGTGCAATGACCTATTTAGAATCTAGTGATCTCATATTTGTAATGGACAGTCATATTTGCCAGGTTAGTCAAACTGAGAAGGATAACCCAGATACCATAGCATCAAAGCTTCTGTCTTGACAGTCAGGCTGCAAGGAGGATATAGCTACTTGATTGTACATAGGAACATGATTAAGAGACCGGTAACTTCAAGCTGACAAGTAGGGCAGTGTTCGGCTCTGTTAAAACTCAGCTAAGTGGCATCAAAGTGTACATTTATTCTTCTATGCCTCTACTTTTTTTAATGGAAGAGATAATAATAGTGATGGTTTGTGGGTTTGATGCCCGCTGGGGCCTCACATACAAAAATACAGTATATGCTTTCATGGCTGTAAGTCGCTTTGGATAAAAGTGTCTTCTAAACAGCATATATTATTATGATACAGACCTCCTTATCGTTTCTCTGGTGACTGGTTGGCTGAATATTCAAATATAAAAGTTTCCAACTGACAAAAAAAAGTTAATTATTCTCTCTTTCTTGGACAGCAGAGTGATATTGTGCACTCCCCCTGCCCTCTGTCTCTCCCCCCACTCCATACAGTAGAGTCCACTTGGGTAGGCCATGCGTGTCCCTTCCTCTGCTCACCTCACACCCCTCTTCATATTTCAGGGAGTTCTTCATGGCTGTCCCTACCTGAGGCCAGAGTGATAAGTACATCCAGGGGCCAGACTGGGCTTGGGGGGCTCTCTCACACGCAAACGCAAATGCCTCTGAGACTTTTACAGTTCCACTTCTCCATGTAAAAGTGCAAGGCTTGTTGACATATGTACTGTATCAGTCAGGTCTTGATTGGGGCATAGTACTAAACTAGGTCAACGTACTGTATGGGTCGATGTTAGCTCTTTTAATAACGACAATATCAACCAGATAAATCAACACTGAAATAGCCTATACATTGTCAAGAAAACTAGCCAAATATGTATGCTGACTGTGAGAGTTGTAGTGCACTTGCCATTTCACAAAACTGATAGGCAGACTTTTCCATTCTGTGGTCCAAGCCTTTGATGCCCAGTTCAGAGATCTGTATGCCTTAATCAATATGGTTAAACAAAGCCACTGTTATTGTCAATACAGTAAGTTGGGGAAAATAAACTGTATTCCGACACATAATGTCCATATGTAGCCAGTTTGGAGTACGGTACAACTTGTATTTCTATAGGTACAAGTAGGTCTACAACAACAGTGTGCATTGCCCCATATGTTATACTTCATAAAATAAGTTTGATCATAAAATCCGTTTGGAGTGAAACATTACACAGCACCATAGCAGGTGCAATCTGTCTGGATCCTGCTTATTTTAGCTTTATAGACCATACATTGAATAATTGAGATTGTGGGTTCCTGGTATGTAAATCAAAATAACTTAATATCAAAATAAACTTCCATAAAATTGTCATTTTGACCTACAGAATAGCAATAACAGTAGGCTAAAAGAGGTGACAGAAAATATTTAATTATATATTTCTGACAAACAATATTGGCTATATTGTTTAAAAAGTTTTCAGAAAATTATGGTAAAATGTATTTTTGTTTGATTTATACAACGAAAAACATTTGTTGGCTAACTCATGACCAAAACGTGTTATTCTGCGACATAAATGTATTCTAATATTTATCAAGGACATGCCAAAAATATATAATTTACAAATCCATCACCTACCTCATTTAAACGACGCTCTCAAATTATCCGTTGTGTGTACCTTTGTCTTTTGAAGCAGACTCGACAGGTGCAACTTATAATAATAAATGTTCCACCAAATTAGACAATGGGTCGTCAGGTACGAGGATCCCTCGCGTTGAATTGAAAAAGGTAAAGAACGACTCGAGCTCCGTCTGCCAGCGAAGGAAGCAAAGTAAAGAGAGATTGGGTTAGAGAGGCAGAGAATTATGCCAAAATCTTGAACAGCCCACTTTCTTCCTCCGACCAAAAACACTTTCCCATTTGCGGGATGATGGAGAAATGGGGATGTGTGACAGAGATGCTCAGGAGACTACTGTTAAATAACGAAACGGACAAATCAATCACTCACAAGGATGCAGGTTGAAGGAATCATTTTAAGGGAGAATAATATCAGAAGTCAATAGCCTGAATTCAAAGTTGCAAGTCTGTGTGTCAAAGCAGCACCCAAGATGCTGTGCGGTCCCATAACCGACACGTGAAGGGCATGATACCACACCACCTCGCAGCAGAGGGTACCACTGAGGATGCTGAAGTGGGACTACAATAGAGCCCTATAGGCTACATGCATCGCCCATTCACATACTCCCGTTACCTATAGTACAATTAATAGAACACAGCACTTCAGTCTGCTGGTTTTTCAATCGTTCAATTTAGAGCAATCGTGTGTAAATGTTTAAACTGACCAACCAAACTTGTAAACCACTGAAATTATTTGTTTCCATGCTCCAAATTCAGTGAGAAGATAACATATCCAATTTGATTAGGCATATTCATTGCATTTTCTTGGAAGAATATGACCAGTTATGACCATCATCCCTCAGGAGAGGGAATCTTAATTAAAATACTCCTCCTACAAGCTCCCCTGAAATATTGCAAGGCAATCAAGAAATTAACAATTCATCCAAGACTGAGGGTTAACAGCTAATGGTGAACAATGTAAAATGATCCTCATTATGTGCCCCTGCACAAAGGGATTAATTGAGGGTTAGTAATCTGGGATAATCTTGACTAACATGTGGATGACAGCAGATGTTTTTGCTCAAACTGTCGACAACATGAAAGGCCAAACAAAGGTCAAGTGTCACAATCACATTGATTTGAGTTACATTTGCATGCTTATGCAATTTCAGCTCCCAACTAAACACAACCTCTATGGGAATGAATCATCAAGACCTGTATTGGATTACTTACACAACAATATGTGTGGAGGAACTATTTGTCCTTTTACAGCCATCAAAGTTAACCCAGTTTCCTGTCAAACACATGATACAGGTTGAAAGGACGTGGGAAACGATGATGTACAAATTTCCGACAAGACACAAAGCAGGAGCTTGCTTTCTCCTGGACAGGCTGCAGAGTCAGAGTCGTGATTCATGTCTGCTATGCTCACCACTTGTGGACAGAGGGTGGATGCTGGCCACCCACAGAGGTATTAGTGGTCCAACGGTATAAACAGACAGAAGTTAGAAAAGTGGGTGTAGCATAGTAGTTGTGCTGAGCAAGAGGTCTTGGTAAGAGAAGAGGGTGAATACAGCTTTGTTCAGAGCCTTGCTCAGCTGACAGTTGCGGCTGAGTGGCGGGCTGTGGAGGAATTTAACATATAGGCATGGTGCCGGACGGTCAACATGGGTGCTGGGAAGCCAGTGGGACAGACGCCACTGTTGGACTGCAGGCCCAGGGGCATGGATATGATGGCAGGCTGGCTCGGAGTGACGCCTGATATTCATGTCTGCCTCCTTTTCGCCATACAATACCCACCCCTAGTCTAGTTCATTCTTGGTTATTGAGACCATCCATCTTAATGTTATAATTGATAATGATGTAAGGGCCAAAACATAATTGTAGAAAATTCACATTTGTTACATTACAAATAGGTTTGTGAAAGGGGCCATGGTTGTGATAACTTTAATAACTTGCTCAGGGGATACTTTCATTCCAGGCAACGTTTCCCAATTCATTCAGCTATATCCCTTCATGGCACAAAGACATGCATTCCACCTGGGATTAAATCTGATCACAGACCTGATTGTTCCACTGCTGTAATACTTCACTGCCTTTTCAAATCAATATTAATGAGAACCTGTTTGGCTCATCTCAGACTGCATCCTTATTCAGCTGTGTCACTGATGAATGCGTTGGTAGAAGGTCATTTATCAACCTTATGCAATGACTTCTCTGCACGGCACCTAGAGGCATTTTGTGTCAGAATTTAGAGCTCAGGCTTCTCTGACATTTGTAAAAGTCCACTGCGGTTCCTACACCAGTGGGAGTGGAGTTAAAAGTGAATATGCATGAGACTATTTATTCCTTGATATGTAAATGGTAAAAACCATCTGAAAAGAGGAAATGTTGGAAAGCTCCAACAAGTCAAAGATTTTTTGTGAAATGAATCGTCTTTTAACCTCAGTGGAGTTATTGTGAAGAGTCAAGATGTCCGTCAAGGTAAAACAAGGGTCCACGTAACCAGAATGGGTGGCAGCCGGGAAGACTGGCATAGAGTGGCGTGCCCTCTCAGAATCACTGGTACATTCTGGCGAGAAGGTGTAATGTCCTGGATTTAGCCATCAGGAGCTCTGGCACCAGCGGTGGTGATAGTGGTTTTCAATTTCCTGCTCAGTCAATAGAGGTAGGCCAAAGCTGACATGAGAAGAACAGAAAGGAGGGGGGGAAACAGAACACACCCTGACCCGGGCAGGATAATGCACAACAGCGGCCTCTCTACGGGTCCCACAGCACTGAAGTATAAGTCCACAGCCAGCTCCAACAGATAATGTCAACAACAGCAACATGAATCAATGTGATTTCTAGTTGAAATAGTTAGACACAAATGCTTTTAATTGAGTATTGCCACTGAGCTAATGTGTCGCTACATTATCCACTGAAAATAAAAAAACTGGACGACTTAATGCATGATGCTTGCTTAATGACTACTGGGACCGTAGTCTATTCACACCGGTCTGGAACACTGATGTGTTAAATGGTGTCTCAATAACAATTGTGAGTCAATAGGACCACAATCTACTTTCACAATAACCTTTTTGTAAAGATTCTGGAAACCTCTGTTCAATCTCAAGTCCCTGGACTCATACAAATAACCATTACACAATAAGTAACATAGGCTTAAAAGTTTGCAACAGTAATTTATTTCTTTTTTTCCATCTTTGCCATTACAATGCTTTTTTAAAACCAATTTCTTAATTATACTGCAATATCAGTTATATTAAAATCCCTTCAAAATGAACATGATGTACTGAAATACTGTATGTTAACAATTTAATATATAAAATAGAAATGTCTGAACGAATAACTCTAGACAATTCAAAGCATCGCAGTACTGTATTGGGAATTCATTACTCAAAACTGAGGAAATAGACTATACCCTTGTGGCAGAGGACTGCCATATTGTGGCAGAGGACTGCCATCTTGTGGCATAGGTTATCCAGCACAAAATAAACACCTGCAACCCTGAAGGCAACTGTTCTTTTCTCTCAACGGAAGTAGAAAAAGAGACAGAAGTGGCTGAGGTGAGAAGTGGAAGACCCAATAGTGATTTCTGAATGTTAAAATGATGTGAAACAGTCCATACAGGCTTTCACTGGCTTTGTTATTTGGAGGCTAAGGTCCTCTCCCACTCTACCTCCACAACTTTGTACAGTTCCATTGTGGCTTTGGCGTCCTCCACAGACGAGTGCCCCTTCTTCCCAGTCTGAGAACACAAGGGGAATTCCTTGTTACTACAAAATAACATAAGTTAGACAATAAAAGGTTTATTAGAGGTTTATTAGCTTACTACTTTTGTTGAGACTAGAAACAACAGCGGCTACAGACTATATTCAAATCAATCCCCTTTCAATCAGAAGTCTCTTCTCACCTGGATGTTGCGGTTGAACAGGGCCTTGGTGAGTCTTTTCAGTGAGGCAACCTCTTTCTCTGGAAAGCCAGCCTTCTGGTTGAGGAGAGGGATACGGGAGGTGTCCCGCGTTAAGACAGCAGGGTGACTGTAACTCAGGGACTTGAAGTCATTGTGGACAGCATGCCCAATCACCACCTTCCCTGCAAGGATCTTCAGTATCTATAGGAGGGAATACCAATAAGATATCAAATTATATCATGGTTATGTTTAGTAAAGTGAAGGTCCAAATAGAATAGGTTAAGAGACTGAGTTTTTTTCACTTGAAACTATACGCCAAACAAAAACCGTTGATTTCGAAATTTAACCCATGTTCCCTCAAAAAATGTTAATCACTGAGCAAATTTCTGTGAACACTGTACCTGCTTTAAGTTAGTTTTAACAGTGGCCAAGTAGGCTACTGTGGCTATTTGATCATAATGTAGGCCTACGGAATGGTCTACTATCAAAAACAATGGCGAAAATACATCCCATAACATTTTAACATGGAAATAGCTGTTCTATCATTCAGACTACAATAGAAGCCAATGTGTGCTGTTCAATGTAGGCCTACATTGCATGAGACATTTGAAAGAAACATGCAGGGCTTGACATTAATCTGTTTATCTACTGGTCCTTCAGACAAGGAGGTGACTGAAAATGTTGTGTTGTTTGATGCAAGAAACCACATTACAAAAACAAATGCATCATTATTCCATTAAAATTATTAGAGCGAATCAGACAAATTATGCTACCTGCCTATTGGCTACTTAGCTTATTCAAGCCGGTCTCAAAATAAAAAAAAAAGCTCTTTACCTGACTCGCTTTTCAAAGAAAATGCACACGTTTTGTGCTCTTGTAGGAAGGAATCAATCCCCCATTGCTGACAACAACTTATCTATAACTGGGATAATAACTCACTAACTAGCAAAGGATATGAACAAATATGCACACGTCACTACATGTAATTTGCCTCTCGCTTTGATCTCAAAACAAGCGCATCTACTCACGACCACTCATGCTGTAAAAACAGTCCAGCATGACTGTTTTAACACTCTTGATTTGACCACCAGACAACAGAAAAAAAAAAAGAGTTATGATCTGAACATAACAGTATGCCAGTGGAAGGGAGGACAGTAGCAGGTGACCCAACTGTGGTGTGTGACTATTATGATTTCCCATTGTAGCCAATTCAGATGCAGTAATTCCATAACTGATTTATTGGGTAATTCCATTAGCCATTTGGTAACATAATTACGAGTTTGAATCAAGATGTGGGTAATGGAATTACAAGGCATAAGGCAATATTTCTTAAACTTACAGAAGGTAAACAATTTACCCAAAACTAAATATAAGTGTTGATATTAGTTGCCAGGGGTCTTTACTTCAACATTACTGTGTTTTGATGTATTTTTGATACCTTTTAAGACTGTTTCTGGTATATGTTTTCTAAGACCCCTTTTCCATCCGTTTATCCAGAAATCAAAGCCTTTGCTAATACCACATTGTTAAGATGGAAAATGGTAAAAAAAAATGTATCTGTGCCTTCATTTCCCCAAAATATAGACTTTCATTTGACACCCAATTTGATATGCTCATGGGTACTTTTCCATGGAAAAAGGTTAAACGGAAAACACATTTTTCATCCTCCTTCGAAAATACTCCTCCGGGAGCCTTCTTACCTCCTTCCTGGCATGTTGAAATGGCATGGCTTTGACCAGTTGATGCCAGGAGATGCCACTCCAACGAGTCCGGTAGTCAGTTACTGGGTTGGTGGGCTTGATGTACTTGTCATACACCACGTCTCCGTCATAGGAGACAATACTGCATCGTGCAAGCTCACTGTTGTGACCCTTGGGGCCTGTGCCGACCATCTCACAGTCCATGGCAAGGTACTTCAGGGGGTTACAAAGAGGGGCCAACCCACCTGGGACAGAGGCGCAGTGGGCAACGGTCCTGGAGGGTGGGGGTTGGTGCCCCGGGGTGATAGTCGAAGTGGATTGCTCAGGATTGGTGGAATTCTTCACAGTAATGGTCAAGGATGTTGAGCTGCTTGTGGATGATGCAGGCTTGGAAGCGACACTTCTGGCATGCTCTGAACTGGGTATGTGATATGAACTTTTACTGTGAGTATTCTGCGTGTGAGTAGAGTTTTTGTTGTGTGCAGCATTGGGTTGAGATGGCTGATTGGCCCCATTGTGCCAGGCATTGAGTTGAGATGGCTGATTGGCCCCATTGTGCCAGGGAGGTGGCCCCTGATGTTTATTCCCCTGTCTGTGATTGTGCTGGTTCTGCTTCTTGTTGAGGTAACCCTTTTTCTCCAAGAGTCGCCGCCTTTTGATAAATGCCTTGTGTTTGTTGCTTCCCGATGAGTCCTTACAGGGTCCACTGCCAGAATAGTCCAGGTTTAACATCATGTCCGACATCTTGGAGGGAAATCTTCCTCAGCTGGATTTGTTCTTGGACCAAAACTGTTGACGTTCCACTCCCTTCAACAGGACATGAAGGCCTTCACTGCTGTGCGAGATTAGGTTCAAATATTTGTTTTAATCAAATGTCATTCTGACCCAATTTTCATGACATCAATTGAAGCAGTATTGTGATACCTGGACACAAAGAAAATGTACTTCTGTTAACAAAGCAGGTGATAAGTCTGAAATAGTGGGAAATCATTCTAGTCATGACAAACAAAGAAGCTAGCTAGCCAGCTAGTTGATATCATATAACTGGCGCCGACCAAGTTGGCAGCTTCGCGACTAACTCCCACAAGCATTTCGCTACACTCGCAATAACATCTACTAACCATGTGGATGTGACCAATAACATTTTATTTGATTAGCTAGTTTGGTACTATCTTAGCATGGAACACATCGAGCCCACGTAGTTAATTTGCCACAATTAACGTTAGGTATTTTCGAAAAGTATGTGTAATCCGTGTAGTGTGGACGTTAGCTTGATAGATAGCTGTCAGGATGACATTAAAGTAGAAAAGACGGCTTCGGTGAGTTGGTATTGGGTCCTTGGCTAGCTAACTAGCTACATTAATACTATCTAGCTAACTCTGATGCTAAGCTTCCCGAAATAGCGACTCGAATATTAGCTAGCTAGGATTGCAACTATATTCTCCAGACAGACTAATTGAACTGTATGTCTTCACTGATATTGTATCCTGATAATATCATGCACAAGTCAGCGTTATACAACAAATTACACATATACACTGACCTATAAACAGAGCACCATGCTCCTATTTCCTTAGTAGACAAACCACAGATAGAAGAACATCTTTGGCCAAACAGTCGACTACTTCCGGTTCCGGGTTCAGCGGTTGTGTTGTGATACACATGGTGTGCGTGCGTTGTGAGGAAGAGAAACGTTCAATCGGACTCTGTTGAAATAGTGTATTGTTGAAATGTTTAATGTTCACAGTTCATAGCCGGTCGAATGATGTGCTCACCGACACTTTCAGCAGAACAGCAAAGAGAGTTGGCAAGAAATCTTACACATTTTCTGTCGACATACAAACACATCTCCGATTCCTTCATAATTGTACGTATCAAGAAACTCATAATATTTCTATGTCTTTTATGTTAAGCTGCTGCACGTTTTTATAAGTTAATAAGATGATCACGCTCCAGGTTGAAGTTCCCCCTACAGATCTAGGATCAGCTTCCCCTCCCTCAATCAAAGTTCAGCCTCTAGAGGCAACTTAAGGCTCCCATGAAGCTTGATCCCTGTCTCAAATGGCCTCTGAATAGGTTTCTCTAGATTCAATGAATGTGTTATTGGTCATGTTTTCTCCTGCCATAGGAATTCTTCAGTGAGGATCTATGGGCTACATTGCCTACCAGATGGCAACAGGTCCTCTGTGACCTGTCACCCCCACAGATAGCTGACCTCCTATTGGACAGATTGAATGTGAATAGAAGGTATTCAGTCATACCAGTGCATTCGTTCAATTTGAATTGGATTCTATACCATAAAACTGTTTGAAATATCCTATACACTTTTCCTTTTTCATTTCAGCTACTCTTGTGTATGGCCTCTTTCACTATTGGCTTTCCGGGCCACAGCGCATGCCCTGACGTTCCCTAGGATACCCCAGGGCAAGCGAGGACATAAAGTGGGCATGTTGAAGCCTGAGGAGTTCCTGGAGAACAATAGTCAGAGCTCACTGCTGGGACACATATTCAGGAAACATGTGAAACCCAAGAAGCAGCATGAGATCCGGAGTCTGGGCAGGGTAAAGAAGTGCATACTACTTTTTCATATATATACACACACACACTACTGGTCAAACGTTTTAGAACACTTACTCATTCAAGGGTTTTTCTTTATTTTTACTATTTTCTACATTGTAACTCATCAGACCAAAGGACAGATTTCCACCAATCTAATGTCCATTCCTTGTGTTTCTTGGGCCAAGCATGTCTCTACTTCTTATTGGTGTCCTTTAGTAGTGGTTTCTTTGCCGAAATTTGACCATGAAGGTCTGATTCACTGATTCATCTGAACAGTTGATGTTGAGATGTGTCTGTTACTTGAACTCTGTGAAGCATTTATTTGGTCTGCAATCTGAGGTGCCGTTAACTCTAATGAACTTGTCCTCTGCAAGAGAGGTAACTCTGGGTCTTCCTTTCCTGTGGCGGTCCTCATGAGAGCCAGTTTCATCATAGTGCTTGATGGTTTTTGCGACTGCACTTGAAGAAACTTTCAAAGTTCTTCAATTTTCCGTATTGACTGGACCAAATAGGATTTAAAAGTCAAGGAAGGGGTCGGAATACTTTCCGAAGGCACTGTGTGTGTGTGTATGTATATATATAACACACACACACACACACACACACACACACACAGTGCCTTCGGAAAGTATTCAGACCCCTTGACTTTTTCCACATTTTGTTACATTACAGCCTTATTCTCAAATGGATTAAATTAAATCCTCAGCAATCTACACACAATACCCCATAATGACAAAGTGAAAACAGGTTTGTAGAAATGTTTGCAAATGTATTAAAAATTACAGTCTTTGCTATGAGACTCGAAATTGAGCTCAGGTGCATCCTATATATATACTGCATATCAGTTGTTGTTGATACTAATCTGTTCATCTCTCTCCACAGTTGGTGAAGCAGCTTTGTGACCTGACAGACTGCGATAGTGTGGTGGATGTGGGTTCTGGACAGGTAACCTAATATCCAGTCTTGTTATCAGACCTAGGTGTCACACAATACAATATTTTGTAATCTGCCTAACAATGAGATTTGTCACAGCACATGATGTTGTGTATTCCTACTGGTCTTCCTAGGGCCATTTGACTCGTTTCTTGTCGTTTGGGCTTGGTCTGTCTGTGACTGGAATTGAGGCCAATCCCACTCTAGTTTGCATGGCATCCAAATATGATGGACAGCTTCTGTGGACGCTGGAGAAGGAGCGGCAGAGGAAGGTAATGCACCAGAACGCTCAGTAGTAAAGTGCAAGAAAGGCCCAGACTAGGCAAGATTGGCTCAGACTAGGCATTTTTTGTAAAACCAGAGTTATTAAGGAATTTGGTGAATATTGCTAATTAGCAATGTAATGAAGAATTACATATTTATGCTCTTCTTACTCTTTCAGAATGGACCTCCGCTCTCTACATCTGGCCCCTCACCCTGCCATGTGGCTGGCTGGGTCAACCCCAAAGCATCATGGGAAGACTTTGTCAAGCAGGTAGGAAACGGTAAATGTGTCTGTGAGGATCAGACCGCTCCGTCCGGACCCAGTAAGAAGAGACCGCGGGAGTCCATGTTAGATGCTGATCTGCCTATGTTGACTGCAGAATCAGAATGCCTGGGTTGTTCACACAATGGCCGGGCTGCATCCTCTCTCAAGAATAATGACAATGCATGTACAAAATCTTTTACTAGTGTAAAACATGAACCCCGTTCTAGCTCACTCTCGTTTCCAAAATGTCTCTGCAAGACTGAAGCCGGGCAAGGCCCATATGTCCACCCATGCTGCCAAGAGAGTTCTTCCTCTGAAGTGGTTGTCTGCCCTGTGGAAGAGAGGCAGGGATGTCCAGATTTCATTCTAACAGGCCTCCATGCCTGCGGGGACCTCAGTGCCACCCTCCTTCGCCACTTTGCCAGCTGCCCTCACGTTCGTGGCATCACCTCAGTGGCGTGCTGCTACATGAAGATCACCACCAGAGAGAACCCCAACCCCCCTGGCCTCATAGCCCCTCCCCTTTCTCCTTTGCCCACAAATGAGACATATCACTCAGAATTTGGCTACCCAATGAGTTCCTGGGTGCAGGGGTTGACGGGACACCAGCTGTCCTATAAGGCGCGGGAGGGGGCATGTCACGCCATGGAGGACTACATGCACAGGCTGCGGGAGGAGAGTGGGTTGCTAAGGATGCACTGTTATCGGGCAACCCTGGAGACAGTTATCAGGGAGGCGAAGCCAGAGCTGCGCAGGCCGGGAGTCCAGGCGATAAAGAAAGCACATCTACTACCCTTTATAGAGTGAGTGTTTACACCAGTTTGTATTCATACCTCTTCAATTAGTATCATCATTAGGCAGCAGCTTTCACTGTATGTTGGGATGAAAACCTAAATTCCTCCTTACTCCGAAGTGGCGCAGTGGTCTAAGACTCTGTATCTCAGTGCTTGAGGCGTCACTACAGACAACCTGTTTCGAATCCATGATTGGGAGTCCCATAGGGTGGCGCACAATTGGCCCAGCGTCGTCCGAGTTTGGCCGGTGTAGGCCGTCATTGTAAATAAGAATTTGTTCTTAACTGACTTGCCTAGTTAAATAAAGGTTCACATTTTTTTTTAAATAATTGGTAGTCACCTATCTCATATGTACCCCTGACCCCCTCTCCACGTGTACCCACAGGTATGCCCGTCTGGGTCTGCCCCGCGTTGGCCTGCCCCCTGACCTGCCCCTGGACACCTGCAGAGTGGAGGCCATGCTAAGGCAGGAGGGCCGTGTTGTGGTCTACTTCAGCTTGGCTCTGCTACTGGCACCGGTGGTGGAGACACTGGTGCTGCTGGACAGGATGCTATACCTGCAGGAGAAAGGTGAGGAAATGTACAAAGACTGTATGTTATCAGATCTTGATGTATACTGATATTGTATCCGGATTCCATCCCTCTTTTTTTGTGGGCCCAGTGCTAACAGTAAAGGTGTTATTTATTATTTCTTCATTGTTGGTGTAGGTATAGAGTGTCAGCTGATGCCCCTCTTTGACCCTGCGTTCTCTCCCCGAAACCTGGTACTGGTGGCTTTGAAGCAGCCGACAAGGGACAAAGAGACTGAGGGACAAAGAGACTTCCATAACAAAGGACACCTTTAAAACCATGTGTTGTGTTCATAGTGTATTACCTTACTCATTGGAGCTCAAGGACTTTGGAGTGGAAGTTTAGAAGTGAGTAGCCGTGTCCGAATACCCACACTAGCGTACTACATACTTAAACTGCATACTATGTACTCATCGTCTCATACTATTTTGCATGTACCGTTTAGTAAAAAGTATGCCACGGCCGCAACGGCTCCTGACTGGCTGAGTATGTGGGGCGGGGCTGAGTGCGTTTTCTTTCTCCAATTTCGACACACATGCGTCACATTAACCAGCCTGGTTATAGTTAAACTATCGCATTCGAATTACACCGTAGCGCATATATCCCATCTATCCTACTTAAAAAGGACTTTGACATATTTAGTGAAATTATAAGCCTAGTACACACACCAACACTTTTCAAATGTTCAAATCAAAAGGCTATTGCACAGAAAAAAATGTGGAGCCGGGTGCATCGCAAATTCAGAACCGCTGGACAGCAACATAAAACTAAAGCGGTGATCATTGGGAATGAGATCAGAAAGACTGCTGAGGCTTGATCCATAAATTAAATATGTAGCCAACCCTACAAAACTATAACAATCCATATGTTCAAATCAAAAGGCCTGATTAACATGACATCAATAATGCAGCCACATCCCAAGTACGACACATTCAGAAATCAAAAGATGGTTTAGTTTAAAAGCTCTGAAGAAGGCCATACTGAGAATGCGTCATGCGCGATGGCCTTATTGGTTAATTTTAGTAGCACATCCACATATTTGATTAGCAGCTGTTGTTAAAGCCGAAATTAGCATGACATCGGGGCATTTCAATTATACTTGATTTTTCGCATGCTCAAAACGGCCTACTATTTAGGATGCAAGTATGGGTATTCGGACACGGCCACTGAGTCAAATTACTAAATTAATCAATCACACAATGTGGAAAGAAGTGGAGGGTGCTCAACCAACTCAAGTCGTGGTGCAACCGTACACGTGTAATGCAATTTTTCATATTCATGTCTGGACAAAATTGCTTTTGAAAAGGAGAAAATGTTCCCCTTTTCTTGCAAATTGTGTAAATGAATAAAGACTAGTATTCAGGTTTCACCTGATGACTCCTTAAATATTTTCCAAAGCCTGTTTCCTTAGTGGTCATTGTTGTTCATGGAATTTTTCCTCAGGGATAGACATCACTGACCAGCAAATTTACCTGTACAGTCGTTTTGAAGGCAGCTATCGAATGATTACTTGGCAGGTGTATTTTACACCGCAGCAGTCATAAGAAACCCTTACATGTCTTTGCGTTGTGGACACACTCAAATCCAGAAAGCTCTAGACGTCATCCAGGTCTAGTTTGTTGGTACAAGGTGGCGTCATGGTTCGATTTATTCAACCTTCTAGAGTTGCACTAAGTCCTCTGCATCAGTACTTCACATTTTAGAACAGTTGCAACATAATACCATTGGTTGTATCCTACTTTGGTGGTCCATGACTAAATGGCCACTACAATTTGCCTTCTAGATAGTATCTTGATGAACCTCTGACAAACCATTGTCTGCACCACACGTGAAATCCATTTATATTACACACAGTGTTAAGAAAATGACTGAAGCATCCAGACTTTGGCCACAGACTCCAGTATTAAGTTGCCAGAGACTGCATTGTGTTCTGTTGCTGCCAACGCATCGTCACACAGGATCTAAAGTAGTTTCTCTTGTGCGTTTTGGATTTAAATCAAGCTTTGCATTAAGATTGGCTGGCTGCATTCTAATCAGTTTCACCAGTCTGCTTCGTGGGAACTTTTCTTCATCTCTCTGGAGACATGCATAGTATAATCCAATAATCCTCATGAATGTCATGAAGTCATTTTGGAAATTGGTTTAGAACCCTGTTTTGCTAAGAGCACAAACAAAAGGTGTTGTGCATTTCAATACAAATCCTTCACTAAAATGTTGCTGCAGTTTGCCATGTGAAGCATAGGTGGCAGACCAGGGGCCATATGAAGCGTCTCCGTACAAGTGCAAGTCTAGAATCAGGTCCCTCCTTATTCACTGATCCAAATCAGCCCTCCTACTCTGAGAAGATTGATTCATACCTCCCCAGATTTCACAAACAAAAGACATGTACCAGTAACACTCATTGAAGTCTACCAGCTGATTTATTCATAATTAGCTGAGTTTAACATATTTAGACAGCAATGATCAAAATCATGTGACACCTTTATTGATCGGAACAGAATGAAAACTATTAGTGCAATGACAGTGATATTATACTGAAACTGCAGTCCTTTGCAGGATTCTCTACAGTGGCAATAATTTTACAACAGTCATAGCCTTTGTTAACGCTCAGGCAAAGACAGTTGATGCGTGGGCTGTATTATGCAAAACTCAGATAACGACACAGCAATGGACCTAGATGGTGAGGGAGGACAACATTTTATTTTCTGAGAATGTAATATTTATTGTTAACCACTTCCTTCCTGTAAATGTCAAATTGTGCACAAATTAAAGTTTGTTAGCGTTGTCGTGTCAGCTAGTATTTGTAACATGATCCTGCCTTGTTATATATTGTGAAATAAAAAGTTGATAACCATTATGTGCCAACATTATTGAAACCTTTGCCTGTTTGTCAACAAGTATCAACATGATAGTTCTTTCAATCAAATGAAGGCATAAATATTTGTTTTATTAACAAGGAATAATGAGTAGAAAGGAGAGGTCACAGATTGTTTGCAAACTCATTCATTCAAGCTCTCTACAAAGAACTCGTTACAGGCCACTGTCAGCGCAGCAACCAAGACGACAAACTCCTGAAAGTCCACTTCGCCATCTTTGTTTTCATCCAGATCACTCATGATCTTCTCTACTACCATAGGGTCCTTACTTGCCTGAGGAAGAAGAGTAGAAATAGTTCATGAATTGAAATGTAGGCCCAGACCAGAAGCAGCCACATGACTCTTGGAACATTTGTAGATATGAAAGAACTGGAATCTATGACATGCCTAGGTGATAAGCATAGTTTCTAGGCCAGGACATAGTATTAGTATTCTAGTACAATACATCTTGAAGGTGATGATCCCACAACTGTTCAATAAATCAAAATGCCAATGTTTGCCTTTATGACTTGCTTTGGGGCAGTTTTAAAATGTTGTTAATGTCCATAAAAATGGAATTTAACCAAATATATTGAAACCACACAAATCCCTCCCCTGGACAGGATTTGAAATCAAACTCACCGCCAGGAAGCCACTCAGTTCACCTTGCAACAGATTCTTCAGCTCAACTTTGCTCAGCTTGTACTTCTCCCCTTCTTTTGAAGAGTATGAGTGGAACACTCTAATTAGCCCCTCCATTGCACACTCGAGTTTGGAACCCATTTTACAGTGATGTGAATACCTAAAAAATTATATATAAGGGATCAGTCAATCCATGATGGTGTATAAGCTGTATGGACAATTAATAGATTCAGTGTGTAGAATATTGTAAACATTATGCAACAGCCACTGGGGACAGTTTTTGTAAGAGCATGTCATCCAGCTCAAAATGATCATGTGAGTTGTTAAATTCTATCCCCCTTTCAAATTCAGTCTATGAAAAAACAAATTAAATTCTCAATTATGATCTATACACACGCATTAATTAAATGCTTTAAATACATTGACTCCATCAGCAACTAGAATTGAAAAACATTGATCCAAAAGTAGAGACATTGCTGTTGCCCAGATGGGTCCACAGCACCAATACAGCCCTGGTGGGTTGAGACTTTGCTGTTCAGGGGTCCAGCATAAACCCTACTAAAACTATCAGGTGTCTCAAAGAAGTTATAAATGGTTCGGCACACTATAGATTGTCATCCCCAGAGACATAAATAATGTAGCCCAGTCTGTGTTTGAGGGGGTAAATGAGTGCAGCTGTACTTGTAATTCAAGCTCTGAAGGGGGTATGCCTAATGTTTGATGCATTTAAAGCACTTCATACCCCTGAATCAAGCTTAAAACAATCAGGCATTATTTGAAGTTTAGTGTGTGGTTCGGTTCCTTACAAATGTGATATAGGCTATATGAAAACAGCCTCAAGGATATGTGATTATATAAACTCCAAGGACTGTTGAGGCAATTTGACTGACCGTACAGTGTCCAAAATGTTTGGTGCACCTGCTTTTTCCATGAGCACTATGATCCCTTATTGATGTCACTTGTTAAAATGGGAGACAGGTTGAGGATTCTTTTTTTGTTGTTGAAACAATTCAGACATGGATCGTATGTGTGCCATTCAAAGGGTGAATGGGCATGACAAAATATTTAACAGCATTTGAACGGGTTACGGTACGGGGTACGGTACTAGTTGCCAGGCGCACCGGTTTGAGAATGTCAAGAACTACAAAGCTGCTGGGTTTCCCGTGTGTATCAAGAATGGACCACCACCCAAAGGACATCCAGCCAACTCGACACAACTGTGGGACGCATTGGAGTCAATATGGGCCAGTATTCCTGTAGAACGCTTTCGACCTTGTAGTGTCTATGCCCAGACGAATTGAGGCTCTACTGGAAGGTGTTCCTAATGTTTTGTGCACTCAGTGTATAGTTATTCCATTCAATATAGGCCTAAAGCTCCTTAAACCTTTTTGTAGGCCTAATTAAGCAAATTATAAAACAGCTGGTAATAACCAAAAGAGAACATCTATAAAATAAACGCAAGGCTACGCATTTATTTAAACCTCGCCAGAATTCCCCCCCAAAAAAGGACATCTGATTTCTCATTCGGTAGCCTATATTTGTTGCAAGGTGCATGCGGATTAGGTTAAAAAATATATTGACCACAAACACGTTCGCTACTCACCTCAATGCTGATGACAAACGAAGGAGAAGTGGCGTCCACACTCATCTCACCTGTTTTATGCATCGCATCCCACCTGTGAGACAAAATTAAAATCCGGCGCCTCCCACCGGTGAAACCCGCCACATCACGGATGCAAA
The DNA here is from genome assembly GCA_023634145.1 of Thymallus thymallus. Classification (NCBI taxonomy): domain Eukaryota; kingdom Metazoa; phylum Chordata; class Actinopteri; order Salmoniformes; family Salmonidae; genus Thymallus; species Thymallus thymallus. Next base: position 24,019,830 of record CM042416.1, on the reverse strand, counting down.
TGACACAGGTAGGCCTAATTAATTTGACCATGTAAGGTTACATTGGGCGGTGCAACTACTAATTATTATACAGAATGTACTATTCGCTTATCGCAGAATCAATACAGTATCAGTATACTATCGTTTAGGCTGTATTTAACAAATACGATTTCAAAACTATGATGGGACCTATTGGATTAAAACAACTAAAATTACGGACTTCCATTCCGGGTTTATTAGCAGAGGTGTATTCATTATGTCTGGAAGTTGCTAAACGGTATTGAATGAATACACCCCATGTAACCCTTATTATATTGCCTTACATGGGCAATTGGACGTCCCCTTTAGCCTTCAGAGGGAAATGACTTCTCAAATGCTCTGTCTAAACGCAAACAGGCCTACCCCTCACACGAAAAGATACAGTTTTGGAAACAATTGGAATAACTTTCACATCAATGAGAATATATATAAATACATGAAAAAAAAGGTTAAATGACCACACACCATTTTAGGATTAGGGTTCCCATGCCGTGCAGCTAATTTCCATGTTATAGCGCTTGTTTAGGCCCATGGAAGACAGCGACCTTGAGAAGTGTGCAGGAGGGCATGAGACAAAGGAATGTGTAGTTTCGGTGGAGACAGTTGTGTGTTAACTGTGGGGGTAACCATGGTGCTGAAGACCAGAAGTTTCCAGTGAGAGAAAGGCAGGCTGAGGTTGCCAGGATCAGAGTAGTACAGATGGTGTGGTATGCTGAGGCAGTGAAGAGAGTCGTAGAGGAAGATGGGTCCAGGGCGACTTGAGGAGGCCGAGGCCAACAGAGAGTGAGGCATAGCCACGGTTATTAACTGTACCACAGAAATGGAACATAAATCACAGAAAATATATGTTGTGGTAGCAGCTGCAGAGAAGTACTTGGGTGTACGAGATTTTACTGCAGAAGAGTTACAAGGTGTGTTGAAAGATAGTGCCCTGTCCTCCCAGGATGTCGGCCTGGTGTAGGATCAGATGGGGCCAAAGTAGTGGAATAGTGGTGAGGTTTTTAATGGGTGTAGGGTTAGTTGGTCTCTTTTCACACTGCAGAACAGTAGGTAGAAGCGCAGGGCTAGATAAGAGAAATAGATGACCGGCCTCACACTCCTGTACTGTAGGTGGCAGTGAATGCACCTTTCAGTTTGTTGCAATCCTCCAAAACAAATTTGAAGAAGAAGACCGAGGCAACCACCTTTTTATTATTATTATTTATTATTTATATAGATATCTCCTTTGATGTCATTCTAATACCCACAATCCAGTCTAGTAGGTGGCGGTAATGCACCTTTGAGATGAGTTGCCAACCGCCAATAAAACCTGAAAGAAGAAGAAGAAGAAGAAGAGGCAACCACCTGTTCTAATTAACTATTGAAGCATTTCCTAACACTTGTGTTGTAACTTAAAAATACTGTCGGCTGCAACTGTTTTAAAACAGTGTACCGTAAGTGTTTTTTTTGCATTTGTGACATTTTTTTTATGTGAAAATTGAATGCGTTTTTGTTTCCAAAACTGTAACACAAGGGAGGATTATTAACGTTTCTAAACATTAAAACAGATGTTCACCTTCGATGGCCACTGGCAAGCTGGAGAAGTGCTCGACCGTTGTTGTGCCATTCATCTGACGCCATCACCTCATGTTTCAGCATGATAATGCACAGCCCCATGTCGCAAGGATCTGTACACAATTCCTGGAAGCTGAAAATGTCCCAGTTCTCCCATGGCCTGATTTCTCACCAGACATGTCACCCACTGAGCGTGTTTCGGATGCTCTGGATCGACGTGTACGACAGTGTGTTCCAGTTCCTGCCAATATCCAGCATCTTCACTCAGCCATTGAAGAGGAGTGGGACAACATTCCACAGCCTGATCAACTTTATGTGAAGGAGATGTGTCGCGCTGCATGAGGCAAATGGTGGTCACACCAGATACTGATTGGTTTTCCACGCCCCTACCTTTTTTTAAAGGTATCTGAGACCATCAGATGCATACCTATATTCCCAGTCATGTGAAATCCATAGATTAAGGAATAATTCATTTATTTAAATTGACTGATTTCCTTATATGAACTGTAACTCAGTAAAATATTAGAAATTGTTGCATGTTTATATTTTTGTTCTATGTAAATTTAATCATAATTTAGGGGATAGGCCTACATTAGCCATGGGATATGACAGCAGCAGGTCACATACATATAGGCCTACTAAGTATGTTCCATACATTCGCTCTCTCTCTCACCATTGTCCCTTGCTGGGCACCCACAATTGTTTGCCAGCATTTATCACATCAAATGACATCACATGGAAATAATCTCCCTCTCTATGCTTCTGCACTCATATCAGACGCTGACCGCAAAATTCAAATCAGCTGTAGCCGATGAATCAGCCATCTTTCATCGCACATGCTATATTGTATGAGATTATAATTCATTCATAAGCTAATGTCCACGTTGACATACATCGTCTGTCCTTCTGTGCTTTTACAAGATTACATGCTATTATGCTAACACTATGGTAGATTAGACAAACACATGCAATAAAACTAACACTAATTGAAATGTATATTTGCAGAATACAAAACCAAGGGGACAATTAAGTGATAATGCCTGAGAAGCCGTGGTTTATAGGATATCTTGGCAAAGGCGTTAGGCCTAATATGTGGTAACTGTCCATGTGGTCAGAATACAGACCTCAGTCATGAGTATTTACATGCATATTACTTTGTAGGCTATACTTTACTTAACCTTCCAAGATTAGACAGCTCCAGGACAATTACTGTAAGTCTGGTGGAAGTTACTCATCGAGGCTTGGCCATGTCAAGGCCACAAAAGCAGGCTCTGCGGAGTGTGTTTCCGAGGTGATCTCACTTTAGTAGATGTCAACCTGAGTGACCCAGATAAAGAGCACTCGCCTTTCCCTTTTGTGTGGGAAACTTAAGCCGCCATCTCTCATTACTGTGCAGAGAAGCATCAAAACCAACTGTTAGAATCTCTTACAGCCTTCCAATCTTCAACTTAATCGTACCTTCAACTAACACAGTTTACACTTATTATTCAAGAATACTGGAAATACAGGTAGCAATGATAATGCACATGAAAAACATTTTTTTAATTGGAAAATTACAAAAGGAGACATACTAGAATAGGAACAACCATATTTAATATTATACATCAAATCAACCTTCAAATATTCGGATATTGAATCTGGAAGCATTGCGAGATATCAAAATACTTTAAAAAAATATATACACTCAGATAGTAATAGAGCATGCAAAAGGATCTCAGCATCTTCTTCCCAGAATCGTTATTAAAATCAATCTGAACTCCACGTGACCCCTGTGGCATTATGTCATGTTTGTCTTGCTGGGCATATAACTACAGGCATTTGCTGTTGTTATATCATGTCTAACATCTGCCTGTTTCGGTTATATAAGTCTGATCTCCTCCTCAAAACACACACACAAACTAAATGTGACTTCCAGAAAATGTAAAAGGGTGTCATCTATTGGTCAGTTGTAAACATTTCCAGGTTTCACAAAGCAGCCCTTCACACTGATATTGTAAAACAGAATTACACTGCATTTGAACACATCCCTATTTCGAAATACCCGCTCAACAGTCAAGTATAAAACACAACACTGTTCTATTAGAGTTATTGGCTCAAATTCATTTGCATTAGGCAATCAATGTTATGATAAGCAATTAACTCATTTGTTATTTGCTTAATTAGTAAATAACATTCACATTAACAACATTCACATGTACATTAAAGCATGTAAAGAGTGTAGAAAAGTAAAACATATTTAAGAAACTATATTTCATTATTATATTGTATTTATATTGTTTTGAATATTTGGATCATCCAAATATTTTTTCTCAATATTACTGGACATGAATACATTGCATAAGTTACATTTTTCATTCAGAACAACATGCAGTCCCCACTGGTTCCCTCTTTCATATGAGATTTGTGTCCCTTTGACAGGGCAGAGCAGATTCTACATGGCATGTGTATGTGCACGTGAACGTAAAATGTAAGTCGCTTTGGATAAAAGTGTCTGCTAAATGGCATACATTATGTGTTACAGTAATTGTGGTCAGTGGCCGAGTGGGGGTGGGAGTGTAACCACGCTGTATGACACGTCACCACATCTCCATGGCACCTCGCTTGTTATGTCAATTGTGACACGGGAGATCCCATTTGAGCTGTTTGTGGTCTTTCAACACCTGTCGGCAGGGCCCGTTGCCTGGGTCGCTTAGAGAGCACATGTGGCAGAGAGCACCTCCTCTGCGCCAAGGCTTACAGTGCCTATAGAAAGTCTACACCCCTCTTGGATATCTTCACATTTTATTGTTTTACAAAGTGGGATTAAAATGTATTTTTGTCAATGATCTATACAAAATACTCTGACAAAGTAGGAGACAAATTCTTCCATTTTTCAAAAATGAAAAATAAAACACTAATATACCTTGATTAGATAAGTATTCACCCCTCTGAGTCAATACATGTAGGAAACACCTTTGGCAGCGATTACAGCTGTGAGTCTTCTTGGGTAAGTCTGATAAGAGCTTTGCACACGTGTATTGTGCAATATCAAAATTCTTCAATCTTTAGCAAGGTGTTGGAGATCATGGCTAGAAAGTACATTTCAAGTCTTGCCCTAGATTTTCAAGCACATTTAAGTCAACCGTAACTTGGCCACTTAGGAACATTCACTGTCTTCTTTTTCAAAAACTCCAGTGTAGTGTTTAGTTATTTAATTTGCATTTATTTGTAAACATTTGTATAACTTTTTTCCCATATGGAGTATTTTTTATAGATCAATGACAAAAAAATTACAATCAAATCTATTTCAATCCCACTTTGTAACGCAACAAAATGTGAAGAGTTCAAGGGGGAGAAGGCACTGTACATGTCAGAAGGGTGGGTGGCAGACAGATCATTTTATTTATTCACTGTCATCATTATGAAACACTTGCTAATAATACCAGCAGCTTGGCAAACACATTATCTGGATCAGCATGGCCAAGAAGTCACTCAAGCTCAGCACTTCTGAGAGGGATTGGTCTTGGGACACTATACACATTACAAGCTACACGCTTGGCTTATTTTGGCTCATGCCATGGCTACAGGGATTAGTCTTTGCCCATAACACTCTGCACTTCTCACTGAAAGATTTTCGATATGCTTTTCTGTCCAACTTTGGCAAAGGTATCGCTGGCTTCCCATCCTCTAGAGGGAGCTCTATCACAGGCACAGCGACCACTGAGGATACACTGCTGCTCCTACTAAGAGCCTGCTCTCTAGTCAGTGTGGGCTTGCCCATGACGCTCCTAAGTTGAGCCCAGAAGAAGGTCTGCTGCTTGGCTTGCTGGGGCCACTCTAAGTAAGTTTTGGTGTTCAGCATCTTCTTGAGCTTACAATACTTGCTGGGCAGAGATTTAGGGTCGATGGGCTCTTTAACCAGCAGAATAACATCGCTGAAGGTCTTGCCAATGGCTCTTTGCTGGGCAAAGTAGAGCTCGTAGTTGCACCAATCACTGTTCACAAAGTGGTGTGACAACACAAATATGACCTGGATTTGGAAACAAAACAATCAGAGGATAGGGTGTATTCATTTAGGCAAATGCATAGTGCGGGAATCAGGATGCAAACCTAAACAAAACATACATTTTACATTTTGGGTTGTTCAATTGACCTTTTATATTCCAAAGTCTATTAGTATTTACTTGTTAAAACACCTCTAACTTGTCTTGGTGGGTCCTCAACCTTACCTTTTCGCTGCTCTCAATATTTTCAATGATGTTGTCGATGATCCACTTTCCTGGCATGAAGTCTCTCTCATGGATACAGAGTCGATAGGGGGGCTTGCTGTTCTCCAAGCAGGGCAACAACTGGTCCCTGACCCAGTCTGCATCTGGTTGGCTGTAGGAGATGAAGGCGTGGTAAGCATAGATCTGTGATTTTCCAGATGCTCCTTCCTGATGAGCCCTGTATTTGGCTCTTAGGATCTGATACGTGGCTTTGGTGTACCAGGGAACATTGAATATGTAGCATATAAGCATCAACACTAAAACCACAGCTGCAGTAGTAGCCACACAGATGATGATGACCAGTCTAATATCGCAGGCCACGTGACCCGGGAAGAAATTTGCCACAGCGGTATTGAGCAGGGCATCTGGATGGTAACACTTGTAGTTCTCTGGCCAGTCAGTGATGTTGACCTTCCCCTTGGAAATTGTGTCCTGGATGAAGGCGTGCAGGTCGCAGGTGCAGTGGTATGGGTTATTCCCTGCTGTCAGTCGAGACAGCTGGGGCATGTCCTGGAAGGAGCCCATGCTGATGAGCCCAAAGGAGTTCCCATCCAGAACCAGTGATTGCAAGGAGTGACTTTTCCACCCAGAGGGGATGAACTTGATCTTGTTCCCATTGAGCAGGAGCTCCTTGAGGCTGATGGTTTGTTGGAAGTAGGCCATGTCCAGCTGGTCCAGGTCGCAGTATGAGAGGTCCAGGAATTGTACTGTGGTGGGCAGACACTGGAGGGCACCACTTTCGAATCGGTTGTGGTGAGCGATCACCTGGGTGATGTTCTGCTTCCAGTTACAGTTGCGACTCTTCTCAGCAGAGCCCAGCATGTTGTGGCTAACATCCATGACCTTCAACTGTTTGAACTCCCTGGTCAGGGAGGCTAAGTCCTGAAGGCTGGTCAGTTGGTTGGTGCTGACATTGAAGGAACGAAGAGCCGGCATGTTGCCCCTGTAGTCGCATCTCTGGTTGAAGAGGATGTTGTCCTGCAGACGGTTGTTTGAGATGTCCAAAACCTCCATGTCTTCCATATTAAGCCAGGCGTCGCAAGGCACAGAGTTGAAGTTGATATTCTGAATGGACAGCAGTCTGACTTTGTTGAACCATGTGAAGCGCCAGTCAAATCGCAAAATGTCTGGATTACTGATGTGCCTGAGGAGTAATGGAGACAAAAAATGTAAGCATGAAAAAAACATGCGGTCAAGATGATAACATAATTGGTACTTTCACACTACATACATATGGAAACAGATTTCAATTGATGAAAAAATACACTTGTTATTAGGAACCTGTATTTGTTTTAGCATCTTCTGGGTAGAAATGTCTGCATAGTGCATTTGTAATTTAACAGAGTAGAATAAGATAAGCTTACCACAGATCTAGTCTACTCAGTGAAAGGTCTTTGATACTGGAGCCCAAGCCATTATCCACAAAGTTGGGCGAGCGAGCAAAGTCAATGTATTGAAGTGTCAGACGTTTAAGGGGGGTGACCTGTAGATTAAACAGAGCCATCCTCATAAGGTTCTCATTGAATTTTCCACGGTGAAAGATGAGCGAATCTACTTTGATATCTTGCAAGCCTCTGAAAATATCCTCATCTCCCATGTAATACATGAACTCAAAGAGGTTCCTGAATTGGATGAGACTGAAAGTCTTGTTGGCCAAGTCTCGTAGAATCAAAGGTAGGAAATTTGGCTTCTGATCTATGGCCATGTCAAAACCCATTCTACATGTCTGGATTACCTTCAGACTACCCAGTTCATAGTAACTGATATTGGATGAAGTTTTAATGGAAAACTCCTGTAACTGAATGTTCCTCAATGCCTGGAAGTCCCCTTTCCTTAGACCCTTGACCAAGGGGCCGCCCATGGACAGGGCCTTGAGGTGGGTAAATCTGGAGAAAACGTCAGCTGCCAATGTGGCCTGGGTGTAAAGGTTATTCGACATGAGAAGTTCCCTTAGATTAAAGAGGTCCTGCAAGGCGTTGGCAGGGATTTCTTCTAGGGAGTTGTTAAAGATGTTAAGATGCTCCAGGAGGGGGTTATTGTCGAAGGCATGGTCCTCAATCACAGAGATGTTGTTGAACTGCAGCTCAAGGACACGAAGATGAGGTAGGCGAGAAAAGTAATTAACACGAATGGCATGAAGTTCATTGTAGGAGAGATCTATACTTTCAAGCGTGGAAGGGAGGTGCTTCCATGGAACATGATCCAGTCGCTGACCCAGGCAGTTTGCGGAGTGACCAGAGTTGTAGATTTGACAGGGGCCTCTCTCATAATTCGAAGAAGTGGTTGGTGAGGCAAGGACCATAAGAAGTGGCGGAGTAAGCCACACAAAACCCAGTAGAATCCTTGTGTGCATGCACATTTTGGATCTGTAAAGGAATGTAAAAATCTGTCAAATTTAACAAATTACAAGATTGACAAGATTGTTAACAAACATCTATTGCATTAACTAGGTCTTTATCATTGAAGTTTGACTATAGTCTCCTCTTTACATCCTTCAATCCTCAACTTAAGGAAATAGTAACATGCTTGCAGTGAAGAATGCTCCGACAGTGTGCATCTTTGAAGGAAGGAAGGAAGGTACTTCATTGTCTTTTTCGCCAAGCAGCAACGAAAAAACACAGGACAGGTACAAAATGCCAGAACGAAAATACACAAAAGACAGATACACGATACATGATACAAGTTAGGCTTTAGTGTTGATAATATAGGCAAAAAGCAACCAGATCAAGAATCCCAACAACCAATAATGTCCTGCCAATTATGTATTATTCTCGCTTAGTGGACAATAAAATCAGGAAATGCAAACTGAACACTGACCTTATGGCAGGCTGATCATTTTACCTGATCATTTTACTTGGTTCAGACTACTGTTGTGGTGTTGGGAAGTGAAATGCTCAAATGTCCATAGCAAAACTAAAAAAGGATATATGCAATTCTAAGGGGGCTGTTTCCAGGACCCAGATTAAACCTATTTCTGGGCTAAAATGGATAATCAATGGAGAACACGTCGACGGGACCGCAAGTTCCTAGGCACACATCACTGACAAACTGAAATGGTCCACCCACACAGACAATGTGGTGAAGAAGGTGCAACAGCGCCTCTTCAAACTCAGGAGGCTAAAGAAATTTGGCTTGGAAAATAAAACCCTGACAAATGTTTACATTTGAGTACTTCCTGTCGGGCTGTGTCTCTGCCTGGTACGGCAACTGCACCGCCCGCAACCGCAGAGCTCTCCAGAGGGTGGTGCTATCTGCCCAACGCATTACCGGGGGCAAACTACCTGCCCTCCAGGACACCTACAGCACCGGATGTCACAGGAAGGCAAACACGATCATCAAGGACAACAACCGCCTGAGTCACTGCCTGTTCATCCTGCTATCATCCAGAAGGCGAGGTCAGTACAGGTGCATCAAAGCTGGGACCGAGAGACTGAAAAACATCTTCTATCTCAAGGCCATCAGACTGTAAAATAGCCATCACTAGCACATTAGAGGCTGCTGCCTATAGACAATTACTGGCTACTTTAATAAATGGAACCATAGTCACTTTAATAATGTTTACATATCTTGCATTACTCATCTCATATATATATACTGTATTCTAAACTATTCTACTGTATCTTGTATACGCCGCTCTGACGTTGCTCGTCCATATATTTATATATTCTTGATTCCATTTCTTTACTTAGATTTTTTGTGAAATTGTTAGAAATTACTTGTTAGATATTACTGCACTGTCGTAGCTAGAAACACAAGCATTTCGCTACACCCGCAATAACATCTGCTAAATACGTGTATGTGACCAATAAAATGTGATTTGATTTGATTTGACCTTTAAAGTATTCCTGTGATTAGTACATTTAAAAATGCATCTTATAAAAACGTGTAACTGTACCTGTTAGAGGAGGTGATGCTGTTACAGTATCTGTTCAAGACCAGCTGATGTGTTGATATGCCGTACACAAGGGAGTGAACTGCTTCATCCTCCTTGATTGAAAAAAAAATTCCTCCTGCAGACTAATTCTCCTTACTGAATGTTTCTACTAACCTTTCTAAGACACAGTACTCTGCTCACGGCTGTTAGGTACAATCCCCCAAGTCCTCATAATCCGTTCCTTTATTTATACTATAAACCAAGGGTAACTCACTGTTTTGGCATTACCTTCACGTGGGCAATATGTCAAGTTTTATTACCATGTAGAACAAACAGTTTTAGTAAAATTGTATCCAGTGAGTGACAAGAGTAAACATTTATGTCATGAACAAATATGGACTGGCTGCAGAGTTATTGCTTCCTAATTGAATATTGTATGAATATGGTATGTTTATATATATTACTGTAAATACTGATCACATTCCTTGTATATGATCATATTTTGATACATTAAACGTTAATATTGTGAACCTATGTTATACCTTTTTTACCTCCTGTTTCAGGAAGTGATGTCACTGAGTACTGTCCCTACATATAGAACCTCCCTCCTGGGATATGGATGCCTAATGAAGACCTAAGGGTCGAAACGTTATTATAAATAAATATCACCTGGGAGCATGAGTAGCAGTGTGCGGTGCGTTCCTTTCTGTTTTTCCTTATATTTACACTTGACTTATCGCCTACACCAATATTTAAGAAAATAACTGATTGTCATGGATGACATTATCTAACATCTCATCAAATATGTCAGTGAACACTTTGATTATTGTCCTATAGCCCAGTGGTTCCCAAACTGTGGGTAGCGCCCTCTAGGGAGAACACAGCCCGGCTTTAAACTTACTCTTGAAAGTTGTAATAGTACAGTAGTGGTCAAAAGTTTTGAGAATGACACAAGTATTGCTCTCCACAAAGTTTGCTGCTTCAGTGTTCTTAGATCTTTATGTCAGTAGTTACTATGGTAAACTGAAGTATAATTACAGTATAGTATACCATAAGTGTCAAAGGCTGTCATTGACAATGACATTCAGTTTATGCAAAGAGTCAATATTTGCAGTGTTGACCCTTCTTTTTCAAGACCTCTGCAATCTGCCCTGACATGCTGTCAATTAACTTCTGGGCCACATCCTGACTGATGGCAGGCCATTCTTGCATAATCAATGCTTGGAGTTTGTCAGAAGTTGTGGGTTTTTGTTTGTCCACCCGCCTCTTGAGGATCGACCACAAGTTCTCAATGGGATTAAGGTCTGGGGAGTATCCTGGTCATGGACCCAAAATGTCAATGTTTTGTTCCCGAGCCACTTAGTTATCACTTTTCCCTTATGGCAAGGTGCTCCATCATGCTGGAAAAGGCATTGGTCGTCACCAAAACTGTTCTTGGATGGTTGGGAGAAGTTGCTCTCGGAGGATGTGTTGGTACCATTCTTTATTCATGGCTGTGTTCTTAGGCAAAATTGTGAGTGAGCCCACTCCCTTGGCTGAGAAGCAACCCCACACATGAATGGTCTAAGGATGCTTTACTGTTGGCATGACACAGGACTGATGGTAGCACTCACCTTGTCTTCTCCGGACAAGGTGTTTTCCGGATGGCCCAAACAATCGGAAAGGGGATTCATCAGAGAAAATGACTCTACCCCAGTCCTCAGCAGTCCAATCCTTGTACCTTTTGCAGAATATCAGTCTGCCCCTGATGTTTTTCCTGGAGAGAAGTGGCTTCTTTGCTGCCCTTCTTGACACCAGGCCATCCTCCAAAAGTCTTTGCCTCACTGTGCGTGCTGATGCACTCACACCTGCCTGCTGCCATTCCTGAGCAAGCTCTGCACTGGTGGTGCCCCGATCCCTCAGCTGAATCAACTTTAGGAGACGGTCCTGGCACTTGCTGGACTTTCTTGGGCGCCCTGACACCTTCTTCACAACAGTTTAACCTCTCTCTTTGAAGTTCTTGATGATCTAATAAATGGTTGATTTAGGTGCAATCTTACTAGCAGCAATATCCTTGCCTGTGAAGCCCTTTTTGTGCAAAGCAATGATGACGGCACATGTTTCCTTGCGAGTAACCATGGTTGACAGAGGAAGAACAATGATATCAAGCACCACCCTCCTTTTAAAGCTTCCAGTCTGTTATTCTGACTCAATCAGCATGACAGAGTGATCTCCAGCCTTGTCCTCGTCAACACTCTCACCTGTGTTAACGAGACAATCACTGGCATGATGGCAGCTGGTCCTTTTGTGGCAGGGCTGAAATGCAGTGGAAATGTTTTTTGGGGATTAAGTTCATTTTCATGGCAAAGAGGGACTTTGCAATTAATTGCAATTCATCTGATCACTCTTCATGACATTCTGGAGTATATGCAAATTGCCATCATCAACACTGAGGCAGCAAACTTTGTGGAGACCAATACTTGTGTCATTCTCAAAACTTTTGACCACGACTGTAGAATACACAAGGTGCAATTTCAAAATTGGGTAGTGCATCATCAGTTCCTCTTTATGTTAGTGATCGCATACCTTAGAGAGCTATTTATAACTTGTCAGAAATGTCCAGATCAACTATACCATGTCAGCTAACGTTTTTGTTGTAATCGTTTTGACACTCAAATATCAGATGAATACACATTAGACATGGCATTATGTATATAATTGCACGTAGCATCTGCATGTACAAAATAAAACTCATAGCTTTATTGCACAGTGATACCTACTGTACCGGTAGTTTAGAGAAGCTTATCAGTTCTCTAGCCAACACTGATAGCTATTCCTACAATTGAAGAAAAGATCATATTGATTCAGTAAAACACCTCACATGAATATAACCCCAACACAAAATAATAACCCAGCATAATGACCACCATAAAGCGTAGGCCAATCATAAAATGGTTCAATATGAGTATTTCAATCTTATTGTTACTGTACTAGGAACCCAGGAACATAGGACAATATGGTCTTTTTCCTTTAAAACCTGCTTAGATTACCACTAGACCTTGCAAAGTGATTAAATCAATATCAGCCAACTATAACTGGGTGATTGATTAATGTCCCGCGGACCAATGTCAGACCGCATGGTAACTCACAAAAATGACACAATAAGTGGCTGATGTTAAGGGGATCGTTTTTTACAGGAAGGTAGAGGAGCTTTCTTCTAAAGCCGGTCTCTATTTACTTAATGTTACTTAGTTACCACCAGGTCAGAGCAGTCAACCCTGAGCTATGTGCCTCTAACCTACATGCTTAGAGCACAAATAGGCTACATGATAGGCTAATTATTATCTACAAATGAGTGACAGATATGCATGGAATCTTGTGGGCTATGCTGTGTCCTGAGGATGGACTCTGTAGCAAATGCTATTCCACTTTTCAGTGAGAAACAATCTTAAGGAGTGGCCATGCCTTGGCACAGACTCAAAATGTAAGGTATTTCCCTTAATATTATCACTGCATGGGCACAATAAGCCTCATTGTTCAAAAGACTGCATGTGAAAAAGATTTTCAAGTTTCCACTTCTTCTTTTATTTAGCCTTGCTCATGTGATGTTGAGGCAATTATTGCTCCATAGGCAATATTGTCACGGGGGATGGGGGGACATTTCCGCAGTTTATGCTTGGTGATGCCATGGGTTGGCTCCCATCCTTTTCCTTGTGTGTGATATGACAAAATAAGTGCATAGTTATTATGTTGTTGGACATAAGTAAATACTAAATGCAGTCTCAGTGTTTTAATGGACACCACCACGATAGCCCTAACTCAAACCAACAGTTACAGCAGGATGCAGTCCTTTTACAACCACAACTCTGATCAGTTTTACATCAGGTGATATCATAGCAAGCAACTGTCTGTTTGAGATACAAGTTTGAGGTGAAAATTTTCTTTATACTTCGGCCACATACGATTATAGGATGAGTTAACAATATAAACATTTAAAAGTGATTTTCACTGGACAGTTTAAAACTACAACATTTTCTGTCCGCCTCATGGCAAAATGTGACGAAGATGAGCAAAAAAAATGTATAGAATTGCAGAAAATTTGCTTTAAAACTGCTGCCAGGGAATGACTTGCCACAAACTATTCTGTCATGGTATTGTCCATTGTGTGTTTGCCTGACATGCATACTGTATATCCATATTTTTTACCTTTTATTTATACAGGTGAGTCTCATTGACAATCTGTTTTTCAAGAGACCTGGTCAAATGTCAACAATATCAAGTTGTACCCTGATACATTAAAGCCATATGTGATGAGATGATTAAATTGCACAGACTGCACAAAACCATGGCCCTCACATGAGTCCTTCAGTTAGCACAATATTAATGGAGTCAAATGCACCACCATCCACCTGGCAGATCACAGTGTTCCTAGACTTGAGGGAAACATTTGACATAACAAAGCTCATGATGGTGACTCATTCTATAACCAGTGTGTGGTTCTATTATTGTCTGATACATGTCTAGGCCTGCTTACTTTGTAAATCATTTGATTTCTCAGTCACTTAATCAGTTCAGATTTCCATATCTAGATTTTTTCAAATAGTTTTTCCTTGAGATGCCCAACTGTTTATTATATGTGAACACATCCTGTAGCCTAATAATTGTTACTTCTAACATATTTGAGGTAATTTGACTCTTAATATCTAAATGATTGAAAAGGGCTGGTGCAATCACCATCTCCCTACTGAATATCTTCATACTGTTAAAATTATCAACATTTTAGATAAAGCAGTCAGACAAACTCTCAGAACTCACCTGAAGATGAAAGATTAGTGAACCAATTCAGCCCTTCAGTTACCAGTTTTCAACAACACCTTAGCATATGTTGCCAGTGACTGAAGGAAGAAGACCAGCCCTTTAAGTCATATTTTGCCCATTTCTCTTTTTGTACACGCTCAGGAATGTGGAATGTGGTGGACAATGGATAGAAACTCTATTAATAGGAAAAGAGAGAGGGGGATGGGGTTTTGTCGTGGGTTGTGTTTTGGGAGAAATAATTATGTTCTTCATTATGGTTGCCTCAGTTTGTTGGTGGGTGTTCACATAAAGTGAATGACAATCTATAACAAATGCAGCTGTCTTTTAACATCTTGTTATTAATCATCAGTGATCCATCACCATGTCATGCCAAGTTTCCTATGGGGGAAAAACAGGAAGTGATAGGTAGATTATGAGCTTACAAACAGGGAGTTGGCAACATTTTTTTTTATCTTTCGTGTTTAGCAATACCACTTCTCTGACAATAGAGTATGTTCTAAAATTGGCATTCACCAGTATAAATACGGTTCACCTGTCTATTTCATAGTTTAAATAATGTTTTAATTTTATTTTACTTTTATGAAGATCACGTGTGCAACATTGACACTGAACTGTCATACAATTCTACACCAGTAGATGGTGCAACATTTTCAACATAATTTACTCAATGTAGAATCAACCATT
Organism: Thymallus thymallus; assembly: GCA_023634145.1. Lineage (NCBI taxonomy): Eukaryota > Metazoa > Chordata > Actinopteri > Salmoniformes > Salmonidae > Thymallus > Thymallus thymallus. The sequence continues at coordinate 24,004,656 of CM042416.1, read as the reverse complement.
TTGTGGTGCGTTCTCCAGCATGCATTTCCACTGTGCAGCAAACGGTGCCATGCTCATTGTTCACCTATTATACCGTTAAGTATGTATCTGCCTTTCTCACTCTCATTGTCTCCCTATTTTTCTCTCTCACTCCTGCTCCTCTTTCGGTATGCTTGTCCACATCCCTCCCTCTGCCCCTCCTATCTCTTTCTTCACAGACACATGTGCAAATTAAAATGATATACATTTTTCAACCAGTTTGTGAAAAGAAAATGTATTGGGCTACCCTGAATGAAAAAAAAAAAATACTGTAGTTAATTACTTTATTGATTTTCACTTCACATGTTCAGTAAAGGGAAACATGGAGTTACAGATTTGTTACATGGGCATGTATGAACACATCATATAGACAGACATCTGTCCTTAAATAAATGTAGGCCATGTTATGGTGAGGCATTAATGGGCATGATACCAATACAATATCCTCTTCAATCGAGTTTGGTAAACTGATTTACAATAAAACAAACTAAAACACAGAATTTTGGCACAAATACAATCAACACTGTCCAAAAGCCCCAGAGAAAGGATTTAAAGACAATACAATTCACTTCACTCTATTTCTCAGCTGACATTATTAATCTTAACGGGTACTTGAACACAACAAACCGGTTTGAATATGTCTCTTGCTCTGGAGGAGATCTGCCTTGAAGTGGCCACACTGAGTACAAACAACGCTGCAGAGCCACGATTCATTGACCGTTTTTAACAATACCCACTGGCGCTGAGCCATCTGTCTTGGTCAAAGAGCTTGTATTTCTCTGCAGTGAGCGATACAGTTTCAGTTGCCCAATTTGTGTTGGCTGGCTTCTGTTCACTGTTTTCAGAGACACACCAGTTTCATGCTCAAAATACAACGAAACAGATAAGCAACAGTAAATACTGGGGTAAAGTGAGTGATTGGTAAACAAGAGGTGTGTGTGTGTGTGTGTGTGTGTGTGTGTGTGTGTGTGTGTGTGTGTGTGTGTGTGTTTGTGTGTGTGTGTGTGTGTGTGTGTGGGTATTTGTGACATATATAAGAATGTGTGTGAGAAAGAGATTTGGGAAACCAATTACTCATAGTGCTAAGTGAGTGAGAAGCTTCAGGCGGCAGATGAGGCGGCTCAACACAGCTTATGTTTGGCACAGTCAATAGCCTGCATCAGTGCAATGCAGCAAGCAGATCCTCCTGAGACCTTGAGACAACAAACTTACAGCCCCCCCCCCCCCCCCCCCCCCCCGCCCCAGAGAGAAAGATGGAACCTGTAGAACTATGCCTAAAACTGTTCTAAGAACAGCATTATGTAACCTGTTTCTACCAATATTTTCAGGCGAGAGTGGTTTGTTGCCATTTCAAAATTTTACACAAGGGCTAATTCAATTGCAAAGCTCAGTGGCACAGTTCAAAACACAGTAGTGGTTGTAAGGTGGTACTTCAGCACTGAGATACTACAATCAATAAATGGGGTCAATAGACTTGCATTATGTTGCAACTACATTCATATTACTTTGTTACATTCAACATTTGCTTTGAGTAAACCACTCCCCCCAAGCAAACATTCTCTGCCTCCAATAAAGCACATTCTATTATTATTTGAGGTCAGGTGCTAAAATAAAAAACATCTATTGCTTAAAGAGGAATTTTGTTCCATATCTTCAAAAAATGTAAATCATTAATTTGTCTTTCTCCCCAGAGTATGTTGGCTGTTCAAAGTGTTCCATTTAAAAAAAAGGATCCTATCAAATTATGTTAAGTCTTTTGTCACAGCATACAGATACGAGTATGAAAATAAATAATGAGTATTATGCACTGGATTTTCCTCTTGAGAATAGGTTAGTTAAAGCAGTCAATGAGTAACATCATTGTATAACCACAGTATTACGGAAGTCCGGAGAGGACATATGATAGTTCCCTCGTTATGTCGAGATCAATACATATTTATCACATAACAAAAGTTGTTTTGTCGAGATCACAAGATACACTTCTCGTGATCACAACATAACAAAAGTTGTTTTGTCGAGATCACAAGATAATCAAAAGTACCGCACATCATCCATTAATATATTCAGATAACCACTTCATCAAGGATCCCTGTGGCTGTGTTGATCGCAATGCGGGGCATTTAAGCCTTGAACGATGCCTGACAGGTAGCACAGTCCTCCAGGGTGTCCACTGCCCCCAAGCCACAGTAAATCGCATGCAAGGAACAATGCAGCTAACTTGTCTAGTCTTGTGAGCTATCTAGTTAGCTATTTAGTATTGTTAGCTATGCTGGTGGTTAGCTTGTATAACTGATATGTGTATAAATTATAAGGGACACTTCATTTTTTGTGAAAAAATATTTATATTTATAGTGGGTGAGCTCCATTCCTGACAGGCTGATCAGATTAAATTCTGGATGATAAATCAGGATGCTGCCTTGTAGGTTGTTTATAGGTAAGGCTCCTTGCAGGCAGATTAGCTGTCAAAGTGCTTTATAGGCAGATGCATATCTAATCCAGGGGGTGAGCTCTATTCCTGACAGGTTGATCAGATTCAACAGCAGCCTCAGAGGCTGATGTCAGGATGCTGCTTTGTAGGCTGTTTCATATGTAAAGTTCCTTGCAGACAGCCTACTAGGCAGCATCCTGACTTATCAGCCTCTGAGGCTGCTATTGAATCGAATCAGCCTGCCAGGAATAGAGCACATCCAGTCTTGATCATATACATAATGCACTGACTGCTAATCTACCTGCAAGGAGCATTGCCTATGAAACAACCTACAAGGTGGAATCCTGACAGATTTTTTTTGTTCACCTTTATTTGACCAGGTAGGCCAGTTTACAACTGCAACCTGTATACTTATCAGTCTCTGAGACTGCTATTGAATCTGATCAAGCTCGGAGGATAAAATGTAATATTATCAGCCTGTCAGGAATTGAGGTCACCCACTCTGTACATAAAACATGAAGTGCCCCTTACAATTATACACATATCAGTTATGCAAGCTAACAACCAGAATATATAACAAGCTAGCTAGCTAACAAAACTACCTAGCTAACTAGCTAGTTAGCTTGCACGCTCACAAGACTAGCCAAGTTAGCTGCATTGTTGCTTGCATGTGATTGGCTGTGGTCTTGGGGGTGGCATACATCTTTCAGGGCTCAAAGAGCTCTTAGCTCAAGGTAAGGGACATTTAGCTTACTAACATTCTAATTTATAACTGACAATGAACGACAAACACAAATGAAAGGATGATGTTAGCATGCAATGTACCATCCCTTAGTGTAGCAATCAATAAAAACATATGCGCTGATCTGCCGTGGGCTCTACTGCCTCAGCCATACTGTCAATCAATCATCAACGCGTCTACTCCTATTTATAGAGTTAATCTTGTGATCTTGACAAAACAACTTTTGTTATGTGGTGATCATGAGTACATTCTCGTGTTCTCGACAAAACAACTTTTGTTATGTCGTGATCATGAGATAAATAAGTTGGGATCTCGACATAACAAGGACTTTTTATTTTATTCATATGTCCTCTCTGGACTGTCGTACAGTATAAAACCTTGAACCATCAAGAATAACTTTCATATAGATAGGCAGCAATGGTGGAAATCAGCATTTGTGGAGCAATAAAATACTTAACACACAGTACTCATATAATCACAAGCCTTTTCTCATATAGCAAACTACAAAATGCAACTAACTCTACATGTCATCTATTCATTTCTAATTTGGCCTCACCTGTCACTGAATGATGTTTACTGTACTTATGTTAATTGAAAATGAAGTAGCATAATATGAATGTCTGATACTATCCAATAAAATTATGCAAAAACTGCCTTTACTGCAGAGGACTTGCCCAGACACAGTGGCGTTTGAGTGACGTTCGAGGATGAGATCAACCTCTTCTACCTATTTCCTGTCAAAAACATTACTTCCTGTCAAAAACATGACACTTCCTCCCAGCATCAAGTAAGGTTTGGCCACCTAATTCACACAGCCAAGTTAACCCAATTGAGCAGTTTTGCTTCCACTCCAAATTGTGCTTAGGGCCATATGTCCCAGAATTGTTAAGGCTTTAAAAAAAAAATCAATACCAGACATTTTCTAAATACTAGCCTATACCTATGACATTCAAACGGATGTTTGGATGTTAAAGCAGTATTCAAGCTTCAAATATTCACAAAGGAGCACAATCAAGTTTCAGAATAAGTTGAGAAACCATAAAGAGAAATTGTCCTGGTTTTGTATTTAACTCATGAGATGTCATCTCTTGGGTGGAACAGGCAAGGTTCGCAAAGCACATCTTGTGGTTTGAATCTTTATTTAAAATTGAGAATAAGACATGATAATATAGTTTGTCTTTCCATACAACCCACATTGATGTTAATGTATGAATTAAGTTGAAATGTTATGTATTTTAAGTTTGAACAGTACTGTATTAGTTAGTATGGTAGGCCCATATATAATAAAAAAATGGCTTTGTTTATTTTCAGGCATTTTCTGAACAACGTAAATTAAATAAAAAAACACTTTTTCCGAAAACAGTCTCTGTGGGCAACACTGGTTGCATTACCCAACCATTAATATCAATGCTCTGCGAACCTAACCTGGGTATGGTGGCCCCTCCTTTCCTGTCTGTCAGAGAGAGGGCCTTAGAGGCTAAGGGGTTAGCTTAAGCATTTGCAATGGTTACAGGAGCCAGAGGGTGGCTGCAGCAAGCAGGAAGGAGGGCCCCAGGGTGGAGGCCATTGAGGGAGGCAGAGGCCCACTGTTGATCACCAGCCTGTAGGAGACCACCTCCACCTTGTAGCCGTTTTCCGTGGCCATGCAGCGGAACACCCCCTGCTTAAGGGGCAGGTCAGGGGTGGGCGCCAGCACACAGGAGTCTCCAGTGATGAAGCAGGGGTAGTGCTGGATACAGTTGTCCTTCTCCCATCGGTAGGTGGCGTGAAAGGAGCGCACTGGGCAGGGGAGGTTGACGGGGCCGTCTGAGTCAATCACCACCTGTTTGGGGTTTGTCCTGGGGGTCTTCCGTGCTGTGGGGGTTCAGAAGGCACAGCCTCGTTGGCATTGATCTCCCCATATTAAATACTTACTTATGGGCTCCCTAGACTAGAGAGTAGGCTATGGTTTCATACCTATGGATTGTTTACGTATCTACGGTAACAATCATTCATGAGTTCAAAATGGGAATGTCAGGACAGGATTGGCAGGACTACTTCATTATGTGAGAAATGTGTAGGTGAGAGGCCACACACCTGGTTAACAACAGGTTATTGTAAATTATAACTTTGCTCTCAGTTGTGACTCAAAGTAAAGCCCAGTAAACCTAAAATCAGACTTACGTGTACAAGCTGACACAGAGATGCATTAAATAGTGTTCTATTTTATTTTGTGGCCTGATTCTTACTTTCTCTGGAACAATATCAGCTAAAATAACATATTAAAATATAATATCTTTAGATATGATATTGCATCATCTTTCATCCTCCACTCCCAAGGATTAAATCTCAGTGTTCCAGGAATGGAAGAAAGGAAACAGTCAACATTCAGCTGCACTGAGACTGCGACCAAGAGAAGTAATGGAACCAATAGATTGCTAACAAACACAGTGCATATCCAATCAGGGGGGAGAATGTGTTAGGATTATTAGAGGTTAATATGGCTGAAGCTATTGGGCTTTGAAGTGAGGGAAAATGCTGATATTAATCCGCCCATTGGGTTTGAGCCTCCGCTCAATTATATGATATAATCTTCTGAGTTAGGCTTTGAAAAAAAGTTCCTTATTTCAGTTAATGAAGATACAGAGGGAGAGTCAGAGAGGAGACAGAGTGGCACTCACTATTAGCTTCACCACAGATAGAGGCATTGGAATGGTCCAGACTCTGAGTGAGTGCCCTATGGTATGAAACAAACAATTGAAGGAACATCAAATTAGCATGTACCATTTTACTATCAACCATTTTATGTAAATTAACCAATTATCATAAAACCTAGAATAGTAATTGGAACCTCGACACTCCTCTGTAAGAGATACCATGTTATGGCTGGTATTGACTATCATTTTTGGTACTCTGCATCTTTTCCATAGGTATCTAAACTGTATTCCAGGAGTGACATCATCACATCTCATACCCAGTGCTGATGTTGTATCCAGCTGGGATGGGTGTGCACCTCCTCCTGGCTGCGTCCCAACCACAATAGGGATCCCGAGACAGAATGCACTGCCGGCAACTGTCTCCATAGCGACCGCAGTCAGCCAATGGTATGCGCTGGACCTCCATGGCCGTGCCTACATAAAGGTGGCCCTGTGAGAGAAGGCAGGGAGTAATACATGAGAGACAGGAAGAGACATACAGTGGTTATCACTAGAAGTGCATTGTTTAAATGGATTGGACTTCAGCTACATCATGAACAAATTAATCTACGGATATCAGTGCTAGCTGCTAGGGAGTGTTCGCTGATGGTCTCACAGTACCTTCTTAGAGTCGATGGCCATGCTTAGAACAGGACCCTCGTTGTGGAAGAGGGAGTACTGGGATATGATAAAGGCATCCTCGATAGTGTGCAGAACCTTGAGCACTTTCCCCTGTTCTGTCGCCAGAAAGAGAGAGAGAACATTATCAGAGGAGAGAGAGACACTATGGTCGAGCCCTATTATGTATCCCGGAAGCCCAGTACTATTTTTGATTGAATATGGCCCCAGGTTTATAATAGCACATGCTGCCTTTTTCCTCTACTGGTCAATTCATCAGTGGGTGACTTACGGAGAGGAGCAGGACTGTCCTCCAGCTTGTCCTCTACTGGTCAATTCATCAGTGGGTGACTTACGGAGAGGAGCAGGTCTGTCCTCCAGCTTGTCCTCTACTGGTCAATTCATCAGTGGGTGACTTACGGAGAGGAGCAGGTCTGTCCTCCAGCTTGTCCTCTACTGGTCAATTCATCAGTGGGTGACTTACGGAGAGGAGCAGGACTGTCCTCCAGCTTGTCCTCTACTGGTCAATTCATCAGTGGGTGACTTACGGAGAGGAGCAGGTCTGTCCTCCAGCTTGTCCTCTACTGGTCAATTCATCAGTGGGTGACTTACGGAGAGGAGCAGGTCTGTCCTCCAGCTTGTCCTCTACTGGTCAATTCATCAGTGGGTGACTTACGGAGAGGAGCAGGTCTGTCCTCCAGCTTGTCCTCTACTGGTCAATTCATCAGTGGGTGACTTACGGAGAGGAACAGGTCTGTCCTCCAGCTTGTCCTCTACTGGTCAATTCATCAGTGGGTGACTTACGGAGAGGAGCAGGACTGTCCTCCAGCTTGTCCTCTACTGGTCAATTCATCAGTGGGTGACTTACGGAGAGGAGCAGGTCTGTCCTCCAGCTTGTCCTCTACTGGTCAATTCATCAGTGGGTGACTTACGGAGAGGAGCAGGTCTGTCCTCCAGCTTGTCCTCTACTGGTCAATTCATCAGTGGGTGACTTACGGAGAGGAGCAGGTCTGTCCTCCAGCTTGTCCTCTACTGGTCAATTCATCAGTGGGTGACTTACGGAGAGGAGCAGGACTGTCCTCCAGCTTGTCCTCTACTGGTCAATTCATCAGTGGGTGACTTACGGAGAGGAGCAGGTCTGTCCTCCAGCTTGTCCTCTACTGGTCAATTCATCAGTGGGTGACTTACGGAGAGGAGCAGGTCTGTCCTCCAGCTTGTCCTCTACTGGTCAATTCATCAGTGGGTGACTTACGGAGAGGAGCAGGTCTGTCCTCCAGCTTGTCCTCTACTGGTCAATTCATCAGTGGGTGACTTACGGAGAGGAGCAGGACTGTCCTCCAGCTTGTCCTCTACTGGTCAATTCATCAGTGGGTGACTTACGGAGAGGAGCAGGTCTGTCCTCCAGCTTGTCCTCTACTGTTCAATTCATCAGTGGGTGACTTACGGAGAGGAGCAGGTCTGTCCTCCAGCTTGTCCTCTACTGGTCAATTCATCAGTGGGTGACTTACGGAGAGGAGCAGGTCTGTCCTCCAGCTTGTCCTCTACTGGTCAATTCATCAGTGGGTGACTTACGGAGAGGAACAGGTCTGTCCTCCAGCTTGTCCTCTACTGGTCAATTCATCAGTGGGTGACTTACGGAGAGGAGCAGGACTGTCCTCCAGCTTGTCCTCTACTGGTCAATTCATCAGTGGGTGACTTACGGAGAGGAGCAGGTCTGTCCTCCAGCTCGTCCTCTCTTATCTCCTGCCCAGATTGAGAGGCTATTACTTCCCACAGAAGACTAACTGCTCTAGTTTCTTATTAGGTCACCTCAGAGACCCATGGCTCTGTTCACAGCTCTATCACTACTTTCCCCGTGGTAGCGACTGTCTTCTTTATCAGAGCACGTTGATTAGGCTGTAGCCACTTTGGGTTTTTTATTCAGTCAATTTTGCTGGGATTCATGACAAAAATGCACTCTTATTATAATCCCCAACTAATGCCTGCGTTGAGAAAACAACTCCTTTGTCAAGGAGACTGCATCTTCTAAAAGATAACTTTTAAATAGGTTACACCAAACGTCATGGATACAGCTTGACAGCAAAACACACACACACACACACACACCTGTTCCCAGGTACAGCACACTATAGTGCTCGTCGTTGACTGCCAGCACCATGGCACCGACAGTGTGTGTGAAGTGATCATCGGTGGGCAGGTTCAGCGGAGCCCCCCCGACCGGACGAATCACGTCCTCGATCTCCGGGTGGTCCCTGATCACCCCCAGGATCTTAGGGTTGTGGGCTGCCGTGGAGTTCTTGAAAGCACACTGGGACAGGATGTGATGTAATGAAAGTAATGTAATCAGGCTTTGTGCATTGCACAACCAGTGTCTGTCATCTGCAACTGTTCTGAAGTCTTCCACTTTACCAAAATTGATGGACTCACATGCATGAGAATATGCAATTGGCCTTTTCAAAATGACTTTGAATGGCACCACAAAAAGTGAATTAAAAGAAAGTTAATTTAACTGATTCAGTGGGTGTCTTACTGTGCCAGGGCGATGTCCAATCAGAGGACTGCTGTAGCCCTTCAGTTTGGACGTGGCGAAGGCCTGGTCAATGTCCTCGATGGAGTAAGCACATATCACTGTCGTGTCCCTGGTCAACCAAACAATACATCACTTAATAGGCATACAAGCCTTCCTTCCTTCCTCCTTACTTTGTTCAAACTTAATGTGAATCGGAATGTTGTTAGCAACTCAATCACAGACTGAGAGCTGAGTAGAATCATATTACTATGACTAGCTCCTGTGCCCCATTTGGATGTGCTATGCATAATTCCTACTTTCCTCTGATTATGTTGTCTGTGCACCTCATTCCTCTCCTGCATTGTAAGCATGTCTTAAGCAGCCATATGGGTTGAAGGTGTTGAAAGTGTAAGGTGTCTACTCACCACGCGTTGGCAAACAGGCCGTACATGACCCCGGTCCTCTTCTCATGGGCCACGTCAGACAGCACAAAGGCCTGTCTGATGTTGTTGTACTGCTGGGGGGTGCTACCCGCACCACACATTACCCTGGCCTTCAGGAAGGTAGTCCACGAGTCCGCCAGCAGGTTCTTTATGCCCCCTCCGTCCACCTAGAGACGGACACAAAGTATACAACAGTAAAACACAAGCTGGAATCCTTAGCGGTGAAACTGGCAGGTTCGTTTGCGATATTACATCAACAAAGATGTTACTTCAAACAACAAACCCTGTTTTTTCCCCATGGACATCATTGCAAGTGCGATAGAACAGAAGATTACTCTGATTTTTTTACCTTGAGGCTGGAGGGTCATCGCCTCTGTTTCCTGCGGTGACCAGTGGTGCTGTTTCACCTTTCCCGGAACTCAGCTTTAATAGGCAATAACGTTGTAATACAGCTGATATAAGGGGATGTTGTTGTGGTTACCATGCAGATTCGGCCGATGCGCGACCTGTAGGGCTCCACATCCACCATGGCCGTCTTGTTGATCTCACTGAAGAAGAAGTAGATCTCCTCCTTGTGTTTCTGAGAGGTTGGCATTACTGCTGCTCCACCAAACTGGGGGCCTGCAGCAGGAGAGAGAAAGGACTGCCACCAGTGCTTGAAGTGGACTGGAATAGATGCCGGTACTAATTTCTGGTGTCGTTACTTTTTAAATTTAGGTCATGGTACTCATCACTATTTAACAGCCACTATTCTATAATACTCAATCAGGAAGTATAACATTTGAGGCCAGTGAGCACCATGCCAACTCAAGACCTGGTTGTAACTATCTGGGCCCTTTTCAAACTCCTAATGCATTTCATTCTAGCATGGCCATTTGATAAAAGTGTTTGCATGGAAGTTTTATAGGCTAATAAAGACTTCCAGTGCATTTATCACAACTGTGAATGTAACTTATGCTCTTTAAAACAGAAGAATTCATAGTGATTACATTTCTGCATGCAGCATGTTACAGTTACAAGATATAAGGTAATATAGAGTTACTATTTCCATGCTCATCCACTGATACAACTCTCCCACACCCATATAGTCCCATGTTGCTCTCATCCCACTCACTCTGCAGCCACTTGCTCTCAGTCTTCAGGAGCTTCTGAGTTCCGTAGGTCCGGCGGATAGAGCCAGGGTGACGCCCCACTGCTGACAGAGCAGAGTATAGATTCCCATCTGAGGGGGTGGCGGGGTGGGGGGGGGGGGGTAAAGATAGAGAGAGAGATAAAGAGGAGAGAGGGGAAGAGGTAGAGGAAGAGATAAAAAAAATAATCAACATCCTCCCATAACCGTATTACAATTACCCCACTTAGGGCACTGTCTCCATTTCGATAAGGGAGGTAATTTGGAATCATGACATTAATGGTTCAATGAGAACTGAATGTTGTCAGAATGCTGTAGTACTATGGTACCATTTTAAACAGATCTCTTATCCTATACCAATGTTGCGGATCTGATTGGTCTGTATAGTTATGAACATAACGGCTGCATCCTTTCAGATCCACAGGGAGGAGTTAACAAGGGTGCAGTAATAAGGGTGAGGGATCGGTTTGGTATTGTGCCATTAGCAGAGTTTCAACAATAGTATCGCACCTGCGGACAGACTGACGGACATCTGGGAGGGGAAGGGAGGGGAGATGTCAGAGGCTGGTGCCATCTGTCCATTGGTGGGGGTGTCAGTCAGCATAGTGTCATTTACCTATGGAGAGGAAATGACATCACAACCTCACAACCCATATCCTGAATGTTCTTACCTCCTTGTATACAGTACAAATAGACACAAACCAACTTTTATAAAGGTGATACTGGAGTAAAGTAAGATGAAAGTGTGACCATTGTGACAACACCAAACACAATAGCTGTTCTATTCATCATCATGTCATCTTACCAGCAGCCAACATTTGGGGGTTCCTGCATTTGTCCCGCATACCACAAATGTGTCATTGACTTTCTGAATGACTGTGATGAAATTGTCGCACTCCAACTGTAGCAGTGAGAGAGAAAGAGAAGAGAGAGAGAGAGAGAGAGAGAGAGAGAGAGAGAGAGAGAGAGAGAGAGAGAGAGAGAGAGAGAGAGAGAGAGAGAGAGAGAGAGAGAGAGAGAGAGAGAGAGAGAGAGAGAGAGAGAGAGAGAGAGAGAGAGAGAGAGAGAGAGAGAGAAATATAATGTTCCGTTTCCAGAGAGGGAGGAGAAGGAGATATTGGAACTGATCCATTTTCCCTAATTTGGCAGATAGCACAAGATTTACTTCTGCAGTACTGAGGGAATGCATTTTCTGCATAACTTCATATGCATTGCATCACTTATTCATTAAGTACAGTAGCTGGACTTTTATCTGAAGAGAAACTTCCAGAGCAATTTGTGCCTGAATACCAAATACAAATAAAATCAAAATCAAATCAAAATGTATTTGTCACATGCGCCAAATACAACAGTGAAATGTTTACTTACAAGCCCTTAACCAACAATGCAGTTCAAGAAATAGAGTTAATGAAATATTTACTAAATAAAGGGGGTCAATGTAAATAGTCTGTGTGGCCATTTGATTAATTGTTCAGCAGTCTTATGGTTTGGGGGTAGAAGCTGTTAAGTAGGCTTTTGGACCTAGACTTGGCGCTCCGGTACCGCTTGCCGTGCGGTAGCAGAGAGAACAGTCTATGACTTGGGTGACTGGAGTCTTTGACTATTTTTTGGGCCTTCCTCTGACACCACCTAGTATATAGGTCTTGGATGGCAGGAAGCTTGGCCCCAGTGATGTACTGGGCCGTACGCACTACCCTCTGTCGGATGCCGAGCAGTTGCCATACCAGGCAGTGATGCAACTGGTCAGGATGCTCTCGATGGTGCAGCTGTAGAACGTTTTGAGGATCTGGGGACCTGTGCCAAATCTTTTCAGTCTCCTGAGTGGGAAAAGGTGTTGTCGTGCCCTCTTCACGACTGTCTTGGTGTGTTTGGACCATGATAGACTGTTGGTGATGTGGACACCAAGGTACTTGAAACGCACTACAGCCCCGTTGATGTGAATGGGAGCGTGTTCGGCCCTCCTTTTCCTGTAGTCCACGATCAGCTTCTTTGTACCGTTCCGCTGTCCCAAACTTTAACCTTTGTGACAGTTTCTACTGGGGATGATATCATGTTGATGTTATGCCTCTATTTTATTCATATTCTTACAGTAGCAACAAACCTACCTCACTGTAATGATGATGATAATGATGACGAAGATTGATGATGAGGACGGTGACCACCTACCATTGGTGGGTCTGATTTGGCAATGCAAGCTGCCTTTGCGTTTTCATCAGTTACCACAGGGATCTGTAATAAAATAAGATACATTCCAGTATGTCATACAATTTATCCATAACTCGTATGACAATGTTAGGCCTTTTCAAATATGCAATGAACTTCAATCAAATTCAGTGCTGATTGAAAATGACGAAAGTCAGGTCCTGTGCCATAAACTAAGAAAGTTAGGATGACTTTACTGTCTCTAATATTTGATCAACTAAGCGTAACTATAGGGCACAGACAATTTATTTAACCTTTATTTTACTAGGCAAGTCAGTTAAGAACAAATTCATATTTTCAATGACAGCCTAGGAACAGTGGGTTAACTGCCTTGTTCAGGGGCAGAACAACAGATTTTTACCTTGTCAGCTCAGGGATTTGATCCAGCAACCTTTCGGTTACAGGCCCAACACTCTAACCACTGGGCTACCTGCCGCCCCAATCATAATAGTCACAACACACAAATGATAGGCTACCTTCTGCTCATGTTTGTTGAGTCAACGTTGACATTATTAGCTCAGTGTATTATCTTTATTGTATGTTGACCTCATAAGCCCACACTATATAATCACTTCCTTACGATTTTACAGAGATGAGATCTGCTCTATAAATCTATGCATGACCCATCTCCTGCCACGGAGGCTGTTGAACTAGGTCGACAGCTGCTGCCTCCTCTTTAAGCCAGTCTCCTGTGCCTGCATTGGGTTACTGTGTCACCACCACCGAGTATCTCTGTTCATCTCTATGGTCACCAGCAACTCACCTGCAGGTCGTGGACCCCCCTGTCAGTGAACGTCAGCACGTAGATCACTGTCTGGCCCCCCACATACAGCACGTTCGTTCCCTCCTGGTGGTACACTGACATGTAGTTCTCCGGTTTCGAGAAGTGGTACCTGGCTGGCTCTGTGGGCCATATCAAAGTAGATTAGGAGAAGGTGTTGTTATATACCAGTAGGTCAGTGTTGTTGGAGGTTTCAAGTTGAGTCAATTGAACATGTAATTGCCCATCATTTTCAGTTCAATAATTTGATTTAACAACAATGTATTATTTCAGCTCCGTGATGTGGTCATGTAATGGTATGAATTTAAAAAAGAGAGCCACCAGTATACCTTTTGGCCCAAGTCATTTTAGTTTTACATGATATGAGTCTGTACTGTAATTGAATTCGTTGCCATGGACTCCAAGACTCCTATTCCTACAGGCACATACACATCCGACACTAGTGTGTCTACCAATTCTGTGGCAGGCTGACGTTCTAGACGCTTCAGGAAAGTAGACCACTAGTTCCTCAAGTGGCCGACATAAGAGTGGCAAATGGCGCTGTCCATGGTGCTGAACAAAGCTTCGTTCACCAGTCATTTAAACCTCCACGGTGAGAGGAACATAATGATTTCATCGATTTTATCTTTCTGTTTTGACATGTCTCTGTCTCTATCGGGTACACTAGGACTGAATGTAGTTAATATGACATCCCTTTATAGGGTTGGTAGGACTGTTGTATAACATAAGTTTGATTGATATGTCAAACACATAGGCCATGTTGTTGTCTATATTTGACTGCTGATCTGCCAAGAGGAATACAGTTGGTACATCTTAACTTGATAGCCCTGTTTCTATTGATTGTGAATATATTAGACCACTGTGCAAGTTGTGAGGGCGTGAGTTTGAGAAGACAGTTGTTAGTTTGCTCCACGGAATTTCCATAAATATGAATTGGTCTGTGTGGATGTGTGTGTGTATGCGTGCTTGCGTGCTCGCTTGCTTGTGGTCACGTGTGTTAATGAGGTCCTGGAGCTAATATTGCTGCTCTATCCTCAACAAGCCTAAGCTACTGCAGTACCACCAACGCGTCAGCTCGTGCACCTGCATTGCAGTTCTGCAGCTCGAGCTAAGTATTCACCATAATGACGGGTTTTTAACAATAATGTAGTGGTTTTGTAATACATTCACTAACATTGTGTCCTTCAGTAAACAAAATGACATGACATCTAGAGCTCCTCGGCACTCTTTTCAATTAGCATTTAGCATTTAGCGTTATAGTCTGTCTTGAAAAGGTGCTGATCAGAAGAAATATCCAGACATTGATCACAAATAACAGCTGTCTGATTGGTAAACAACACCAGGACTGCGTTTCCATGACAACTAACTGGCAAACGTCTACCCACTGCCCTAGGTTGAACCTCACACATTAGTTATCAATGACCGAAACGCCAAAACATGCAAAACCGAAAGTCTGTCAAAACACTTAAAGGTCCAATGCAACCGAATTTACCGCCTGGTGATGTCACCATGCAGGCTAAAATTCCATCCCACCAAAACAGGCAGAAATTTCAGGTCTTACACTAAAGGAGCATTATCAACCTTCATCACAATGGAATATAGGCTAATGGGCCTAAATTAGCCTACATGAATAGTAATATAATCTAATAAACAGTGCTTAATTCAAATTATACAATTATACCAAGTCAAAAGTGTTTTCTCCCTCATCACATTATTTGTGTTTTTCTGAGATCCGTTTTCATTGGCACAATGCCAATCATTCTGTCAATTGAATATAGCCTAGTATCATTATTAGGCTACATTTCTGTTTTGTTGGTATAGCCTGTTTTGTGGAACATTTTACACGATTGTGCACCTTGAATCATGCATGATGTCATGCATTTATAAATGCGCGATGAGGAAAGTGATCCACTACTTTGATTTTCAAGTTGACTACAGTCTAGTGTTCATTCATTAATCTAACTATTTCCATGGAGGAAAAAACAAGGTCCTCGCATATAACCTAATACACAGGCAGGGCGTACACCACCCTAAACGCCAATAGCTAAATTAGCACATACCTTTTACAATGAATTTCAGCCGAGGTGACATTTCGGCGAAAACCATGGAAAAAACGGTCGCCAATATGATATAATTCATAATTCCACGTCCTCAATTTGCCTGGTTTCCAAGGATTTAATAATGTACTATATTATTTCCACTATAAGCAATCAATCGGCTTGGTATAATGTCTTGATCTATGCGACTGACTATTGGCCTCAGTCATGCAACCCGTGCAGGTCTGTCTTGCCGACAGTCCACTGAAGAATCGGGGTATCAGGCTCCACCTCAAAAACAAAAAGAAAGGGGGGTGTCAGGAATGGGGCGCGAAAAAGAAATGTAGGCTTTCGTGATGTATGGAAGCGCACCATGGTCACTTTCAGAATAGGTCCACCACAAACGCGTGATTTGATACCTGTTGCTCTTCATGCTATCTGCAGTGTGTTGAAGGATTAATCATATCCAATCACGTACATGTACAATATGCCCCTGTCGTGTGTAGGCTATGTTTTCCTATGTTTTTAGACCTTACAAGAGCAACTGGAAAACATGTACCAGCCTGAATATGTTATTTTTTTGCTAAACACAGCCATTTTGTTTTAATCAGGCTGTAGCATTAACACATCTTAGGTCCACATCAAGAAGCCAATAATGGTAGAGATGGTTTACTGTAATATTGCCCAATCAATAGATAGATAGATAGATAGATAGATAGATAGATAGATAGATAGATAGATAGATAGATAGATAGATAGATAGATAGATAGATAGATAGATAGATAGATAGATAGATAGATAGATAGATAGATAGATAGATAGATAGATAGATAGATAGATAGATAGATACTTATTGATCCCCTGAAAACCTGTCCATAGTCACTTGTACACCCAGATAGCGATGAATCAGCAAAGCAGTTCTGCTGTGTGTGCATCCAAGGAGGGTTAATTGACATGAATGTCAGAAGATGCATGGCATGGCATGCCCATGGCAGGAAAAATGACTTAATGGAAGGTTTCATCTTAACGGTAGTGTCAGTGTACGGCACCATGGACGCTACCAAAGAATAGCACTCACAGCAACTCCGTCCGGAGTGATAGATATTTAGACACTTTTAGCAAAAGACGATATTTACATAATACAGAGATCATTTGACATCTATTATTTTAGATATGGGCTACTGTATCTGCGGTATATGCCATACGTCTACCCATCGCCTAGATTAATAAGTCATTATCACCTATAACTACATTTTATTTACCTTCTTATAAAATCCAATCAGTAAGAGTTCCACAAAATGATTTCCCAAGAAACGTTGACCCAGAACCTTTGTATAATTAATACAAATAAAAATATGTTTGGTAAGTTTAATGGATGAGACTTGAGAATCTCTAACCATGGGGATTTAGCACCACTCAGTGGCCAGCATCAGGCCATATAAGGGGAACACAGAAAGCATCATGGTTATTTTCTCACCTGGAATTCAGACCCAAGGGCCCCAAGTCAATCAATTATAGGTAAAGAAAAAAACAACTGTGGGTTCATTAAAGGTGTTATTAACCATGTTACAACTGACACATCTAACAAGTTCTTTCTCTTGCGGACATATCTGTATAGAGGTGCAATAATACTGTAGTCCTGTAGTGTAACTACTTGAGAGTATATCTTTTATACCTACAAAAAATAATTATTTTCTGTCCTCGCAGTCTTTAATATCAGTGAACATTTCACCTGACAGCACAAGTAAGTAAATAATGCCCTTGGATTTGCTTCCCATAGGGAATATTGGTTTATGACGCTACAGTAAAACCTTTGGATTCCATTCCGTGAGAGGAAATAGTTGCATTAAAACAGATAATATGACAGGTCAGGCTTCGGGTTAGCAGCCACCAGACAGACCTATATAACAGATTGAGACATGCAGAGGTAATCCAAAAGGGTTTAAATCTCTGCTCATGCACGTGATTATAATTTTTTATGGATTATTCTGGGCAAGGGCAGGAGAGAGAAAAATGATTTGCTCTCCACAGAATCCACTTAGAGTTGGTGGGCTTCATATCCGTCTGGACGAGAAATTGTCAGTGGATCGTGGATCTCCTGAGGTTGACCTTCATCCTGTCACTTTCAACTGAACTAATGAGACAATATACAGCAAAACCCTAATTTACTATTCCCCTTTCCTGTCAGAAAATGAAGACAAACAAGGCAGGGTAACAAATGAACACAGCTCTATCAAATAACCATCTGCGTTAGCGCTGAAACTAATCTGTTTATTTTCTCTGCTCTAATCGATTGAAATGAGCCTGACAACTGAGTCAAAACATTGAGTTTAACGTACTGTGTCTTATGCAGGGCAGGATGTCTCTCTCTCATAGCAATTCTTTAACAATGTACTTTATAGTCATTTAAAATAGACCCCAATTCAGATCCACTGAGATTTGTATGTTGTATGGCGTCAGACCAAGGCTCTGCATCTGTCCTCGTGCTCTTAGACCTTAGTTCTGCTTTTGACACCATTGACCACCATATTCTTTTGGAGATATTGGAAACCTTAATTGGTCTACACGGACAAGTTCTTGCCTGGTTTAGATCTTATCTGTCGGAGAGATATCAGTTAGTCTCCGTGGATGGTTTGTCCTCTGACAAATCAATTGTAAGTTTCGGTGTACCTCAAGGTTCCGTTTTAGGGCCACTATTGTTTTCACTATATATTTTACCTCTTGGTGATGTCATTCGGAAACATAATGTTAACTTCCATTGCTATGCGGACGACACACAGCTGTACATTTCGATGAAACATGGTGATGCCCCAAAATTGCCTGCCCTGGAAGCCTGTGTTTCAGACATAAGGAAGCAGATCTTTTACTTTTAAATTCTGATAAAACAGAGATGCTAGTTCTAAGTCCCAAGAAACAAAGAGATCTGCTTTTGGATCTGACAATTAATCTTGATGTTTGTACAGTCGTCCCCCAAAAAACTGTGAAGGATCTCGGCGTTACTCTGGACCCTGATCTATCTTTTGACGAATATTTCAAGGACAGCTTTTTTCCATCTTCGTAACATTGCAAAAATCTGACATGTTTTGTCCAAAAATGATGCAGAAAAGCTAATCCATGCTTTTGTCACTTCTAGATTAGATTTCTGCAACGCTCTACTCTCCAGCTACCCGGATAAAGCACTAAATAAACTTAAATTAGTGCTAAACACGGCTGCTAGAATCTTGACTAGAACCAAAAAATGTGATCACATTACTCCCGTGCTAGCCTCTCTACACTGGCTTCCTGTTAAGGCTAGGGCTGATTTCAAGGTTTTACTGCTAACCTACAAAGCATTACATGGGCTTGCTCCTACTTATCTCTCAGATTTGGTCCTGCCGTATATACCTACACGTACGCTCCGGTCACAAGACGCAGGCCTCCTTATTGTCCCTAGAATTTCTAAGCAAACAGCTGGAGGCAGGGCTTTCTCCTATAGAGCTCATTTTTTATGAAATGGTCTGCCTATCCATGTGAGAGATGCAGACTGTGTCTCAACCTTTAAGTCTTTACTGAAGACTCATCTCTTCAGTTGGTCCTATGATTGAGTGTAGTCTGGCCCAGGGGTGCATGGGTGAATGGCAAGGCACTGGAGCAACAAACCACCCTTGCTGTCTCTGCCTGGCCGGTTCCCGTCTCTCCATTGGGATTCTCTGCCTCTGACCCTATTACGGGGGCTGAGTCACTGGCTTCCTGTCCGGTTCGTCGCCCCCTCGGGCTTGTGCAGTGGATCTTTCGTGCGCTATACTCAGCCTTGTCTCAGGGTAGTAAGTTGGTGGTTGATATCCCTCTATTGGTGTGGGGGCTGTGCTTTGGCAGAGTGGGTGGGGTTATATCCTACCTGGTTGGCCCTGTCCGGGGGTATTGTCGGAAGGGGCCACAGTGTCTCCTGACCCCCGTCTCAGTATCTATGCTGCAATTGTCTATGTGCCGGGGGGCTAGGGTCAGTTTGTTAAATCTGATGTTATTATCCGGTGTCTTGTGTGAATTTAAGTATGCTCCCTCTAATTCTCTCTCTCCCACTCTACCTCCCCTCCCGGAGGACCTGAGCCTTAGGACTATGCTTCAGTACCACCTGCCCTGATGACTCCTAGCTGTCCCCAGTCCACCTCGTTGTGCTGCTGCACTGGTTTCAACTCTTCTGCCTGCGTTTATGGAACCCTGACCTGTTCATTGGATGTGCCACCTTGTCCCAGAACTACTGTTTTAATCTCTCTCTCTCTCTACCGCACCTGCACTCTATCACACCGTACCTGCGCTTTCTACCGCATCTAAATGCCTGGCTATGAAAAGCCAAGTGACATTCACTCCTGATGTATTTACCTGTGGCAACCTCTACAACCACTATGATTATTATTTGACCCTGCTGGTCATATATTAACATTTTAACATCTTGGAGAAAGAACTGGCCTTAATGGCCATGAATTTTTATAATCTCCACCCGGCACAGCCAGAAGAGGACTGGCCACCCCTCAGAGCCTGTTTCCTCTCTAGGTTTCTGCCTTTCTAGGGAGTTTTTCCTAGCCACCGTGCTTCTACATCTGCATTGCTTGCTGTTTGGGGTTTTAGGCAGTTTCTGTATAGCACTTTGTGACATTGGCTGATGTAAAAAGGGCTTTATAAATACATTTGATTTGATGTAGCAGACAATCGTTTTTTTGTCATTTCATAAAAGGTTATGGGATATTGCTGAATCAATCCAAGGAAATGAGGCAGGTTAAATAGAGGTTTTTTAATCACTTCAAAATGCAAAAAGAATATATTTTACAAATAAGATAGCAAAACAACAGACTTAACTAAAGATGTGTACATCATTTACAATGTTTTGGAATTTTGGTTTCTGTGTACCTACACAAAAAGTGTACATGAAAGAAGAGTGGCATATTTGAGTGACACTAATCCACAGGACTAGATACAACCATAAAGTAACCCTAGAGCATGGAAATGTCCACAACCTACATTTGACATTGAACATCACAAGGTACTGTTCGCCATAACAGTTTATCACTGCTTCTTTAATGGCGAGTAAGATTACTCAGGCACATATTTTCAATACCCTATGATCGATAAACATTGAGGAAAAATTAACAGTGTAAGGTTACATTAATCTTATAAAGTTGTATTATAATTGAAGCATTGTTGCTGATCGTAATATCTTACCAAATTATACAGTATGAAATTCCACTGATATAAAGAAAATGACTTGCAAAAAATTCTTGAATTCTTTGTTTTTGATGCGTGCGAACTATCTTTGTTATAAAAAAGAAAATAGGATTTAAAGCTTAAAAGATTGTTTATAATATGACATGGAATTGGATACATTCTTATGTACAGATTAGAATTTCATCACCCCCTGGACACTGTCATATTCTGATAATAACTAAATAATACTCAAAATAACAAAAAACAAAAAGTGAGCCATGAAATGTTTCTGTACAGTGAAACTGATATATGTACACACAGTATTTGAATATAGCCTAGTACAATATTCTATACATCTAACTATATAACTACAGTCATGTGTTTGCATATTATTATAGTTTCATAGAGCCTAAAGCAAATGGTGAGTATGCAGTCTCTGAATGGATCCTCTGTGGATAAGCATAAATAGTTCCTCAGGTCAGAGGGCAATGCTTGATTGACCTGTATTGGCAAGTTGACACATGATATCCACACTTACTATAGATCTGTATATCAGATCTACCAAGCATACCTGATATGACTGAAATTAACCTTGACACTTTAAGAGCATTCCTTATACACATGAACATGTATAATATGTAATATCATCATGTTGCAAAACCGAATTAGATATGTAGCACTGTAATTGTAATGTTGAATAAAGTATTGACAACAGCGATTAAATAAACCGGCTTCTAGACAACCACTGTTCATTATTTTCTTCTCCAAGATATTTTGGATGATATGTCATCAGATATGTATAATTTCCATATGTTAAGTGTGCACTGAGGATCTAGCTTTCTGAAGGCAGACCGTGGCCCTGTGTCCCTGTAGAGCCTTCACCCTCAGTGAGTGACACAGTCAGTGTGTCCCAAGTCCTCTCCCACATAAGCTTAGATAAGCTTCATGGTGAATTTGCCAGCATCCCCTCCACCTCCTCCTCCTCCTCCTCCTACCCCCATTGAGGGACGGGGCACATAGTCGATGGTGGCTGTGTGTTTGATTTGCCCCTTGCTCTGGCTCCAGAAGAACATGAAGACGAAGCAGATAGCCACCGAGCTGAGGAAAGACAGGAAGCCCATGGTGGTGGCAATGATCAGTGTCTTGGCATCAAATGGGTACTGGTTGGCCACCTGGGCGGAGGAGTTGGCAGTAGGGGCATTTGAGGACTCGATCCAACCTTCGTCTGTGAAAAAGGGCATGGTTCGGTTACGTGGGAAACCCTTCACATAGAGGCTGACGTACAGGCTGTCGTTGCCAGCTGCGTTGCCCGCCGTGCACTGGTATGTGCCGCTGTCCTGAACCTGGGCATAGCGTACCTCCAGAGTTCCATTGGACAACACCCTGATGCGCCCAGTAGTGGAGAGCGGAATCCGCTGGGCCGACAACCAGGTAAAGGAGGGCATTGGGTCACCGTCTGCCTTGCAGGAGAAGAGCACCGTAGTGCCCTCCTCCACCCTGACCTCCTGGGACCTGCGGTCTACAATGCGGGCCTGTCGGCAGGTGAACAGTCTCGGAAGCTCTTTCTCAGAGAAGTCCCGGAATTCCCGCTCTCGCACCATGTCCGGGGTGGAGCAGGTGGGTTGGCGGCCATCAAAGTTCAGGCGCTGTCGCCGGCGGACCACCCAGAGCAGCCGGCAGTCGCAGGCCAGGGGGTTCCCATCCAGCCGCAGGACCTGCAGGTTCCCCACCGAGTGGAAGGCACTCTCCTCCAGCGTGCTGAGCTGGTTGGATGTCACGTTAAGCAGACGGAAGTAAGCCAGCCCCCTGAAGGCCCCTGGTTCGATGCGAAGCAGGCTGCCCCCAGCCAGGTGCAGTTCCTGCAGCCGCAACAGGTCCCCCAGCAGGTTACCCTGGATGGCTGTGATGGGGTTGTAGGACAGGTCCAGGTAGCCCAGGTAGACCAGGTGGCGCAGTGCCTGGTATGGGACAGCACTGAGATTGCAGCTGCTGATGACCAGCGAGGTGAGGTTGAGGCCAATCAGGCTGTTGCTGGCCAGGGTGTCCAGCGAGGGCCAGTGGGAGATGACGAGGCTGCGCAGCCGGTGCAGGCGGCGGAAGGCATTGTTGGGCAGCGCCGAGATGGTGAGGCGGATCATGCGCAGCCGAGTCAGGCTCTGGAGCTGGGACAGTGCCTCGGTGGGGATGGAGGTCAGGTTGCTGCGGTCCAGATTGAGCTCCTGCAGGTTCTGCAGGCCAATAAAGGCCCGCTGGGAGATGAACACCAGGTCATTCTCCCCAGCCTCCAGCTGCTGCAGGCTCACCAACTCACGGAAGGTGTAGTCCAGAAAGACCAGGATCTCATTCTCACTCAGGTCCAGGAAGCGCAGGCTGGGCAGTCCGGAGAAGACCCCGACAGGGATGATCTTGAGGCGGTTGCTCCTAATGCACAGGGTCTTGAGGTTCTGCAGACCCTGGAAAGCCTCCACCTCAATCATGGAGATGGCATTGTCACTAATGTCCAGATCCTCTAGCTGGGTCATGCCAAAGAACTGGCGACGACCAAGCGTCTTCAGCTTGTTACGAGATAAGTTCATGCGCTGGGCGCCACTAGCGAAGCCCTCAGACACAGAAGTCAGCTGTTTGCCAGAGCAGTTCACTTCTAAAGTCTCAAGGCGACACACACACCTGGGAGGGCAGGGCCAGGGGAAGTCCCCTGCTGACACGCCCAATAATCCACACTGGAGCAAGATGCTCCATGCCCCCCATCGGACAACAGACTCCACAAACATCTTGCCTCCTGCCTAAAGAGGGACACAAATAGGACAATTCATTTCTTACTCTCAATAACATATGAAAACAAAGCAAGATTAATATATTTTAGTATTTGTTAAGGAACTTACCGATTTACTGTGAGGATGCAGGTTTTCATAACCAGTGGTGGTCAAGTTGGGATCAGACTTGAGTTAAGTCTTCTATAAGAGATGATGTTCTGGAAAAAACATGTCCTTGCAAGTGCCCTAGAGAGACAAGAGACAGGAATTAATATTTCTCCCCCCAAAAAACTAATGCAAGGATTCTTTGTATCATTTGTAAATCATGGTTTGTGAATGTTATATTTTAAATGGACAAAGCATGAGTCTCCAACATTTTGAAATAAACCTACAAAAGTGGTGAATGAGAGGAATCAACCTTATAATAATAATTATCCACATTCTTAACGTCAAAGCATAATTAGGGTACTATTTAGAGCAGATGTCATAATGTCTATCGACCTAAATCTCTGTTTAATACAGATAACATCTCTACTAATTGATTACCAAATAATACAATCTTCACCACTTTTACTGTGCACCTTGTATCCTCAGTCTAAGTTGCAGGCTAAAAGGTAATGGTACTGTAATGAAACATACGCCCATGACTGTGCCCCATCTTGATATGTACTAAAAATCCTCATTAGTGCATCCAGACCTATGCTTACTGCCTCTATAAACCCTGATAAAGGCCAGTTGGGATGGGAGCTGTGCCCCCTGGCCAGACATCTAGATTAGGCAGGCTATGTGGGGTCAGGGCCAGTGACATGTGAAGGCAGATGTGCCCTTTGTATGTGCGCACGTAGGCTATACAGGATCAAGTTGAGAAGGTTAAGTAGGGAATAGTCAAACATTCCCATAGAGGCACATCATGCATACCCCATGAAACAAAAAGGTTTTGTACTGTGCAGATTCCTTTTCAATTAATTTAGCAGGACAACAAATGAGAGAATATTTTGAACTACATTGTATTAAAGGGATAGTTCGAGATTTGGCATTTCTTCTACTTACCCAGAGTCAGATGAACTCATGGATACAATGCTAGCAGCTACTGTAGACTTCCAGCCATTGCACTAACGCTAGCAAGCAGTATCTCCAGAAACTACCTTCAACTTCCTTCAAACTGCACACAGACGCATACATTTTTTAAATTTAACTCTGGATAAGTAGGGAAAAAATTGCTTATTTGGCAAAATCTCGAACTATCCCTTTAAGTACAAATATAAAAAATATAATGACATACATTTCAGCAACATGTGATTCAACTACGGTGCGAATCAGATTTTGGGAATGCTTTTAAGTTTTAATCCTGATGACGACTAAAGGCACTGACTAAAGCACTAACTCTTATACCGACACAAATGCCAAAAACATTAGTCGTAACTGCAACTACATGTAGATCTAGCCCTCGTAAAAACACCTAAGGGCAAAGTCTAAATCAGCAACATCAAAAGTTAAAACTTAAATAAACTAAAGTGATATCCTACATACATTTCCCCTAAATGGCATAACGTGATTATATAATCATGTCATTACTGATATTTTTTCAAATCAGTTTACTAATTGTGGCATTGCATTTGAAAAATTGGCCCCAAGATCAAACTCATATCACTAAAGAAAACATTCACTAGCTGTTATCAGGCACATCAAGACTAACGATAGTACGCTAAAAATGCTGAAAACCTACCATTCAGCATATCAAATTAACATGCATATGACTAATACATCAATATTATTAAAAAGAGTGCCGAGCTCAGTCAAACCTGCGGGAGCTGCGGTCTCTCACATTCCAACATCATAGAGACACTTTCTCACTCGGTCCTTGCTCGACACAGTCTCCTCACTGGCCGGCCAAGTTGAAATCAGTCCCAGAGTGGCTTGTTTTATCCCTGCTATTCACAAAAACGTTCTTATAGCGTCTATAAGCGCCGACTCATAACCCATCCACTTGCGCTCAGATGCTTGGAACCGCTTGTACCATTCTAACGCCATAGCGTGAGTTAACAGAAATGAAATGTGTTGATCCCTCAGTGTGGACTTGTGCGAGACAGAGACTGGCAGGTGCATGACATCACGGCGGGTAGCTAGGTGGTCCGAATGAGACAGGGCTGTCAGAGGCTATAGAATGCCTCCTGCTACATGTCCATGAACACACCATGTAGCTAGATTGCTGCCAATTGTCATGACCTAGGGGTCACAAAGAGACCTGATCCTGTCTGTCAAGTTAGACAGGGTCAGGAATCTAGACTTCACCCACTTTGGATTCCACAGTCACAGTCTAACGGGTAAAAATAGTATTCTATTTCAACTATTGTTCCATTTGAAATAGTTGTTGAGGAAGCTGCTGAATGAAGTCTGTCCTGGGTGGTAAGGGTATTGGGTTTGTTTTGTTTTCAACTGGACAGTTGATGGCAAAATGCCTGATTGGCCGATATGATGCTCCCGTAAACCTTTTGCATAACACCAAAAACCCACCCATCCAAACCTGTGCAGCAGCCAGCACTTATCTAACAGACAACCACAACGCCAAATGCAAACAATATCAAAGCCAACCTGATGTAACATCCACTCAGACAATCCCATAGCAGATCCAGAAACCATGTTTGGTGTTGCTTAATTCGTTGAAACATTTGGACTTTCCCACTCAGCTCTCCCCATCATCACACAAAACTCATCAAGTCCGCTCAGCTGTCATCGTGTTACATCAACTATGGACAGATGTCAGATCATTCTGAGTGTCAAAACAGTGATCTTGTAGTGCGTGCATAGCTACAGAATTCCCATTACTGACTCCATGGAATCACTTTAGGTAACCAACACACTCATCACTGGCTAATGAGCGTCCTCCTCATTTTGACATGACCTGTAGCAGAACAACCCCAAACTAAGTTTGAACAGTTTTATTATGTGATTCATTGTTTTGAATTGATTTCTGCT